>OY821755.1:57725749-58370544 GCA_963682095.1 Potentilla sterilis
GCGGGTGGAATAGATGCCATTGGTATCTATGATGCGGAATTTTGTTGGGCCCACAGCTGCGGTGATTTGGTAGGGTCCTTCCCACGTTGGTTCCAAGGCCAACGGTTTTTCCTGAATTTTCTTCATGACCCAGTCCCCCACTTGTAGCTTCCTTTCCCGGACCCTTCTGTCATAGTACCGGGCGACCCGCTGCTTGTAGGCTTGGTTTCGCATATGCGCTTGGTCGCGCCGCTCTTCTATAAGGTCCAGGTTGAGCCGTACGCCCTCGACGTTTGTTTCGGCGTCGTAATTCTCGACCCTGCCGCTGGGTATGCTGGTCTCCACAGGGAGTACCGCTTCGCTCCCAAATGCCATGCAGACCGGGGTCTCTCCTGTTGCCTCTGACGCTGTCGTCCGGATGGCCCATAGTACCGCGGGGAGTTCCTCGGCCCAACATCCCTTCTTGGCATCCAGCTTCTTCTTGAGAAGGGTTTTGATAATCTTGTTGATCGCTTCTACCTGGCCGTTGGTCTGCGGGTGTGCCACTGAGGCAAACAACATCCGGGTCCCCATGGAGGCTGTGTACTGGATAAGATCGGCATTATTGAACTGTGTTCCATTATCCGTGACAATAGTCTGCGGTACCCCGAACCGGCAGTAGATGTTCTTCCATAGAAATTTTCTCACTCGCTCCTCGGTGATCTTTATCAGAGGTTCTGCCTCGACCCACTTAGTCTGATAGTCCACTGCTACAATGGCGTACTTGTATTGTCCCACAGCTATAGGGAAATGGCCAATGATGTCTAATCCCCACTGCGCGAACGGCCATGGTGCTAACAGGATTGACAATGCGATTGCCGGGGCATGGGGTGCAGAGGCGTACATGTGGCATTTGTGACAGCCGCCTGTAATTTTTCTTGATGTTGCTGCCATATCTGGCCAGAAGTACCCCGCCCGGAGCGACTTGTGGGATAATGACCTTGCGCCAGAGTGATTACCGCACTCCTTCGTGGATCTCTCGCATGATAGCCTCTCCTGCCTCTTTTGTCACACACCTCAGCTGGGGGAAGCTGTGCCCTCTTCGGTATAACTGGCCATTGAGGAGACCGTACCGGGCGCACCGGAGGTGTAGCCTCCTGGCCTCCACCGCATCCTGGGGGCTGATTTTGTCAGTTAAATACTTGACGATTGGATCCATCCAGCTTGGTGGCGCTTCTTCCACCGCAAATATTTCGGAGATGGTCTTGCTTATACTCGGCTTCTAGAGAGTTTCAATTTTAGCGCTCCGGTACTCTAGAGGGTAGTTTCCGGTTGCCAACCTTGCGAGGGCGTCCGCATGCCTATTTGCCGCTCGGGGAATGTGCTGGATCGTGGCGCCCTGGAACGGCTCAATCAGGGTTTTGGCCAAAGCCTGGTAGGAGGATAGCTGGGGTTCCTTGACCTCAAACAACCCGTTCATCTGGTTCACCACTAAGCTGGAGTCGCTGTATATGTCCATGGACGGGATTCCCAACTCCTTGGCCAGTTGCAAACCGGCTATGAGGGCCTCATACTCGGCAGCGTTATTTGAGGTGCTGAAAAGGAATCATAAGGCATACTTGTACGATTGGCCATCCGGCGAGGTTATCATAACATCGGCTCCGCTCCGCTTGCTCGTTACGGAGCCGTCGACGTAAAGCTTCCAGCCGTTGGGGAGGCCTGGTTCGATCTTTACGGTCCGTACTGCCTCGGCGTCCTCGTACTGGGTGGGGTGCGCTTCTACCACCATTGGGGTGAGCTCACATATGAAGTTCGCAGCTGCCTATCCCTTGATGGCCGTTCGCGGGACATAAGTGATGTCGAATTCTCCCAGTTCAACTGCCCACCGCACGAGCCTACCGCTGGTGTCTGGTTTTTGCAGGATCTGCCGCAGAGGGTGATTGGTATATAAGGTGATGGAATGAGCCTGGAAATAGTGGCGGAGCTTCCTGGCACTAACAATCAGGGCCAGAGCCAATCTCTCTATGTCGGGGTACCAGCCCTCGGCTCCAGTAAGTCCCTTTCCCGCATAATATACCGGAAGCTCGAGCGTGCCCTCCTTCCTGACGAGAGCCGCGGAGACGGCCGTTTCGGATGCGGCTATATAGAGGTATAGCATCTCGCCCGGCACTGGTTTGGATAGGAGAGGCACTGCAGACAGATATGTCTTGATAGATTGGAATGCCGCTTCATGCTCCACCGCCCAGTGGATTTTCCTGGTCTGTTGGGCCTTGAGCAGTTTGAAGAACGGGGTGCACTTATCGGTTAGGCGGGAGATGAATCTGGCAAGGGCGGTTAACCGGCCGGTCAGCATTTGGACCTGGTTTCTCTCCCCTGGCGTTTCAATATCTAGAATTGCATGGACCTTCAGCGGGTTGGCTTCTATCCCTCGCTGGCTGATGATGTGGCCTAGGAACAGGCCCTCTGAAATCCCGAAAATACACTTCTTCGGGTTCAAGCGCATTCCGAATTTGAGCATCTTGCCGATGACTACTGCCAAATCCCGAACGTGGGCCCCTGCAGTCAAGCTCTTGACCAGCATGTCATCTACGTAAACCTCTACGGTTTTACCCATTTCTTGCTGCAGCATTCGGTTCACCATCCGCTGGTAGGTGGCCCCGGCATTCTTTAGACCGTACGGCATCCTCTTATAACAGTAGGTACCTCGGTCGGTTGTGAATGATGTGTGTTCCTCATCATCCGGGTGCATCCTAATCTGATTGTACCCGGCATAGGCGTCCATGAAGCTGAGCAGCTTAAAGCCGGACGTGGAATCTATAAGCTGATCAATCCGGGGGAGCGGGAAGCTGTCCTTTGGGCACGCCCGGTTTAGGTTAGTGAAATCCACGCACATACGCCACTGGCCGGTTCCCTTCTTCGGCACCATGACCACGTTAGCGAGCCAGCGAGGGTACTGAACTTCCCGGATGAAACCTATGCCCTTTAATTTCTGTATCTCTTCTCTGATCGCCTCATACTTTGCCGGGCTGAAGGACCTCCTCTTTTGCCTTACCGGGAGAACGTTGGGCAATGAATTTAGCTTATGGACGGCTATCTCCGAGGATATGCCTGGCATGTCCTCGTAGGACCATGCGAAGACCGAACTGTTGTCCCGGAGGAAGGCGATGAGCTCTTGCCTGACAACCAGATCGAGCTGTGTCCCTATCACCACACCTCGCTCTGGGTGGTCTGCCGAAATGCAGATCGCTTCGGTTTCTTCCACGGCCGAAGGTGGCTCTAGCTTTTTCTTGACTGAATCGGAGTCATCACGGGGGTCAATACTTAGATCTGGCACTGGCGCTTGCTGAGTGGCCGTGAAGACCTCGGTCCGCTTCCTCCCGTGGGTCAGGGCCTCCGCATAATATTTACGGGCGATCCTCTGGTCCCCGCGCAGGGTAATGACACCGGCCGGTGAAGGCATCTTCAACATCAGCATATGGCCGGCAATAAATGTCTTCAGTTTCCATAACCCTGGCCTGCCGATTATGCCATTGTACGACGACAGGCAGTCCACAACGATGAATTCAAGGTGCTCCTTCCTTGTCTTGTCTCCCTCGCCGAAGATCAATGGTAGGTAATCCGATCCCAAAGGCTGGACTACCTCACCGGAGAAGCTTATAAGTGGTTCGTTGTCTTGGGATAACTTATTCCTTCCTCTCTGTAGCCCTTTGTACGCGTCTCGGAATATTACATTGACAGAGGCTCCTGTATCGATCAGCATACGACTAGTTATCCAGTGGTCTATTTGGACTGTGATGAGGAAGGGGTCGTTGTGGGCTTGGATCAGATCCTCCGGCTCTTCCTCCTCGTAGAAAGTAACCGACGTCCATCCGGTTTTGGCGGCTTGGCCGCTTCTACTTCCAAAGGCATACACCTCTTTACCCCGAATCGATCTTAAGCACCGCTTCTTTGAGCTCCGGGTGAGCTGATCTATATGGCCCCCGCCATGTATCATGCTTATGGTCCCGTGCACCTCGATCCCCCCGGGAGGTCGGGTGCTTATGGTTCCTACTGGCCGAGCTCCCGGCCGGTTCTTTCTCGAGCCATCCGGGCGGACTTGTCGGTTTACAACCGCTCTCTGGGGTCTCAGACCGCCGGTCCGAAGGGCTGGATCGAAGGGCTTTGCTGCTGGCATAATGGCTAGGGCCCGCGGTGGTCTGAGGGCTGTGCCGGTCGCACAAGTGGTGGTCTTCTCCCTGGCCGGGAACTGTTGTCACCGGCCCGGCGGGGTCGCCAATCCTCCCGCACCTCGGCCTTCCGGCTAGTCGCGGGGGCATGGTCGCGATCTTTCCCCCCGGTTTTGCTTTCACGGGGAGGTGGTGGTAGTGGGACATCTGATTTCCGCTTGGGAACCTTATCTTCGTATGTCTCGTGGTCCGCCTGAGCGTGCCTGACGGCCACGGTCATCAGCTCATCGTACCCCAGCGGCTCCTGCACTCGTAAGTTGTACGAAAGTTCTCCGAGTCTTAACCCCTGCTTGAAGGCCATCCCCGCGATCTTCTTGTCCAGGTTTCTGACCCCGGCCGTGGCGATTTGCCACCGGTTAACGAAAGCGCGCAGCGGTTCGTGGTCAGCCTGCATGCAATCGAAAAGGATCGTTGATGTTTGAGCGGTCCTGGCTCTGAGGATAAACCGGCCGACAAACTTGTTGGCCAACTGTTCGAAGGTTTCAACTGAGTCCACTGGCAGCTCGTAGAACCAGCTCAACGCCTCCCCGGAGAGCGTCTCTTGGAACACGTTGCAGCACGTGGCATCTGAATAGCCCCTTGTGCCCGTCTGCGACTTAAAACTGTCCAGGTGCTGATACGGGCAGCTCGTTCTCGAGTACGCCAGTTTTAAGGGCCTTAGGCTACCAGACCTTCCTGATTCCCTAACCCGGCGCGGAAAAGGTCCAATACGTTCATTGAATCGTGCACTGTCCCGCGGTCGCCCTGCTTTCTTCTCACTGGCGTCTAAACGGTCCTTCATGTCCGACACTGAGGCGGAGAGCGTTTCGAGCGTCCTCGCGGTAGAACTGTCCTACTCGCTTGACTCCTGGCTCGTGCGATACGGTAACTCGACCGGACCGGAGTTTTTCAAAGCTTCCGAAAAGAGAGGCGTGGGCACATACACGGTCCTTCTTCTTCCCGTGGGCTGTCCCACTTCGAGGTGCGGGAACTCGCTAACCTTGCTTGTGGGCCGTGACGCCGCCCGAGGAGTGCCCAGCTGGCCTCCTTCCAGGGCCGCTAATAAGGCGGTGTTTACTACTTCCAATTCCTGGCACCGGGCATCTGCCCTTAGCCGGTCTCGGCCGCCCTCTGCTCGCAACCGCTCGACTTCCGCCTTCATCTTCTTTATTTCCTCTCCCGCACCATACCGGTCGGGGTTCTCTGAATCCTGGCGATCGTGACTTCTGTCTTGGTCCGGAGAAGGGGCGAACCTCGCACCGACCTCAACCCTTTTATTACGGGCCCGGTCGGGGATCTGAATTCGCTCTTTCAACCGTCCGGTGCCAGTTTTTATCTTCCTTCCTTCCATGGTTTCTGGACTGCGTATTTAACTATCTTTCAAAGGATCGATCGAGCCCTACTCCTTGGTAGAGCAATGCTAACTTTTCTCGTGGATCAAAAATCGTTCCCACAGACGGCGCCAATTGTTTCTGCACAAACCTGGGGGCCTGGTAGATACAGATGAATCCAACTTGATCTCCTACAAACCTGCTTACTAAGGGGAATACCGGGCGGGCCGGTCTTCTCCTCTCCGATGCCTAAGTCAGTATAGTTGGAATATATAACTTGAGCACGTATGTAAGCGGTGAGAGAGATAAGTTACCTATTAATGAGGGTAGTTGGGGCCCTTATATAGGTGGCTGGGGGTGAGGGCTGGCCTCACCCTTCGATGTGGGACTGGTTCCCTTCAAAGGACAGTTCTGGTGACCTCTTTGGCAGGCTGGCGCCCCCGGTCCCAGGGTCCCTGACAGCCGGATAGATTGCTGGACCCCGAGGCCGGGTGCTGGTGGTTCGGTCCTGGACCTCGGACCGGGCCCTGGTGCACCTGCTGCGGGCCTGTTGTAGCCCTTCTGCGGCTACTGTCAACAGCTACCTCATAATCTTTCAACTAGTAGGAAACTGGCATTTTTCCACCGAGTACAACATCGTCAGAGAGTATGGAAATATTGAACTGTGAAGGTACATCTTCCGGTATGCTTTTCTGTAACGCTCCTAAATACAGTTTCATGTAGGTGATGCACTCGTGCGCAATATATGTTTCAGCTATACATCATTCAGGTGCGGATCTGTTTTGGACAAAATCATCGTATTGTCCAAGTTGCATATAAATCAAATTTTTAAAGTGTTATGATAATACATTAATACTAAATCACATATATTGATGAGGAAATTAACATAAGGTGTAAAATACGTACATTTCCATCGGATACATCTAAGTGAAGTGCACAGGACCGGTAAGCAACAACTGCCGAGGAAGATGGATCATGAGGTGAGACATGATGTCGAAAAAATTTAGATGAAATATCATCTCAAAATTACACATGATATGAACGACGTCTTGTTGCATTTCCCGGATGTCAGATTTTCTCACTTACCGTGTGCATACCTTCTGGAAAAATCTTGCCAACGCTACTAACGGCTCCACAACGTGAAGGGGAAGGAACGGTCGAATGAAAACAGGGAAGAGACGTTGTAGCAGGATATGATTGTCATGACTTTTCAACCCGTAAAGATTGTTGAATTGTCTGTTCACACACTTGGCTATATTTCCAGCAAAGCCTGAAGGATACTTGGCCCGACTTATCCAATGGAAAATTTCTGATTTATGCTCAGGTTTGACGGTGTAAGGAGCTTGAGGCATTTTTCTCTTCTCTTGTTTCAACCATAGTTGTTTTCTAATATTCATGTTTTGCATATCAGTACGAGTCTTAGGACCGTCTTTCGTCTTCCCCTCCAAGTTCAACGTTGTGCCCACCACACTTTCAGAAACATTTTTTTCTATGTGCATAACGTCTAGGAAGTGACGGATCAACAACTCACACCAGTATGGGAGTTCCCACAATATGCTCTTATGTGTCCACAATTTGTACTCCTCAGGTCTTTCAGGTATTTCCGCTACAATATCGGGATGATTGTTGAGGGGCCCAAAATCGTACTCATTAAGCACTGCTAAAATTTCTCTTCCCGTCCATCTTCGGTTCCATCAAATGCGGCGGACTCGTAACGCCAGTGGTGATCCGCCGGAAGGAACACACGATGACCCATTCTGCATATCTTGTTGCAATAAGGGATGCTCCCATAATCGCTGAGGCACTCTGGACAAGCCTTGTATCCCCTAACAACGCTGCCCGACAACATCCCATAAGCAGGAAAATCACTGGTGGTACCAATAACCATGGCATGCATCTGGAACGTCTCCTCCTTCTACTTGTCAAAAGTGGGATGACCAACGTCCCACAATACCTTAAGCTCTTCAATCAATGGTCTCATATACTCATCGAGACATTTCCCTGGGTAACCAGACCCCGGAATCAACAACGTCAACATATTATATTCCTTCTTCATGCACATCTACGGAGGAAGGTTGTAAGGTACCAAAATCACCGGCCATATACTGTATGAAAGACTCATGGTGCCGAAAGGGTTGAACCCGTCGGTTGAGAGCCCGAGCCTGACGTTTCTGACATCTGACGCAAAATGAGGAAACTCATTGTTTATATGCTTCCAAGCCGCTCCGTCAGAGATGTGTGTCATGATATCTGCGTCTCCCAAGTCCTGCTCATCGTGCCATCTCATAGCTTTTGCGGTGGTTTCTGACATGTACAACCGCTCAAGCCTATCTCTCAACTGAAAATACCGAAGCACTTTCACAGGTTTCCTATTGCCTGCTCCCGTCAACTTATATCGGTCAGAATGGCATATCGAACATGCGTCAAGGCTAGCAAGATCATTCCCTTCTGCATCTTTACCCCAGAAGAGAACGCAGTCAAATGCGCATGCATGGATCTTAATGTAGGAAAGCCCTAGATCTTTGAGGATACTTCGGACCTTACTGTGATTGGTAGGATTACGATGACCCTCCTCCAATAACGAAGAAGTGTACTGTAGATATTCATCCACTTGCCTGATGCTCCCTTTTGTCTCGACTTTAATCCTCATTACCTCCATCACACTTTCAAGAACTGTCTTCTCAGAACTTGAAGACACATGGGTCTGTTGCAATGCAATCAGTTTGTTGTACTTGTCAAAGGCAGCAGTGTTGACAACTTGTGGGAAGGGTTGCACCGGGTCATGCATATATTGTTCCCCACGTACACCGCTTTCAAAAGGAAACACGTCGTTGACGAATGCCATTGTTGGATCGTTGGATGTACTACTACTGCCCGCCTAAAAAAACTGCCCATGATCATGCGATCCATCTAATGATGGCTCACCGTGATATATCCAACATGTGTACTTCGGCCAAAACTCATTACTCTTTAGGTGCTCCCATACTGTCCTAATCGGAAATCGACACATATCACTGCGACACCTACATTTATTGCACGGGCAATAATGGTATTCATTCCCGTTTGCATTTTCCTCGACGAACTGCAAAAAATTCACAACTCCTGTAGTGTATCGTCGGTCATGTCTTGGAAGCGAAATCCAACTCTTATCCGGATCCATATATAGCCTGAAAATAATATATATATATATATATATATATATATATAACTTTAATTAATAAGAAATTAATTAACACATACATATATATATATATATATATATATATATAAATCCTTAATAATTAATTACATTACAATATATATTATTATCAACATCAACTCATATATATATATATACCATTAACAACCATTATTTAAGTTACACTATATATCAACCATTATTTAAGTTAATTACACTATCAACAACCATTAATTAACATATATATATATATATATATATATATATATATATATATATAATTAAACTCCACACACACATGCGCGCACACACACACACACACACACACACACATATATATATATATATATATATATATTAACACTAATTAAAATAACATCAAATTAAAACACATAATTAAACTCTAACTTAAAATCAACTCAACTACAACTCAAAATCAACATATATACATACATTCTAACACTAAAACAACAACAAAACAAAAAATCACTTACTAAATCAAAATCACTAAAACTCAAAATCAACTCAAATAAAACTCAAAATCAACATATATACACATATACGTACCTATATATAGCTCCACAATGTAAGAGAGGACGGATTTCAACAATACCCACAGATTTTTCACTCTTTCTCCCGTTTTTTTTTTCGTTTTTTTTTAAAATGAGCAGCTGCTGTCTAGATCTGAAAATATATAGACTTATAGCCGACGAAAATGTCCATTTCGTCTGCCAAAATTTCAAAAGTTTTCGTCGGCTAATTTTTCAGAGAAAGGCCGACGAAAATCCAAATCATCGACTGAAATATGAATATAGCCGACGTTTTTTGTTTATACCAACGAAAAAACTGTATCGTCGGCTATGGTTAAACTATGGCCGACGATTTTTTTTTCCACCGACGAAAAATAAAATCGTCGGTTATTCGTTGGAAGTACCGACGAAAATTTTAATTCGTCGGCCATTTTTTTTTAATTTCGTCGGAAAAAACTTTTTTTCTGGTAGTGTCCATGCACGGCGGTCGGTTAGGCGTGATCCCTAGCTCAAACGAAAGAGGAGCTCGACACGAGTCTTTTGGTATGTGGCACGAGGTGTGGCGTCGCTGGATGGCGGAGTTCTTGCTCGGAGAAGATTTGCTGACGAGAGGGGAAGAGGAAGAGTCGCGCATGCGGCTTTTCAATTTCTGACTCTTTTTTTTTTTTTTCCTTCTAGGGTTTCCAAAAACTTTCCATTTTTATACCCCCCTTCCAAAAATGGAGAAATTACATAACATGTTATAACTCCCTCGTACGACGCCCGTTTTTCGTGCGCTGCGTGTCTACAAACTCGTATTGCTGAGCTCTACAAGTTTAGTGAGAGAAACTTTTTGAAATTCCCAACGAATCAAAAATCAACTTTGGCCTTTAGAACTTAAACGTTTTCTGGATTTTTAAATCTTGGAATCACTTCCGACGTCGAGCAACAACTAACTAAAAGAGTATGAAAATACGAATTTTCATAAATCGCCCTTTCATTAATTTCGAGAAATTTACAAGAAATTGAATTTAAAATTGGGGTTACTACACAGCTAATGTATGTTTTGGAGCCTGCGACACTGTGATCGACACTAGGGCTGTCAATGGGTCATGTCGGGTTGGGTTTGTGTCGGGTCGGGTTTGTGTCGGGTCAAGGTATCTTGCGTGTCATAAAATATAAAGCCAAGCCCAACCCATTTAATAATCGTGTCAAAAATTTAAACCTAAACCCAACCTATTTACAAAATGGGTTACCCGTTTCCAACCTGTTTAACCCATTTAATAAATAAATTGTGAGGCGTTAGACAAAATGACCCATTTAAACAAGATTAAAACAAAAAAATTTATAGCATTACCCTTATCAAAAATTGAATTCAAACAAAAGGAGAAAAGACTTACTAAGTTCTTACTAAACTTATTTTAATGGGCTATATAAGACAGTATTATATAAAAATTTAGTCTGACAATTTTATTAAACGTGTCACGCAGGTTTATTTCGTGTTGGTGAATTGACCCGTAGCTGACCCGTTTATTAAATGGCGGGTTAACCTGCCGCTGACCCGCTTTTTAATCGTGCGGGTTCAACCCGCTTTATTTTGTGCGGGTTTCGAGTCGTGTTATCGGGTCGTGTCGGAATTGACAGCCCTAATCGACACACTCAAACTGATTAGGTGCGATTTGGGGCGTTGCCCAATTCTTTATGACGGAATGATACATAATACACTACAAGGAAAAAAATCTTAGGCGACGAAACTTAAAAAAATTCCTCGCCTAAGCTATCTTAGGAGACGAAAAAACTTTCCTCACCTAAGAAAAAATTTTCGTCGCCTAAGAACAGTCTTAGGCGACGAATTATTATTTTCGTGGTCTAAGACAAAAACCTACCGACGAAAAAAATATTCGTCGTCTGCGCATTATCTTAGACCACGAAAAAAAAAACTCGTCGCCTAAGATTTTTACTTAGGAGACGAAATATCAAAATTCGTCGACTAAGAAAAAATCTTAGACGACGAACCTTTTTTTCGTGGTCTAAGAAATGACGAGCACGACGAATTTTTTTTCGTCGGCAGGTTTTCTTCTTAGACGACGAAACCTAATTTTCGTCGCCTAAGTGTTAAACTTAGGCGACGAAAATATTAGCTTTGTCTCCTAAGTGTGAAACTTAGGCGACGTTAGTTTCGTCTCCTAAGTGTGAAACTTAGGCGACGAAATTAATAGTTTCGTCGCCTAAGTGTGGATCTTAGGCGACGAAACTTAATTTTTCGTCGCCTAAGTAAATCCATACTATAAAACCTGCACTCGTTTTCCAGATCGGGAAAAGAGGCAAAAAAAACTGAAAATTTTTCCTCCCCTCAAATTTTTCCACCGATTTTTATTTTTTGATGTGAAAAGCTTCAAATCGGGTCTTCCTAAGCCTTCTCCACTACTACCCATTGATTTTTAACTTGGTATGATCTCTTTATTCATCTTTTTCAACTATAATTTCAATTTTTTCCATTGAAGTATTTCATTTTTGAGGTAGAGAATTATAGAAATATATATTGTTGTGTGTGTATATTGTGAGGTGATAGCTACTATATATGTTGCTTTTGTTGATCCATACCTATATATACTCAATTAAATTGTTGGTTTTTGTGAAATTAGTGAATTATATATATTAATTATATATTTTAATAATGCTTTAATTAATTTAATTAATAATCATAATTATTTGACGAAAATCATTGTTATATGATTTATAATTAGCGGTGAATAAAAGAATGTCATTCTTTTATTCACTGATATACATGCATTTATATATATCACTAGAAATCCCGTTCGAGAATCACGGAGAGATTCTTAAATTGTCCCATTTTTGGACAGTTTGGGGGCAGAGGACATTGTTTCACAGTTTGTATAGGTCTTGTGTATTCGTTTGCGGTCGTGGGTATATATTTCGACTAGGTCTCCCATCACTGTTCCTCGAGTGCATACTAGGTGTATAGATATTCGTGCACTTGAGGAACTGTGGAGAGATGCTGCCAAAATTTTCCCACGACTGAAAACGAATACACAAGATCTACAAACTGTGAAACAAAGTCTTGTGTTCCTGAATGGGATTATTAGGACCCTAACCGGAGGTATAAGGTCGAGAAAAAACATGCATATAAATTGTTTATTTGTTAATTTGTGATTATTTATTGTTTGTCTTATATTAATTAATATATATATAACAGGTGATCGATGGATAGAGATAGGAGTTGGATGCAGTACCCAAGACAGAGCGAAGAATACCATGAAGGAGTAGGAATTTTTATAAATTTTGTACGTGAACATGATGGAGGAAAGAAAACACACAGGTGTCCCTGCTTAAGTTGTATGAATACTAAGCGCAAGACGATCGGCCGAATCTACGATCACCTGTGTAACAGAGGTATTATGCAGAATTATACAACATGGAGTAAACACGGTGAAGCAGTAGATTATGAACCTACGGTTACCGAAATCCAGGCTGGATACCATGACCGAACAGCTGCTGGTGGTTTCGAGCCTTATACTGACCCGGCTATGAACATTCTACATGACATTTTTCCTACTTTTGCTCCAGTACGCGAGGAAGAGGAATTCCAAGAGGCAGTTTTTGAGGATGGCACAATTCCTCTTGTTGACAGTGCTGATTATGATAAGTTTACCAGACTACTTGCTCAAGTGCAGATCCCATTATTCGAGGGTAGTCCTCACACTGTTTTAGAGACCATCATCTCACAGACGCAGTTGAAAGTCAAGAGTAGGTGGACAAATGACTCTTTTAATAGTCTTCTAAAACAGTTTAAGGAACACCTTCCACAACATAACTATTGATAGTTATTACACGCTACATAAGATATTGGGTGATCTCGGTCTCAGTTATAACAAAATTCACGCCTGCAAGAACAACTGTGTTTTATTTTACAAAGAGAAAGCCGAGCTTGATGAATGTCCCATATGCCACGCGTGGAGGTGGGAGCAAGGCACATTTAAGGAAAACAATGTTCCTGTGAAGGTACTTCGTCATTTCCCTTTAATTCCTAGATTGAAGCGTCTTTACATGTCTTTACACACAGCAAAAGAAATGAGATGGCATGGAGAGAGAAGGACAGATGATGATACTCTCAGACACCCTGCAGATGGCGAGGCGTGGAAGTCCTTTGACAGATCATTCCCTGATTTTGCAAGAGATGTTAGAAATGTCAGACTCGGCCTTGCCTCAGATGGATTCAATCCCTATGGAAATATGAGTTTGAGTCATAGTACATGGCCTGTTATTCTTGTGTCGTACAACCTGCCTCCTTGGATGTGTATGAAGAAGGAATTTAGTATGATGTCTCTGTTAATTCCCGGCCCAAGGTCTCCAGGAAAGTGTTTGGATGTGTATCTGCAACCTTTGATCGACGAGCTGTTAGACTTATGGGAAAATGGAGTTCTTACTTTTGACAGGCACAGTGGAAGATCATTTATAATGAGAGCAATGCTGATGTTTACCATAAGTGATTTTCCTGGTTATGGGATGTTGTCGTCTCAGGCGACTAAAGGTTATAAAGCTTGTCCTGTTTGCTTGAACGAAGTCCATTCTGTTTGGTGCGCTGGGAAGGTGTGTTACTTGTGTCACCGTAGATGGCTTCCAGCTGACCACCAGTGGCGATTTCATGCTAAAGCATTTGATAAAACAGTAGAGCTTCGTCCTAAACCCCGTCCCTGGAGCGGTGATGAAATTTTGGAGAAGCTGAACTCTTTCGATTTCGGGGTGTTGAGCGGTGATTTATCTATACCAGTTCCGGAACGCCCTGACGAGTACAAGTGTTTTACACACAAGAGTAGATTCTATGATTTGTCTTACTGGTCGAAATTCATTCTTAGACACACCCTAGATGTCATGCACATAGAAAAGGGAGTAAGTGACAGCATTGTGGGAACAATTCTTGATATCAAAGGAAAGAGTAAGGACACTTTGAAAGCACGTTAGTATCTGAAGGAGGAGGGATTACGAAAACACTTGTGGCCAGTGAAGACGGCGTCAGGGACTTTCATACCTGTTGCACCTTACACAGTTAAACCGGCTTTCAAGAAGCAGATTTTCATATGGTTTAAAGGAGTACAATATCCTCATGGGTATGCAGGAAATATATCTCAGTGTATTAACTTGGGGCTTAATACGTTTAACGGATTGAAGAGCCACGACTGTCATGTATTGCTACAAAGTCTTATTCCAGTGGTTATCCGACCCTATTTGCATCCAGATGTGGTCGAACCTATAATAGCCTTGTGTAGGTTCTTTCAGAAGTTATGCGCTAAAGAGCTGAAGAAGTCAGATGTTCTCATTCTCAAAGAAGACATCATCAACATTTTGTGCAAATTGGAAAGGATTTTCCCCCCTGCTTTCTTTGACAGTATGATTCATCTGATGATCCATCTTCCAGATCAAGCACTGCTTACTGGTCCAGTTCATTGCACCTGGATGTATCAGCAAGAAAGGTACTATTTATTATTCGTATTTTCCCATTCATTATAATATTCTCTTGTATATATACTTCACTAATAACTGTACGTGTAATTTTAGACAACTGTTTCAATACAAAAAGTTATGTAAAAGCAAGAGTCACCCTGAAGGATCGATAGCGGAGTCGTACATTACACATGAATGTGTAACATACTGCAACTTATATCTCCGTAACAGTGACGAAAACATTGCAGAATCTTCTACAGCAGCCTCTACAGTACCAGAGTTAAAACTTTCAGTCCTTTCAAGTGTTGTACGTCCGTTTGGTAATTTACCAACTTCAGAAAGACTGACAGATGCTGAGCTAATTGAAGCTCATTGGTGCGTACTACAACACTGTGACGAAGCACAATATTTCATGGGTGAGCATTTGAAGCTGATTGAAGCAAATCGTCGAGACCGAAGGCCGAAAGAGACGCACAAAATAACATTTCCTGTTTACTTTCGCAAATGGGTACGTCACAATATTTTGTATGTTACAATATCTCCATTTCAATATTAGTATTCTAGCTAGTCAGTTCAATTTAAATAATAACTTATCGCAATGTGACAGGTGGAAAATCTCCAAATACAGAACAGTAATTGGTACTCGTCCGAATTGCACTATTTGGCTAGAATGCCAATTTCCCACAGGGTGCGCGCGATGTGTTTTGTCAACAGCGTCAAGTTTGTGACACTTCAACGAAATGTAAACCACAGAACGCAAAATTGCGGGGTCATGGTAGATGGTGACGACTTCACCTACTATGGAGTGCTACTCGCTGTTGTCGAACTAGTATATGGAAATATGTTCGTTGTCTTGTTCAAGTGTAGATGGTTTAACACTAATCAAAGTGTTCCTGGGAGTACAAAGATGGATTACGGCATGTTATCGGTGAATACAAACACAAGTTGGTATGAAAATGAGCCGTTCATTCTTGCTAGCATGGCGAAACAGGTATTTTATCTCGATGATCCTAAGGCAGGTGGATTTTGGAAAGTGGTTAACCCGATGTCACATAGGAATATATGGAGTGCGTCTACAATTGAAGGGGGTGAAGAACATGATGATGAAGATGACGGCGATACTGATGAACCATATCAAGAGCATTCAGCTTCTCAAATCCCTAATGCAGAGGCTATTCGCGACGACAACCGCTTACATTTCGTCACTTCTGATGAATTCATTGCAGTCCCAAATGCATCTACATCTCAAAACATAGCCAATCACTACTTCATTAATGACGAAGATGATGAGGAATCAGACGATGATGAGGAAACATACGACGATGACGATTCCAATGATGGCTTAACTGATACGATTGAAGATGCAGACGATACAGACGATGACGATTATGATGGAGAACCATGATCAGATTTAAATTATGTTTTTAAATTCAATAAATTTATTTTTGATGTATAATTAAAAATACATGAATGGTGCATGTGTACGTACGTACAGAATCTTCAACTGTGTTCTGTTATGTTATGTTGAATTATAATTTCCTCAAGAAAATTAAAATGGGAAAAACATGATTAATTTGTTTTTGTATTAATTAATTAATATATATATATATATATATATATATATATATATTAAAATGTGTATATTTGGGGTCTTTCGTCGACCAAATGCACCTATGAACATGGCCCAAAATTCCAAAATTAAAATGCCAATTTTTTATAAAAATTATTTCCTCTTAGTCGACGAAATTATCAGTTTCGTCGTCTAAGTATTTCCTTAGACGACGAAACTGATAATTTCGTCGACTAAGCGGAAATTATTTTTATAAAAAATTGGCTTTATTTTCCGCCAATAAATTTTGCGAAAATTTGAACTAAGCTTAGTCGACGAAACAAACATTTTCGTCGTCTAAGTATTTACTTAGGCGACGAAAAAATCATTGTCGTCGAGTAAGAATATACTTAGACGACGAAAACGTTGACGTCGTCGACTAAGTGGTAATTATTTTTTAAAAATTGGCTTTATTTTCCGCCAATAAATTTTGCGAAAATTTGAACTAGGCTTAGTCGACGAAAACATATGTTTCGTCGTCTTAGTATTTACTTAGTCGACGAAAACATCTGTTTCGTCGACTAAGTATATACGCAGACGACGAAACTGATATTTTCGTCGCCTAAGTGGAAATTATTTTTAATAAATTGGCGGCCTAATTTGAATTGATTAAAAAATTCGGAATTAACTTAGGCGAAGAATAAATATTTCGTCGCCTAAGTTTTACTTCTAAGGCGACGAATGTGTAGTTTCGTCGTGTAAGGTTTTCTCTTAGGAGACGAACGATGCATTTTCGTCGCCTAAGTCAGGTAAATATACCCGATCTGCAATCCCTAATTCATCTTTGGTCTGTTTCGTTCTCCCTTTCTTCCTCACGCCGCCTCACCCTCCGCTCCCTCCTCCGCCTTATGGCCCCCGCCCCAACCTCCGCAGCCTCACTCGCCGGTCTAGCCACCTCCTCAGCTTGCCCGGGCCGCCGCCTAGCCACCTCCTCAGCCAGCCCTCACCGCCGCCCTAGCCACCTCCTCAGCCAGCCTCCGCCCTAGCCACCTCCTCAGCTCGCCGCCGCCTAGCCACCTCCTCAGCCAGCCCTCGCCGCCGCCCTAGCCACCTCCTCAGCCAGCCTCCGCCCTAGCCACCTCCTCAGCTCGCCGCCGCCTAGCCACCTCCTCCTGCTTTTTCTGGACGTCTCTCTCTCTCTGTCTCTCTCTCATCAAACATCACAACTTCTTATTCTTCTGCTGACCCAGGTATCTCTCTCTCTCATCAAACATCAAAGAAGATATGTGAAATGTGTTTTTCCTTGAATATGGAATTTGGTACTTTCGGGTTCAGTATATGTTTTGAGTTTATGAGTTTATTTGCAATATGAAAGTTGTTTATGAGTTGATGAGTTTGGTTCAGTAAGGAAAACAGGGTTGAATATGGAAGCTGGTTATAGTTTGATGGCATAGTTTGATCTATGCACCCTTCATTAATTAAGATTCAAATGTTTGCTTAATGAATCATTGATTGGAACCACCGGCTGTTCCTAATTGGTTAGATGACTATGAGAGAAAATATTCTGATCAGTTTTACAATATTCGTAGCTACCTAGCTATTAGCTTGGATTCTATCATTCTCAAGATCCAGGTGAAGTGAAATGGAAGAAATGGCGACCATAGTTGAATATATAATTGGTATTGTTGCTTACGTTTGAAGTAAACCATATTAATTAGGGGACCTAAATCTGTTATAAACCATATTGTTGCTTACGTTTGAACTAGCTTTGCTGCTGCAACTTAATTAATTAGCCAAACAGACTCATAAGTTACAGCTAGCTTTGGCTAGCCCATACTAACCAAAAAGCAATAGCAGCACACCAGATATACTCAACCCTAGCTAGTTCTATATATACATGTATTCAAAGTACCTCGATCGATCATGATCGATCCATAGGGTGATCGTTTTGGATAAGTCAGTGAGGCATCAAAATTTCTTGCTAAACTTTCCGAACTAGTTTTAGTAATTGTAATTTTTTTTTTTTCCTCATTGGCACCCATCTAAGATATAGCTTTTGCTAAACAACGAGAACTATATATTGTCCTAAAGCGATAAATTATTAAGCAAAATGGACCCCATGGCCTGCCTAACATAGTCAATTTTCACTGTGGGTTCGTGATTAATATTTCTTAATGAGCATGGGTTCACGAATGAAGATGGTATGGGGCATATCATATATTTACGTGTCCTCACCAATGAGTAGGAATATTTCCTCGTTTTGTCATGTGTGGTAGTGCAAACCCTAGCTGAGGTCATGCAAATTATTATTATTGATTTGTACTAAAACAATATGAATTCATTTCCAACTTATGTATGATTATAACACGCAGATGAGAATGGAGACCTACGACATTACTAGTAATAATGCACTAGTGTGTCCCTAGCTATATATATATAGCTAGCTTTGTTCCTTGTCGAATTTTCCTATGATTTGGGTACGGTGCAATATGATATAGTCTTGCTTTGTGGAATGTGGCCGGGTAGTTAGTATATCCAAATCACCAATTTAATATACGCGTTCAAATACATCACATTAGAGTTATTTTGTTCGTTCAAATAGTGAAAATATACTCCAACTTCAGCTATATATTTTGTGGTAGTGATAGTGGTGTATAATGCAAAATGCCATCATGGATTGAAATTCTCTTAGGATGCCATAATCTAATAATGCTCTTTATGTGCCCATGTCCCACTAATTGAACATGTCAAATAAATAGAAAAGGGTGCAGATTTGATTTCATTTTCTCCTTTATATCCCTTTCAAACACTATCAATGACATAAATATAGATAGACAAGTAGGTTAAAGACATTAGAGATTTATAATATATGTTGTGTTTGTGATACAAATTTGTGTTTCTTTACAGGAAAAATATGCCGCCGACTGGATTTCTCAAGAAGAAGAGGCAGAAGTTATTTGACCGCTTCTACAGGTCAAATAACTCTGAAGGGAGTGGTTCGCAGCCACGTACGGAATCATCTGCGAACGTATCAGCACCTCCCCCCCCCCCCCCCCCCCCCCCCCGTTGCCGGTGGAAGATACTGCAGCCCCTTCAGTAGAAGACACCACACCTGACGTCGAAGACAGCGATGGTGATTGTGAGATCAGCTGTCGGCGCACATTTCGTCCTCGGCCTGATGGAGGTAAACATAATCCAACACTTTTAATTAAGTCATTTAGTTATAAATGAGTGTTATTACTCTCTAATTGAATTTAAATTTGTTTTGGCAGCACCTCCTCGCAAACACAAACCAGGGTTGGTAAAAGGCTTGAAGGCCTACACGTCTTGGGTGCAGTACGGAGAGAAGGTGAAGATCGTCATGGATGATGAGTTCTTGCACGGACCGCAGACCAGTGCACTGAACAGTTGGCTGACTCATGATATCGGGCATATCATTCGGGACAGCATTCCTATGACTGCTGCAAGTTGGTGGGATCTGGAGGAGGATGATCAGATGAAGCTCAAAAATGAACTCGACGTAAGTTAACTACAATTTTATTATTTTAATTATCTATCAGCTTCCATATTAATTCCATTTTTTTGTACTAGCTTGTTTATGACATCCCTTGGGATGATAAGAAGATGGTCAAGTGGGTTTACAAGCATGCCGCCAAGACCTTCACAGCCTTCAAGAGCAAGCTCAACAGGCTTAGGATTGACAACCTTGGGAAAATTCCGAAAGAGTTCAAAGATAGGCAGGAGGAGTGGTCTTGGCTGCTTCACCACTTCGAGAGCGATGAGTTTCAGGTATATAATTTTTTAATAGTAGTCTGTGCTTTCAAATGTTAACATTTTTCATTTTAGTTTTATTTCAATGCTAACTATTTGTCTCATATTTAATCATATTTCTACAGAGACGATCGACCGCCAACGCCCTCAACCGGGGGAAGAAGACGTTGCACCATCGGTCTGGTTCAAAGCCTTTCATCTACGGGGCGCTCGAATTGAAGCAAAAAGGTGAACCATTCCCGTTGGTGAAGAATTATGAGATGGTGTACCCTCCTGAGCACCCGGAAGCGGCAGAAAATATAGTAAGTTTCTCTTATCCCATAACTAGACATGGCCGGTTATAAGAAAATAGACCAAGAAGGATAAAATGTTACGAATTTGGAAATCCATCACCAATATGATCAATACACAAGTTATCAAAAGAAATTCATAAGCATATGCATAAGCTCTTTAATATTTCCCTTAAGTTATCTAACTTTGTGTATTTACTCAAGTTAAAACCAATCTAATCATGCGATCTCAAAACTCCTAGTGAATGCATTATGTTTGGATTATGTTTAACCGTTGTGGTTTGATGAAGAGTATCTGCCGATTATGTTTGGATTATTTAGAATGCATTATTCATATGCATGTTACTTACTTGGTCTTTGCTGCAGCGCCGTATCAATGTCGAGCTCGAGAGGGTGATGACCACTGTGAGGGAGGAGCACCCCGACGTTCCGGAAGATTAGATCGTTCACTATTTTGACGAGCCGACTCAAGCCCAAGTGCTTGTCAACGCACTGGGACCGCGAAACAGCGGTGAGATCCGGGAGTTAGGAGGAGTCACTTTCGGTGTCGGCTCCCAATCATCGCAAGGGGAAAATTCCACTAGACGCAGTCGGTCGTCAAATGCAGAGCGTATGAGACGACTGGAGGAGGAGGCCCGACAGCGTATAGCACTTGCAGAGGAGGAGGCCCGACAGCGTATCACACTTGCAGAGGAGGAGGCCCGAGAGAGTATCAGACTTGCAGAGGAGCAGACACAATTGGCAAATGAGAAGTACCAGAATAGTGAAAACCGTCTTAGCTGGTTGGAGGAATAGTTCCAGTTGTTTAGGAACCGACCACAGTAGCTTGCAGGCTCCTCTCTCTCCCTACGATATTGTTTAGTTTAATATTTGTATTGAACAAATGTATGAATAAACTTATTAATATTCGGTATTTAATTTTTATGGATAATTTTTTTAATTTATTTGAATATTCAGTATCCGAATTTTTTTATTTTTTTTTTAAATTTAATACATACTTAGTCGACGAAACTAAATGTTTTCGTCGCCTAAGATGGATACTAAGTCGACGAAAAAATTGTTTCGTGGTCTAAGCTATCTACTTAAGCCACGAAAAATATTAATTTCGTCGCCTAAGAGAACATCTTAGGCCACGAAAAAATATTATTTCGTGGCCTAAGAAACTATCTTAGACCACGAAATAAATTATTTCGTCGCCTTAGTATCCAGCTTAGGCGACGAAAACGTTTAGTTTCGTCGACTAAATATCCATCTTAGGCCACGAAATTTTCTTTGTCGTCGCCTAAGATAAATACTTAGACCACGAAATTCAACAGTAATTATCTTAGGCCACGAAATATTTTTTTCATTGTCTAAGCTAGAATTTAGCTGACGAAAAAATTCGTCCTCTCAGAGTTTTTTTTTCGTCACCATTTTTCTTAAACGACGAAATTTGTTCGTCGTCTAAGAATTATCTTAGGCGACGAAATTATTTTATTTTTGTCGCCTACTTACTTAGAACACAAACTTTAGACGACGAAACTTAGGCGATAAAATTTTCGTCACCTAAAAGCTTAGACGACGAAAATCCTTCTTAGGTGACGAAAAATTTTCGTCGCCTAAGGTGTTCAGTGTTGTAGTGATATGGACTTCTACCTATATGCAATGATGCAACGATTGCCTTGGTATATGTCGAATGTGATGATCTAATAACAATAAAAACAAAAAAAACAAAAAACAAATTAAAGGATGAAAAGGTGTAAACAAAAAAAATCTAAACCCTACATGTAAATCCCACATGTTATGTATGTTCATATGTTCGTTGTTTCTAGGGATAATCCCGATTTTCTATAATTAATATTGATTCGGTCTCTTTCAACTTGTTTCTCGTTCCCTAGCATTCCCTTGCTAATTTGGTACCTTCAATTTGTGGCATGTTTCATAACTTTAGAATAAGACGAGCCGGAACTTGACGATCACGGTTCACAAAGATTTAATGTCGACACTGGACAAGTTGTTGTTTAAATTTAAGAAATTAAACTAGGCTTCATATATTTGAATTTTATGAAGTTCGAAGTCTATGACTTATTTCCATAAGTTCCATACCCGAATTATCAAGTAGAGTTATTTAGAGTTGATTGGAGCTCATTTTTAACCTTTTAAAATCGACAAATTTTGATTTTTTTGTTGAAGGAAAAATGTATTATGTGCCTTCGTCAATGTAACAGACGATAGATAAGTATGTAGTCATTATTGTCATTAATGTATTTCCTATTACCGTTGTAATACTCACCCTATATATAGGGGATTATCAATGAAATGAGTAGACCAATTCCGATTATTCTACAACACGTTATCAGCACGTAGCTTTACTCGCTGAGATTTTTTTTAGCCAAGAAAAAATAAAAAAAAAAAAAACAGAAAAAATATGCCGAAAAAAAAAGAAAAAGAAAAAAACCCTAGAAATGTTTTTTTCTCTTCGCCGCCGTAGCAGCAGCCCACCTCCGACGAGATCGACCACCCAGCACCACCGCCCCCCCCTAAGCCGTCGACCTAGTTCGGCCGACGACCTGCGCCGCCCGTCATATCTGGTTCCAAACCCAGATCGACACCATCGATCCTCTCCAACTTCGACGCAATCTGCTCTGGGCACCCATGTTCGTCCCGGATCCAGTCGCCCTCGACGACATCCCAGCGCCGCCAGCCTCGATCGACCCCGCCCGTCCCAGCGCCGCCAGCCTCGATCGACTCAGCACGTCCCAGCACCACCGCCGCCGCTAGACCCAATCGGCGTCGCTCGGCCTTGGCCTCCAATCCTTCGACCCGAGGCCTCCAATCGGCGTCGCTCGACCCAACCTCCGATTCGACCTCCCGCGCCGCCGACTCCAACCTCCGACGATCGGCCATCGCCGCTGCGACGACACCCGAGCCACGCCGCAACAGCAGGACAGCAGCCCGGAAGCACAGGAATCCGATTCCGTTTTCTACCGACGACAGCTCGTCGGGAAAAAGCAACCTCAGATCTTTGCCGACAGAGTTTCGTCGGCAGAAGCTTGACCCGACCCGGTTTTGTTGGGCCTGACCCAGATCTGCTGACCCGACCCACGAAGAAAAAAAGCAGCCTTTTCTTTTTGGGATAAAAAAAAAATTTAAGGTAATTTTTGAAATTACCATATAGTAATTTATATTTACTGTGTGGCTATTCATATCGATATTGTTTAAATGTGAAAATCATATGAAATTATTTAATTTATATGGTAAATGTGAAATATATATGATTAAAGTGACTAATCATATGAATATTATTTGTTTTTATGTGGCATAACAATTACGATACGGCGATCAATATGTGACGACTACTTGGAGACGGAGATAAAGCAATCGCTTCATATGCAGTTTATTTGGCAAACTTACAAGTAATATTTATATTGACGCTCTGCTTTCATTATATTTTGTTTCAGTTATTTATATGATATAATGCTCTATTAAAATTGATTGCATTAGTATTTTATATAAATGTGAAACATAAAGCGTTATATGTTCATTTTATTAGTGTTAAATAATTGTTTTATTTAACATATTATTTATTTTGAACACTGCTCTGATAATGTAATTTCATGAGCTTCGTAATATAAAGAAAAAGTGACAAACCTATAATGTGGAAAAGTATTTTCACGAAGCAAGAAAAATATGACTATTGCAAATTTCGGTCTTGAAATCCAATTTTTATTTATTGAAAATTTTTCAACATGGATATCTTATTTATTGTGTAGAAAGCAACGATAATGGAATTTCATTAAACTTCACATGCAATGAAAAATGGAGAAACAAAAAATTTTATTGTGATAACGAAATTTCACAAAGCATCAGGTTTCCATAAAGTATACTGGTTTATTTTAGTTATCGTGAATGTCATAGACCGCGAAACTAATATATTTTTTATTCTTCTTATATGTTACAGATGGTTTAACCATCACAGTTTGACTTTGACACATTGGGCTCTGAAGAACTTGAGTACCAAATTCCCCTACTGAGCCAACAAAAGCTTGAGCATGGTATATTTATACGAACTGCTTTATGTAAATAGCTAAATATATAATTTCAATATCTTGAATGACAACGTAAGGTCTGAAAAAAAAATCCCTGAAACGAATTATGCAAAGTAATGCAATCACCCTAAAACAAAGGGAAATGACGATGAAATATCTGAGAAAACAAAGGGTAATGACGATGTAAGGTCTGAGAAAAAGATATTTCTTGGAACAAAATGTGCAAAGTAATGCAATAACCCTAAAACAAATAATAATTATCATGGACGTAAAATTCATATAATCATCCAAAAGTAAGTGGAAATAATGTACCATTTGAAAGATGATCTAGGGGACACGTCATGTGCAATGAAGCACTGCCATTGTTGTAAATCAATGAACTATTCATACGTACATTACAAGATAGCAAAGAATTAGCTACGACTTACACTAAGTATGAAGAATCATACGAGTACGTGGATTTTTTGGAAAAGTATCTTCAATATCCAACAAGAACATCGAAAATGAATTTACAACTAAAGACATACCATATGGGAAGAATATGTCAAATGACACATCTCATCATTGCAGCCATTAAAAGAGCCAAAAAGGATTTGACTCCATCCAAGATAGACTTTGATTAGTCTATTTTTAAATTTACAAGATATCCTTATAAAAGGCTATTACGCCTAAATTAGACTTTTAGTCTTAAAGTTTCTATCTCTAATTGGACAAGACTGAATGTCATCGTTGGCATGTTAACTTTTAAATTTTCTCTCGATGAATTGAGATTATTCAAATTTTATTCATAATATACATGATTCAATTTTCTGCATCTAACTTTACAAAGTATTGCATAAAGTAAAGCAACATATCATAATATAGGCATGAAACAAAGAACCGTGTGCAAAGAAACGCACAATGTAATCCCTAAAATAATAGTACTGAAGAACAGTAGTACTATATCAATAGTATATGATAATGATTAGTATATCAAAGAAAGTGATAAGGATCAGTATATATTTTCCTTTGGGATTCATAATGCACTTGCCTAACTGGGATTACAATATTTTTTTTATTACAATCCCCATCGATTTACTCTAAAGAACTTGAGTTACGTTTCGATGTATATATTGAGCATATGTCAAATTGACAATTTATGCGATAAAAGAAAATTGAATTTGTTCCACATTTTAAAGAAATTTATGCCACGATGTTCATGTATAAAGACATAGATGAGAATTTCATCTGAGCTCCTTTGCATTACCTCTAATGACTGCGGATGTAAACGAGTATTAGAGAAGTTTATATGTCAACTTAGTGGGTTATATGTAACCGCTAATTGAACCCAAAGTCAAAAGAAAATGATATTTTTAGAAATCTGACATACATTGGCTTTGATCTGGTGATCCGAACATTAAAGAAATTACTATGGACACCCATATTTTGGATGAATAGAAGCAAACACCAGAAGAATATGGTTCACACACGAAACTGAGGACGATCAAAGAACATTTTATCCTCAAATATTATTTCGATACAATCCATGTAGGGTTGAAGACGTGTGTTCAATCCCTAAATTCCACCGCTCTCCTAAGGTGGCATTATAATATATTTGATGCACAAGTATATGCACTTATATCCTATTATGTTTCTGCCATCCATCGTGATTTTTTGAATAAAAGTACATCATTCAAAGCCAACTCGTAAAATTTATGATTGACACCATCATATGCAAAGGACACATGCATTCTCATTATATTCTTATATTGAATCCAAAGAGGATTTAGTGGATTGATTCAACCAACTTGCGGACACCTTAGATATTTTATGGTGTTGGTTGTTGTGTCAACACGCTGGTCACGTGTCATGACACCATCCACAATTAAAAAATTTATGCTGCTTATGCTAGAAAGTCAAAGCACCTAGGCCGGGTTAATTTCCGTAGGCGCAATGATTTTATAGCTTATTATATGGGATCTGTAATGGGCATCATATTCCTATATAAAAACCCAATTGGTCTCACGGAAAACGACTACAGTAATAGTCTTAATATTGGTAAAGCACACCAATACTTCCGTTTTGGGTTATGCAATTTTTGCATGCAGCGTTACTTATTCATCTATGACCATATCATTGAACCAATTTACACCATAGCTAGTGACTCTGTGTGAGGATTTTAAAGGATTTCAAACGAACTTGTAATCCTTGAGCTCTTTTGGATTGACACGGATCTATAATCCTTGAGCTCCATTCAATGTTTTATGTGCCAAAATTTGCGCCGCCACAGCGCACAATGATGGGTTACTTGAGATGAATAAATATTTATGCTGGATATGAACTTCCAGCTATAGTCCGCTATGTCGAAACCTTGACAGGCAATCTCCTCACCGCTAGATTTGCGGTGTGTCACTTTGATGAGACAGTCTTCCCGTCGTTAGGGGGAGATAAGAACAAGCATGTTCAAGTGGAACGACAGGAATTGTCGTGGTTTGTCCCCACTGTGTCTCATCTCGATCCTCAAAAAATCACACAAAGTAAGGTGTGTAGATATCTTATACATTAAAGTGACGAGATCATATAAAACTGCTGCAAATATACCTGCAAGGATTGTGTTTTATCAAAAGAACATGGTACCACCCAAGAGGAATTGGGTATTGCACTGCCACCATGGATAGTGGCATGGTGACGCCATAAGTGGCATAAATGGTGTCACAGGCCGTGGCTCTCCAAGGAAGAGGGGGAGGTCACCTTAGGTTCGATACATACTTGTGTAAAGGAAGAAAACAAGTTTGGCACAACCTGATCTATTGATCAGTGATACTCAAATCCGTCTCATGAGAATATTTATGGATTGTGGTTATCATTGGGGGACGCCTCAAATGTTAGAACCAATCCTTAAAGTATAGAGATCTCTACAAACACATTACACTAGTGTACATGAGGACGTGGAATAATGAGTCTACTATCGAATCATACTTCGTTGAAAAATGTCAACTTAGTAAACTGGCCTAATGGAAAGAAGCGATTCAGTATAAACAAAGAGATAGGTATTTGGGCAGGTGACGCCGACACCGCAAATATAAACCCTATCAAATATATCTTTGTTAGAATGCGTAATGAGAATAAGAGTATGCAGACTCACCTTATGGCGCAAGGTCTCTCAAAAACCCACTGGAATCGACTACGAAGAGATATTCTCTCGTAATGGACTACGATGAGACAATCTCTCGTAATGGATGTCATTGTACTCCACTACCTTATCAGTTTTGTAGTTTCCGAAAAACTGAACATGCAGCTTATGAAAAGTGATCAAAACATATATCTCTATGGGGATCTAAATTAAGAGATATACATGAGGATCCTAAACGGACTCCATCCACCCAAATCAAGTGACTCTAGATCACATGAGTACGTTTGCAAAAGAAATTGAAACGTTCACTAAAGTGACTACTTGATTGGAAAGAAATTGATGAATTATGCCCTTGCGTTTTCATTATGGATATATATGAACTCTAAATGAAATAAGAGAAACTCAGTGTATTGTAAATCCTAAGTTGAGAATGAAAAAGATTTTGGGAATACACAGTCTTGAAACGGAACTCAAGGACTGTAATGATGGTGATCATCCATCAATCGGCTTAGGCACTCTAAAGAATAAAGTGAGGCCTACATATATTCTCATGATCAGTCGAAGTCTTTACTCTAACAATAGATCCGTTTTTCATCTAAAGGAAGATGACGAAGAAGTGTTGGGAAATGAAATTCCTATACAAGTGCAATCACGTATGATTGTACTTAAACACAATATGTAGGACTCGACCTCTCATTCGATGAGAATTTGTAAAGCTATGTTTAGCTCTACGCCCACGCAACGCAACTGGTTCTTTCAAATACTTAAAGATATGAAAGATTTGGGCTGATTCAATCTCTACATAGAATGTGACATGATAAAGAAATTATCCACGTCATAGCTAACTATGCGTAAAGAAAAACGCATTAAAGGTGAGATAAGAAAATCCGTTATTACAGATCAATTTCAAATCTCTTAATGGTTCACTCATACTCTAGACGAAGTTATGACTATTTTGTTATATGAAGGTCATACCACGAGTGAACCTGATGTTTAATATGAACCTATGTATTCAGTTCATGAACAACCTTATCCTCAAGATCAAAGTAAATCAAGTTGGATCTGAGGACGATGTGGCAAGATTTAGTTACTAAATCATTGCTCAAAGTCACATTTGGAAAAACATGTGAAAATGCATAAGTATGCTAATAAGACTGAAGCTCCCTTGATCAAATGAAAGAATCAGGGAGAAACTCATGATTAATGTAAAAATCAGGGGGAGGTGCAGACATCAGGGGGAGTCTAGCACATACATGTTGTTTTCAAATGTAATAGGTGCGTTGCGCTCTTTTTGTCCTTCGACCAAAGTTTTATTTTCTCTCATTGGGTTTTTGTTACTTGGCAAGGTTTTTAATGAGACAACACCACATGCACCATTTTACCTCTGACTCGGCACAAGAGGGAGTGTTGAAGGAAAAATGTATTATGTGCCTTCGTCAATGTAACAGACGATAGATAATTATGTAGTCATTATTGTCATTAATGTATTTCCTATTACCGTTGTAATACTCACCCTATATATAGGGGATTATCAATAAAATGAGTAGACCAATTCCGATTATTCTACAACATTTTTTAATATTTTTTTTAAATTATCAACTTTGTTGGAGATGCTATAAGCCAATCCACTTAAATTTTTCACTAAACTATGACCGTCCATCATTGTAGAAAATGGGATTTAGCTAAGGGTTAATATATATGAACATATGCAACTGGCATGGATTTTCTCAGTGCCCATTTAGGAACATATGCGAAGAGAGTAAGAGACAGATATGCAACTGGATAGTTAATTGTCCACCCTACCTACATAATCCTACATTTGAGTTTTCAGCTTAGATTCTCAAGCAACAATACCGTACCCTTTAGCTCTAGGAAATTCTCTATAACATGTTCCTTATTATTTTTTCAGAGACAACTTTCAGCACTGAAATGTACGTTTGTTGGTGTTTCAATGTACTTTTTTCCAAAAGGCACGTTGTATCAAAGAAGGTTTACCAAGTCATTCGAAGGTTTACTATACGTACATATACACCTCGTTCGCCTGATCGCCTTGATGTACTTGTACGATACTACGATTCAATGTTGTATTATGTTGATTTATGAAACGAGTTGCTTAGTTTGAAATAGAAACAATTTGGTTGGCAACATTGTATAAGTGTATAACCTATAAACGTGAGCAAATTAAGAATTTTCTCCACATGCAGTTGCTTGATAATTAGAACAATTAATTTGCAGGCAATAGTGAAGGTCGGCCTGCCGTCATAGGGGAAAGGGTAGCCTTTTTATGAAACGAGTTGCTTAGTTTAGTCGTTCATCAGAAGGTTTTAGCTTTAGCTAATTCCTATGTTTCTTTCTTTCGTTCTATCCTAGCTACTTACTTAATTAGTACGTACTCCTTATCACATAATTTCTTTTGGTGTTACTGACTCAAAATAATTGAAATAAAATACAATAAGATTATAAGAAAAAAATTCCAGCTATCAAGATTATAGATAAAGATTACAACAGATGTTTCTACAACTACTATTGCCAGGTGACTGATTCAACAGTTGAAATTAAACTACAGGATTAGGGTAATAATTTTGGACTGGTGAAAAACGTTTTAACATGACTATCAACATTCAACAAGAGGCAAATCATGCATTTATTCATGCCAAGTGCGTTCATCCAGTAATGAAACAACATGCATGACTTCTTTTGGTGTTTTTATGCAACCTCAAACAACTTCAAATTAGAGAAGAAAGAAAGTAAATTTCGATCATGAAAAAAACACGACTTCCATGCTGCCGAGAATAACATAGAATATGAAGTGGAGATGAAATATGATGATCCTCTGGTTGAAGAACATGAAGTTGAAGATTTTCCCCTCTAGAAATTACTCACAGTTAATATGCACCTTCACTTTAGGAACGTTTTCCCCCAAAAATTCATTCTTCCATTAAATTCGCAATAACCCCTTAGAAACTTTCCCATTCAACACCTCCCCTTCTGTTTCTCTCTACTTCATCCATCACCATTAAAGCAAAATCAACGGCCCACAATCCATCTGAGAATCCCATATACCCAGAAGTCCCAAACCCAACCTGAAACTTGGACGCCACGCCCTAGAGAATTATAGCTCACGCCTCAAACTCACCCAATAAGATACCGCCACGTCATATATCCGTACTGTTGCGCTGACGTGGAGGCTAGAAACAGAGGGGAACAGAGTTGAGTTTACACGGGACGAAAGTAGAGGCTATTTGTGGATAGTGTCAGTCTCTGACTCCACTCCCAGTTTGATGAGACCTTCAGAGTCTGTTTCTTGACACCAAAGTCATTCAACCAAATTTGAAATCCTTTTATGTCTTTTTTAAATATTTTTTTTTTGGATAATTAAAAATGTTTGAACTTTTTATAAGCCCAAGGAGTAGCTGAGTGAATTACTTCCACACCATAATTCTCTCACATACCTAAAACCTCGACTCACAGAGAAGCCTCTCCCTGGGACTCGGTGGCTGGATTTCAATGGCCCTTGAAGAACAGGGCCGGCGTGTTAATAAGAGAAACCGAAATTTGACTCAAAATCAAAGAAAGCTACCTTTTGGTGCCAAAGTTGAGGTAATGCAGCTTTCTCCTTATGATTCCCATTCTATTTTTGTTATAAAGATCAAATCTTTGGCGTGGTATAATAGGGAATTTCGGATTTTTTGTCAAGGGTTTTGTGTTTTTCCGGTTCCTGAATATTGGGTTTTTGTTTGATGGGGTTTTATGTGTGTGCAACGGGGTTTGTGTTTTTGTTATTTACTTGGTTGTTTTAAACTTTTTCCAATTTGGCCTCTTCTACGAAATGGTATCGTTATTCTGTTTCTATCTGTGCCTCAAAGTTTCAGGCTTTAATGATCTCTGGGTTCAAAATTGATAATTCTGTTATGGGGTTAATGAAAAACTAACCTTTTAGCCTTTGAAACGTGTGAAAAGTCTTTTCTACTGCAGATATACTGAATTAACAGCCTATTGTTCATCTGGTTGAACATATGCCTTTCTACATTCATCACCTTCGTTTTAATTGATGATTGGATTTTGATGATCTCGTCTTAATAGCAATTATTGGCTGATTTTGACATTTTGGTGTTGTCATATGATTCTTACGTCCTACTGTCCATTAAGAAACCAATGTTATTGTGTGTCTGGGAGTAGCTTACTTTTCATTTACCTCTTAGGGGCATGTTATTTCTAAATTAATCTTATCACCAATTTGATGCAATCACTGTATGTCATGGGATGGATGGCAATACATTTGACCACAAAAAATGACTTTCCACAATATATTGGTTGTTCGGTGAAAATACATTTGGGTTCAGATTGCAGCTTGTGAATATTGTTTCTGTGTCATATACATATGCATCAGTTCTTCCCAAAAGAATTGCATTTTAAGTCTTTGGAGTCTGGAGGCCTGAAAGGAAATTTCTTAACCAGATCAGATTGCACAATTTAGTGTTCAACAACAAGCTAGAACCAGAAAAGAGAAAGTTATAGGTCGAGAATATAAAATGATATAGCCGAGAACTTAAGTCATCGAAGAAAATAGATTCATATAAGGTTTTTCTTCCTATTATTATTATTCTCAATCACAAGCAGGATAGGGGATAGAAAGTAGCAATATCAGAAGCAAAAGCATAGTAAGAGACTCCATTCACGTATACATGTATGGCCGGCCGTATGTGATTAAAAACAGAAACAAAACAATCAATGCAGTGAAGAAGAAGAAGGGTTTCTCTTTTCATTACAATTTAAAGTTCTTAATTTTTGCAGGTGAGGAGTGAGGAAGAAGGCTTTCAGGGGTCGTGGCACCCTGGGACTGTCACTGCATGCACCAAAGGTTTTCGTGAAGTAATATACGATCATGTTCTATGTGATGATGAGTCTGGTAATCTTGTGGATGCTGTTTGTGTTTCACCCACTTTGGATGGCCTTGATTATGTAAGTGATGAGCAGAGTAACCATCGCGGAAGTATAAGGCCAAAGCCACCTAAGACTGAGGTAGGGATATGGGGTCTTCCTTATGGACTCTGTGTGGACGTGTATCATCAAGAAGCTTGGTGGGAAGGAGTGGTTTTTGATCATGAAGATGGTTCACAGAAGAGGAGGATCTTCTTTCCGGATTTGGGAGATGAACTAACAACTGAAATTGACACTATAAGAATTACTCAGGACTGGGATGCGGTTACAGAGAATTGGCAGCGACGTGGGCCTTGGATATTTCTTGAGTTGATTGAACAATATGAGAAAGAGAGCTACATTGCTGTCTCTGTGAAGCAAATTTGGTATGATGTTAGATTAAAAAATGGCTTTGAGAAGGTGAGGGAGTGGACATCTCCAATGAGATATCTATGGGAGGAGCTGGTGTTAGAGGTCATTGATGATAACTTGAGAATCACTGCGGATGAAATTTGTCGGGTGTTAGAAGAGTCAGGATTTTTGTCAAGAGAATATCAGGTAGAGTTCGAGTCAGCTGAATGTGTCTTAGATGCTAATATGAATTCTAAATCATATACCGCAGATTCTGTTGCTATTGTACGTGTTGGCAACCCACTGGATAGTAATTTGTTAGTTGATCGTGATGATTTTATGAAGAACGTTGTGGACTGTAGGGCTGAAACTGCTGATGAACGGGATGCATTAACAAAAATGAACGTTTTGGAAGACTCAAATTTATCCTTGCAAAATAAAGCGGTGTCTGTGCTACATCAAGTTTTGTCAGGAGGTCCATCCAATCTGGATGAAAATTCTTATGCCAAATCTGATATTAGCAGTGATGGAATTACTGTTTCTAAATCCAAAGGCAGAAGCACAATAAATTGGATACCCGTGGAGCTTCATAAAGAGTCTTGTCCTGATGCTTTTGACAAGTTTTTAAACTTGGGAAAGAGAACTTCAGGGGATTACACAGCTATTAGAAAGCATCTTTTATATTTGGGTTGGGAAGTAGATTATATGGTAGATGAGGGCAGAAATAGATACAGGTACCGGTACTTGTCGCCTGATGGAGAACGCAAATACTCTCTAAAAGAACTGTGGAGTTACTTGAGAAAGTCCTCGAAAGATTCACAATTCGCAATCTCTCAAGATGCAGATCAGGGTTATCATGGTTCACCTGGACAGCGTCTTGTCACTGAACAACCACAAGAGATTCAGCATCCTAATTTTTGTCCTCAACAGACAGTGTTTCCCTCTTCCAATTCCAAGTTACAACCCAAGGTATTTATTTACAGACCAGAATATTGCCCTCAAGCAGCTGTGGCATATGTAGACTCTCCCACAAGGGGACCCAGAAATTTGAGAGCAAAAGTAATGCGATCTAAAGCAAAGAAGCATCTCTCTGCTGTGGGGTGGGAGTTCTACTACTCAGAAATTAGATCATCCAATATCTTGCGCTTCAAATCTCCCAAAGGAAATGTATATAACTCACTTCTTGATGCCTGCAAAGCCTGTATGGCTGAAGAAAATTCTGAAGAAAGACCTGCTAAATGCAGGTATGTCATCGAGGAAGATGAGGACCCCTTGACTAATAATAAATTGTTACCTGCAGCAAGTAGAAAACGCAAAAGGAAGAGAAATCGTAGTTACAGTCAATCTCACTTACTTCACAAATGCCTAAAGGATCAATGTGCTAACCCTCCGAAGTTGAAAAGGCACAAGGCATCTGCATCTTCCTCTGGGTTTGTAAATGGTTCTGGTATTACTCGGCCAACTCGTGTTCTCAGGTCAAGCAAACGGGTCCAGGAAGTGGTTACTACTACTAACACACACCAGAATCCCCGAACTATCTTATCTTGGTTGATAGACAATAATGTGGTTTTGCCAAGGGAAAAGGTGCATTATTGTAGCAGAAAGGGTGGTCCTTCGATGGCAGATGGGAAAATAAGTAGAGAGGGGATCAAATGCAGCTGTTGCCAAAAGGTGTTTACTCTTAGCAGCTTTGAGAGTCATGCTCGCTTCAACGATACTCATGTTGGTTGCAGTGACCACAGACCTGCTTCCAATATTTTTCTGGATGATGGTAGGTCTCTCTTAGATTGCCAGATGCAACTTATGCTTGATAGAAGGAAGAAGACTTGCAGAACTGAACCATGCCATAGGATGGAGGGAAATCAAGTTCGAGGCAAGAATGATTACATTTGTACTGTGTGTCACTATGGTGGTGATTTAATCTTATGTGATAAATGTCCGTCAGCATTTCACATGACTTGCCTTGGATTGGAGGTAGCTGGTTGTCTCTATGGTCTATTTTGAATTATTCTCTGTTGTTTAATTTCTTTTTCTTCTTCTTGTTTTCTATATTTCTTGTATATATTTCTTTTCTCATTCCTCGGAACTAATTATACTTTTGATGATCACAAGTTTTCTATATCAATCTGTTCTTTTATATATTTCTTTTCTCATTCCTCAGAAGTATTTATACTTTTGATGATCACAAGATTTGAGATTTTTACCTCACTTCATCTCAATTTGCTTTTCCTCTACAGGATATTCCAGATGGTGAGTGGTACTGTCCATCTTGCCGTTGTGGAATATGTGGCGAAAGAAAACTCAAAGAACACAAAGAACCTTTTATGCATTCTGATATTCTCACCTGTGGTCAGTGCGAGCATAAATGTAGGTTCATTTTCATCTGTTCTATTCATACCAAACATTGATTATTAAGGGTTTTTTTTTTTTTTCCTTTGTTGACTCTGTTTGCTAGTGTTACCTCACCCTATCGTTGGCTATTGAAGAAGAAGAAGGGGAAATATTTAGTTAGTGGATTTTAGAGAACATGAACAGAGTATGAGAGGAGTTTCCTAAACAGTTCTGTAACTCAAGTTTTTTGAAATTCTGTTTGACTGTAGACAAAACCAGAAGAAAGATTTTAATATGAAATTCTGCTAGGTTCCCATAAAATTTTCAAGGTAGATTGTAACATCAATTGTTATCTTTTGACCTTAAAAATGTTGAAATTGTTTAATCTTTGAATTGCATTTAGTTTTCAACCTATTTGTTAGGTTGGTTCTTTTCTGTTGAACATTGGAGATCTATGAATAATTAAGTCTTAGATTAAAGAGTTGGTTTTGTCAGATTGAACATGCTGGTTAGAAGCCTAATTTGAAGTTCCAGAGTTGTTCTTTTCAGAAGTTACTGGTTTTATGATATTGACTTGCACATGAAGTGTTCTGTGACATTTTGAATACATTTGTGTTATAATAGATGCTGATGGGCCACTAGAGGTTCGTTTCTTTAAAGTGTGTGTTTAAAGATCTATTTGTTATACAGTGAGTGATTTCAAATTATTGTCGACATTTTGAATCAATTGCAAATCAGTTTGCTTACTTTTTTTTTTTTTTTTTTTTAGCTCAGTGAAGTAGTTTATATTCTGAATTATGTGTACAAAGGAAGAGCTATGATTATATAGTTGAGAACTCATGGTTAATGCTGAGAGAGCATTAAGTTTTTCTATGTTTTAGAATCCTCTAGCGAAAGAGTGGTGTTGCCATGTTGGTAATGTGTACATTTATTTTGAAATGATGTGAGCATGATTAGTGACAACAATTATCTAGCATGTGGTTGGGGTTTAATAATAACACAGTAAACTCATTGTAAGTGGGCACTTGAAAGAGTGTAATTTTTTCTTTCATTTCCAAATGGTGTAGATCACACTGGGTGCCTGGGAAAAGGAGGTGTAGATATGTCGGAAAGTAATTCAAAAGGAAATTGGTTTTGCAGCAAGAATTGTAAAAAGGTATGTCAAACATGCCATTACATATGATAGTTTAGTTTCGGATCGTATTTCCTTTTTGTTTTTCTCCGCTTAATTTGCAAAATTAAAATTCCTGAACCATGATCAAGAGAGCAGAGAAACTGCTTTTACAATGGTTGATAATTTCTGAAAAATCTGGATATAATTGCTAATATATATATATATATGCGCAATTTAACTTTGTGAACACCAAAATATATCCCTTCAACATATGATATGACCTAAGCATAATCAAGAGACAGTAACTGTATGTTGGCATTCTATATATGTACATCTCGCAGCTATAAGATTGACGGTCATATATATATATGCATAGTTATGATCTGTCAGATCCTTTGCTGTGAGGTAACTTATCTTTTCTAAATCATAATTCAGCTTCATGTCCATTCTCTTTTCTTTTTCCCTTCATGTTGATGATTGTGGGGTATGTCTGTTTCAAACTGTTAGATATCTTTGGGCCTCCACAAGCTTTTAGGGAAACAATTTCCCGTCGGAGTTGGCAACTTAACTTGGTCACTTCTGAAGTCCATGAATACTGAACCTGATAATGATGCCATTACGGAGACTTTTAGCAGGCTTAGTATTGCCCTTGATGTAATGCATGAGTGTTTTGAGCCTGTTAAGGAACCCCTTACCAGGAGAGATCTTGCTGAAGATGTCATTTTCAGTAGAGGGTAAGAATTGCTAACCGTCATCTCACATCACTAGTGTTTTGAGGGCATCACTAGTTAAAATGCTGCTGTTGGGCTTCAGCATTTGCTTAATTATTAATTACTTTCTAATACCCAATTCTGAAATTTTGCAGTTCAAATCTCAATCGCCTGAACTTTCAAGGGTTCTATACCATGCTATTAGAGGAAAATGATGAGCTAATCACTGTGGCTACTGTAAGGTGAGCTTTATTCAGCTTCTTTGGGAAATCGATGAGCATTGTGTACCAAGTGTATGTTGCTTAGTTGCTTTTTGTTGTTGTTCAAAGGATCCATGGAGAAAAGGTGGCCGAAGTACCTCTTGTTGCTACCAGGTTTCAATATCGTCGACAAGGAATGTGTCGTGTGTTGATCAATTCACTTGAGAAGGTAATGTACCGGATGTTCCTGCAGTCTCTTGCCACTCTTGGATCTGTTACATGCTTACATTCACATAACTTCTTGATTACTTTATTGGTTCTTATGATGGTCTCCATATCTTCTTTCAGATGCTTATGGATTTAGGTGTGGATAGATTGGTTTTGCCTGCAGTCCCCAGTGTGCTAAACACATGGACCAATGCATTTGAGTTTTCAAGAATGACAAAATCTGAGAGGCTGCAATTTCTGGATCATACTTTCCTGGACTTTCAGGATACGATTATGTGTCAAAAGCTTGTAATGAAGATCTCTGCAGCTGAACCAAGTCTGTTGAAAGGTATCTTATGTTCCGAACTTTGTTCTCTTTCGTTTTGGCCTCTTTCCCTTTGGCACATAGAGCTACGATCAGCTGTACGGTAACCATGCTAACATGTGATTTTGCAGGAACACAGCGTAAGATGTCTACAAGTGCTGATGATATTGATCTTGATGAGTCCAGTTCTGCCTCTGAAGTGTGTCAACCGGAACAAACAGAGGATAGCCAAACCGTATCCCGGGGACTTGAGTATGTATCACTTCTTCCTACTATAAATTTAGGAGATGGAAATGAATATAAGAACACTCATGACATTAATAATCATGACCAATATTCATGAGTAGAGTAGCTCAGATGGTGGTCAGACAGAAGCATTTCTGCATTCAATTTGAAACTAAAAGCAGTTGGGAGAAATTACTGCACACAAAAGTAACTGGAAAATCACCCTAAAAATACCTGTAGTTTTAGTTTACTTTACAACTTTAAAGTTGCGGCCCTAAGTTCGGCAATAATTTTCTTTTTCCACTACAGAAGTACAGCAGGAAAAAGGAGATCATGCATAGATAAGAGCTGTCCAGAATTCAAGCTGTACAGCCGAAGGAAGATATCAAATTTGGCTGCCGTAGTTATACAGTAAATTAGAAGAGACGAGAGTTCGTGTGCCCTAGTTTCCTATATCTTCCTGTATTCATTTTTCTCAACTGAGCTCATGAATTTGAAGGGGAAAGTGTAAGATGTATATCCATGCATAAAGGGCTCCTTTGTTAATGAGATATGTTCGTTAGTTCAGTTGTGATGCCTTCAAACTTTTGAAGGAAAATTTGCCAGGGTGTTTGTGTTTCAACAGAGCACCGCCCTGGCTAAAAATTCAAATGAAGCAGTACAATTGGAAAGAGTGTGAAGATATACTCCGGCTATAATTCAATTAAACTCTGGCACTACGGACAGTAAAATGTGAGATAGCATGAAGATACTTGTGTAGGTATATGATCAGGATGCCAATACTGTATACAACATCTGGAAGGAAGACATATATGCGACACTTTTTTAGTCAAACACAAACATTTAAACTTTGAAGTTTACAAATAATGTTTTATCGCTAAAGACACGACATGAAGAAGTCTCAAACATAGAAAACCTGTTTATCTATACTATTATTTAACAGAACAGGTTTTGTCAACTAAAACAGATTTTTTTTTACTTTTTTACCCTCTAAAAAAAAAAAACAATCTTATCTACAACTCTCAGGTAGTTTTTCCTACTATTTTTTCTCTCCTCCACCCCCACTTTTCTCTCACGTTCGTCAAACTACTCAATCAAATTTGAATAAAAATGTAGAATAGTTTAACCGGGTGTTTCTACAACTACAAATTTCTGTTTTTCATACTCATATGGTGTGTTTGTGGCTAGTTTCAGTGAAGAAACTGAAGGCACAAATCAAAAACAGAGGATCACGACCTAACTATAAATCGGGCGTTTCCAACTCCACCACCATATTCATCTAACTACCCTAAAATAGAATAATTATATTTACACACTCTAAAAAGTAAATAAACGTATCTTCTTTTATATATCTAATATCATCGGATCTTATGAATAAGTTAGATTACTAAAATAGACATTCCTATTAAAAAAAACCATCAAGGTTGGAGATATCAGGAGGATATGAACAAAAGAATAAGAGAAAAATGCTGAAAATTTCTTCAATAACACTATGGTGATGTATTGTGTTGTTTCACTCTAAATTTGTAAGGACAAAAATTCTTGAGACCAAGCTCTTTGAGATAAAAAAAAATTTCTCGAGAAAAGCCCGAAAACTGAGGGATCTAGTCAAAAAAGATTTGAATGAGGTAAAACCCTTTGAGGAAGATTGCAATGAGGTGGAATCTATTTGAATAAAACTAAAAACTTTCAATGAAGAAAAGGTAAAATCTTTTAAGAAAGACCTTAAAGGTAAAACTTTTCTAAGAAAATCTTGATGACGTGAATCTCTTCGAGGGTGTAAATCAACAATTGTACAAAAAATGGAGAGAATATAAGAAAAAAAAACAGAGTGTAACTAACCAATTCATGTTACTAAAACAAAACATAAACTTCTAAATATATAGAAGATTTAAAGTGCATTAATGTATAATCTAAATACATCTCATAAAAATACTATAAAAACTATCATGCTCAGCTCTTTAACTTGGAAAAACAATGTTCCATGACACAAAATATTCAACAAAACATAGAGTTAGTAAGAAGCCAAAAAGAGCACATACTTAAAAAACAGAGTACTTCCACATCTATTTTAAATAAAACAGTAAATTTATCTAATCAACAAGTCATAAATCAAAAAAAAGTACAATACTAAATTGAGAAGAAGAACCATGACAAACCATGTTTAATTGCAAAAGAATGGAGGTTGAAGGCTGAAGAATCAGAGACTCCAAGACAATTAGAAAAAGTGAAAGACGAAAGACTAAAAGATTTCTCGAACAAAACAAAACGAGAAGAATGGAGAATATAAAACTAGTTTAAACTATTGGGATCGTGATCTGCCGAATCCTATTAGGGTTATATTACTTATATAATATAAACATACAAAAATATATTTAAAAGGATACCGCTGGAGTTGGTAAAAAAAACAAACAAAAGTTGCAGCCGTCAGGATAAGTATACAAATATATATACTGTAAAAGTAAATCGCAATGTGTCTGCTCATTTCATTAGAGAATCCCTTTATATAGGGTGATGATTACAATGGTAATAACAATTACATTGATGATCATAATCACTGATTGAAACGTTACAACTTATTGATAACTAATTGCCTAATTTACTATCGTCATTACTTTGACGAAGGCACACAAAAGGTATTTTCCTTTAACACTCCCCCTTGTGCCGAGTCAAAGACGGAATGGTGCATAGATCGTTGCCTCATTAAAAACCTTGCCAAGTAACAAAACCCAGTGGGACAAAATAAAACTTGGACGAAGGGAAAAAGAGCACAACGCACCTTTAACCTTTGAGGATGACATGTGTGTATTAGACTCCCCCTGAAGTCTACATCTCCCCCTGATCCTTACATTAATCAAGGAAGCTTTGAAAGCTTTCGCATTCCTATGTTTTTCACATGTTCCTCGAATATTGCTTTGGGTAATGATTTGGTAAACAAATCTGCTACATTCTCCTCAGACCTTACTTGATTCACTTGAATCTTGAGGAGAGCTTGTTGTTGCTGATTATAGAAAAACTTTGGCGATATGTGTTTTGTATTATCACCCTTGATATAACCTAGCTTCATCTGTTCGATGCAAGCTGCATTGTCTTCATAAATGCAGGTAGGCTCTTCAGTGGTAGTACTTAAACCACTAGTCCCTCGAATATGTGTAATGATGGATCTCAACCATATACACTCACGAACCGCCTCATGTAGAGCTATGATCTCTGAGTGGTTCGAGGAGGTAGCCACAAGGGTTTGCTTGGTTGATCTCCAAGATATCGCCGTATTCCCAATGGTGAATACATAACCAGTTTGAGAACGACCTTTATGTGGGTCAGAGAGGTACCCAGCATCAGCAAACCCAATTAATACATTATTTGGGGTTTCAGTGTGGGGGGTGGTACCTTCTCTATCTACATTTCCTTTAGGGATTACATTTTCATTTGTGTTCCCTTTTGCCTTTGTGTAGGGATAGAATAGGCCCAAGTCAATGGTTCCTTTTAGGTATCGAAATATGTTCTTAATACCATTCCAATGACGCTGCGTTGGCGCTGAGCTAAATCTAGCTAACAAATTCACTGAGAATGCAATATCAGGTCGAGTACATTGAGCTAGGTACAATAATGCGCCTATTGCACTCAAGTAGGGGATTTCGGCTCCCAATAGCTCTTCGTCATCTTCCTTTGGACGAAATGGATCTTTCTTTACATCCAAACTCCGACCAATCATGGGAGTGCTAACAGGATGCGCTTTGTCCATGTTAAATTGCCTGAGTATCTTTTGGACATACGCAGACTGGTGGATAAGTATTCCACAAGCTCGGTGTTCCAGTTCAAGACCTAGACAAAACCGAGTTTTCCCAAGATCTTTCATCTCAAACTCGGATTTCAAATAGCTCGCGGTTTCTCTTATTTCATTAAGAGTACCTATTATGTTCATATCATCGACATACACAGCTACAATTGCAAATCCGGAACTTGTTTTCTTTATGAATACGCAGGGGCATAGTTCATCATTCTTATATCCCTTCCCAATCAAGTAGTCACTTAGACGGGTATACCACATCCGCCCGGATTGTTTCAATCCGTAAAGTGAGCGTTTCAATCTGATTGCAAACGCACTCCGTGGTTTAGAGTCACTTGATTTGGGCAATGGAAGGCCATCAGGCACTTTCATATATATCTCTGAATCAAGATCCCCATAGAGATATGCCGTAACCACATCCATGAGCTGCATTTCCAATCCTTCGGAAACTACCAAACTAACTAAGTAGCGGAACGTTATAACGTCCATTACGGGAGAGTACGTCTCCTCATAGTCAATTCCAGGGCGTTGTGAGAAACCTTGCGCCACAAGGCGAGCCTTGTACCTTAGGACTTCATTCTTCTCATTACGCTTTCTGACAAAGACCCATTTATGTCCTACAGGCTTTACACTTGGTGGGGTTAGCACTACCGGACCAAATACCTGTCTCTTTGTCAGAGAATCTAGTTCTGCCTGGATTGCTACTTTCCATTGAGGCCAATCTGCTCTTTGTTGACATTCTGCAACAGAGCGTGGTTCGATATCATCGTGCTCTATGATTCCTTGAGCAACAGTGTATGCAAATACATCATCAATGTACATGGAAGATCTTTCCATCAAGTATGCCTCCTCATAATCCATTGAGATTTCTTTGTTCTCTGGAATCATTTCAAACATCGGAGCGTCCTCCAGTATTGATTCATGGACATAACTATAGTCAGAGACAATCTCATGTGAGGGATTCTCTACATTGATGATTAATGGATCGGGTTGTGCCTTACTCGCCCTCTTTTTCCTTGGGTGAGTGTCAGTCGAACCAAGTGGCCTTCCCCTCTTCCTTTGGGAAGCCACGGCCTCAACCACACCTCCACTAAGTGTGGTTCCAATGCCTCTATCTGCGGCATTGTGCCCCTGTTTGGGGACTTCTAACCTTGCAGGCACATTTGCAGCTGGTATATGTGATCTTGTCACTTTAGCAATCTCAGAAAACGCATCAGGCATCGAATCAGCTACGTTCTGAAGATTGATTATTCTTTTCACTTCACTTTCACATTGTGAAGTGCGGGGATCAAAATGAGACTGAGTGGGGACAGACCACGACAATTCATGTCGTTCCCTTAGAAAATCCTTTTTCTTATCTCCCCCTAACGACGGGAAGACAGTCTCATCAAAGTGACAATCCGCAAATCTAGCGGTAAAGAGATCGCCTGTCAAAGGTTCCAAATAGCGGATAATAGTTGGGGATTCATATCCAACATAAATACCTAATCGTCTCTGAGGACCCATTTTAGTGCGCTGTGGGGGCGCAATAGGCACATATACTGCGCAACCAAATATGCGTAAGTGTGAAATATCAGGCTCATATCCAGTGACCAACTGGTACGCAGAAAATGGTTGGCTAGCAGTGGGTCTGAAACGAATAAGTAAAGCTGCATGTAATATTGCATAACCCCAAGCAGATATAGGCATGTTGGTGCGCATAACCAGTGCCCTAGCCACCATCTGTAGCCTTTTGATGGTGGCCTCTGCGAGACCATTTTGTGTATGCACATGGGGTATAGGATGCTCTACATCGATCCCAATTGACATGCAATAATCATCAAATACTTTTGATGTGAACTCTCCAGCGTTATCAAGTCTTATAGACTTAATAGGGTGATCAGGGTGGTGAGCCCTTAAACGTATAATTTGTGCTAAGAGTTTTGCAAATGCAGCATTTCTTGTGGACAATAATGCGACATGTGACCAGCGTGTCGAAGCATCTACCAGAACCATAAAGTACTTGAATGGCCCGCATTCTGGATGGATAGGTCCACATATATCACCTTGTATCCTTTGTAAGAATGGAATGTTTTGTTTCATGTCTTTAGCATAGGAAGGTCTCGATCCTGTTTTTGCTAAAGAGCAGGCTTTGCAAAATGAGTTATGTGCCTTTGAAATAGTCAATGAGGCAGAGGGACACAGCGCTTCTGGTGCTTCAGAAGATAATGGGTGTGTTGAAATAGTACTACGACCGGCACTTTGCATTGTGTCGGATCTGTGTCCCATTTTATTTCTTCCTCGGAAGAATGGATGTCCGTGTGAGTTCTTTAAAACACGAACCATCATGTCCCGACCAGGGTGTCCTAATCGGTCATGCCAAAGCCTGTATGCGTCAGTGTCCCAAATTTCTTTGTTGGTGACAGCATAAGATTCGATAATCCGGATGGTAGTTAAATACAATCCATTATCTTGACGCATTAGTTTCTCTAAAATGCGTTTTCTTCCGCATTTATAAGAAGTAATATTCAAATATTCAATTCCATTCTCACAGTAAGTTTGCAAATGATAATTGTTGGCACGAATATCTTTGAAACTTAATAAGGTTCGATTGCCTCTAGGTGCATATAGGGCGTTTGTGACTTTTATCATTGTGCCATTAGGCATCAAAAAGGAGGCCTTTCCTCGCCCCTGTATTACTTGGGATGATCCCTCTAACATAGTCACAGATGTGTTATAAGGAATTAATTCAACAAATAATTGTCGATTCCTTAAGATAGTGTGAGTAGTCCCACTATCAGCTAAGCACTCTATTTCTCCTCGATACATTCCTACAATTAAATGGGATGGGATTATTATATAAAGTCGAAAAATATATCTCATATTCTTTAGAGTATGATATTCTTTTCATTCTCATAATATTTTCTTTTATTTGCTAGATGTAGTGCTTCACATCGTAATAGTACTATTTTCGAACCATGTATATATATAGGGGACAAAATCGAATAAAATTCAATACTTTAGAATAAAATCCGAAATTTATTAATAAGCCAACAATAATCAAATCAAAGTCTTGGACATCAAAAACCAATTCAACAGGCCATTATTCAAATAAACTTTAAGACCGAAAAACCATAGTCTAATTAAAATTAAGCAGATCAATCAAAGTCTGGAACATCCATAGACTGAGCAGGGTTCATGTTGCCATTGAAGTCTGCAATTGTGAGGTTGACATCAGCGTCATCGCCTCCATCTTCCATATAGTGAGCCTCTTGTTCTCTAGACTCCCTATACCTCTTGTAATTGGCTGCTACTTTGTTGCTTGCCTGGCAGTTCTTATACCAATGCTCAGTAGCTCCACACCTATAGCAAGGTTCATTTCCAACTCTATCCCTTTTGAGTGCAGGGTTCTTGGGTGCCTTTTGCACCTTTGCCCTAGGACCACCATGGCCACTAGGACCACCATGGCCACTAGGACCAGCACCACCCTCTCTACGCCATACGTTAGGAGGGCCTCCACGGCCCATCCTATGGCCCATACCACGGCCCATGGGTGCCTTGCCACGTGGTGTATTGTGCCCACGTGGGTAGGGCTCAGCACGTCCAACCCCCTTTTCTCTGGGGTTCTTTCCACCTTTGATCTTGCCATAGTTGACCTCAGGAATTTTCTTTGTCCCAACAGGTCTGGCATTATTGTTCAGAAGAACTTGATCATGTCGCTCTGCCACTTGCAACATATTGATCAGTTTGTTGAAAGTTGTGATATTTTTTCTTGTCATACTCCAACCTATACTGGTTCGCTAGTATAAGGGCTGAAGTGGGAAAAGTGGAAAGAGTCTTCTGGATCATGTCATCTTCTGTGAGTTCCTTGCCACAGAAATTAAGGCGTGCTTTAAGGCGCAACATTTCTTTGTTAAATTCATTAACCCTTTTGTAGTCAAGCAAACGGATTTCATTCCATTGAGCAGTCAGTTCTGGGAGTAAAGTGTCATGAATATTCCCAAAACGTCCCTTCAGGGCATCCCACAGTTCTTTGGGTGATTTTAACTGAAGGTACTCCCAGCGTAAGCTAGAGTCAATATGTCGCCTCAGAAACATTAAGGCATTTGCTTTGACTTTTGCAGACGGTTCTTCGTCTTTAGGGTCGGTGGAGGGGTGGATAGTGAAAGTATAATCTTTTGCAATAAATGCAGTTTCCACATCAGAAACCCATCGGTGGTACTCAATTCCTTCTGAGTCCAGTATTTCAAATTCGGGTCGAGTTGGATCAGCCATCTACATAAACAAGAGTGAAGAATATATTAATTATGTAGTCGTAAGACATCCACAATAATTAATTGCCAATAATGTGAATTGGATTTTGAGACCAGAATTCATAGTGGTCACACATTTTCGATGCTTTGTGACAATACTTTGTCACATGGTAAATTTGTTCTTATTTTGTAACGCACATGAAATTTCTTTATCATGGCATTATACTAAACATAATATATGCGGAATAATTCAACATTTAACAAAATACATATAGCATGCTTGATAATTAATTAACAAAAATAGCATACAATATTCGCATATAAAAATGATGTCATATTAATTTCGAGATAACATATAAATGAAAAATATTGCATAAAGTCTACCACTTATAAATTTTAATACTTAATTTACCACACATATATATATAAACATTTATGTAGGCAGTAAAAATACAAAATATACAATCAAATTTCACATTTACAATTAATTGCATTAAACAGTAGTAGTAAACAGTAATAATTGATTTTATACTTCAGTAAGTTTTCAGAAAACTAACCTTAATTTACCAGAAATGGTAAATATTCGTTTTCTGTTCGCGGGTCGGGTCGGGTCGAGGGAAACAACCGGGTCGGGTCGCACAATCTCTGCCGACGAATTTGTTGTCGGCAGAATCTTCTGGAGCAATCCTTTCCCGACGAGTTGGCGTCGGTAGAGACCGGATCTGATTTTTTTTTTTTCTTTTTTTTCGGGCTGTGCTGGTGAATGGGGGAACCGGATCGGGATCGGGGATGCCGATCGAGCTCGAGATCGGAGGCCGGAGTAACAAGCCGATTGGAGGCCGGTTCTGGGTCGGAAACCGAGCGTGAGGTGGTGGCGATGGACCGGTGTCGACGGATCGGGGCTGGGCTGGCGTCTAGGGGGCCGGATCGGGGGCGCCGATCGAGGGGGGGGCTGGATCGGAGGGGGGGGGGGGCCGATCGGAGGGGATCGATCGAAGGAGGGAGGCCCGGATCGGGGCGTCGATCGAAGGAGGGAGGGCCGGATCAGGGCGTCGATCGAAGGAGGGAGGGCCGGTGGATCCGGTTTGGTGTGGGTGGATCCGGTTGACTTTGGTGGATCCGGTGGACTTCGGGAGGGGCAGCGGCGGAGGCAGAAAAACAGAGAAAAAAATAGGGTTTTTTTTTCTGTGTTGTTTTTTTTTTTCTCTCTCTCTTTTTTTCTAAAAACTCACGGTTAGGTAAAGTGCTGATAACGTGTAAAAGTAAATCGCAATGTGTCTGCTCATTTCATTAGAGAATCCCTTTATATAGGGTGATGATTACAATGGTAATAACAATTACATTGATGATCATAATCACTGATTGAAACGTTACAACTTATTGATAACTAATTGCCTAATTTACTATCGTCATTACTTTGACGAAGGCACACAAAAGGTATTTTCCTTTAACATATACAAATATATACCACATAGTTCGGTGAGTTTTTGGTAAAAAAAAATAATAATAAATAAAAAAATTGTAGTCGTTAAAATCGTGCGTCCGCCCCCTGGTCTCAACAAAGTCTCATAAATCTGTCTCCTATGTGAGTAAGACCATTTGATTAAAACACAACGTATAAAATTGAGAAACAAATTTGGGAGTAGAAGTAAAATTGCTTACATTCTTTGAGAATAATACTAATAATAATCAAGGCGTATCCAAGTTTTAAAAAAAATTAAAAACAAATTTTAAGAAATAAAAAGAAGAATTTGAGTGGGAGAAGAGAGGGACAGAGGGAGAGATACATGTTATTATCTTAAAAGTTGAACATGACTCGTGATTTTTTCTATCATCAATGCCTGCAGATGATATTGTTTTTTGGGTACTTTTCTGATATTGATCACTCAACAGCCCATTCATCCAAAATGAAGAAACCAAAAACCAACTAATTTGTAAGAAAAAATTAAACGCAGCATGATAACAGTTGATCAAGAAAGTAAAAGAGAGATTAAAAACCTGGCTCTGAAACTATGAGATGCAAACCAACTCATGAAACCTTTAGAACAAGATATGTCATCTGTTAAAAAATAAAAACCCCAACCCTCCTTCCCACTGTCTTGTATTTTGCTACAAGACTTCTTTTATTTATAGAATTCCTTGGACGCTGGAGAGACATACTGGATCTGGTTTTTTTTTTTTTTTTTTTTTGAGAAATTTCATATACACTCAAAACTCTTAATACACACCCTCTACTTAATACACCACTACTTTAATTTCTCATTCTAATATATTACTAAATACATTATGCAAAGTACCTAAAATGTCCCTAACCACAAAAAAATATAAATTACATTATTATTTAACTATATCTTATCTAGTATGATTAGTATATATCCATATATATGTCAATATTGATTTATTGTGCTGTTCTTAAAAATCATTCAAATTTATTACTGTTTTTCAAATCATAAACATAAAATAATAAACACAATGAAGAACACAACTCTCAACGCTTCATAGGGTGTGTTTAGATGAAAAAAAGTCAAAGGTGTATATGGATGAAAAGAAAAAGAAAAAGATAAAATTAAAGACACCCATCGATCTCTTAACAGGAATTACCTTAAAAATTAAATTAATTTGTGGAAAGAAATAAATGAATCATCTAATTATCTAAAATTTTTATACAAACTTCCATTAAAATTGATTTTGATTTCTGTATTTTAATTTATTTTAAATTTTTTAATTTATTATATATGGATGTTTTGGTCATTTTATATCACTACAAAATCGTATTTTAATTATAAAATAATAGGAGTGTGTATTAAGTAGTTAATGGAGTGTATTTAAAACTCATAATTGGGCCACGATTGCAACAAAATTAGGAAAATAACATAAAAGCCCAAATAAAATAAAGAAGATAGCAAGCCCCTCAAATAAGGTAGAGATAGTGCTAAGAACACCATTACCTAAGAAGTATGTTATTAGGTTATACGTTCGAGTCATGAAAAGAGGGTATGAGTGAAACTCATAGATCCTCTTTGAGAAAAAAAAAAAAAAAAAAAAAGGTAGAGATAGTACGTTAGTGTCTTAGCCGACACTAGCCGAACCACCACGAACGGAACCTCCGTCTATAGCGATATGGAGACTCCGACTGAACATATCACCGAGAGCGCAATTGATCCCCACGGATGCAACCTCATAACCATTAAAGGGTCTTCTTCCACAACCAATCAACCATCAAGCAAAAAGATGCTTGAGGACTTCATAACCAAAGAAAAAGAAAACAAAAGGGGGGAGATATAGAAAGTCGGCATTAGAGGTGATATGAACAAACCCAAATGAGCTAGTGAGGACTCGCTTAACTCTATGACCATGCAGAGAAGGACGAGCTCTCCGCCACACCTAGACTATCGAAACTAAAATAAACCAATAAATGAACGTAGGGTAAGTGGCGATGAGCAACGAAAAACATGACCCGAGCGATCTAGTGAAAGATCTTTAAACATGAATGAAGAGATAAGGAACATATGATAATGATGAAATCGTGAGATGTGAGGAGCTGAAATTTGTAATTGATTGGGAGATAACTCAGATAAGCAAAGGGAAAAAGAAAAGTATATACTAGTAAATCTGCCACCACGTGGATAAAAACGGCAGATTGGTGCCTCCCGTTCTCTGAAAGATTTAGATTTAAAAAATCTAGATCAGGCAAGAGAAGGGGAGGAAGATAAGGGAGACTAGGCTGCTAAGGATTTTCTAGAGAGAAGTATGTGCTTATCTGTCTCTCTTAGGTTGGGAGACAACGTGTTTCTTATTCCAACACATAATTTTTTTTACGATAATTTTAAGCTTGTTCAAGGAAGGTTATTTCTGTAACTTTTGTGGTGTGTCTTGACCTAATTAGACTAGATATGTAGTATCTTAAGTAGATAGGAAATTCATGATTATTCGGGATACTTGATGTAATGTCTATATAAAGGTCTCCTTATCAATCAATAAAACTGCGCTTTGTTTATTATTCTTTTCTCCTAGAACACGTTATCAGCATGTAGCTCTAGCCTTCGTCTAATAGTCCTGAAAATAAAAAAAAATTCAAAAACCCTAGGTTTTGTCCCTGAAAAACAAAACTAAAACCCTAAACTCTCTTTTCTGCCAGCAACAATTTGTCGGAAAAGAAGGCCAAATTATTTTTGCCGACAACTTCTTTGTCGGTAGAAGAAACCATTTTTTTCGTTTTCTCCTCAAGGCACCCAAAAATTTAATTTGGGCACCCACCCCCTTCTCCGACCACGGCGCCCAGGCCGACGTCCCCTCCTATATTCGACGCCGACCCAGGGCTCCAACCCCGAGCGCGCCCCGCAACACGGCGAATTGGTTCAGGTCTTCCTCGATGCAGCTCCGCCCCTCTCGCCGCCCTCTGCAGCTCCGCCCCTCTCGCCGCCCTCTGCAGCAAACCCAGCCGTGCGCATGGCCGAACCTGACATCCCTCGCACGAAGCCCTAGAGCGCCCCAACCTAGCCGACGTAGCCTATGACGACGCCCCTGTCCAGCGCCGCCCTCTAACTCGGTAGCGACCCAGCGTTACAGCATCGAGTTTGCTCGACCCGGTTTCGTCGACCAGACCCGTCTGTAGAAGATGCATAACTCGGTTTAACCCGGATCTTTTGATCCGACCCAGGGGTAAAACGGTAATTATGACTCTCTAGTTAAAAAGTTTTTACCTGGGTTAAAATATTTACTGCAGTAATTCTTTTAATAATTTTACTGCTTAATATATGGTGAATATGACTAACCATATGCTGTTCTTTTCCATAAAATTTATTGTACGACAATACGTGGTGGAATTGCAAGAGTTATTTCGAAGCACGTACATGGAAGACGATTATCAAATTTGCACAAAGATCATAACCGAGTCCTCAAGAGCAATTTATATTAAACGCAAGTTCATTTAATGAAGTAGCAAGTAAGCTCTTCTTAAAGTTCCTGTTTTTTGTAATTTCTGTTGGGACTTTTGTTTTTTCCGGGACTTTCAAACTCCCTGCTACATCATCCCGATTCTTATGCTTCTCGGGACGATACAAAAGGGCCCCACCCACCCCGGTGTATCACTAAGGGGTAACTGTGATGTTACCGTCAAAAGTTGTGCTTGTGGTTGTGATATCACTGTGAACCACAACTCTTCATGACTATTTTATCACGATTCCGACAGAATATTGTCGATGCCTGTGACGATCCTAAGGGAGTCACATTATATAAAAATGGACAAACTCATGTGCGACGGAAATTGTCGTTGTAACATCCATATATGACAGAAATTGTCACAATAAATATTGAATTGAGTTACCATAATCTTGGTCTCGACCTAAATTCAATATCTTCCCTCTTGTTCTTTTGACAAAAAGAAAAATTAACCGCAAAATGTGCCCTAAAATGACATTTTAAATACAAGTGACGAAATCCATGTCACACTTTCAGAAAAAGAGGAGGTGGCTACGCCTTGAAGCCCCCATGTCATAAAGAAAAAAAAACAAAAGGGTCATTGACAAAAAAAAAGAATCATATCATTGATATGGTTCTACATCGGTTCACTAATTGCAAATAATGCAATCATATGGTCAATGTCTACAAGAGATACATAGAAGAAGATGAGAGTATATCCTCATGATTACGGAAAGCACCTTGACAATGATTAAAAAGTTGAAGAAACCTAGAAATTCTGGTTTTTCAGCTCACAGACTCATTATTGAACGAACCGGATCACCTACTTTTAGGCCAGTTCTTGAGGTGAGACTTACGGCTACCCTAACATCCAAGGTTACCTACTCATAAAATTTGAGGGTCATTGGACACTTGGAAGGTGGTGAAACACTCGACACAAATGTTCACTGACCTCCGGCGACTTTTCTGGCCAGTTCGGTATGTTTCCAGCCGGTCACGGCAATGAGACCGGCGACGTTGGAATCCTAACACACGTGTCTACCTACTATTAAAATTTGGTAGCATTTGGCATCCTGGAACTTAGTGAAACGTTTTAGGAGGTGCATATGTATGTTACATTTTGTAACGGAATGCATCTTGTTAATGTATAAGTGTTAACGATCAATACCCTTTATCGTCCACATTCTTTGTGTGCCATATTGCGTCACCACAAGCGCTTATTGATGAGTTATTTGTCTTTGAATAAGACATGAGATTCCACCTATAATCCGCTACATAGAAATCTTAACAAGCGATTTCGTTTATGTCACTTTTTGATGAGCCAATCTAGCTTCCCGTCGTTAAGGGGAGATAAGATCAAGTATGTTCAAGTAGAATGACTTGGCTTTGCCTTAGTTTGTCTCCACTGTGCCTCATCATGTTCCCCAAAGTCTCATAAATCAAAGTAACGAAATTTGATATACATGCTGCAAAGAGCAAACTATTGGTCTTTCAAAGAAAAGATCAGAATAGTACTATTGTTTCAAACATGCCTGTAAGGACTGATGTCAGGATAAATAGACATATTGTCACCCACAGATGGTGGCATGGTGACTCCACAAAAGTGGTAGATGGTGTCACTAGGCCGTGACTCTCATAGAGGTGTAGAGATGGTACTTGGTTCGATATACACTCGTCGAATGCGAGTTTGGCATAACTTGATTCTTTGATCAATGACAACTCATTCGTCTCATGGATTTTCTGGATTATGGTCATCATTGGGGGACGCCTCATTCAAAAGCCAATCCATATGGAGATCTCTACAAATGCGAATTACACTAGTGTACATGAGGACGTGGTTTATGAGTTAGATATCGAACACACTTACTTCGTTGAAGAAAATACCAACGTTGTGAATTGGTCTACACGGAAAGATATGAGATCTAGTTTAAACAAAGATATAGTTCCTTGGTCAAGTGATGTAGACACCGCAAGTGTAAACCCTATCGATAATCTTTGATGGAAAGCGTAGTGAGAAAAAGAGCCTGGACTCTCCTTATGGTGCAAGGTCTCTCACAAACGCCCTGAAATCGACTACGATAACATATGCTCTCGTAATGGAGTCATATTACACTCCACTACCTTGTCAGTTAGGTAGTTCCGAAAAACTGAACATGCAGCTTGTATCATCTCTATTGGGAGTAAGTAAAGAGATATACATAAACATCATAAACGGATTAGTTTTCACCCAAGTCAAGTGAGCAAAAATCACGAAGTGCTTATGCTATCAGATTAGGACGTTCCCTATATGGGCTCGGATTCTGGTTGGATATTATACACACGGTTGAGTAACTACTTGATTGGAGATGGGATGTAAAGAATCATGCCTATTTGCATGTGAAATCTGGATGAATTGTGATTGAGGTATCACTAATCTGACGTTAAGAATGAAAGAATCTTGGGAATGCTTGGTCTCGAGAGTGAGAACCGCTAGTGATGAACTTATTCATCTATCGGCTTATGGCTATCTAAAAGACGTTAAATCAAAATCTATATGTATCCCACGATTAGTCGATGTCATGTGAAGACTTGTTACGTCTATATGACGAGAAGTCTTGGGAGATGAAACTCTACATCTAAGTACCATGTGCGCAATCATGTACTTGTCATAATATGCTCGATACGACATCTCATTCGCTATAAACTTATAAAGCCAAAGTAATGGCTAGGCGCGCCCACCCAATGAAAGACACAACAAAAGGTAATTTCAGGATCTGCCTGATTTCGTAGGTCAAATCACGAGACCTACAGGTCAGCCCACTCGTTGCAAAATGGTGATATTGGTACCATTGGAAAGATGTATGTGTCTACTTTCCAGAGACACCCACCATTTGATTGTAGCTATCGTATTGAGTGAGTTATGGTTTTTTTGGCAAAGTAGGACCTGTCCTGTAATTTGCAGATCAGTCACCTTCGACAGAGCTTTGTGATCAGCTAAGGACGAATGTAGTTGTGTACTTTATATCACTGAATATATATGGGTGTCTAGTTTCCAGAACTCTTTACGGTTTGTTCATACCTATTGTATCGAAGTAGTTATGGTTGTTTAAGTACACGAAGGTCATGTTGCGCATGAATATGATTTTCAACGCAAACTCTAGTTTTGAGTTGTTAAGCAACCTTCTTCCTTAAGACCAAGTAATGCTAAGTGTAGCTAGTCTAATACAAACATAATGTGGTCGTATTCAATGACTCGATCATTTGCCACGTCTACTTTTGAAGCTTGTATGAAGCGTTTGTATACGCCATTAATTTAAACTCTGATATTGAGTTACCAATCAGGGGAAGTTATCTTGTAGACATCAAGGGGAGTCTACCTCACATGTAATCTTCAAATGTAGTTAGTGCTTTGTGCTCTTTTCTCTTCGACTAAGTTTTTTATTTTACCCAAGTGGTTTTTGTTTTGCTTGGCAAGGTTTTAGTGAGGCAACATGTTATGCATCGTGTCATATTAGGTACGCGACACAAGGGGTAGTGTTTAAGGAAGGTTATTTTCGTAACTTTCATGGTGTATCTTGACCTAATTAGACTAGATATGTAGTATTTTTAGTAGATAGAGAATCTCTGATTATTCGGGATACTTGATGTAATGCCTATATAAACCTCATTATCAATTAATAAAATTATTATTTGCTTATTATTCTTTTCTCCTAGAACAAAGCTAAATTTATTTTACTTCTTTAAACTTTTTATATATTTTTTTAATCAACGGAATCATATAGCTAGAATAATAGACAGAAAACACGTTACATCATATGCAGTGATCTAACAATAATGTTGAGTAGAGGCTAAAAAAGACTGACTGGTACCTACATTGATTACAAATAGGCACATAAATGATCCTGCAACAATATAAATAAAAATACACAACCTAATTTCCTTGTAACAGATTGCCACTTACCTAGAGACCTCATTTGGTGTACAAACAAGTAATCCGATAATCAACCAACTAAAATACAATCTATTGCTCAGATCGATTACTTGATATCTACATCGCGCCCTTGCCCTTATTATCAGGGCAAACCAACCACAACCGAAGCAGTAGCACGATAAGTGATACGCTGAGGATCAACTTTCTTCTTATCGGGATCTTTGTTCTTGCTTCCAAAGGCCTACCCTTATTCTCTTTTTAAAATCTATGATAAGTACGTCCAACCTCGGAGGGATGATTCTAAAATTTAGGGTTCAGGTTTTATGATTCTAAAATTTTATTAATCAAGATTTCAGGACAATCACACTAACTCATTAAAAATTAAAATTAAAAGATTTTTGGATAGGGATGTGCATTGTGTAAACCACTGTTCCTAAAGAGTAATTATTTTAGTAACTTTGACTTCATTATGAGGAAATGAAGGTGCACCAGACTAGAAGCCAAAGAGGGTCTCACTTTCTCTTACAAAGCTTTTGTGTTGATCAAAACCCAATTCATGAATCATGATGGTGAAGGTGATCTGAATGGTGATAAGTGCATGAGAGGCTTCACCTTTATTTTTCTTTTCATAAAGCAAATTGTAGCAAGGCAAACTAGAATGATGTTCTATGTAAGAGCATCTGCACCGGCGAGCAGGTCGCCTCCATCTGCTCGAGCAAGAGGTGGGACCCGGCCAGAGTTGCTCGAGCAACCCAGAATCGAGCTCGCACCGGCGGCTTTCTTTCCTCCATTTGCTCGTCCAGTCAACCCTTCAGATTTGCTCCATCAATCGCTCGAGCAAATTTTGCTCGACCCTTTGCTCGATCAAATGGCGGAGCCCACAGCAGGTGGGTGATGTCAAGCCTTTTTTTTATTTTTTATCACGGCTCCTGGAAGAGGGACAGAGACGACTGGAAGGAGGTTGCCTCGAGCTAGGCTTCGCCAGAGATGACGACAAGCGCCGCCCTCGAAGGTGGCGGTCGCTCCCAAGCTTTGCTGCACCTCCCACATCGAGCGGCTCCGCTTGGGTATTGGTTCAAACGAAAGAGGGGGTCGAGCTCGTCATTTCGGTGGGTGACACGACGGCTGGCGTAGCCGGACGGCGGAGAACGACGGGCGGGAAGGGCCGGACTCGAGGAAGAAGATGATGAACAGTATTGTATAAATGATGGGCCAATGACATGTTGCCACGTGTCAGTTTGACCGGGTCATTAAAGTCCAACGACTGAATCGATCTGGGCCTTCCATTTGAATCAGAAATTTTGATCAAACGGTCAGAATTCAAAGACAACGGCTACTATTTGATCAGAACGAAAAGAAACCCAAAAAATAGTAAAAAAATCCCAAAAATTTCAAAACTCTCCCAAAAATTTATTAATTATCTATCAAAAATTATCTATTAGTCGGAAATCTTATCAAAAATCTTGGATAATATCGAGTCGATAATGATACGTGACACATTATTATTAGTGGTAAATCTATTCGGTAAAAAAAATTTAATCATTTCACAATAAGACAAAATTGAATTGCTCAAGCAAATTGTTAATGGGTGTGTGAAAAAATCGATTTAGTTGAGCAAAATTTGAATTTCATTTGCTTGAAGCAAATTTTACTTCTAGGCCCACCAGTTGCTTGAGCAAGACCATTTCATGGGTGCGGATGCTCTAAATGTTGGCAAGTAAAGCAAAGAACATCTACCTAGCTTTCCTAGGAGCAGCAGCTATTTCCTTAGAAAGGTGCTGCTATTTCCTTAGAAAGGTGTTGCTATTATAATTTATGGAGATAAGAATCCAACTTTGAGGCGCCTGGACACAACATTTAGAACTGACCTCACACCCTTGATCACTTGACATTGAGAAGGTTGGGATAGTACCAACTTGGGTTGGGATGACCTCACACCCATGATTAGCTGCCTCCCTCCAACACAAGGAGCTGCAAAGTAATGAGATTGGACCTTACCACACAAACTTGGCCTCTATTCCTAAATTTGACACTTCCCTGAGTTCCCTCACGTATTGTAATAAGAAAAAATATAAAAACAACAACACCGTTTTACATGTTTAGAACACTGATATTTAGACGTGTTGGTAATATAATGATCGTTCGCTGTCACTAATAGTTAAAATTTAATGAGTGAGATTGATGTCAACATAGGCGAGTATCAAAACTCTGAACATGTAGGTTTATATGAAGAATTTTATTATAAAACCCAATTGGGTAAAAAACACTTGCAGACAAACTCAAAGGCCGTGTTTGTTTCATGGAATTATTGGGAAAGGAAAGGAAATTCCTTTGTTTGGGAGCCAAAGGAAAAAAGATGGAAAGAAAAATGGTTCTCATAGCACTCCATGGAATTACTTTCCTTTCATTTTCCTACAATGATTACAAACTTTTGGACCAAACTAATCTTGCAATTGTTAATTTTATGAGGGTATTATGGAATGCATTCTTTGGTCTTTCCAAGCATAAAAAATGAAATTTATGAGAATTGAAATTTCTCATATAAAATAGCAAAGAATTCATTTATGTTCGCTCCCATGTGAAACGAAGGGTTTTTCAGATTTCCGGTAAGAAAGAAAGAAGTGTCATGCTCATGCTTCAGGGGTCCAAACCAGCCTCTTTCACCAAAGACCACCGTCACCTCACGTGAACCAATCTGAGCAACCTTCATGTACCCACAACAATTCCAAGCACGCACCTTTCTTTATATATAACACCTCAAGCAGCACCCAAAGATTTCAACTTCAATTTGAATATTACAATAGCTTCTTTTATAGCACCACTCTCTCTCTGTTTCTTCTTCTTTTAAGCAGCTTTTGCTTTTCTTCTTCACCACCCAATACCCTCTCCAATGGCCCTTTTGTCTTGCTTAGCTATTCTTTGTATAGCTCTGCTTCAATCTTCCTACTCTGCTGTGATAATGAGCATGAGGAACCACCACAACACCCATCACCACAGCTCAGGGCCAATGATCCACACCAACCAAACCACTTGTGCAATGTTTGCAGGCACTTGGGTCCAAGATGACTCTTATCCAATGTACCAATCTTCTGAGTGCCCTTTAATCATAGACCCTGAGTTCAACTGCCAAATGTATGGGCGCCCAGATTCTGAGTACCTCAAATATAGATGGAGACCCCTCAATTGTGAGCTTCCAAGGTAAATTAGTACTCAAGTTGCTCTTTGCTGAAATGGGATTTTGTTTTTTGTTTAGAGATGATGACTCTTTGTTTAGCATATTGTTGTTGTTGGTAGGTTCAATGGGGTTGAGTTTTTGCTCAAAATGAAAGGGAAAACAGTCATGTTTGTAGGTGATTCACTTGGGAGGAATCAATGGGAGTCTTTGGTTTGCTTGATTTACTCTGCAGCTCCTCAAACCCAAACCCAAATGGTGAAAGGAGATCCACTCTCAACATTCAATTTCTTGGTTAGTCTCTCTCATTTTAAACCTTGCTTTATTCTGGGTTTTGGCATTTTGTCTTGGCAAGTATTGAACATGTTTGTGGGAGTTTGCATTTCATCAAAGACTATAGGAACAACATTTTTCAAGACCCAGTTTTTAATTAATTGTAGAATTGCTATGTTCTTTCCGTTTCTTGAACAACGGTTTGAGGTTTGAACGGACCAAAAGAATCCATGGGAACTGTTTGGAGGGACCCAAATTGTTGATTACAGCAGGATAGACCTGGATACCACCTCATCATGTTTCTTGTCTAGAAAAGTCATTACCCAGGAAATGAGAGAATCATGCCAATCCAAACAGACCCTTACTTGGGTTTTGCTACAATAATGCAGGACTATGGTGTCACCCTGCAATACTACCGAGCTCCATATCTGGTCGACATTGATATGATGGAAGGAAAGAGAGTTCTGAGGCTTGAGGACATATCGGAGAACAGCAACGCGTGGCGGTCGGCCGATGTGCTTTCATTTAACACCGGTCACTGGTGGAGTCACACAGGAGCTCTCCAAGGGTGAGCAAAGATTTTGTTACCAAAAATGGATGTCACATAGATAGTTCGTCTAACATGTCACAAGGTGAATGTAATATCACATTTGATATGACAGGGGTTCTTAAATATGTCATCAAAAGATCAATGTTTGATAATATATAATTCACCTAAATAGTATGACAATATAACATGCAAAACACGTAAATAATTGTTTTAGATGTGATAAAGGATTGTATCAGCTATAGTAGTGTTTCACATTAACCATGTTTTTGCGACTTGGGTAACGTGTAGGTGGGAATACATGGAATCAGGTGGAAAATATTACAAAGATATGGATCGTCTGGCTGCTTTGGAGAAAGGAATGAGAACATGGGCAAATTGGGTCGACAAAAACATCGATCCCACAAGGACCCGAGTTTTCTTTCTCTCCATATCTCCCACACATTACGAGTGAGTTCCACTCTCTCCCTCTCTCAAAATTATTGTGTTGGTTCAAATTCCAGGCTTCATTCATTACATGTATTGGGGGTTCTGCCAGCTCCAAGCACCAAAAACTTCACTCCATTTCTATATGTCCTTGATCTGAGAGTTGATAAGGTTGACCATATATCAATTTTCTATTTTAGAGTAACTGGTACTGATACATTATTATTATTGATGTAAAACCCCAACTACCTTCCTGAGTTAAAATGATAAAACAAGTATATACGCATTTGTTTAGGGAAGAATTGTAGTGCGGCAAACACATGACATGTACCGAGAATTAGGAAGAAAGAGCACTGGTTCTGTCGGTAGCAATCTTCAAAGATGACAAAACTGGCTATGTACTCCTAAACAGAGAAAAAGGACCACACCTCTCCAATCAAGGCCTCCATTATGTTGACATAACAAAGCTAGCTATTAGGATACTACAGTAGTTTGTAAAATTTCACATGTTAGCTTGATTTTTATGTCTTGGCTACTTTGTGTAGATATTTCTTGAAACACATTCTCTTACACAGTTGAGCAACAGAACACGTGAAAATGGTCAGAAAGTTAAAAGGGATAAATATTGAAACTTTGAAATGCAGCAATGGCTTATGTTTAGCAAGATTGTTTCTTTCTTGATATGTGATTTGGTCTTTCTTAGTACATGGGAAACTAACTTCAGTGACATGATGCATTGGCAGCCCAAATGAATGGAATGGGGGATCAACACCTACAACCACCAGGAACTGCTATGGGGAAACATCACCGATGACAGTGAGTGGGGTAGTTTATCCAGGGACGACATATCCAGACCAGAAGAGAGTGATGGACAGTGTGATCCGAGAAATGCGCAGACCTCCATTTCTGCTTGACATTACAAGGCTTTCAGAGCTCCGAAAAGATGGCCACCCTTCGATCTACAGCGGGGATTTGAGTCCTGGGCAGAGAGCGAATCCGGCACGTTCAGCTGATTGTAGCCATTGGTGCCTTCCTGGATTGCCAGACACTTGGAACCAACTCTTTTACACTACCTTACTCTTCTAAATGGATGGTCCTTTCTAACAAGTGATATAGGATTTAGCTTATGATACATGAATTAGAGGGGGGGGGGGGGGGGGGGGGGGGGGTGCTAATTTGCATCTTTAATTTCCATTTTGTAATCTGTAAAGTGATGCTTAATATATTGCTAGAGTAGTGAGGAGCAATAAGGTTTTGTTTTCCTCATTATTTTTCCAATCATGGAACTTTTACTAATCAAGAATCTTGAATTATTCCAGCAGTTGAGTCATCTCTAAGCAATTTTTTTGGCTTCTAAATATTTACCCCACGCTTAATCTTGTTGCAAAAATTGACAAATAAACAAAGAAAAACTCAAAAAAGAGCTTTAAAAGAAAGAGAGATGTGGCTGCTGGTAGGGGTGGGCGTTTCAGCCCGAGGGCCCGAAAGTCCGGCCCGAAAAAATCCGAAACGGGCCGGGCCTTGATTTTTGAAAGCCCGAACCCGAAAAAGTCAGAACTGAAAGTGTGCAGGCCCGAACGGGCTCGGGCCCTGTTTTTCTGTGGTCCGAAAGCCCGACCCGGCTCGATATATATATAATTCCAACCCTAGACGTGTTTGTTTTTCTTCAAACCCCCAATCCTCTTCTTCCTCAGCCGCACAGAGTCACAGACCTCACATCTTCTTCCTCTTCTTCCTCTGTTCACCATCTCAATCACCATCAGCCCAGCGGCCCCAGCCTTATCTCGCCTCGTCCAGCCGCGCCCAGCCTCCTCGTCTCGTCTCGCCCAGCCGCCTCGCCTCGTCGCACCTCTGCCTCGCCCAGCCTCGCCTCGTCGCGCCTCTGCCTCGCAGATCTGCCTCGCCTCTCCTCGCCGATCTGCCTAGCCGATCTGCCTCTGCCTCGCCTCAGCCTCTGCCTCGCCTCAGCCTCTGCCCTGCCTCACCTCGGCAACCCCTCGCCGCCAGCCTCGCCTCCGTTTTGGGCCCGAAAAAGCCCGAACCCGACCCGAACCGGCCCGAACGGGCTTTGGGTCGGTCCCTGAGGTTCTAAAAGCCCGAACCGGTCCGAGCCTGATATTTCAGACTTCGGGTCGGGTTCAAAAAAAATCGGCCCGGCCCGGCCCATGCTGCTGGGATGCGAGCCCAGATCTCCACGGCCACAAGGTGGAATTCTCACCACTAAACTACAGCCACTATATTTTTTACCGTGTACAATTGTAAATATTTACCTTGAAATTTGTGCTCTTAATTCTCTGGTTTCTCTCTTTTTGGAACAGGCAAATTAATATATTATCTTGGGTTATAGTAGGAGAGGTGAAAACAAAATACTGTGTTGTATATATTTTAAGCCATGATGCTCGACACGGTGCCTGTAGTTTAGTGGTGAGAATTCCACGTTGTGGCCGTGGAGACCTGGGCTCGAATCCCAGCAGCCACACAATAGTTTTTTTTCCACCCAGTTTCTGGATTTGGTTTGGATGCCAGCCCCTTTAATCTTAGAAACATGCATTGAGAAGTGCTCAGATTAAAAACATGTTCTTGAGTTGAAAGGGAATACTGTATAGTAACTTTAGTTAAAGGGAAGAGACGCATCCTTTTTGCTCATTAACCTTTTTTTAATTCATACTTCATAGTAAGGACTAGTACAGATGAAAACATCTCCAAACTAAAGTGCAGAAAGGAAGACATAGAAGAAGGATACACTGTTAAAACCTCAACAACATCTCCAACATATAGATAGATGAACACGTACACTCCGAAAACTCGGTTCTGAAAAATTACAACAAGATAAATAAAACTTAACAGCTTAATCCACCATAGAGGGGATGATAAAGTTTCAACAACTTTTACATAATGCCCTATAACTTTTATACATCAGGGCATCATTATCATTATCCGTATCATCATAAAGTCTCTTAATTCTGTCAACAATGACCCTGGATCTGCAGGGCAACCCTTAAATTTGCAGATGTTTAGGGCCTTGCAGCGGACACTAGCTCGCAATGGCAACTCCCTGGGTACCTACTTTCATGTGGGGAACATTTTCAATGATTTCAGGCCCTAGTCCAGTCGGAACAGCCAGCTGATTCTCATAAGCCGAGTTGTGGACTCCTAGGGCAGCCCTGCCAGATGGGTCAAGATTCTTAGACCACTCAGCATCCCACTCAATAGCCGTGGCTGTGCTGCAGGCTACACTTGGTCCTCCTGGTACAGTCTGCCTAGCCGAGTTCTGCCAAAATCGGATAATAAGCATAACAAGTTAGCTTCCTAACTATAGTGTCTATCACTAACATAAGTGTTGATCACGAAAAAAGCAAACAGTTACCTGTGGGAAAAACCTCTCGAAAATCATCCTGTAGTAGTAGCCTTCCTTAGTAGTGGGAGTGTTGTGTGGGAAGATATGTGCAGCATTTTGCATCATCTTATCATTGACCTGAAACAATAGTTTTGAGGTTAATACTTGGTCAATCCAAGACCTTTTGTATATTCTCAACAAAATTGAAGACTTCCAACAAAGGGTTAAGAAGACTAGATGAATGTTTACATGTAGAGCAGCATGGGCTTTCAGGCCATCAATCCAACTGTACCCAACACCATCACTGAATTGTTCTTTCTGTCTGTACAAAATGTGCTGCATATATTATAAATGTGTTAGTTCGAAGAGACAACTTGCTATGGAATCGCAAAAGTCGAAATAGAAAGAAGGTACACCTTTGGCAGATAAGGCTTCTCCTCATCATCAAAGGCCTTCCTGAGGACCCATTTCTCAATCCTGCCTTCGTCCTTTTTTATCTGAAATTAGAAGCCAAGTGATTAGTATCTGCTTTAAAAGTTGAATTATGGTGTAACAAATTCCCAACCTTTTCACCCTTAATTCTTACCATCTTGAACTCTGGATCAATGTTCATTGCAACATTGATGAATTCTTTGTCCAAGAAAGGGACTCGAGCTTCTAAGCCCCAGGCAGATGTTGATTTGTTTGCCCTTAGGCAATCGTACATGTGCAGTGCTTTGATCTGCATCCCAGCAAAGAACAAGTCCATGTTATTTCTCTCTGTTCCAACTAATGTAAATGTTGAAAACAAATAAATGAAATAATAAATCTACAGTACCTTTCTGCAAGTTTCACGGTGAAACTCCTCCTTGTTGGGTGCTTTGTGGAAGTAGAGGTATCCACCAAAAATCTCATCAGACCCCTCACCAGAAATCACCATCTTGACCCCCAAAGACTTGATCTTACGTGACATAAGAAACATAGGGGTGCTGGCTCGAATAGTGGTAACATCATATGTTTCAACATGGTAGATAACATCCTCAATGGCATCAATTCCATCCTATCACATACCAAATGCAAATGATTTAGCATTGCAGCTGCTGATTACATGAACCAAAATGAAATTCTTTGGCTGAAACCAGTTTTGTGTAGATACCTGGACAGTAAAATGGAACTCATGGTGAACTGTCCCCAAATAGTCTGCAACTTCTTTTCCAGCCTTCAAATCTGGTGAACCCTGTAAACCATAGAAGAGACTACTTTAGGAACCAAGAAGCGCCAAAAAACCATATTGTAAATTTTCACCCTTAGTATAATGGATCTCACCTCCAATCCAACACAGAAAGAATGGAGTTGTGCTCCCCATTGCTTGGCTGCCTTTGTGCCAGCCAGGTGACGAGCAGTGATAGAGGCAACCAAAGATGAATCTAAGCCTCCAGACAGAAGAACTCCAAAAGGCACATCAGTCATCAGTCTTTTGATCACAGCCTGCATGAGTTACACTAAACATGTAAGCTATAATTCCATATTTCTCTTTGACAATTGACATGTACAAGTAACACAGTATAAATTCCGATATGAGTTGAAAGATGAAATTTACGGTTTCAAAGGCACGCCTTAGAACAAGAGGATCATATGGCGTAGATGGAATGGTCTCCGTGAACCATGGAGGGTTGTACCACCTCTTTAGTTCACCTGTTTTACTTGAGTACAGGTGACCAGGTGGAAAGGACTCGAAGTGTTCACAGTCATCATTCAACCCTTTCAGCTCTGATGAAATCCAAATTGAGCCTGGATTTTGAAAGAAAAAGAAAACTTTATTGTCACATACATATTCAACACAAAACCTAAAGGAGCAATTGCATCAAAAACAAAGCTTTGCTGCAGAAATATTACCATCAAGACTCCAGCCCATGTAGAGGGAAGTGATTCCGATAGCATCACGAGCAACTATGAAGCTGTTGTCGCGGGTATCCAGCAGCACGAAAGAGAACATGCCATCAAGCATGCCCACACAGTCCTCTCCAAACTCTTCATACTAAAACAGATAACAGAAACAGTTAGTGCAGTATCACAAAATTTGCTCATCATCAAATTCATAGAAGTAATGAAAATACATGTCTATCATAGTAAAAACTCATCATCTCATAACTTGATCAAACTGATAGTGAGATGCAAATGAAACTAAGACTTGTTCATGTTTTGGTTCTATCAAAAAAGTTGGTACAAATCAGTGTGGAAGAAATCGTTTAGGTGCCTCACCAGATGAGCAATGACATCACAATCACTGCCGGTCCGGAACTTGTGATTCGGCAGACTCTTCCTGAGTTCTTCATGGTTGTAAATCTCTCCATTGACCTGAAGATTATGAGCACAAACCCTTCATCAATAATTGAGTTCTTAACATAAACTAAGCTAGAATACACACAAAACTAATCTCTATTCACCAAAAGAGTGACGTATACACATGTCCTACCGTGACAACAATTGACTTGTCTTCATTAAACAGAGGTTGATCTCCAGAAGCTGGATCAATAATGGCCAGCCTCTGATGGGCCAAGAAACAGTCACCATGCTGGTACAGACCACTCCAATCTGGACCCCGGTGCTTCAACCTAGCACAGTAAAACCAAAGTTATTTCAATAATTCCACACTTTCTGGGTCCTTTTCTCCATTTCTTTTATTTTCTTCCTCTTAATCATTGTACCCTTAAAAATATTTTCTCTCATATAATTGTAGGTCACTAGTAAACATCATATCACATGGTTTGATTTGAATGAAGAAGCACCAAGAACCGAAAGTAACACTAGTACTATGCAAACACTATAACAATCATGTCAGTTCTAACTAACAGAGTAACAATAAAGATAACTATGAACATTTCCTTAGCTGAGAAACCAGATTATCGTCAACAACAACAAATGATCTGCAAAGTCTATCTACATGCATGTGTTACTTATAGCTCAAAGAATGAAAACAGAAAGAGATAACTACCTGCGAGAAAGCTCGAGGACCCTGACCCTCTTGGCCTGAGAGTCATCAGAGCAACCCAGAACGGCAAGGATTCCACACATTGTCAAGTATGACAAACTCAGAAACCCGAGAAAGAACAAGGAAATGAAGAAGAAGGGAGACGAACCCAAGAAGATAGGAAAGTCAAGGGAGTGTTTGGTTTTCCGAAGAGGAAGCTCAGAGGTTTTGTGCAGTGGAAGTAGGAGGCAACAACACGTAAGGCTCTGAGAATTCTGATCACCCAACACGTAAAAGGGTTTGATTTGGGTTTGAAGGAGTAAGTACTTCCCAGTCCCTGGCCACGTATTTATAGAAATAAGGGGGACTCTTTTTTTCTTTCCCCGGAGATTGTGGGTCCGACACTACACAACCAAGCGGCGACGTTTTTCCCGTTTCTGTTCCATGTTATTTATCTAGTGTTTATCGTCGTCACTGCCTCCAGGGGACCCGCCGGAGCTGTCGTCTCCGTCTATGACACGTGTTTGCGCGTCATATTTGGGCTCTATTTTTATATGTCCTCCTAATTATCCACTTTGAAAAAGAAGTACATATCTTTATAAATTGTTTTAATTTTACTTTGAAACCGTAGATACGGTAATGAGTACATGTTAAAATTTTATGTACCAAAAAACATTTTTATTTTTTGAGATAGCTAAGAACATCTTTAACTGACTATATAGAGGAGTGATATCCCTCCTCTCTAACTTATAATCACACTTTCTCTAACATATGTAGCTCGTGTGTAGGAGAAATTTTATATACACTCCACAAAATACTTAATACGCATTCCTCTTGTTTTATATCTCAAATCAGTATCTAAAAATAGGTTAAATGACCAAAACAAACATCAATTATCATAAGAAAAAAAAAACTAACAAAAAAAACTAGATGGCGCAATACAGTTGTAAACCTAGACATCTTAATTTTAAAATTTTATTTTGTCCGACTATTGATTGATGTTTGAGTTGTAACAACAGTTCTCAATTTAATTATCAATTGACCAATGATCTTTTGAATTGAAATTTTTAAAAATTATAGACGAAACTAGTAGAAAGTATATTAACAAATACCTGAAAATATTTTTAAAAATTCAGTATATATTAATTATCACTTATATTAATAGGATATTTCATGATTTTTTAACATAAGGGTATTTTAGATACTTGGGATGTGTATCTAGTCTAATATTGAAATTAAAAATTTAAGAGATATTGTATTAAGTAAGGAGTGTGTATTAAGAGTGTTGACAGTAGCCATAGAGAGGCTACCCAGGCCCCCAAACCGCAGCCAGCACTCCTGGACCCGGCCCAGGGCCCGGGAACAAAGCATGGGCACATGGTCCCGCGCCATGGCATATCTTACTTGTGATCGGGGCCCGAGAACCGGGGATGGCAGCTCCCCAAGCAGGGGCCGGAACAGTCCAACAATATGTGCAGAAGGGGGTCAGTTCCACATCGAAGGGTGAGGCCAGTTTTCATGCTCGGCAGCCTATATATGAGTCACAACTACCCTCATTAATAGGTAATCAATACTTCAACTACTCATTTCCGCTTAAGTTATCAGTTTATCCCATCTATACTGACTTAAGCATCGGAGCGGAATAGACCAGCCCGCCCGGTATTCCCTTAGTTAGCAAGATTTGCATGAAGGAATCATACCAAGATCCACCGGTCTCTGTGAGTCTACGGATTCAGACAGAAACAATTGGCGCCGTCTGTGGGAATAGTTCAAAAAGTTGTGTTGTCCTACCAGCGGGAAGGGAATCGATCAGCCTACGGATCGCAAAAAAAAAAAGGGGGTTACGTGGCAAGTATGTCTGGAAGTACAGAAGAAAGGGGGGAAAGAAATCCAGAGGAGGACCGGCGGGTTCTGGAGCCGGTGCTGGCCGAGATCCCGGGGGCGGGGCAGGAGCAGCCCGCTGGCGGTTGCAGTCAGAACGCTGCCACCAACCGTAATCTGGGCAGCACGGTCGGTGAGTATAAAGGAGATGCGCGCGGGAAGGGCCCTGCGAAAACCCACCAACTCTTGGGCATGGAACCCGCACCGGCGTCCACCAGTGCCCCGAGCAGAGAGGAAGATAGGATGGCCGGCAGCAACAGCCATGACGATGTTTCCAGTCCTGGCCAGTACGATATGGTGGGAGAGATAGAGGAGATAAGAGCGGAACTCAACCGCTTTCGAGCCGAGAGCAACCGGGCAGGACATAAACCGATATCTGGTATCAAGACATGGAAGCGGTGAATGCCGCACTGGTGGTTGTCTTGGAAAAAGGATAGCATCGCAATGTCACTCTGACAAAAGCATTCGCGCCGCCGCCAAAAGAGTCCCCACACCAGGAGGTGGGACAGTCGTCAGGGGGAAAGAGGGACACCCGCGTTGCGGGAGAGGAGCTCCCGACAGTCACAGCACCACCGGAGATCGTCCCGGCCCCTCGACGGAAAAGCAGTTCATTCGAGTATAATAACCTAAGCCCGACCGCACGGGCATTCCAAATACTATCTAACTCGGTGTCAGAGATGAAGGTTGAGATGGAGGCCAATGAGAGAAAGGCTGCGAGACCGCAGGAGAGCGCGCGGTTCAATGAGCGAACCGGGCCCTTCTCACCTAGGGTTCTGGAACCTGGAAGGTCAGGCACCCAAAAATCAATAAAGCTGATATACTCTAGGGCCGGTTGTCCATACCAGCACCTGGACAGCTTCTGATCCCAAACGTGTGCTAAGGGTTACTCTGACGCCGTCTGCTGTAACATATTCCAAGAGACCCTGTTCGGGGAGGCACTCAGCTGGTTTTTCGAGTTACCGGTGAACTCTATAGAGGCATTCAAGCAGTTGGCGGCCAAATTCGTAGGCCGGTTCATATTAAGGGTCGAGGGGGCCCGGACCTCGATAGTTCTCTTTAACTACAGGCAAGCATACGGTGAAAAGCTGCGAGCTTTCGTTAACCGTTGGCAAACAGCCACGGCCGGAGTAAGGGACCTGAACAAGGGAATCGCCGAATCGACTTTCAAGCAGGGTCTCCAGCCCGGCAAGTTTTCATATGCTGTACGGGTGGAGCTCCCGCAGGGTTACGATGAACTGATGGCGATGGCTATCAGGCACGCCCAGGCGGACCACGAAACTTATGGGAGTCTCCAGCACAAGAGAAGGCAGGAGGAGCCGGTGCCTACCCGGCAGGAAGTCGGACACTGGCAGCAGGGCCACGACCAAGGAGCTTCGTCCGACAGAAAGCCTAGGAGTTGGGGGAACCAGCAGCGCAGGCGGGACAATTTTGACACCCTCCAACGAGGTGGAAAGCCCTCGTCCTACCAGCAAACCCGCCCCTTGGCAATCATGTCAGCAGGACGACAAGAGGTATTCTCCACCTTAACCTCTTCGGACGAGGATATCCTGTATGAGAACGGGAACAACATCCCTCCGCCGCCAAAGAGAAAGCACCCAAAGGGGAACTTGACCAGGGCGCAGACCGGTAAATACTGCGCCTACCACGATGAAGCCACACACCACACAAACGACTGCCTTGCCTTGAAAACAGTAATAGAGGGACTAGTCCGAAACGGCAACTTGTAGCGGTATCAAAGAGAACCCGACATGTAGGGACTGCGTGGGACCAGGACTTCATTCCCGCGACACCAAGGCTCATATGATCAGTCGAAATCTTAAACCGCCCGCTCAAACCACCCCCCCCCCCCCCCCCCCCCCCAGCTCAAACCCATAGAGAAGCTCAACGGTCCAACAACTTATCAGCCCGAGAATAAAATGCTAATTTTTTCCAACACAATTAGCTAGACATTCCAACCAGTTCGATCGATGTAATTTCAGGAGTCATCTATTCCAACTTTGTTTCCAAGTAAACGCAAAGGGCAAATCATTGGTAGTCAAGTAGAGCATATTGAAAAAGGCATAACACAGACTCAGGCAAAATGTCCCTTCATTAAATCTCAAGGCAATGTCTACAGGGGATTGTGCCACCGGCAAACAACCCGGTAGGACAAAAAAAAATGTGGAGTGTGGAGTCTACTAAGGCACTTCCGCCTGCTCCCCCTCTTCAGCAACCGCTCCTTCAGCAGCCATTCCACCCGCTGCGTCATCCACAGCAGGATCGGTTTCTCCCTCCGGGTACTCTTCCGCATCCGTTTGAAGCGGTGGTATTTTCGAGGTGTCAAGATAGCCCTTAGCCTTCCAGTCGTCAAAGGTGTCAGCTATCCCCATCTCCCGGGCCCGTTCCAGCAAATCAAGAAGCTCATCACTTTGTTGATACTTCTTAACAGCCCGCTGGTACAGCTCCGGGTCGTTCTCATCGACCGCCCCTCACGCAGAAGCGGAGGCCGTCGGCACCTGCCGCTCGAGCTCCTCAACCTTGGTCTCCAGCTCGGCCCTCTCCTCCTCCAGGCCCTTCTTCTCCTCTTCAAGAGCCTCGACTTGGGCCTCCAGCTTGGCCACCTGCTTCTTGGCCCTCTCCTCCAACCGGACCTTCTCCTGTTGGAACTTGGATTTCTCCACCTCCAGGAGGTCTCGGGCGCTTGTCAACGCCTCCACCTGCTTCTTCAGCTCGGGAAACTCTTCACCTGCATCTGACTGATACAAGTTGTACAGCAACTACAGTTTGACAGGCATCGGTTAGAAAACAACGAAACACAAAATAATGTTGGACGAATACCAGTGACAAACTATCCTTACTTGGATGGTCATCTCCTTGTTTTTCCGCCGGTGCTCCTCTGGCCGGCCTTCCGGAGCCCCAGCCTTATCCAGCTCCATGCCCCTCATATCCATAAGCAGGCTCCGGATGAACGGGTCGTCCGAACAACCGCCCTCCGGTCCCAGCTCCGTAGCAGGAGTCTTCTCCACCACCGACGCGCCTGTGCCCGGCGCGGAAGAGCTAGAGTCCACGGGAAGCTTGCTCTGGGTGGTAAGGGTGCCACCACTCGTCAGCTTTAGCCGCTTGGCCAAACTCTCACCAACCGACCGGCCGGTAAACGTAACAAGCGCGGAGGCCGGTAGCTCCCGAACCCTCTTCCTCTTTCTCTTTTCACCCAAATCAACCTGTAAGGAAGAAGATCGGGCGGCAAACAAAAGGGGCCTGGCAACAATAGGCACCGGTCCCAGTCGTCGGGAAATCTTTCCAGCACCACCCGGGGGCTTGGACGTGCCACCAGGAATCTTCCCCGATCCAGAAGCCCCCAGGCTTCCCGTAGCAGGAGTCTTTAGGCGTCGTAATGCGTAATCTTCGTCTGCAACATCCATGGCCAAGGGTTCCTCGTGTATGGTTAACTCGCCGGTTTTCCGGTTAACAGTGGCCCGCTCTGCGGCGTCTCCTTTCTCCTTCAGTTTGGAGACAATATCCTGATTGTCTATGGACAACGTCTCGTTGGGTTTAATGGCCGTCCGGGAAGATACACATGTAGAACAACCAAAGGAGTTAGACAAAACATCAACTTACTCAACGGGAACAAGCCCAACCAATCTACATCCCACCACCCACCGGAATTCCCCCCCCCCCCCCAGGCAACACAGTTCCAACACCTCTCGCCGGATGAAGTTGTAGGAACTCCGCTCCAGGTCGGACCAGCACCCAAATACCGGGGCGATTCTATCCCTCTCCAGGTCAGACAGCTTGTAAGATTGATCGCCGATCGGCTGAAAGGCCCCGGGAACGCGGTAATTCCTACTCCTCTTCTGCCAATTCCTACCCACCGCCATCACCACCTTCTTCCTCTAATTATTGTTGAGCCAGGAGGGCAGGCGAGTTATCACCGGCTTATAGTCCCGGGAGGAAAAACTCACAAACCCCCGGGCTTTACTCTTCTTCGAGTACGTCAGCCTGTACAGGGCCCGGAACTCGTGCACCGTTGGGAAGCTCATATCACACAGCCAATAGAGACAGCCTAGACTCAGTAGTTGCCTCCACTGGTTACCGGGGAGCTGCGTCGGTGATATCTGAATGGCACTTAGCACGTACTGCACAAAGTTTGGCAGCGGGAGAAAAAACCTATGACGGAACTGGTCCTCATGAATAGCAACTCAGCCTTCCTCCGAGTTACAGGCGGACTCCCCGGTATACAGAGGCAGGAGATCTACCTCTCCAGGAATACTCCACCTTGCCCGAAAAGCGGCAATCTCTCCAGGACTTAAAGAGCGCTTAGGCTCATCACAGACTATGGTCCTATTCTCGTCCACAAGTGTGTAGCGCGGGCCGCCTGCTGGGTGGATTGTGCCCAAGGACAACCAATAGCGAGCATCCTCCGGTCCTAGAGACCCAAACGATGACGCCTCCCCAGTCGAACGGGCGACGGCATCTAGCCCCGAGGACGAGGAGGCAAGTCAGTCCTCCATCCTCTCTTGGTCATCCGTCAACGGTCGCCTGGCGGCCGGTGCGGAGGTTTCACTAGAGCTCCTAGAATCCATGTAACCTAGGAGAAAGAAAAAAAATTATTACCCTATGGCCGGTCAGTAGTACAACCTAAACAACGGCCGCGAGGCAGTACGAAGCATGTAATGCCTCAGGGTAGCCCCACAGCGACCACTGTGCTTATCAGCTGAAAACTGCAAGATCTCATTGAGATCCGGTACCAGCGGGGTCTCATCCAACGGGCAAACCAAGAAACAACCAGGTGCCAATCGGATCAACCCACAAATAAGACAAAAGGAAGTTTCAGAATCACAAGGGCATAACTCACCGATTGATATGCACGACGACGGAAATTCAACAGCTGGAAAACACCGAGCAATTGTGTTGAGCACGCTAAACAGGGGAACAGTTATCAGCCAAAAGTAAAATGCACGAAGCGCCAGGAGTTTATATACAGGTCCAGCATCTTTAGTGCCCCTTGAATTCCCCCCCCCCCCCCCCCCCCCCCACCAAACTACTTAGTAGGACAAGTAAAACGCCTCACAGATCTGGGCCATCCATCTCTGACTGTCCCCTTACGGCACTTGTCCCAGTATTGGTAACTTTCCAGGCCATCATAACTTATGGGACTGATGGAATACCCCCTTCAATGCATGTCAGACACATGCCTCGCATGCAGAGGGTAGTTGAAAGAGCATGGAATAAAATTGAACCGTCCCGCCCGAAGCCTATTCCAACCTAAGGCTGACATAATCCAACAGAACGGGGCATTCTAACATATATTCCACCAGTACGAGGCATTCCACATGTTGAACTTATTCCACCCTTACGGCCAGTGGCAACGGCTAAAACCAGGAAATTTGATCCTCTCGTACAGAACGACTCTTGCAGCAGGCTAAAAACCCTGCGCATATTTTATCACGCCTGCTGGGCGGTTGACTACAGCCAAGAAACGACGGCTAGGTATCCCACCAGGAGAACTCTTCCTCTAACACAGGATACTTCTTCCCGCAGGCTAAAAACCCTGCAAGAATATTATGTACAGGCTACGCTATTCCAACTGTAGTACCTGCTCCAACTAAACACTATCTTATTCGTTGGTACACCCAGCTTGAACCATTGGCTGCAGAATTCCACCAGCCAGGTCCACACTTGCTTAACCCTCACTCCTACAGAATAACCGGTTGTACGAACCGAGACATTCCTACGGACAGCCTCGTACGACCTAAGGGCTCTAGGTACCATCGGGCTTTATAAACCCGGGAGACTTGATCCTCTCATACAGAACAACTCTTCCCCCAAGCTAAAAACCCTGCACATACCTCATGCTTGTAACACACGGGCTGAGAAGCGATCGGGGATGTCGGCGAATACGAACACAGGGCCGCCTCACCCCACTGGGAGACTTGCTCCTCTCATACAGGACAACTCTTCCCGCAGGCTAACAACCATGCACAAAGTCCACGTCTGCAGGAACAAAGGCAGTCCTACAACACCTCACCTGGTACCCCTCTAACACAGGGCACGTTTCCCGCTGGTTCCATGTCCCTCATCAAGACAACTCCATATAAGGCACCCACCGACCGGTGACTTTTGCGGCTACCTTTCTCACTTGGGGGACTCATTCCACCCGTGTGCTATATTCACCCGGTTTTCCCGGGACATAACATGACACGGCGGATTTCAACGCCACATTATCATCATCTCATGCACTACATCTTGTACTCGTATGCAACTGTCACCATGAACATCATAACCATGCATTCATCACATTATGCATCATCATAACAGGTTTATCAGAACGTCCGACCAAGCCCAATCTTAAACGCGGACTTGGCGGGCTAAGGCACCGTTGAGTTCGTATCCCAACGGGTCTACGGCCATGTAAAGCAAGACAGATTTAAGTCACCATTCAAGATGGCACTTGACCGGGAACTTGGGGAACTTGTTGACAGTAGTCATAGAGAGGCTACCCAGGCTCCCATACCAGCAGCCAGTACTCCTGGACCTGGCCCAGGGCCTGGGAACAAAGCATGGGCACCTGGTCCCACGCTCGGGCATATCTTACTTGTGATCGGGGCTCGGGAACCGTGGATGGCAGCTCCCCAAGCAGGGGCCGGAACAGTCCAACAATATGTGCAGAAGAGGGCTAGTCCCACATCGAAGGGTGAGGCCAGTCTTCATGTCCGGTAGCTTATATATGAGTCCCAACTACCCTCATTAATAGGTAATCAATACTTCAACTACTCATTCCCGCTTAAGTTATCAGTTTATCCCATTTATACTGACTTAAGCATCGGAGGGGAATAGACCGGCCCGCCCGGTATTCCCTAAGCTAGTAGGATTTGCAGGAAGTAATCACACCAAGATCCACCGGTCTCTGTGAGTCTACGGATTCAGACAGAAACAAAGAGGTTAGAGGAGTGTATTTAAAACTACTTTGTGTGTAGATATACATTTACTTTTATACATATTTTCTTTTCTATATATGTATCTTATTCTTTTCTATTTTTTTTATCTTATTACTGTAGGAATAGTCCAAGACTCCAAGTCATTAAGTCAATGTGGTACATTTTTTTCAACCATCCACGTATGTATTATTAGGATTCTTAACGTGGCTTTGATGGAGTGAGAAAATTAAATGGATAAATATGCAATAGAGCTTATCCTCTTGGTCTCTGCCAGCGGTCATGTACGTACGTATATATATATATATATATATATATATATATATATATATATATATATATATATATATATATATATATATATATATATATATTAGCATAACACACTGTTTTCCCAATTTGTTAGTGGTTGGGAACCAAGTTAAATTTGAAAATGACCCTGTATTAGCCTAACACCCTACCAATATGTTCTTGACCCTTCACTAAAACGCACCAAACATTTTTGGGATGAAGCAAATCATAGTCACACACTACATTATAGTCATGTACGTATGGTTGTAGGATATTCGGATAGTTTCTTTGATTTATTTCGTTGGTGATCACTCATTTAAAAAAAAAAACTTATACATCCATTAAGAGGAAATTATGAAGAATATGGCGTGGGAGATATCTACATGCATGCATAAGAGGACAACCTTAGGTCACTTTCTTCCTCAAAAGAAATTAAATAGACAAGTCTTTATATTTGGATCAAAAAATTATTTGATCCGCATATACGGTTTCATACATTCTTTCCAATTTCCATCGAGAAAATACATTCTTTCTAATTTGAATAAGAGCAAACCACCAGGCCCTGCTTTAGACCAATCATTAATGGTACATTGTCATTATTTGTAATCTCATTAATAATTTTGTTATAATATGAGAGAAATCTAGCTAAAGGGCACTTAAATTAAGCTCGATCATGTTACTTCTCTGGCTCTTGGAAAATAGGGCAAGCCATACCTTTCCAGGTTTAGATCATTCTGTGAACCAGACAGAGAGATTTTATCACTTGCCTCTTTAACTCCCTACATGAAATGCTGGCCTTTAGAGTGTTCTAAAAGGAGTTTCATCTTAATCTCCATACATACAAAACGGCTTCGATTCTCCCCACAGAAATCTTCCTGTCTTTTCGCAAACTCGATCAGCTCAATTCATTAGAATACCTTATATCGATCTTCAACTAGTTCAGTTGATCGATTAGAATACGTTATATCACTAATCTCCATCAAACTAGTTGCATATATTAACACACTCGGCTGTCGTTTGAGTTGAAAACGGCATCATTTTTCCACAGATTTTCTCTGCTAGAGCTTATGTCACTGAGTCATGACTACAATTAGTATAACCACGGTCGACTTGGTAATAGCTTAAATGTGAAATCCTCGTACCTAGATTTAAATTTTACTAACGATAATAAGAGTTAAATCCTAATTTATTCTTAGTGATCAAAAAGAGAGAAAACATTCTGATAAAATTCACTATCACATATCAAATTCTGGACAACAAAAACTTTTGAAAATACCGTTGATCATATAAAAACATGACTACTATGTGTATGGGACATCGACCCCCATTCCATTCTTAGATCGACCAATAATTCAGATTAGTTTTGGGATCGATAAGATTTACAAAGCATGGTGGTTGCACATGCATGGGCTAATGCATAGTCCTTTTTATTTGGTGAGTCATATAATTTGTTTTTGTGTTTTTGGTGCTATGCCAACAGATTATAATAGGGTTAGTCAGATCTTTGATGATATCGTATTGGTGGTGGTGATGTTAATTATTGGTGCTCATATATATTTAACATCATCGTCTATCGTTGTTAACATGTTGAATCTTAATTAGCATATCTTTTGTTGTATTATCAATTGCCTATTACCACATGACGATCACAATGTAGAGATACCAAATCTAGCTAGTTGTTAGGTTTCTTTTCGTTTTTTAATCTGTGGGTTGCATGTGTTTCGATTTTAGTCTCTTGGTGTTTATGGTTTTGATCATATTCTCTTTCGGCCAGTGTTAAGTTCTGATTATACTCTCATGATTCTTTTAGTGTGTTATATTTATTAATAATTTTATGTAATTGGTAAATTAGACATGCTTAATGGTGTTAAAGATTTCTCCATCATATATGCTAAATTAGTGTATGCATAATCTCTGGGTTCTACTCTGTTTTTAGTCTTGGGTGCTTTTTGGTGTATTCGATCATATCCTCTTGTAGCTAGTACATATTAGGTTGTGATTACGCATATATAGTCTAAGTCTAACATTTATAGTATGCAATCAGTGAATCAGATATGCTATACGTCACACACCCGTCATCACTCTGAATACCTCTCTCTTTACCTAATTTAAGCTTTTAAGAGTTATTCAATAGGTTTCTGATTGACAGTGCTTGTCCTGACGTACTTGAACAATACCACTATTTGTGGCCGAATTCATCATTTTTTCAGAAATATATGGTCAGCCTGATCATGCATGCGCCAAGAACAAATATAACAGCTTGCGTTGGCAGAGATCAAAGATACCTATATAAATCATTCATTCTTTGGTCGATCTAAGGATAAATAAACCTCAATTATAATATCCAGAGAACCAAGAACATACGAAACAAGAAAGAATCAGATAAATGCATGCGAGAGAGAGAGAGAGAGGATGAACGTCATCTACTCGATACGAGATAGGCCTTATCTTGTTGAGTTGGTGCCAATAAAAGCAAAATGACATACATATATATGGCAGGCATAATGCATTTTAATTCAAATTCAAATCAGAGGACCAATTAGTGGTCCTGATGACCTGATCTATGGAGATCTGGATATTTTTCTTATTGTTTTCTTGTGTTGGGGGCTTTGCATGGAAGTACAGCAAGGAAAACTCGGGCATGTGATCGATGAATCGATCAGGATAGTGTCCCAGTATTCATACTTATCTCCCTTCTGATCCAGAACTGCATCCAGGTGAATAATTATTGATGATATCCTTACATCTACAGCGAATGGAAGTCAAACTCTAGCTGGTTTTCGTTGAAGAAAAGGATTATTGTGAGTGAAAGTTTCACGTTTTGAATTGATCAAAGAGAAAATTATTATCATGATGCATGCGGACAATTATTGTAGATATACATTAGGAAGGTAGAATAAATTACAATTGAAATTTAAAGTTCAACAATGACAGCTTATTATGTAGTTCACGACTGCAATGAAATGTTTGCGAGAGTATAGACACAAATTGAGAGTTCTTTATCGAGTTAAATCGAGTTTGATCAAGCAGTTCAATGCAGATTTTTCCAAAGCTTTGGTAATGGTTGGAGTAATCAGTCTTAAATATTTCAGCGAAAATGTTCGTGATCGATCGTAGGCTTTTTGTGCATTCAGAGACCAACATTGAGGAACAAATTATCAGCAAATTCTCTCCAACATAATAATGATTCTCCCACTTCAAGTTTCTGGTCGGATAAAGATTCCACTCTAATATATATATATATATATATATATATATATATATATATATATATATATATATATATATTTAATCATATTAGTTGATTCCACTTTATTCTTCATTAAAAAAAAAATCGTCTTCATTTGATTAACTGAATTCCAATCTTTATATTATAACGATTAATTATTTTGTAGTTTAGTAAAATCGAATCAGCAGCATACTCGGCCACGCCATCCCTGCCAACTTGAAGTAATTAACTGAACTATTTAATTTGACTAATGACGATTAACGTCATCATAACGAAAATCATCAACTGCTTATCATTTTAAACTGTCTATAATTTTCTAAAATCATCAATAACGTCTCTAATTGGTAGTGTATATATATATATATGCGATGATTCGTGTAGAAAATGAGTATATACATAAATGTGGCGTAAGGAATCCGCCCCTGTAGTTGACATTTAGAACAATAATATTATCACATTTTGGTGGGGAAGAGAAAAGGAAAACTCGACGGTGAGGCTTTTGAATGAAAATGATTGATAACCAATGAACTCGAAATAGTGCAAAAACGACTATATTTATATGAATATGAATTGGTGAATTGATTGGAGATGGAGGAAGCCTTAGAACTTAGCAAGTAGCAAGGTGTTCGGTCTCGACCAGAGCTAAACATCCATGGCGTGCGGCAACACGATTTGATCTTTGAACGATTGAGTTGCGTGCATCTTTACTATTTGATCCAACAGTGACAGGGCTGTATGGATTTAGAATAATAGAATCCAAAGTTTTATTTGTTTCTTCTCAAGGTTGTTTGTGTGTGTGAGGAGATGGGATCGATGATCGAGTTATGACATAGAGTTGAGTCAAGTGTATTGGTAATTTAGTATTAGCAATAGGGAAGTTAGGAGAGCTCTAGCAAATGGTTTGTGACTGTCCGATATTGTTTTCTATTAGGGTACGTTTATGATTATTTTGTTATTTTTCAGAGTTAGAGTTGAATCTTATTGATGTTATGCAGTGTAAATGGTGTCATTTGCGAGAGTGATTTGATTTAATTAAGCTTGGTTAGCAACTTACCATTCGTACGTTGTTGATTGATAACCAGCTATTCATGCCATGACCTTAAGATTTCATGAGGGATCGGATGAATAATTACTTTAAATTAGTGTAACATATCGAAAGTCTTGAGGCATATATATATATATATATATATATATATATAGGACAATGAATTTTACTCGATTTCAGAATGGAGTACGGTGATTTCAAGCATTTTCCTTTAACATCAGTCGTACTTGATGTGCCTAGAAAACAGAGGTTGGCCGTGATTAGGTGGTAACGACAGAGTGACTAGATCTACGGTCATGTAGTCTCATCAAATGTAGAAAGGTATTGCACGTAGACGTAGAAAAGAACGGTTTAGACGTATCAACACCAACAGAGAAAAAGAGAAATGTTCTATAACTTAAATTGTTGTGAGCAGATTGATGGTTTGGTGCTTCTAACATATTCGATCACAAACTTAAAAAGATATAAGAGATCTAAGAGTAAACAAATAAATCACACTACCAATATATCACAGTATGTGCTCACATAATTCAAAATTATTTCATTCATTGTTAGATTTAAGTGTTTTATTTTTATTTTTTAAGAAACGTCAGATTTAAGTATTTAACTATTATAAACTTCGAAGAATTACAAATTCCAACTCTCGAAGATTATGCAAAGTTTTTATGAAAACAATCGTCATTAGTCCCAAAGCTCTTTCGTTAGTTCAGTTATTCCATTTACAAGAATCGAATCCGAAGAGATAATAAGGGCAATTTGTGGCTTCAATGGGACTAAAACTCTAAAAGAAATCTTATCCTCTCCTCTTTTACTTTGAATTATTGATGTCTCAAGTGAGTTTAGCTTTCACTGCTTCATGCAAGCAACAGTTTGATTAATAAAAGATGAGCCCTGTCTAATTAAGAAGATTTGGTTAATTTTTTTTTTTTTTTTTGGGATTTGGTTAATATTTTGTGTAACTAGTGTAGCGTGGAACACGATTGAGTTTATCGTTTAGCTTGATGACATATTTCAAAGCCTGTAAAGGGGGAAAAGGAAGGTATGAAGATGCTGACCGGTGTGGAAGTAGACAAGATTAAAATGAGATAAGCACTCCATTACAACAGTAATTAACAATAATTAACATCTTTAACATCTTTATCAGTGATTTGCATGTAAACTTAATAATGAAAGATAATTACTACATTAATAAACATGAAAATTACATATATATATATATATATAATATATATATATTCGGCACCAAGAACTATCATATTACATTTAGGCTAGACAATATTCAAACAATTCGGATCACTAAAAACAGATTAGAACCCGGAAGATTATAAACTAGAGCCACTGACACATCTACGATCGAAGGCAAAATAAAAACCTAGGCCTTACCACACCCAATAACCCAAAAAAGAAGCAAAAAAATCGATCAAAGTTTCAGAAATAAGCAGGTGCATATGAGTCTTCAGGTACTGATGCTATAGGTGCTTCAACTTCTGCAATATCAAGATACAGCTGCTTGAATGGATAGCGATTTATAGAAGAATTTTGGAAACCCCTCCATCGTTTTCCGTTGCATGGGAAGTCAAGCCCGATGACACAAGGTTCATATATATATATATATATATATATATATATAGCTGCCTTGAGCTCCATGTCTAACATCATGACTATGATGAGGAGGAGGTAGCTTACTAGGGCTGGATGGTGTTACCGGGTATCGATTAGGATGCTTCCAATATTGCTTTGCATTTCAATGCCGATGACACGAGGGCCGAAAGCATTCCGAGCTCCATCAACAACACCGGCCAAAGCCACCACAACTGTGATCAAAATCGTTAGCGAATTCCACATTTTACTCGAGTTTAATTGTCTCAATGCGTAAACTTTAAGGAAAATGCTTGTTTGATTTGCATTTTATGCTACCCATAGTTGATGTTTATATAAATGACGGATGTTTAATAACTCTCGACCAAATCATGGAACAGCCGAGTTTTGATTTACTTCTGTCTTAATCAAATCTTCTCAACTTCTGTTTGGGCAAATGGGCCTATGAAATATGGGCTTTGTCTATTCATTACCCGCCTCCACTTGGTCTCCGAGATCCCTCCCTCCATATTTTTCTTCATTTCTTCGAATAGGTGCCAGTTAACTCGTCTCTCTTTCTCCTTCTCTAATCAGTGATTGGTTTATGCATATTGAATCAGCTATAAGGGAAGTCAAGAACTCCTCCATGAGTAAGTTTCTACTTTTCTTTTGATTTCAATTAGATTCGCTTTGCTCTTGTTGACTCTGATTTAGATCGGTTGAATCAAATTTGTAGTCGTTTTCATTATTATTGTATAAAGTATGAACCTTTAGGCACACCAATTGCAGAAATCAAGTAAAGCATGAACCTTTGAAAAGATAAAAGGAGAACTGTACTGTCATGAACAGATCTTATTGATTTGTAATGATATGTGATTACAATTGCAACTAGCTAGCTGTTATGGTGGTTTGAGATGGGATTATGAAACTGGGTGTGCTTTGATTTCTCTATATTATTAGGAATACATAAAGTGATAAAACAAAGCAAGAGGCACTTTTTTTTTTTTTTTTTTTATCATTACAGCAATCACAAAAAGAAGTGTTTATTTCTTTGTTAAGATTGGATCGAATTCTGGTGCACCAGCTTATTCGATTCTAAGGTTGTAAACTTGCTTAAGCTTGTAAAAATTACAGCCAAGCTCTTGGCTGTAAATTTGTTATTCCCAGTTCCACTTTCTTTTTTGGTTGACTGTTAGAAATTTAAAAATTTTGTTTTGTCTATGAATATGTTTCATTGATAGGCTGATGGTTCTGGCAACTGATACGTTTGCGAACGTTTGTGGTTTTTGTTTGTAGGTCCTGGAGCCATGAATTGGGTTCAACGTAAGATCTATCTTTACAATGTCACTTTTGGGCTCTATATGTTGGATTGGTGGGAGCGTTATCTCTTCAGTATCCTATTTTAGATTTTTTATTCCTCCAATTGTCTTTACTCTTTCTTTTCTAGTTACAAAAGAAGATAGATCTGCAAGTTTATATGTCCGATCTTTATTTGCTTCATTTCCCATTGATCAAATTTAAAAGCGATTTCTCTCATTTCCTCTCGGTTGTTATAGTATTGCATCTGTGAAATCCTTAATATTGACAGATACATTGGTCCTGGTGTTGATGTGGTTCATATTTTACAATAGCTCGCGGTATTTAACAGAGTTTTGCAAGAGGTAGCATTCAACTCTTTATCTTTTTCAATATTGCGACGTGGTAATGTAAGCCTCATATTATACAGTACTTAGGACTGCACTATTGGTGTACTTGGGTTTGATGATACAACTGAAGACCTATCAGAATATGTAGTTTCACTGGCATTTTGAAAGGAAGCACATTTTATTTCAGTCTTCTTCTCTTATATAATTTTGTTTTGGTTGTTGGATTGCAACATCAAGATTTCAATTTTTAAGGAAACATGTTGAGTTTCACCTCACTCATCGATTTGGTGCAATATTGAAGTTCCTTTTAGCCACTTTATCCTCCGTTATAAGGTTCACACCTGCTGAACATACTGAAGACTTATACCACCTCCCACCTCCCAACAATTTGCTTGATTTTGTGGCCTACACTTCATGTCCTGGAATAGAGTCGGTTAGACCCAAAAAGACTAGCCTAAATTTCAGAGGCGCCTCTGAGTCAGTAGAGTACCCAAAGCATTTGTATACGGCGTTAATTATCGCTTTTGGACATGGATATTTTGTCTTACCGGATTATTTGCAAGTTTTCAGTTCAAGTGATCAGTGTAAAAACGACACTAATAGCTAGTTTGATGCATTTTAAATCGTTACAGTTGGTTGTGGATCTTTCCATGGTTGAACTTTTCTTCTATTACAATTTCAGGCATCTATGGTGAGACCTGGAGAAAGCATTGACCTGGAAGGTAGATGATTTGATGTAGCCACAGCTTGTACTACAATTAGTGTTTTTGTGGACTTGTGAAACTGTTGACTGTGTAAGAGCAACTGTGGTTGTACTCCCCAGTTTTACACCATTTGCTCATTTTTTTGGCTTATGGTTACTTGATTTATCAGATTGTATTACTCCCCGGCTCCCTGTTGTATACTCCTGATTGAATTATCTGAACAAACATTCTGGTTCTTGGTTATGAGTTATGATCACTGCAGTATGGCTTGTATTGTCCTTCCTCAAAGCTCTTTTATTGCCCTCCTTCCTCTCTTCTCTTACTATAAAGAAATTTTGTATCTTTCTTCATTTCCTAAATTCTTTCTACTAAAAGAAAAAGGGAAAAGAGAGAGAATTGTAAACAAATGTTCAGCACAGTGATTGTTATAGCCAGTGGTTCAGCACAATACTCTCAAAAGAGACGGGGGGGGGGGGGTGCTGTTGTGCCGGCACATACAATGGAATCCCAGAATTTGGGTTTTTTGCAAGGAATTTCCTGGAAAATCATGCAATACTATCGTCTCTTTTAGGATAGTTTCTTAATGTTCTGGTACATTCAAACTCGTACATTCAAACGATTTTGGAGCCGAGATTAGCAAACTACAGTTCTCTGAATAATTTGAATTCGCAGTCGAAATCTAAACAGATACAACAAAGGACTGCACTGAAGAACACAACAAAATAAACTCCAGTAAACAGAAAGACTAAACTAGCAGTGGTGCAGGGTTGCATATGCACGGTTAGCCTAAAGAACTTAAATTATTCTAAAAAAAAATGAAGTAAATGCTAGTTATTTATGAGTCGAATTCATAATCTTCCGCTCTCAAAACAGAGACTATAAGAGATTTTAACTTTTGCTTCCCTATTTTGCAAAAATTTTGGGGAAGCTGTTGGAGATGCTCTAACACTAGACTAGATGATAGTAGGTGTAGGAGTTTGTATTTCAATATCAAATTTGTACACACAATAAAAAAAATTTAAAAAAACAAACAAACAAACCCTTAGCTTAGCTTAGCAGGAGGAGGACTGTACTGTAACTTCACCAGAAGATTAAAACCGATGCTTAGGGTAGTCTTGAAACGGATTATTATCAACCGTTAAACCACACTGCAAGGGCTTTCCAGAACCGTTGGATTTCTCATCGACTCCCCTCACATCCACTATATATTGATGCCTCTGAGCTAACTCTTCTCCCATTCCCAGTTCCCTTCCTACCTCCGCCGCCTCCTCCTCCTCCTATGAGTTTGTATTGTTTTTGTTGTTGAAATCTCTATATGATATGTTAGTATGAAGGCTTCTCTATCTGGTCATTGTGGATCGTTCAATTCCCATATGACTCGTTCCCTTGAAGCAAAATTGATCGTGCTGTTCTGTGTCTTATTTTTTCTCCCCAAATTGTTACTGTCGGAGATGCAGATCGTGGGGCAGCTAAATTTCTAATCTTTTTAATTTTAGTTTTGGTATTTGGGATTTTTAAGGGTTTAAGGGCTTCAAATTCGTATTCAAACACGCACTTAATTCGGTTTTGTGTGTGTTTTTTCTCAACTGAAGCCAATAATGATTGTTCTCCTCGCTATCTAATTCCATATAAAAGTGTGGTATTTGGACGTCGGAGAACTAAATTACATTCTGTCTTGGATCCAAATTAACTCTGAACATTTTCAATGGTTTTGAGTTTGAAGCTTTTCAGTCAAGATTTTACCATTGTTTTTGTTGGGATGTTTGGCATAAAAGTTAAGATGATAACCTGTGAATTCGTAATACACCCAATGCAATTGTGTTCTTTTGAGAAGTATTCCAGGAGTCATCCAAAACTGTCAAGAACACCATCAACGAGAAATTATTATGACATTTGGTTTAAGCTTCTCTCATCTTTCTTTCTTTGGATCCAAATATTTATTCCCTCTCCGAACAGGAAGAGTGTATCACGTAGTTGGAATGGGATACACGAAAACAATCTGTTGATTAATTCTGGAGGAACAAAGCGAAACGTAAACTTAATAAAACATCTTAAAATTGATAGTTAATGGCAAATTCAATGGTGATCTCCATTGATGTGCTTTAAGGGACTAAATCAAGAAGACAACACAAAGGACTTGCACCAATGACTCACAGGTTTTGTATTATTTTGATGGCCCAGACCCATCTGGACAGACACCACATGAGCTTGAACTGGATCTTCCATGACTATAGCATTGAAATCCAAGTAGCACTCATCAATCCTAGTTTGTGAGTTTCCTCCTGACTTGACCAAATTGCCTACTCCCCCAAAACCAGTTGCCTTGTTGTAACAATGTGCCCCTGTCACCATGTTAGCCTGACCCCTCAACACAATTCCAATTTCAGCCGAGAAAATTACGACGTCAGTTACGCTGTTACAGCATTGTCATTGCTAGCAAAATCAATGGCAGTGCCGGTGAATCCTCTCTCGCCTGTCACCACCAACTGTGGAGTGTTGTCCCAAGAAGGTGTTTGATATGTTGGTTTTGTTGCCCTTTTCGACTAGGAAGAAGCAATTGGTTATGCGAATTCGAGCTGAATCGACTATGTAAATGCCTTCTCTGAAGCTTGAATCGAATAGTATATCTTTAGCGGTGATGTCTTCGTAGTAGAGTCCTACACCGTCTTGACTTTTTTATCAAAGAATAATTGATCGGTGATGGAGGTTTTCTCCCCAAGCTTTTGGGAATTTGTAGAGCATAGGTCGACTAGGTGGCGGTTAGCGGCAAATTGTTATCATATATGTTCATGAGTTTTTTTTTTAATTAGATGACAAAACTTTATTAATGAGAATTAATTATCGTTATAACAACCTCAAGAAAAAAAGTTATAGCAAAATAAAATTCATCACTGCCTAAGGAGCAGGTATATGCTGCCAGAGAGTGCGCAGTCTTGTTACCTTGACGTCGAATGTGAGATAACATCCAAGTACCCTAATATTGGAGCTGTAGCTTTAAATCATCATATATGTTCATGAGTTCATATTCTTTTAGATGTATGGAGTATAAAAATAGAAAATGACCTAGATCATAGAGAACATACAATCCGCATGTATATGTATTATAATTTATAAGTTACCGTGAATACCGAATTCTCCAATGATAAAAACATAAAGCAAATAGTGCTAATAAAAATCCACCACTTTACTTATATTAATTAGAAATGTTACTCATTAGCTTTTACATGTTATTTTTTATTTGTTTTTTTTAAATTAAGTTATCTATTCGTTGTTACTTGTTCACCGTTATCCCCTACACGTTATTTGTTACCCGTTACCCGTTACCTCTTACCCTTTACTCGTTACCCATTCATCGTTATTCGTTACCCTCGTTACCTGATCACCATTCACCGTTATCCGTTACCTGTTACTCGTTGTCCGTTCACCATTCACCGTTATCCGTTACCTGTTATCCGTTGACCATTCACCATTCACCGTTCAACGTTACCCATTCACCGTTATTTGTTACCCGTTCACTATTACACTAAACTCTAAACTTCAACCCTAAACTCTAAAATCTAAAATTTAAACTCTAAACTCTAAACTTTAAACCCTAAATTCTAAATTCTTATCTCTAAACGCTACATTCTAAACTCTAAACCCTAAAGTCTAAACTCTAAACTCTACATTCTAATTCTTAACTCTAAAGTCTAAACTCTAAATTCCAAACTCTAAACTTGTTTTAGGATATTCCACATATTTGTGCCTTGGTCTATTCAGTATAGGAATATGAACCGTAGTTCCGTGTAGTATTAGGTTTACTATTCCGCTTAGCAATATGTTTTTTGTTACCTTTTTAAACGGTACTATGTAATCCGCTATAAATAGAGGCACATATTGATCAATAAAGATATCTCATTCCATCTCTCTCTCTATTATTACTTTTCTCCTTAAACACGTTATCAACACAAGTTAGAAGAATACTCGCTCTCCAGAATGTAGCATAATCGATGCTTGACTCATTCATGGATTTAGCGAAAGTGACAAGATCACATATACCAGCTGCAAACGTGTCTGCAAGGTTGGAAGTCCCGAAGAAAGGCAATGTTGTCGTCCATGGTGGTGGTGCCGACGGCGCCACCTTGCCTTGTGGTGGGACGGAGGTCGTGGCTCCCCAAAAGAAGAGGAGGAGGCCATATGGTTCGACTGATTCGCATTCGAGGAAGAAACGGATGCCTAAGGCACATCAATCAAATCCTTTGATCATCAATATAGAGAATCCTTCTCACGAGATCATCTCTGATTGTAGTTATGTCCATGAATCGGCTATGTTAGTGTTGGGACGCCCTAGAGTCAATGCCGACATCAGAGAACAAAGAGATCTCTATGGAAGCTTATAAGTTGATAGAGAGATCAACTACAAACATTGATGATGTATTTGCATATTCCGTAACTCAAGAGATAATAGAGCACGATGACATCGAACCATGCTCTGTCGCAGAATGTCAACAAAGAGCAGATTGGCCTTAATGGAAAGTAGCAATCCTAGCAGAATTAGATTCTCTAGCAAAGAGACAGGTATTCAGCCCAGTAGTGCTAACTCCGCCGAGTGTAAAGCCTGTAGGACATAAATGAGTCTTTGTTAGAAAACGTAATGAGAAGAACGAGGTCCTTAGGTACAAGGCCCGCCTAGTGGCGCAAGGTTTCTCACAACGCCTAAAAATTGATTATGAGGAGACGTATTCTCCTGAAATGGACATCATAACTTTCCACTTCTTAATAAGTTTAGTAGTGTATGAAAAACTTAACATGCAACTTATGGATGTGGTTACAACATATCTCTATGGGGATCTAGATTCAGAGATATATGTGAAAGTTCCTGATGGAATTTCAGTACCCGAGTCAAGTGACTCTAAACCACGGAGTGCGTATGCAATTAGATTGAAACACTCACTTTATGGATTGAAGCAATCCGGATGAATGTGGTATACTTGTCTAAGTGACGACTTGATTGAGATGGGATATAAGAACGATGATCTATGCCCCTGCGTTTTCATAAAGAGAACAAGTTCAAGATTTGTCATATAGTTACAGTATATGTTGATGATATCATTGGAACTCTAGATGAGATTAAAAAAACTACAAGCTATCTGAAATCCGAGTTTTGGATAAAAGATTTTGGGAAAACTCACTACTGCCTAGGATGTGAACTAGAGCATGGAGTTAGTGGAATCCTAATCCACCAGTCTGCATATGTCCAAAAGATGCTCAGACGATTTAATATGTGAACAATGTGCATTCTATTAGCACTCCCATGATCGGTCGAAGTCTGGATATTAATAAAGATCAATTCCGTCCAAAGGATGAGGACGAAGAAGTATTAGGACCAAAGATCCCATACTTAAGTGCAATAGGCGCGTAATTGTACTTACCTCAATGCACTCGACCTGATATATCTTTCGCAGTGAACTTGTTAGCTAGGTTTAGCTCAATGCCAACGCACCGTCATTGGAATGGAGTAAATAATATATTCTGATACCTAAAGGGTACCATTGACTTAGGCTTGTTCTATCCCTACAAAGAAGAGACACAAAACGCCGTGAACGTCTTACCGAAGAGGACCGACGCCGACCGGCCCGATGCTCGCCTAGCCGACGCCGTCTCTGATGACGTCACCGTCGTCACTGCCACCGGTGATGTCGTTACCCCCTATGCTGAAACACCAAACAATGTGTTGGTAGGTTATGCTGATGCGGGATATCTCTCTGATCCGCACAAAGGACGTTCTCAAACTGGTTATGTATTCACCACTGAGGATACGACGATATCTTGGAGATCAACCAAGCAAACCTATGTGGCTACTTCCTCAAATCATGCAGAGATTATAGCTCTACATGAAGTTGTTCGTGAGTGTGTGTGGTTAAGGTCGGTTATTACACATATTCGAGGAACTAGTGGATTAAGTTCTACTACAGAGAAGCATACATGTATCTATGAGAATAATGCAGCTTGTATCGAATAGATGAAGCAATGATACCCTTAAGTGATAATACAAAGCATATTTCGCCGAAGTTCTTTTACAATCAGAAACAACAATCTCTACTCAAGATTCAAGTGAATCAAGTTAGTTCAGATAATAACTTGGCAGATTTATTTTCCAAGTCTTTGCCTAAATCTACTTTTGGGAAACACGTTAAAAGCATTGGAATGCGACGACTATCTAAACTTCTCGAGTAAGTTAAACTTCAGGGGGAGTCGTAGACATCATGGAGAGTCTACGTTATTCTCAATCGTAGTTGATGCGTTGCACTCTTTTCTTTTACTAAAGTTTATTTTTCCTACGGGTTCTTACTGGTTACTTAGTGGAAGGTTTTTAACGAGGCAACACCGTAAGCATCATCTTATATTCTAAACTCTAATATATTCTCATATGATCAATCTCTTAACTATAAATTCTAATATATTTTCCGATTAGATCATACTATTTAGTAACTCGATCTAATTTACTAATTCAATTTACATATAATTATTTTTTCCGACTAACCATATCAATCAATGTACTATTGATAAAAGGTCTCCTTCTACGAATGTGGGAGTCGAATCAAGTCTAGTCAATACAAATTCATTAAACAAAGTCCAATAATTACCAAAAATTTACCAAGAGTTGAGAAGACAACGCAGCTTCACAAGTGAGACGTTGGGCACCCAACGGTCATCAGTGTGTTCTCACTGAACCAAAAGAAGACAGCCGACGGAAAACGGACACGTATACACGGCTGATGGAATATCGGTGCTCTGCCTGATGAACGGGAGCCGAAGCTCGCATGCAATGATAACCCTACAAAAATATCGTTAGTAGTATGAGCAAGTAGGGATCGTTCTAAGCCGGGGATTAAGGGTACCTGAGATATGAAATTGTTAGACAAATATATACAAACATATTTACAAAACGTCACACTTTGGGGGGAATAAGAGGATCGGCAGCAAAGCTGCCACAAACTTACACACGGCATAAAAATTAAAAAACAACGAAACATGAAACAAAAATTCCTAGGTTCGGCAGCAACTATGGCTGCCTCTAAATCATGCATAAAAACAGAAATTAAAAATCCTAAATTACTATGTACAAGTTTGGTCGACATTCTTCCACAAATTACTAACACAAAAGCACTCAAAACACATAGCAAATTAACAAGATGAGACACGGCAAGAGCACAGCTATATCCTAGATCCGATTTAGTTCCAATCCAACTAGGGCCGCAGCGGTTATCTAAGTTATTTCAGATTTCACGAAGGTATTTAGAATTAGCTCAGCGCATAACCCTAATCTTTAGCTAACCGATTATAAACACGAAGCGTAGAAGATAATCAATTAACCAATGAAGCACGAAATCCTTTTAATTGGAAACACATTAATCAAGCAAGGCGTCACCACTTCTTGTTAACATGCATAGTCATTTAAACCACTCTAGTCCTATTATTGACAGATACAAGACCAATACTCAAAACACATCGCGAATATGCTAAGCACCAATCTTTGCGGCACACGGATTTAAAAGACTAAACCAAAAACGAACTACTAGAATCAAAGTGAACATGCTTGCCTATCTAATCTTATTTCTTTACTTCATATTTTCATTACAATTTAGCATGCAATTCGAAACTTATCTTTGAAATTCTTTATTAATACCATAAGAATTAAATTAACATGCATCATCATAAAACCAAATTCACAATTGTTTTTCACATAGACATGAAAACACAATAACCAAACATACACATGAGTTTCATAGACAAAACTACACATAACTACATAAAAACTATTACAAACCAAGAGTAGGGAGTAGATCACACTTTTGCAGACACCTTTGATGGCTTCAAGTCGTGTGAATCCAATGGAATATGGCTCGGTGGTGGCTGGATGAAAGGTGAGGATAATCGGCAGGATTGTATGGTGGTGGTGGTGGCTTTTGGTTTGTGTTTTTATGTAGGATCTTTGGCTGAAAATTGGTAGAGCTTTGGCTAGGGTTTTTGCTTTAGAATGTGACAAGTTTTTTCTGAATATGAGATGGCTATATATAGAGGAAAAGGGAGAGAGGCTGCCGGCAGCACCTTGTGCAAAGAGGATTGAGAAAACCTAGTACAATAAGGTTTTGCAACCTTCCTTTCTTAATCCAATTAGGTTTTCTTTTCTGAATTTTTCTTCAAGGCTTGGGCTTCACATCTTCATGGATTTCTTGTATGGTCTTGGACTTCAATTGAAAGGCTTTTGATCCATCGAAAATGCCCCAAATGCCGGCAGCACACAAAGGCAGCAAATCTGCCAGAATCGGCAGCTTCTCCTAGTGTGACTAGGAGAACTTGTTTCTTCATGCTTTTCTTCAATGCCATGGCCTAGTGTCTTCCTCTTCCCTTCATAAAGCTTGGACCATCTTCACATATGCATTTATACACCATTTGGTCCATCAAAAACAGAAAACACAAAAAGGGGGCAGTAGGTTCCTGGAATCGGCAGCTTTGACCTTGTCGCAGTAATTCCGGCATATCTCCCTCCATGGAGCTCCGATTGATGCGATTCCAAGTCTCACGTAAACTAGACACATAGGGCCATCTCCCCATAAAATATCTCGGCCAAATTCCATGCAAGTCGTCGGGAATGATTTTTCGAAGTTGGGACACAGTCCCAGGAATTTCCTGGAAGTCCCTGGATTGGAATGCTCGGACTGCCGTTTTGCAGCCAACTTTTGGGTGACTTCCCGAACTCCGATTGATCTGAAATTTTAACAAAGCATTCCTCAACATATGAATATGAAGCACACAAAATTTCATAGAATTCGGACAAAGATAGATCACAGTTTCATTCATCTCAAAAATCACGAAAAAGACATATTTTGCATTATTTTCCAGATTTCTCAAACTTAGTCATTTTTCGGATTCTTAACCATTTTTCACAAAACTCTACCGAAATTGACACTAACTACATTACGACTCTATCTTAGACAAATAAGGGTTAAACAAAGCATAAACGAGGGTATAAGCATATAATATCGTCGCACATTGTGCTCCTATCAACTACCCCACACTTATCCTTTGCTAGTCCCTTAGCAAACTAAATTAAACTACGACTCAAAACAAACTATTGCCCCTAACAATTTGTCTCAGGCTCGTATGTACACATAGCTTTCAAGTTAATGCATGAGAATGCTACGCACGAAAATTCCAAGTTTCATGAACATGTGACATCAATATGAACATATAAGAACAAAAGTAAGCATGTAGACATGTTAAAGCTAATTCAAATCACCTCACAAGGCATACTCTCTTCTTTTTCTCTCGAAGCATGGTTATTCACACATAAGTATATGCAAGCGAAGGATCATGAATTACAAAGAGTGACTTGCATAAATCAAAGAAACGAAAGCATTTTGTGAATTTTTATGGAAAAACCTCATATGATAACTATATGCACCAATGAACCAAAACCATATGCCTACTCTTGAGATAATCTCCACAATCAAATTTAACCATCTTAAGAATCATGAAAAAGATCAATAAAAGGGTTGTAATGGGGCTAGGCTAAGAGGTATTCGATATTTGGATAAGGAGGCTTAGAAACGTCACTAAGGCCTTAGCAAAGCTCGAATCTCCTTATGTCTTCTCGCCAAAAGGGTCAAATTTCATCTTGTTGGACCCTTCCTTCATTCTTTTCTTCCCATAAAATATTACAACAACCTAGACAATAGCCAAGCACAAAATTTTCTTTTCAATGCCGTGCCTTACACATTTTTCTTCTTCTCGGCATTTTTCTCTTTTTTCTTTTGTTTAATCCGAGTATTTTTTTCTTTTCTTTTTCTTAAGGCACGGCATGCATACATATTACATACAACTTATGGCTAAGTCTACCCCACACTTGTTCTTCTTCATCACACACGCGAAAATGCTTTCAAAAATCAAGCTTTGCCGACACACAAGGTAAAGGCATCACTATACTAAGTTCATGGAAAGTGTTTAAGGGTGATGAAAGAAAAGGCTCAACGTAGGCTCAAAAGGGTTTACTAAGGTGTCCCACGACGGGCTCCAATAGGGCACATGCTTTATTTGGCAATGGTGGTAAACCTAAATGATCTTTATTCAATCACATTCAAAATCAAGGTATTTTATGATTAAAAACGTTTTGAAAATCAACAAGAGTAAGTTCTAGCATACTAGAGTTCATTAAAAAGCTATGGCACATAGTCATCGAATATTCAAAGAATTATGAGGTTTCATGCTTCCTACGAATCTATCGAATTTTATCTTTTTATCGCTCAAGAAGAAAGCAATTTGGCACAAAAGCTCACATAGGTTATAATCGAAATAAACTAGCTAAAACATGCATGCTTCATAATCAACAAGTCTTACATGCTCCTACCAATGTACATAATCCATGAAACTTACAATTTTAATTGTATGCACAACCATCATCTATGTATGCAAAGAGGAGAAAAACATCATTGACATAGTAGGGGCATCCTAAGACTCGAAACAAACAAATTTAAACACTCTATTTTTGTGGAACAATTTTCTGAATTTTTCTTTTCTAAACTAAGCACACAAAAACATAAACGGAATACGTTATCCCACCCCACACTTAGAAAAGTACATTGTCCTCAATGTAAGCACAAATCTATATCAACGAATTTCCTAAGCATGCAATAGTCTAACATATACCAACATATCATCACAAATCAAAGAAAAAGAGAAGGGTTAAGAAATTTCAAACTCTCGGTGATGGCTCCTTCACTTTTCTTTGATCGACATGGGTTGCCTCCCAAGTAGCGCTTTGTGTTTATAGTCCATAGCCTAGACTTTTCACCGTGTTTCATGTGTTCATCGTGTTGCAAAGCAACTCAAATCGGCAAGAAGAAGTTCGATGAGAAGCTCGTTGCAAGTTGTATCCGATTCTGTCCAAGTTCTTGTATCCGGTACGGGTGACGTGTCCGGCCCTGTTTCTGCCGTATCTTGCGTATCTGGTGCAGTATCTGGCGTATCCGGTGGCTTGTCCGGCATGTGGCCGGCCTCTTGTGGCCCTATGTCAACCCTGCCGGCAATGGCAGGTCCGGCAGGGTGTGGTGGTGCGACTGGAGAAGTACAATGCTGCTCGGCAGCAAGGTGAGTGATGGATGGACTCTCGGCAATTGTGTCCGTGTCCGGCCTTGTAATGCTAGTGCTGCCGGCAATTTCAGGTCCGGCAGCTTGGTTTAGTGGTGGAGGCTGCAGCTCGGCATGCAAGGGATGCTGCTGCTCGGCAGCATTGTTTGTGGCCTCTCGGTTCGGTGGTGGGGATTGTGGGGCATTGTAGATGGCGGTTTCTTCCCCCGTGCTCTCTTGAAAGGAAGAGTAATAATGCTTGAGACGATGGCCATTTACCTTGAACGTGTTTCCCGTAGCTTCATTACGAATCTCTATGGCTCCATGTGGAAATACTTGAAGAATAACAAAAGGTCCAAGCCAACGAGAGCGCAACTTTCCCGGAAAAAGTTTAAGTCGTGAATGATACAAGAGAACTTTTTGACCAACTTCAAACTCCTTCCGTCGAAGCATCTTATCATGAGCAACCTTAGTCTTTTGCTTGTAAATCCATGCGGCTTCATAAGCTTCATTCCGTATTTCTTCAAGTTCGTTGAGTTGAAGCTTTCTATGAAGACCGGCATCATTAATGTTCATGTTGAAGGCCTTGATTGCCCACCATGCCTTATGCTCTAGCTCAACCGGTAAGTGACATGCTTTGCCATAAACTAACCGAAAAGGAGACATACCTATCGGTGTCTTGTACGCGGTCCTATAAGCCCACAAAGCATCATCGAGACGATCACTCCAATCCTTCCTTGAAGGTCCAACGGTTTTCTCCAAAATTTGCTTGATCTCTCGATTACTCACCTCGGCCATGCCACTCGTTTGGGGGTGATAAGGTGTAGAAACTTTGTGTGTGACTCCATATTTCCTCAATAAGGCTTCAATGGTGCGGTTACAAAAATGGGATCCTCCATCGCTAATCAAAACCCTTGGAACTCCAAAACGTGAAAAGATGTTGGTCTTGAGAAACTTGGCTACCACCTTGGCATCGTTGGTGCGTGTAGCCTTGGCTTCAATCCACTTTGACACATAATCCACCGCAAGCAATATGTAGAGAAAGCCCTTACTTGAAGGAAACGGTCCCATGAAATCAATACCCCATAAATCGAAAATCTCAACCTCAATGATAGGCGTGAGCGGCATTTGGTCCCTAGCTCCAATGTTCCCCATTCTTTGGCATCTATCACATGCTTTGCAAAACATGAATGCATCTTTAAAAATCGTAGGCCAAAAGAATCCACACGAAAGTACCTTTAAAGCCGTTTTCTTTGGTCCAAAATGACCTCCACACGCCTCACTATGACAAAAAGCAAGGATGGAGCGATGCTCATTTTCCGGCACACATCTTCGAATCACTTGATCACCACATTGCTTCCATAAGTACGGATCATCCCACAAGAAGTGTCGAGCTTGCTTCCTTACTCTCTTTTGGTGGTGGCTCGGCATCTCTTTGGGAAATCGGTTTGTGGCTAGAAAATTTGCAATGTCGGCATACCAAGGCTCATGTACTTCAAGTCGAAAAAGTTGCTCATCCGGAAAGGACTCTAATAGGGGCAACCGATCCACATCTTTCACAAGTCTACTCAAATGATCGGCTACAACATTCTCAACTCCTTTCTTGTCCTTAATCTCAATATCGAACTCTTGAAGTAAAAGAATCCATCGAATAAGCCTCGGCTTAGCATCCTTCTTCGTCATAAGATATCTCAAAGCGGCATGATCACTATAAACAATAACCTTGGAATTCAAAAGATATGATCGAAATTTTTCCAAAGCAAAGATTACCGCTAAGAGTTCCTTCTCCGTTGTTGTGTAATTGAGTTGTGCATCGTTGAGAGTCCTTGAAGCATAGTAAATGGCGCATGGTTTCTTCTCAATTCGTTGTCCAAGTACCGCTCCAAGTGCATAATCACTAGCATCACACATCAACTCAAATGGCTCATCCCAATTTGGGGAAACAAGAATCGGTGCCGTGCATAGTAACATCTTCAATCGGCAAAAGGCATCCTCACACGCCTTTGTCCACTCAAACGTCACCTCCTTTTGTAACAAGTTGCTCAATGGCTTGGCAATTGAAGAGAAGTCCTTGATGAATCGTCGATAAAACCCCGCATGGCCAAGAAAACTTCTCACGTCCCTTACACACCTAGGGCTCGGCAATGCTTGAATTAGCTCCACCTTGGCTTTGTCAACCTCTAAGCCTCTTGCCGAAATTATGTGCCCTAGAACAATGCCTTGCGTGACCATGAAGTGACACTTCTCCCAATTGAGCACAAGATTTGTCTCTACACACCTCTCAAGTATCTTTTCCAAGTTCCCCAAACATGCATCGAAGGTGCCTCCATACACACTAAAATCATCCATAAACACTTCGATAATGTCTTCAATAAAATCCGAGAAGATAGCATACATACATCTTTGAAAAGTACCGGGTGCGTTGCAAAGTCCGAATGGCATCCTCCGATAAGCAAACGTGCCAAATGGACAAGTAAAAGTGGTCTTCTCTTGATCGTCCGGGTGTATCATGATTTGGTTGTAGCCACTATATCCATCAAGAAAGCAATAGTAAGAATGACCGGCTAACCTCTCTAGCATTTGATCCATAAACGGCAAAGGCATGTGATCCTTCCTCGTTGTAGCGTTGAGCTTCCTGTAATCGATGCACATCCGATGACCGGTTACAAGTCTTTGTGGCACAAGTTCATTCTTCTCATTCTTGACAACCGTTACACCACTCTTCTTCGGCACTACTTGCACGGGAGATATCCACTTACTATCCGAAATTGGGTAGATCACCCCACAATCAAGCAACTTGATAATTTCTTCTTTCACAACTTTCATCATGGGAGGGTGAAGTCGACGTTGAGCCTCCTTTGTCGGCTTAGCTCCTTCTTCCAACAAAATACGATGAACACAAGTAGTAGGGCTTATTCCCTTGATATCCGCTAAGGTCCAACCTATGGCGGTCTTGTACCTCTTAAGCACACACAATAAATCCTCCTCTTGCTTCTTACTAAGCATTGAAGACACAATAACCGGTAGTGTGTCTCCTTCTCCAAGATAAGCATATTTCAAGTGACTAGGGAGTTCTTTTAGTTCTAACTTTGGGGCCTCTTCCACACTTGGTCGAAATTTGGTTGTGGCACTTGGAATTGACAAAAACGAATCAAAAACTTTGTTGTATGGCCGAGCCTCTATCTCGGCACAAACCTCCATTGGACTCGGCATGATCATGAAGGGCTCGGCATACACCCCTATCTCGGCAATGCTTGACTCGGCTTCTCCCTTCTCAAACGTGACTCGTTCTCCCTTCTTGTCAAATCCGACCCCTTGCTCAATCGCTAATTGCTATGCGTCGAGCGAGGTCGACATAACTTGCTCGACCTCCTCCAAAACATCAATGGCACAACCCTCCTTCAAATCAACATTAGGGAACTTCATGGCGTCAAAAACATTGAACTTGATTACCTCACCATCAAATTCCATAGTTAGGTTGCCCTCGGCCACATCTATCTTTGTGCGCGCGGTCCTCATGAATGGTCGCCCCAAAAGCAATTGAGTGTTGTTGACCGGCGAATCCTCCATTTCAACCACGTAAAAATCGGCGGGGAATATCAATTGGTTGACTTGCACCAACACATCTTCTACATAGCCTTCCGGATATTTGCTTGATCGATCCGCAAGTTGAATGATGACATTATCCTTCTTGAGAGGCCCTATACTCAACGTTTGATACACATTGAGTGGCATGACATTGATCGATGCTCCCAAATCCAACATAACATCCTCAAATCGAGTATTGCCTATGACACAAGGCACATTGAAGCTCCCCGGATCCTTCATCTTTGGTGGCAACTTCCTTTGAATAACGGCCGACACCGTCTCGCTCATAGTTACCACACGAGTCTCTCTAGTATGCCTCCTTGCTGTGCAAAGCTCCTTCAAAAACTTAGCATACTTTGGTACTTGTTTAATGCACTCCAACAAAGGGATGTTGACTTGCACTTTCCGGAAAATCTCCAATACCTCTTCATCGGACTTATCTTTCTTTGTTCTAGCAAAACGGGAAGGGAATGGAATGCTTGATGATTGCACCCCTCCCTTACTTGCTTGGTTCGGCAATACCTCATTCTTTGATGTGGCGGGATCGTACTCAAGCTCGTTGCGAAGCCCCTTATCATTCACATTAGTGTTGCCGACATCAAACCCTTGCTCGGCAGAATTTCCCTTGCCGGCAGCCTTTTGCTCGGCACTCTCTCCTCTCTCGGCATCATGGTCCTTCTCGGCACTCTCTCTATGGCTGCCGGCAATTGCAGGTCCGGCAGCCTTCTCATCACCTCCAATGCCCTTGAAAGTCACTCGCTTCTTCTTTGGACTTGTTGGAGGAACCAACTCTCTTCCGCTTCGAGTTTGAATCACTTTGGCTTGCTCGTTCCTCGGATTTGGAATTGTATTGCTTGGCAACTTCCCTTGCTCATTGAATCTTCCCATAAAATCCACAACTTGCCCCATTTGAGTTTTGAGCTCACCAATGTCCTTTTGATGATTTTGTTGCCCCGCGAGTAATGCTTGAGTAGCACTTGACAAAGATTGAAGCAAAGCATCGTAATTAGGGTTGCTCGGCGCGGCATGGCCTTGGCCTTGGCTCGGCCCTGTTTGTGGCTGGTTCGGCAGTGCTCCATAAGATCCTTGGTTCGGCATATAAGATTGCCGAGGCACAAAGGGTCGCCTCGGTGCAAATGGCGCTCCTCCCTCTCTCGGTTGCATAGGTGCCCTAAGCACGTTATCATTATTCGCCCATCGAAAGTTCGGATGATCATTGAACCTTGGATTGAAATTGCCAAATCGTTGGCCTCCTTGAAAACCAATTGCATTGCACTCCTCTACTCCCTCATTAACTCCAAATTGAGGGCATTGTTCGGTCTCATGGCCCTCGGTGCAAATACCACATACACTTGCACGCTTCTTCATCAAATTACTCACCAAGTCGGTAAGCTTATCCACTTTATCTTCTAACTTTGAGCTCGAAGACGTCTCATGCACTTTCTCATTCCTTTGTACATTGCCTCGTGCCATGCCAAATTGTTGGTTGTTCAAGGCACGAACTTCCAACAAACTTCTCGCCGCTCCGGCATTCAACTCCAAAAAGCTACCTCCCGCGGCCGAGTCAAGAAACTCTCTCTCCATGACGCGCAATCCCTCATAGAAATATTGTAGCAAGAGTCCATCGCTAATGCCATGCGATGGACACAAAGAAACTAGGGACTTGAACCTCTTGTAGTAGTCAAAGAAAGTCTCATCTCCGGCTTGCTTCACACTTGTTATTTGCTTCCTCAGATCAGTGATACGTGAAGCAGGAAAGTACTTGAGCAAAAACTCATCCATCATAGTACTCCATGAAACAATGCGACCACTAGGCACCTCAAACAACCACTCCTTTGCTTGATCTTCTAAAGAAAACGGAAATGCCTTCATCTTGAAGTGTTGCAAATCGGTCCCTCTTGGACACATAGACTCCGTGGTGAAGTTAAACCACTGTAGATGCTTGTTAGGGTCCTCACTCGGCATCCCATAAAACGATTTCAGCTTATGGAGGAATCCACTCCTCAATTCAATCTCTCCAGTCTTGTCAGTTTCCAAGGGAGGATAAGTAATATTAGAAGGAGCAACTCCAGCTCCAGCAACATGACCATTCTGTGATCTGATTGATGCCATGATCTCTTCTTCTTCTTCTAATTCGGCAAAGGCCTCAAACTCTGGATTCTGAAGATCACACGATGATGACACTACTGATGGTGAACTCGGCACTGATGATGAAATGGACGGAACTATAGGTGAACTCGGCAAGGATGATGACACAGATGAACTGGTTGGTGACGATGGTGGTAATGGCACAAAACGAGCAATAGCGAGTTCTTGCTCTAAACGTTGCAAACGGCCTTGAAGATCTCTTGCCCAAATACTAGATTCGGACATGCATTATTTCTGAAATTTGCAACATTTTAAACAAGTTAGAACCTTATAAAGAAATAGAAAGCAAGAATATACATCATTACAAGCCACGGCATTGGCGATACAACAAATTTCAAACAATGGTACACATATATACACAATCGGCAACACATAAGTATACACGGCATCACAAGCATTTCGGCAATAATAGAAATATGGTTCGGCAACAAGATATCAAAAAGTCCATGATCATGTAATCGCTAAGTCTAATTTCTTTTAAATTTGTTCTAACTCTCGAAGTACGTGGAGCAGAGGAGATAACGGTGCAATGGACTGATACAGCCCCCGGTAGTATCATGCTTAATCCGATATACCTCAAGAGTTTGAACCACACAACATGTTTTATCTTTGAAGAAAATAGGCCACATATGTCAAGTTATGTTCTAGCGTCTAAAGTGAGGTGATGCTTCGGCACAAACTGTCGACTAGGTCGTGCGGATTTTACGTTTCAAAGGTCATTACAATCACGGAGGGCGAACCCCCTACAGGAACCAGGCAGGACTCGTTGTTGGACACCATGGAGGGCGAACCCCCTATCGACTCACTCACCGAGAATGAACATCAGTCTATGGGCCTTGAGATCCAGTTAAACAAACCTGAGAACCATATCTATGATCATAACTTCCCCATACTTTGTAAAACAAACACGGATCCCTAGCGGTCTCAAGTGTTGATTAAAACCGCCCTCAACCTCATAAAAATAATACCAAGTTAGCGTCGTTATGCGTGGGGGGCCAACGATGGACTAATTCCAACATTGCAGGGCCCGTTTCCCAATCTACACAAAAACATACCTAACATGGCATCACTCGTATGAAGGGTTATGGTTATGATCAACAAAAGAGGCTTCACCTACATGTTACACTTTAGAAACTACAATAAACTCAAACATACACAACACTATCAACCTCCTAGAAATTAAACTAAGTGATTACCAACATACATCATTATACGTCATGCAACTTCCAAAATTTAAACTCTACATGCCGAAGCATATTTCTACTTTACAAAATCCCAAAATAAACTTAAAATTTTCACTTTACACATTCACAACAAAAATTTCCAGCAACATATATACACAACAATAACACAAAACAAGCTTTTATAATCCCCGGCAACGGCGCCAAAAATTGAACGGGAGCCGAAGCTCGCATGCAATGATAACCCTACAAAAATATCGTTAGTAGTATGAGCAAGTAGGGATCGTTCTAAGCCGGGGATTAAGGGTACCTGAGATATGAAATTGTTAGACAAATATATACAAACATATTTACAAAACGTCACACTTTGGGGGGAATAAGAGGATCGGCAGCAAAGCTGCCACAAACTTACACACGGCATAAAAATTAAAAAACAACGAAACATGAAACAAAAATTCCTAGGTTCGGCAGCAACTATGGCTGCCTCTAAATCATGCATAAAAACAGAAATTAAAAATCCTAAATTACTATGTACAAGTTTGGTCGACATTCTTCCACAAATTACTAACACAAAAGCACTCAAAACACATAGCAAATTAACAAGATGAGACACGGCAAGAGCACAGCTATATCCTAGATCCGATTTAGTTCCAATCCAACTAGGGCCGCAGCGGTTATCTAAGTTATTTCAGATTTCACGAAGGTATTTAGAATTAGCTCAGCGCATAACCCTAATCTTTAGCTAACCGATTATAAACACGAAGCGTAGAAGATAATCAATTAACCAATGAAGCACGAAATCCTTTTAATTGGAAACACATTAATCAAGCAAGGCGTCACCACTTCTTGTTAACATGCATAGTCATTTAAACCACTCTAGTCCTATTATTGACAGATACAAGACCAATACTCAAAACACATCGCGAATATGCTAAGCACCAATCTTTGCGGCACACGGATTTAAAAGACTAAACCAAAAACGAACTACTAGAATCAAAGTGAACATGCTTGCCTATCTAATCTTATTTCTTTACTTCATATTTTCATTACAATTTAGCATGCAATTCGAAACTTATCTTTGAAATTCTTTATTAATACCATAAGAATTAAATTAACATGCATCATCATAAAACCAAATTCACAATTGTTTTTCACATAGACATGAAAACACAATAACCAAACATACACATGAGTTTCATAGACAAAACTACACATAACTACATAAAAACTATTACAAACCAAGAGTAGGGAGTAGATCACACTTTTGCAGACACCTTTGATGGCTTCAAGTCGTGTGAATCCAATGGAATATGGCTCGGTGGTGGCTGGATGAAAGGTGAGGATAATCGGCAGGATTGTATGGTGGTGGTGGTGGCTTTTGGTTTGTGTTTTTATGTAGGATCTTTGGCTGAAAATTGGTAGAGCTTTGGCTAGGGTTTTTGCTTTAGAATGTGACAAGTTTTTTCTGAATATGAGATGGCTATATATAGAGGAAAAGGGAGAGAGGCTGCCGGCAGCACCTTGTGCAAAGAGGATTGAGAAAACCTAGTACAATAAGGTTTTGCAACCTTCCTTTCTTAATCCAATTAGGTTTTCTTTTCTGAATTTTTCTTCAAGGCTTGGGCTTCACATCTTCATGGATTTCTTGTATGGTCTTGGACTTCAATTGAAAGGCTTTTGATCCATCGAAAATGCCCCAAATGCCGGCAGCACACAAAGGCAGCAAATCTGCCAGAATCGGCAGCTTCTCCTAGTGTGACTAGGAGAACTTGTTTCTTCATGCTTTTCTTCAATGCCATGGCCTAGTGTCTTCCTCTTCCCTTCATAAAGCTTGGACCATCTTCACATATGCATTTATACACCATTTGGTCCATCAAAAACAGAAAACACAAAAAGGGGGCAGTAGGTTCCTGGAATCGGCAGCTTTGACCTTGTCGCAGTAATTCCGGCATATCTCCCTCCATGGAGCTCCGATTGATGCGATTCCAAGTCTCACGTAAACTAGACACATAGGGCCATCTCCCCATAAAATATCTCGGCCAAATTCCATGCAAGTCGTCGGGAATGATTTTTCGAAGTTGGGACACAGTCCCAGGAATTTCCTGGAAGTCCCTGGATTGGAATGCTCGGACTGCCGTTTTGCAGCCAACTTTTGGGTGACTTCCCGAACTCCGATTGATCTGAAATTTTAACAAAGCATTCCTCAACATATGAATATGAAGCACACAAAATTTCATAGAATTCGGACAAAGATAGATCACAGTTTCATTCATCTCAAAAATCACGAAAAAGACATATTTTGCATTATTTTCCAGATTTCTCAAACTTAGTCATTTTTCGGATTCTTAACCATTTTTCACAAAACTCTACCGAAATTGACACTAACTACATTACGACTCTATCTTAGACAAATAAGGGTTAAACAAAGCATAAACGAGGGTATAAGCATATAATATCGTCGCACATTGTGCTCCTATCACCTGATCCCAACGGTAACTTCCCAGAAGCTCAGAGCGGGCCCACGGGTAGGGGGCGGCATCTAATAATGATAGCAAAGCTGCTAATTAAGTACCAAGGAGAGTCAAAACAGTGTATTGAAAATCCTAATTAACGTGTTTGACTACCCCTTAATCTCTCTCTCACGTCCAATCACAATCACGCTGTTAAACCCTTTCACGCAACTGTCACCACCCAAGGGATTTCCTACGGAGCACCCGGTACTGGACTGTTTTGCCCCTCCTCACTAAGTCCTCACTTAGCACTCCACTAAACTCGAAAGGTTTGATGTTTCAAACAAAAAATGTTTGATACTTTCTTTGGGTGTACAATTACTCATTTAGACAATTTCTAGAAATGCAACCATGGAAAGTTATAGCAGTTTTGATTTGAACAATAAAAGACTTTGATTTATTCCTTTAATTGAGCTTGTATTAGAAAACAATGATTTAGGTATGAGGTTTTATCTACTAGCACTTAAAATACTTGATATTGTAGAGGTTAAATTTCATTATCAAACAATTGTAAGAATTTATTAACAACCTTTTCTCACATGTAAATAACTAAAATAAGTTCTAGTATAACATCTAGAGCTTTGATTAAGTTTCATTGAATGGATAAATAAAGGTTCCATATTATATTGTTCAGCTTGACTCACTTTTGTGACTTGTTCAAGTGGAAATTTCCTTTAACCGTCTTCCTTGCTCATAATAACAACCAATAAATGCACATAAATAGTTAGGCTCTGGATGCCAACATACATTTCTACCAAAACATAGTTGTTTCTTTAAAGTCGTTGTTTAAACAAAATTTAATGAAACTAAATAAAACTAAATTTGTTATTCGGGTGAACTAATTAAACCAAATTCAGTCTAGTCAAAAGAAAATTAAATCCAAAAACAGACTAGTATGACAATAACCAGTTATCCTGAAATCCATACAAGATTAGTGCAAAAAGAAATCCAAATAATCTTACAAATTAAACACAGAAGATTGATATCCAAATAACGAAACAGGGGTATATATGACTTTCTGGAAGTAGTGCCCCGGGTCAGTGGTAAATACGTCAAAAAAAATATCTGGGTGGGTCCTACAAACACGCGAAATCCTGACCCCACTTTACACCACCTATATAAGCAAAAAACTGTCCCCTCTTTTCTCTTCACATCCAAAATTAAACAAACACACAACAAGAGCCAGAAGCACAAAAAATTCGAAACGCTTAACGACATGTCGTGCTCCGTCGCGGTGTCGAACTCGCCGATATTTTCACCGCCGCCGTCTCTATTCTGCAAAAAGACCTCCATGATCACCTCCACTCCCGAAGCCCTAAACCTATCGCACCTGAAACAGCAACCGTCTCAGCAAACTTCGTCTTCGCCGACATCGGCTCCTCCATCGCCGTCGTCGCCCTTCCGGCTCCGGATTCCGAAGTCTCTGAGCACGCTATCGGCCTCGGTCGGTGGAACTTCGTCTCCGTTGACGCAATTGAAGAGGAAGCGGCCGGCGAAGCTTTGCATTCCGATTGTATCGACCGGATTTGGGGCTGCTCCGGCGACGCCGTGTGCGGCGGCGTGGAGAGAGCTGGTGGAGGAAGATAGAGAAGGGTACTACTCTGTGTATTGTAAGAAAGGAAGGAGAGAGGCGTTGGAGGATCGATACTCAGCCACGCTTAATCTTCAAGGAGACCCCAAGCAGGTAAAAATTCCTCACCTTTTTTTTTTTTCTTACTGTGGATTAATTTGTATCAGTAATTAAGTTTTTCAGTAGCTGAATTATGGAAATTTGAAAAGAAATTAAGGTAAATTTTATGTGGAGTTTAGGAAAATGAAAGCTTGAAACTTTAGATACATAGCACATAGTGAAATTGTTATAGAATGAGTTGTGTATGTGCTTTAGGCCATTTGGTTATAGTAGTAGGTGAAACGTGAGGGTGGAGAATTGGAATTTGATGTGCTCTAGCTTCATGTTATTGCAGGCGTTTTTCGGTGTATTTGATGGGCATGGAGGTGCAAAAGCTGCCGAATATGCAGCTCAGAACTTAGGAAAGAACATTTTAGATGAAGTTGTGAGGAGGGATGACGACGATAAATTTGAGGAATCTGTCAAGCACGGTTACATTAATACAGATTCTGATTTTCTTAAAGAGGATGTCACCGGTGGATCATGCTGTGTGACAGCTTTGATCAGGAACGGAACCCTTGTTGTGTCCAATGCTGGTGATTGCCGCGCTGTAATGAGCAGAGGAGGTGCTGCGGAGGCTCTCACATCTGATCATCGGCCCGCAAGAGAAGATGAAAGGACCAGAATTGAGAACTTGGTAAGTAGGAAGCTTTCTTACTCTATAAATTATACAGATTGTGGATCATGAAATGAAGTGAAGCCATTTGAATTGAGATTGATAGTTTTGGTGAATTTATCTGTGTAGGGTGGCTATGTTGATATGTGTCATGGTACATGGAGAATTCAGGGATGTCTAGCTGTATCAAGAGGAATTGGAGATGGGCACCTTAAAAAATATGTAACAGCAGAGCCAGAGAGTCACATCCTTAGACTCAAACCAGAGCATGAGTTCGTAATCTTGGCATCAGATGGATTATGGGATAAGGTATAAAACTCCCCTTTTCTTTTTTGCTTGCATTTGATACTATATAAGTTCATATAGCATTCAGATCAAATTAGTGCCAAATCACTGAAATGTCAATTTTTGTCTTTGATTTCAGGTTACCAACCAAGAAGCAGTGGATATAGTTCGACCTTCATGCTTAGGCATTGATCGACAACAACCCCTATTGGCATGTAAAAAGTTGGTAGATTTGTCTGCATCACGAGGCTCCCGCGATGATATTAGTGTGATGGTAGTCCAATTGGGGAGCTACATATGATTTTCCAGTCTTCCGGGGAATTTTAGCATCAATCAGATATTTAACACGCAGGCTGACAAGAAGTTTAGGCAAGAAACTGCAAAAATGAGACTTGGTGTAGGCAGATTAATGCTAAATCGTTGACAATAGATCAGGACTCAGGTGTTGTTTATAACATCCATAGAAGGGAGATTGATCCAGCTTATTAGTCTGGAATTGATTGTATTCTTTATCTTAATTTGTACTTGACCTACATTCATTTATTTGTTGATTAACTTGATTCTTTTGTAATAATTCCTCTCCTATTGAATCAAAATACGTAGAATGTTACAAATAAAGCTGGTTTACCTCTTTGGCCTCCTGTTGGATAAAGTCTTATGCTAACAATGGCTATATCTTATCATTACTAATGTGAGAGCAGATCAACAATGAAGAAATTAACATGTGCTGTGCTTGGAATGTTAATTGGAAAGATTGGAAGAATGGAACTTCTAGATTCTAAACTTTCCCTTGGAAGGCTCTTCAGAGCTGAATCGGCAAGACTGTAAGTTGCAAAGCAACATGTGTTATTTCCGTCGACTAATCTACGAAGTTCTTCCTTGTTATTTCAGTCGATCCATACCAAGTTTATAACCCTGGTTCCAAGTGTTCTAAAGGAACGACTTGATCAAAGGCTTAAGTGAGGGCTGATTAATCTCAAGTGATCAATGTACCATCTTCAAACTTTTCTTGAGACCTACGCAAATGCTCTCTCCTTTTGAAGGACAATAATTTCGTTGGATCGATAACGTACGTTTGAAGAATGCTGATCTCAGTTACACAGAATGAAGTTCATCTCTGTTTCGACTTTAGACTCTAACCACACCGCTGGCAGGAGCCCCATTTACATTCAAGCGTTATGCTGAACTTGAATCCTGCATAATGTCGCATATTTCTCTAAGCCGGCCATCACTATTTCAGATTGGAACAAAATGCTGTAAACATGGTAACTTACTGTGAGATGCTCCTTTTAAATTTGTGTCTATTTTACACATCTGTGTTCCACACAACAGCTCTCCGCCGAAATCAACAATCCCAACTTCATCTAAATAATTAAACTTGAAGCCCATACAAAAGTTGATACGTAAAGATGTGTTTGTTTCTTATTTCTTGGCTTCCTGCCGACCAACTAGATAAGCATATAGTTGTCAATGGATAACTCTGGATGAATTTTGTGTATCATAAAGCGAAGCACGTCAGTTCCAAAGGTCTTCTAAAACATCACTACTAGAGAGCGTGATCCATAGCATTAAGTAAAGGCAGAGCCAGACTATTGGACGCGATAAAACTTCGGTATAACGTGAATGATCGACGATGATGATATATATAAACCTTTCAATTGTCACGCATTAGATCATCATTTCACTTAAGTTACATGTCACGCATTAGATCATCATTTCACTAAGTTACAGCTTCAATATAATAAGGACAAATTACTGGTCACTCCTTATACTTGTAGTGTCTCGACAATTTAGTCTTTGTGCTTTCAATTTCAACTTATCACTCCTTGTGGTCTCAATTTTCTACCAATTGGTCTATTTCATCCAAGTTTAGTCCTTGTGTGTTAATGTAGTGTAGGAATGAAAGAACTAAGTCAGCGAATCCTTTTCGGCCCTAGTAGTAGACTTTACAATTAATTTGTAGTTTTTGTAGAAAATGTCCATTTATTACTAATTTGGCCCCTTCATTACTCATTCCAATGACCATCTTAGTTTCTTCCCCTATTAAACATAAGGTAACAACTCATATTGCCCATTTGAACAAATCATTTCAACCCTAGTACAGTTTTAATTTTTTTCTTCATTTTTTGTCCTTTTATCTTATCTAACAGATTTTTGAATTATAACGTGCTGAGAAAGTGAAAGATAGAGAAACTTTGTCGAAAGGTCACCCAACTCCGCCGGCATCCCATGGCCAGTCGCCCAATTTTTTTTGGCTGGAATTTTTTTTTTTCAATATTAAATTATTGACTCTGAATTTAAGCATGTTACTGACTCTCAGTAATCAGGTTACTGACCCCCAGTAAACACTTACAGATTCCAGTAAGCATGTTACTGACCCCCAGTATGCAACTTTGCCGACTTTTTATAAACAATATAACACAGATCATAGGGATACCAAATCCAAATAAATGAGGTCTTACAGACTTCTTACTTAAGAGACATATCATATAACACATTTCATATAAGATTCCAGTAAGATGATTACTGACTTGCTCTAAGTATCCAGGTTACTGACCCCCAATAAGATGATTACTGACCCCTAGTAAGATGATTATTGACCCCCAATAATAATATTAATGACCCCCCAGTAAAGGTTTGCATATGCTAAATTAGAGAGAAACCGAGTCGGTCTTTGAAACCTCGATCATCTCCTGCATCTTGGACGTGGCTGAGTTCGGTTGGAAGAGGCGAGGGAGGAGAGGTAGTGGAAGCGGAGGGAGTCACGGCGGAGGCGGAGGTGGAAGAGTTTAGCCGTCGTTACCGGACCCAGATCCGGGCTCGCCGTGGCCGGAATCGTGGCAGTGAGGCTTAAATGAGCGGCGAATCGACTAGAGGAGAGAGAAGACGGCCATGGTAGTAAAGAGAGTGTAGATTGGGGAATTGGGGGAGAGGAGGAGGGAGAGGTAGAGTTTCACGGCGGCGATGGTGAAGTGGGCCGGGCCGGAGTCCATGGCGGCGGAGATCGGGCGGACGAGGCTGGAGAGGGAGAGGGACTTGGCAGCAAGCTCGTCGGAGAAGCGCTCCATGGGGTTAAAGGGGTCATTTTCGTCGTCGGCGGCGTCGAGGAGGGCTTGGAGGTCGGAAAGAGTGGAATTGGAGATGGGATGGGATTGGGTTATGGTGGTGGGATTTTCGAGGTGGCGGAGGTCGTCGAGCTCTGTGACTATTCGGGCTATGGTTTCGTCCATAGCTGGATTTGGGATTTGTGGCGGAGGTGGAAGCCGAACTGCGCCAAGCGGGAAAGAAAGAGAGGTTAATATCGAATTGGTTAGGGTAAATTTGTTTCAATAGGACTGAATTACATGCACTAGGGTAGTTGTGTAATTTTTTTCAAGATTCATTGATCTGGGCTATAAACATTGGAATATGCAATTTTTAACCCATTTTTATGCAAATGGTCATTTTTCCTAGTTTTTATGTGTGAAGAATGCTAAACACGAAAGATTAAGTACTTTCTAGTACTCGCATCCCTTATATTATCTAGTTCTCTAAGTATTAAAGAAAATGATTAATTTCAGTTTACTACCCAAAACTTTGGGTCAGGTTTTAGTTTCGTCCTTATTTTTTTAATTTAATCACGTGTGCCCTCCTACTTCTAATTTTCTATCAACTCGAGACAAAAATTCAATTTCACTTTGAACATGACGTCATCATCCGACGTGGACGAGACATGCTGGCCCACTTTTCAGACGTGGACGAGACATGATGGCCTATTTTTCAGTTTCCAACCCTTTTCAAAGGGCATAATGTCGGATGATGACGTCATGTTCGAAGTGAAATTGAATTTTTGTCTCGGGTTGATAGAAAATTAGAAGTAGGAGGGCACACGTGATTAAATTAAAAGAATAAGGACGAAACTGAAACCTGACCCAAAGTTTTGGGTAGTAATCTGAAATTAACTCTAAAGAAAATTAACGACTGCATGCATAATCTTTGATCAAGCATCTTAATCAACTAACAATCATGGGAAAAGAAAAAGAAAAAAAAAGGAGATAACGAAAAGAGACAGGCCAACATGATTCGTTGTCCAAAAGAACCCTCTTCACTTAAATAGGCCACAAAAACAGCACATGAATCCGACCAAACATCGTCTTATTATTCTACCCACATTGCATGTTCTTGATTATAAATTCTGTGTGGCATGCCTTTCCTGGAAAGCTCAAGTTGGTTTTGTTGGTATTTCAGTACTCTTGCTGTACCAATATTTATACCATGTTATTTTGTCCGGTGCACAAAACATGCATCCATCACTTTCCCAACAACAAAAATCCTCATTTCATGCACTGTTCATGGCTAATATTTATCCAGATCATAATCATCATACATATTTATATTTATAGGTAGGCATAACCTAAAACAAATGGTCCTTTAGAAAAAAAAAAGACAAAAAAAAAAAGGAAAATGATTTAGTATTGAGGCCTTGGATTTGTGGCCTCAGTTGTATGTATGTGACATGCAATGTCATCAGTACACATCACTAATTAGAAAAACCATGCAAAATCATTCTTAAGTAAATAGACAGTCATATCCCTCTCAATCCAACGATTCTCCATCATTATATATTTTTCAATAAAAAAAAATCATATTTATAATTTTTTTTTCTCTTTTGTTTTTTATCACAATAATACTTATATTTAAACTTCAAAATATAATTTGAATATTAAATATTTTTAAAAGTATACTTATTTGTTATGTAAATTGAAAGTATATTTGAATATATATATATATAATTGGTTTCAAGAAAAAATAAATTCGTCTAAGAAAATCAAATATATACATATATAATTCGTCCAAAATAAATTCGATTTAGATTTAATTGTTTCTTTTTAAATTTTTGTTGAAAAAAAAATAATTTGATAGAGAAGATATGGTATATACATTATAGCTAACGCATTAAAGTATTGATGGAAATAAAATTAAAGAATTAATTGTATTAAAAGTCAAGAATTAAATATAAAAGTCAAAAATTAAAAGTCAGTAATTATAACTTCCTCACTGATAAACTAAAACGGATTTTTTTTTTAGTAAATATTGTACATATAACCCTTAATTAAATAGATTTAATATATTTTTTCACATTTTAATATGTTGGTAAATACAGCTCCACCAAAACCGGAGCTGCACATAACCGAAGCTCTAGGGTTTCGGTAGCAGGGAGATGGCGGCGGCGACCCCTCCACCGGCCTCAGGGTTCTATAGGTGTCTGGATTCCCTCAAGGTCAGCGGGATCTAGTGTTGGCCTCGTTAGAATTCTGTGGGGTTCAAGCTCCGGTCTCGTCACGATTGCGAGGCTGTAGTCAGACGGATCTTAGTTTTGAACAACGGTGCTTCTTGCTCAGTGTTTGGCCAGAAGTCCAAATTGTTGTGTTGGCTGAGAAGGCTGACGTTTACAAATCGACGCGCGTTTGGTGGTGTTTTAAGAGTTTAGGGGTGGCAGTCTCTCCCAGCTTGGTGTCGGTGCTTGCTTTGGAGGATTAGGCAGCGGCGTTCGAGGTACTTGAGTTTCCGGCGGCTCTGATGGCGGAATCTAGTGCTCGCCCGCCAAAATGATGGGATCGACGGTGGTCGTCGCCGGGACCAGATTCGGTTGTACACGAGGGGAAGGAGGGGAGGTGGTGAGCATTGGGCCCGTATCTTTCTGGACTTTATCCTTGATTGATTTGGGTTTGGGCCTATCTCCACTTTCTCCTATTATGTACTTCTTCTGATTTGGTCCATAAATTATGTTTTGGATGCAAGTTGACGTTAATTTGAAGCTGCCTACTACCTTGACACGTGGAGGGATACACCAATGGGTCTTTAGGCCCCAAGCAACTCAAGGCGGATGTGGAGAATTAGGGTTGAATTGTTATGTTTTTGCATTTTCTTTTGGTTTTAGAGTTTCGATGTCTACTTTTTTGGACGTAGTGTTTTTTTTTTTTTTTTTCGAACTTTTAGTTTGTAGTGGAGTTTCAACTCCTACCTGACCAGACATATTTCGGTCGTATGGCATTTGCCATTGGAATCTATCCATCATTCTCAAAAACAAAAACAAAAAATTAATATAGTTCATGTAAGGTAACTAATTCATCTCAATGATTTTTTTTTATTGAAAAATATATAATGATGGAGAACCGTTGGATGGAGAGAAATATGATTGTTTATTTACTTAAAAATGATTTAACATGGCTTTTCTAATTGGTGATGTGTCCTGATAACATGACATGACACATAGGATTGAGGCCACAAATCCAAGACCTCGTTGAGGCCTATCAATGCAACAACAAAAAAACTAACTGGAGATTTTATGTCAGTTTCTTTAAGTTTCAACGTTCAAATCAGATTCTTAATGAATATAACAAAGAGTGCATGAAGATTATACTTGTATATATGTTTCAAACTGTTGGCAGATTTGGGCAAATCCATATATGCATGAACGAACCTTAATGAAGAGATCGAATGGAAAGAAAGAACGAAGAAGGTGATAAAATTGAGTACTAGTTTCCAAAGTGAAGTGGTTTGCATGTCAACCGCATTTTAGTTGATGCATGTTGGATTGTCGGCAGTCCGTTTGATGTTTGCTTTATTTGTCTTGTTGTTTAACGACATTGATCCGAACCACCGGAACAAACTTTAATCTCGTATTAGATCAACATATATCAAACCACATGTTTTGCATTATAATCACCACTAATGGCCTACAACTCTTTTGCATACACAATTACAATACCATCTTTTTTTTGAGTGATTGTGGTCAATTACTCTATGCTCTTTTGTCCTCTTAAGCACACATTCATAGTTTTATTCGTTATGTCTCATCTCAAAACGTATCTAAATATATAGAGACGAGTCTTACACATATAAACAAAACAGTTTATCTTTGAGTTAAAAATAACTCCGTTTGAAAAGAAACACCAACTTACTAGCAATATTCTACCAAGATGGTGCTTGAAATCGAAGTGAAAAATTCCAAACGACATGTTGAACTAACTCAATCCTTATAACCAACTCCCCCAATAGTGTTGGGTTAAACATATGCTTTGGTACAATATAGTAATCCAAATCACATGGATTCAACGTTAAGATATGGGACAATAATACGTGAACACCTTCTCTTCTAAAGCTAACTACCAAACCAAATTCCATTTTCACCACTCCACTCCCCTTTCGAGTTTTTCCTCCTTGCCTTCTTTTGAGCTTTTCTCTTTGCCTAAACACAAGCAATGTGGAATTGCTTACGACCTCACTGTTCACACCTCTCTCTTTTCTCTTGCGTCAAAAATTCCCCCAACCCAGAAACCCTAATAATTCGACACGCCGCAAGAACCCATATGAGCAGACATACCCAGAAACCTAAAATATATGACACGCGTCGAGAAGCCATATGTTCAAAATTTCTTCCAACCCAGAACCATAGTTATTGGACACGTACGTGGCATGAATCCAATTGTCAAGAGATTAACATATGCTTAAGTAGCTTAACGATATTGATCACGAAATTGTTTCTTAGTCACCAAGAACATTAGCTAGCTCCCAAAAAAGTGAACACCCATGCCAACTCCGTACGTAGATTTTTTCATTGATTTGAAGCTTAACCAAGTTAGTTGTCAGCCTAATTGAATAACTAAAGTCCAAGCAAAATATGATGCCTAATTATAATAATGTCTCTTATATTGGACCTCAGTCACACCTCACGACCTCTAAAGTAGAAGATGGGAGATGTGAAGTGCCAATTGCCAAAATCTAGAATGTACGTGTTTTATGTCTCTTTTCTCTTTTCTCTTGCGTCAAAAATTCCCCCAACTCAGAAACCCTAAACCATGATCTCCCATAAGATACGAATATCAGCATGCACTATATAATAATTTTTAGAATTGAAACACTATGTACAAGTATCAGTTGCACTAATCTCTCTAAGAATATTTGTGAACAACATCACAACTCGTAAGATTACAAGGTATCTACACCGAATTCCACGAGTTCAACAACTGAAATTCACTACGTAAAATCATTTTACGAGAAGATTTTATTGAAAATATGAGAAGCACACTAGCCTCTTTAATTTACAAACCATTTAATACAGCCGAAATACTCAAATCAAAGATTTCTATAGATTTACTTTAAATGCAATCCTCTAGCTGAAAAAAACCGGCCGGGTGACCAAGATAGAGATTTTCTAAGGAAACTCGTCTCTACGGTGAAAGAAAAATGAGTGTGTTAAAGCGGGAGCAAATTTCACGCACTAAAATGCACTTGCACTAATAGTGTGCTAGTCATGTACGCTGTCAATTCTTCAACTCCGTTAGTGTTCCTTAACGCCTTAATGGTTGTATATTGTGAACGCTGTTTTTCTTGGTTTTTTTTTTCCTTGCAATTTTTATTGTTGTTAATCATGTGGATATTGTGGCTCCCATAGGCGGACGCAGGGGGGTGCCAGTGAGGGCCAGTGCCCCCACTGAAATTTCTAAGTCTGTTACCACAGTGTTTGCATTTGCTATTATTTTAGACTTCTTGTCATAATATTGCCCCCACTCCACCAATATTAACCCAACTAAAACTCTATTTAAGTGAAGATTTCTTTCTCATCTCTATTAATTAGCATTCTAGGATGATTATTTGTTCTTTTATTTATTAGAATATGTAGGTTAATTGATTAACTGTCATCTCTAGATGAATTATTTTTTATTTTTCCTGGTAATTTATTTATTTTGTTATATGGGTATGTCAAAATGCTAGTTTCTGATAAGAAATTTCATAAAATATGGTATTGAGATATGCTTATTAATATACTAATATTAATTGAAGATTCATTGTGTTTTGGAAAATTTTTTGGCCCCCTCTCACATATAATCCTGCGTCCGCCACTGGTGGCTCCTCTGCGGTTTGTTTTAACTATAATATTTTACAATTTCATCTCTTCACTCACCCCTCAATATTAGGGTCATGTGTTGGTGATTAAACGAAAGTGCAGATTGTATATTTAACTGTCTGTTTTCTTGTACTTCGGTGCGTAAAATAGTATTTTGTGGAAATATACATACATACATACGTTTATTGATCATACTAATTAATAGCCGTGAGTGTTGATATTCGTCTTCGAAATTAACTTTTAAAAGTCATGATTATCATACTTCTATCGGAACTCAATGCTTCAATCCAATGCTTATATTAAAACCGTTACCTATTACAAGTTTACAATTACATAGCTCTTTTCAGCTACATGTGAATTCTGCCTGATTAATTCTGCATGTCTGTTGTTTTGGGTCGACTTGTAAAGAAGAAATTAGAACATGTGAAGTGGCCAAAATCCAGAATGTGTTTCATGTTGGTGTGCCCCATAATCTTTCTGAAGATACGGCTGCAGAGAGAGAGAGATATATATATATAGTCCTTCTTGGCTAACGACGTCCGTACTATTTTTTATGGTACGGATTTGATATTTTGACTAATTTTTCGATAGAATTTTTACATCTTCACCGTCTAGTATTTAAGTATTCATGTATAGATCATCTCTATAAATTTTCAGTCAATTTGATAACCATTAGCATATCAAACTAGATTAAATTAAATGGACAGACTGTATTTTGTCAAAACTAAATCGTTTATGTTTATGATAGAAAATCGCACTTTTGAATGCCTTAACGATTATCAAATTGGCTGAAAATTTACAGAGAAGATCTATACATGAGTACCTAAAGACTAGACGGTAGAGATGTAAAAATTCAATCGAGAAGTTAGTCAAAATGTCAAATCCGCACCATAAAATTTGGTGCATACGTGCTTAACTAAGAAAAATCATATATATATATATACCACCGTATAAACTCGTGGTTCTATAATTTCTGCATATTTTAGTTCACGTTGGTTTTGTTATATGTGATGGAGAACAGTAACGACACGTCGCTTCTCTCTCTCTCAAAAAAGGCCATCCACAAGCATCCTGGCATATCCAGTCGTTCAAGGCATCTTCTTCTTCTTCTTCGTTTTGGCGCCGTCATGTTCTGTTGCGCCGACGTGGACCAACCGTCTCCTCCCGCGCCATGCATGTGGGCCCGCCAATAGTTGACGACCTCCTGCTGCGGCCATGACGCATGTACTGCGGTCACAACTGGCTTTGGCTGTCCTTCAAAATATATTTGGCAACCGATTTTCCACCGTTTGCTATCATGATCAACTGGCGCCGTCCTCATCAATTGGATCCCAACTCCTTGGCGTTTAATCTCCTTCCTTTTTACTTCACTTTCACGTTTCAATCATAGTCTCGAGATCTAATATATATCATCTCCAAATCTTACGAAGTTTTAGAGTACAAATGGTCATAAACTCTATTAAATTTCAAAATATGTATAAAGTTCTCATTGTTCAAGGAAGGTTAACTCCGTAACTTCCGTGGTGTGTCTTGCCCTAATAAGACTAGAAGTCTAGATACTCTATTAGATAGGGAATCCCTGTTCGCCAGGGATACTTGATGTAATGCCTATATAAAGGCCTCCTTATCAATGAATAAACACAGAGAGATTTATCAATCTATTTCTCCTACAACACGTTATCAGCACGTTGCTCTAGCCTCCCGTCTAATAAGCCCTAGAAACCCTAATTCCGGATTTTTTTCGAAACCCTAACTTACCGTCGGCCGCCGATTCATCTCTTCGGCACCGTCGGCCTCTTCTCAGCAGCATATGCGCTGTTCGCCTGCCGCACTGTACCCTCGAGTACTGCTCCTCCTCTGCCTCTAGGCAGACAACCCGCTCGCCAGCAGCTCTCCCTTGCGTGCTACTTTTTGCACGCATCTGCCAGAAGATCAAAATTGCTCGCAAGCCAAGCAAGCGATCCGCGAACCCTTATTCGTGGTTGAGAAGAAATCAAGAAAAATCGAAGAAAACAAGCTTCCCCAAGAGTCAAGTTTCGTTTGATCAAGCTTCTCTTGAAGAGGTAAATATTTTATAAACGTTCCCGCTTATGAAAATTTCAATAGTTGGGTTTTGTTTTCTTCCGGGACCTTTCCGTGTCCCTGCTTCTTCATCCCGATTCTATCGCTTCTCGGGACGGCATACGGGGATTTAGTCACCCCGGTGCCAACGTTTATTGGGGTAACTGTGATGTTACCGGCCACCGTTATGCTTGTGACTGTGATGTCACTGTGAACCATAACGTATTATTTTTCTTTTGGAAAGAAAACAAAGAGAAGATATCGATTGTGACTTGAAGTCACGTTAAGCATCGATTTATGTGACCATGATATATCTTGGCACTGTTCTAAAAGAGCAATCAAACTTGATTAGTATTCAAACATACTAACGTCTCCCTGTTTGTGTTCTGTAGATGGCTGACACTCAGCGTCCAGAATTTGACATCTTGGATGTCCAAGGCAAGGAATACAAGAGGTGGGTCTCAGATGTTGAGAACACTTTCATTGGTAAAAGATTTACTGCCACCATCAACCCTCCTGAGGATGAAAGCTTACACGCTTCTCCTGAACAGAAAGCACAAGCCCTGATGTTTCTCAGGCGCCATATCCATCCGACGCTCAAGAAGCAATACCTGAGGAAAACTGATCCCAAAGAGCTATGGGATATCCTCAAGGACCGCTTCGACAATGTGCATGACGCACAACTCCCAGACCTCATGTCTGATTGGGAGCAAATCCGCTTACTGGATTTTGATTCCGTCCAGGAATATCATCAGACTATGCTAAACTTGCAATCTGATTTGAGCTTTTGTGGGGTCGAAAAGACCGATGATGATATGATGGAGAAGACTTTCACAACGTTCCCAGAATCTGCGTCCATGTTGTCGCATCAGTACCGCGATCTCCGCGAGAAAGGCACTATCAAAACCTTCAGCGATTTGATGAATGTCCTTCAGAGAAAGGAGAGGTACCATGAGTTGATTCTTACCACCAATAAGAGGCCTCGAGGACCGAAATTCATTGCGGAATCTCATCAAGCCCGTGGTAAAGCTTTTAAGCAGAAGCATCAACCTCATGAACGTCAAGCACCGCCACCACGTACGCCAAGAGCAATACGTGGCGGACGAGGAGGGAGAAGAGGCGTCGGCCGTGGCCGACCGCTTTCTTGGACAAGGGATGATGGCAGAGCCGCCGCTCCCAGAGGGAGGAACAGTTTTGGTTCCGGTCCCAGGCGTGGTGGCCATACGCCGAACAATGCTTCGGCTCCTTGCTTCAAATGTGGTTCTAAGAATCATCTCCAACGCGATTGCATAGCAAGCAGAGATATTCAAGCCGCTTACAAGAAACACAAACAATACATAGAACAAGAAGCACACTATGTAGGAGACTTTGAGGAAGAAGTATACGATGAGGAAAATACGAACTTCGCCATCGATGACTTCCAACCTACCAAGAAACGTAGGACTCAGGAGTATGATACTCCAGACTATAAATAAGTATTTGACTTAGGTCATGAGATACGTGTTCAAGTTTGATTTTGATTGTTATTTTGACAGAATAGTCAATAAATCACGACTTTGTTCGATAAGTCGTTCTATTTAGAACAACCATGATGTATTTTTGAGTTGTCATCAATAAAATCTATCTTATTCTACGAATGATTTGAGATTTTTACATCCCTGAAAGCAAAATTGGTTCAATGCGTCCAATTCTCAATGGCATAATCATTTTGAGTTCACCAAAATTCTGGTGATGTTAACTCATATCCGAAAAATCACAAAGACAAAAGGAGAGATCCGCGACACGCCATCCGCGATCCGCGATACGCCATCCGCGATCCGCGATACGCCATCCGCGATCCGCGATACGCCATCCGCGAGCCGCGATGCACGATCCGCGATCCGAGATCCGCGATCCGCTATCCGCCAACTTGGTCGCGATCCGCCAGGACTCGCTCGCCATGGCTATTCGCCAACTAATCCGCGATCCGCGATCAGCGATCCGCCAACTTGGCTGCGATCCGCCAACTTGGCTGCGATCCGCCAAACCTCGCTCGCCAATGCCCCTAAGCGCTTGGCCGCGACTCGCTAGGCCTCACTCGCCATGGCCATTCGCCAGCTTGGCTCAGCACCGAATCCGGTTTTTGAAACCAACAATCGATAGCCTATCGAACAAATGCAACTTTTGCATCAATGGCTCGGCAACGAAGTGTCTTCGGACTCGCCATGCTTCGGATTTAGCTCAACCGTCACATCGCATTGCCTCAATGCCTGACCGATTCTCACCACTCGCCTTGCTTCGTCTCGGCCTCTGGGTCGCTTTGGCCTTACCACAGCTTCGGCCTTTGCCTTGGCCTCGGTCTTGGCTCGGCCACGCCACCTACGACGGTGTCCGGTCTCAATCTCTGACCTAGGCTATGATTATCAATGGTGATACTCGGTGATTAAAATGCGGCTTATATCTTTCTCTCAAGTTTTGTCGTTGCCATGGCTATGTTATTGGCCTTAATGCACTTCATTTTGTGATGATATATTGTTTCAGTACACTTACTTTAAAGTGTTCGCCAAAGTCTAAAGTAGACTATTGATTCAAGTTACATTGTTTTTGTAGATGTATCAAGGCGAGATTGAGTGTTTGTTGGATTGTGCAACAACTCACACGATTCTGAGAAATCGGCAATTGTTTTCGGATTTTACGCCAAGAGAATCGTCGTTATCTACGATGACAGGAACTGGACCCGTAATTAAGGGTCGTGGCACTGCTCAATTCTTACTGCCAAATGGCACTGAGATTCGGGTAGAGGACGCCCTATATGCGCCTAAGGCGCCAAGAACCTTGCTAGCTTTCAAGGATGTGCGTGACAATGACTATCACCTCAGCACTTATGTTGAAGATGGAACTGAATATCTGTTGATCACCTCCACTCAATCTATGCGCACTCGCATTGTGGAGAAGTGTAAGCGAGTTCGCAATGGCATGTATTTCACAACCATTCGAGCCAACGAATCTCATGTTGTTATATTATGTGATTCTGATGCTTATAAGCTTTGGCATGATAGACTCGGTCATCCGGGTCGTGATCTGATGATCCGTATTTTGAAATGCTCCCACGGTCATCCATTTTTCCGATCACAAAAGCACAGAGGGCGCCTCGGCCTCGGTTCGGCCGTGCCGTCGATAGCCGCCTCTCGGTTCCAAGGAGAGGTTCGGTCCCCTCCTGCTTCTCATGCTTCTGTAGCGATGTCTAATGCTCATCGTTCGTTTTGTAAAGCTTGTTCACTAGCAAAACTTCAAGCAAGACCATCTTTTGCTATTGATAATAAACAGAATATTCCGTTTCTACAACGAATACAAGGTGATATTTGTGGACCTATAACACCAGAATGCGGACCATTTCGATATTTCATGGTTCTGGTTGATGCATCAACGCGTTGGTCACACGTAGCGTTGTTGTCCACGAGGAATGCTGCATTCGCTAAACTCCTAGCTCAGATTATTAAGCTTCGGGCTCACCACCCGGACAATCCGATTAAGTCCATCAGACTGGATAATGCTGGAGAGTTTACCTCAAAGTGTTTTGATGACTATTGCATGTCAGTTGGGATTGAAGTTGAACATCCCGTACCCCACGTTCATTCTCAGAACGGTCTTGCAGAAGCCGCTATCAAGAGACTACAGCTTGTAGCTAGGTCTCTTGTCATGGCCACAAACTTGCCAGTTTCGGCATGGGGATATGCAATATTACATGCAGCTATGCTTATTCGTCTACGACCCACAGATAGCCAACCATTTAGTGCGTACCAGTTGGTAACTGGTTACGAGCCTGATATTTCGCATCTGCGTACTTTTGGTTGTGCCGTATATGTGCCTATCACGCCTCCACTGCGTACCAAGATGGGTCCACAACGACGATCAGCTATTTATGTTGGATATGAAGCACCAACTATTGTCCGCTATATAGAGCCTATGACAGGTGATCTGTTTACTGCAAGATTTGCAGATTGTCACTTTGATGAGACATCCTTCCCGCCGTTAGGGGGAGATGGGGCCGCATCCGTCCCAAATGAACTTCAGGAATTGACGTGGTTCTCTCCCACTATGTCTCATTATGATCCCCGTACGTCTCAGTGTGAGACTGAAATACAACGCATATTAGAACTACAAAAGGTGGCGGATACGATGCCCGACTCCTTTACTGATATTGCGAAAGTGACAAGATCAACCATACCTGCTGCGAATGTACCTGCAAGGCTTAACATTCCTCGCCATGCGCGAGCACGCGCCGCCGGTCTCGGACCCGCAGCCCTAGGTGCCATCGGCAGCCTAGGCTCGGCACCTCCAAGTGGAGAGCCGGCGTCGACTTCGGATCCTCCTAGAAAGAGGGGGAGACCAATCGGTTCCAAAGACAATGTACCTAGAAAGAGGGCATGTGTCCAGGCACAAAGCGATCCGTTCATCATTGATACTGTGACGCCGTCACACGAGATTGTCTCCGACTATACCTATGTCCAAGAATCAACTCTGAATCATCTGGGGGACGCCTCAGACTCACTGTTGATGTTGGAGAACAAGGAAATCTCACTAAACTACTTATGCATGCACAATCTGATGGAAAGAAATTCCATGTATATCGATGATGCATTCGCTTACGCCGTTGCTCAAGAAGTTATTGACGACGACGATATGGAACCCCGCACTGTTGATGAATGTCAACGTAGGGCGGATTGGCCGAAGTGGGAAGAAGCAATCCAGGCTGAACTAGACTCTCTAAAGAAAAGGCAAGTTTTCGGACCGGTTGTGCCTACACCGCCGAACGTGAAGCCTGTTGGACATAAATGGGTCTTTGTCAGAAAGCGCAATGAGAATGGCGAAGTCCAGCGATATAAAGCTCGACTCGTGGCGCAAGGTTTTTCTCAACGCCCTGGAATTGATTATGAGGAGACGTATTCTCCTGTCATGGATACTATTACCTTCCGATACTTAATAAGTTTGGTAGTCTCAGAGAGACTCAATATGCAGCTTATGGATGTTGTAACTGCGTATCTTTATGGGGACCTAGATACGGAGATGTACATGAAAGTGCCAGAAGGACTTTCGTTACCCAAGTCAAGTGAGCAAAAACCACGAAGTTCATTTGCTATCAGGTTGAGACGATCTCTATATGGACTCCGACAATCTGGTAGGATGTGGTACACACGGTTAAGTGATTACTTGATTGGGAAAGGATACAAGAATGATGAGTTGTGCCCTTGTGTGTTCATAAAGAGAACAAGTTCAGGATTTGCCATTATAGCCGTCTATGTCGATGATATGAACATCATTGGAACTCTGAATGAGATCAATGAGACCGCTAGCTATTTGAAATCCGAATTCGAGATGAAAGATCTGGGAAGGACTCGGTTTTGCCTAGGCTTAGAACTAGAGCACCGAAGTGGTGGAATTTTTATACACCAGTCTGCATATGTCCGAAAGATGCTCAGGCGATTTAACATGGACAAAGTTATGCATCCTACAGGCACTCCCATGGTCGTTAGAAGTCTGGATATCAACAAAGATCCCTTTCGTCCGAAAGAAGATGACGAAGAGGTCTTGGGAGCTGAATATCCATATCTTAGTGCGATTGGAGCTTTGTTATACTTAGCTCAGTGTACTAGACCAGACATCGCTTTCTCTGTGAACTTGTTAGCTAGATTTAGCTATGCGCCAACACAACGTCATTGGGTTGGAATCAAGAACATCTTCCGATACCTTAAAGGAACCCTTGACATGGGCTTGTACTATCGATACACTCATCAGGATTCGACACCTAGTCGATCTCTTGCATCTAACAGCACAAACCATGGCTCGGATTGCCATCCGCCAGCCATATCCGCCAAGACTGGCTTTGGTTCATCCATCCGCCATCTTGCAGACATATCCGCCAACTTATCCGGACCCGCGGATGCTAAGTCGTGGTCCCGATACGATTTTGGCGATACCCCCTCCTACTCAGATACACTAAATGATGTAATGGTAGGATTTGCTGATGCTGGATATTTGTCAGATCCACACAAAGGACGTTCCCAAACAGGTTATGTTTTTACCATTGGGAATACGGCGATATCTTGGAGATCAACCAAGCAAACCCTTGTTGCTACCTCCTCGAACCATGCTGAGATTATTGCACTACATGAAGCAGTCAAAGAATGTATTTGGCTTCGCTCAGTTATATCTCACATTCGAGAGTCTAGTGGACTTGAGTCTACTATGATGGGACCAACTTGCATATTTGAAGATAATGCAGCATGCATCGAGCAGATGAAGTTGGGATACATTAAGGGTGACAATACTAAACACATTTCGCCTAAGTTCTTCTACAATCAGCAGCAGCAAGAGACTTTGAATATCCAGGTGAAGCAAGTCAGCTCAGAAGAAAATGCAGCGGATCTGTTCACCAAGTCTCTACCTAAATCTACATTTATGAAGCATGTAAAGCGCATTGGAATGTGTCGCTTATCCGAACTCAAAGACTGAATGACTATCAGGGGGAGTTCTCATCTAGACTTCAGGGGGAGCCTAGTTATGCATGTCTCACATACTTGTAGTTGGTGCGTTGTACTCTTTTTCCTTAGACCATGCTTTTATTTTTGCCCAAGAGGTTTTTGTTTGCTGGCAAAGGTTTTAACGAGGCAACAGCTCATGCACCATTGAGGACACGACACAAGGGGGAGTGTTCAAGGAAGGCTAACTCCGTAACTTCCGTGGTGTGTCTTGCCCTAATAAGACTAGAAGTCTAGATACTCTATTAGATAGGGAATCCCTGTTCGCCAGGGATACTTGATGTAATGCCTATATAAAGGCCTCCTTATCAATGAATAAACACGGAGAGATTTATCAATCTATTTCTCCTACAACACTCATCTATTTATCGATATACGAAATAATGAAATTACATCATAGACGATTTTCGAACATAATCAGTACTAAAACAATTGGTGATTCCGAATAGATAATTCTAAATTATAGGCGATTTTTCCGATAATATGAAATATGTGATTAATTGTTTTTTTTTTCGTATCTACTCAATCACTTTGTTTTACTTTTATGTTTAATTGTAGTACATTTTAACTATGGTATATAACACAACTAAAGTTTGAAGGACATAAGTGAGGTGGTTCGAAACTCCACTACGTTATTCAGTCTACTATGTTGTTCATGGTTCAGTGATCCAGCAAGCACATCGCCCAATTTAAATATATAACAACTAATAAACAGCCAGCTTGAGTGCCACACCAAGACCATGATAATAATATAAACAAAAGTCAACGAATCGGAGGGTCCTGATCTTGTTACCCAACAAACCCTAATATGCTTCTCGCCCCCTACCAACTATTTCCAATTCCCTCCACTCTCCCCAAAGGCCAAACTCTCATTCCTTTCGTCCACACAAGTAGTCCTCCACTTGACAACTCTCCTCACGACCACATGCCCCAAAATATTCACCCCAAAAAAAATCAACGGCCCCGATCTCCCCTCCCTGGTGATCAGGATAAGGATAAAACCCAGTATCTTCCTCCATTCTTTTACGTAAACACAAAAGAGGCAATTAGAAGTGCAGTGACGTCACCAAAGGCCGCGCCCTTTTATCCATTTGGACAGAAAACATTCCAGGTCATCACGACCCGACCCCTAGTTCAAACAATTCAACGCTTCGAACCTTCACGGTTCACACTCGTATAAATACCCGCCTTCTTCTTCTCCAAAATTCACACACATTATTTTCTCGTTTTCAAAACTGAAAGAAAAAAAAAATGGATAAGAATTCTCAGTTCAGTAGTCAATCCCACACGGCTTCCTGGATTAGAGGCAAGTGCATAGGCAGAGGCGCGTTTGGGAGCGTTAGCATCGGAGTCACCAAATCCGACGGTGAGGTATTCGCCGTGAAGTCAGTTGATCTCGCCGAGTGTCTCCCCGGCCAGGCGGAGGCTTTGGAGAACGAAATCCGGATTCTCCGGTCGCTGTCGTCGCCGTACGTCGTCAAGTATTTGAACGACGATTACATGGCGCCGTGTCGGAACTTGCACGTGGAGTACTTGCCGGGTGGCACCGCCGCGGAGTCTGCTGACGTGGAGGAGAGTGTAATACAGTCGCGGACGTGGTGCGTGGTGTCGGCTTTGAAGTATATACACTCCCGGGGGATTGTTCACTGCGACGTCAAAGGGAGGAATGTTCTGGTGGGGCCCCGTAAAAACCAGGCGAAGCTTGCTGACTTCGGCTCGGCCGTGGATTTGAATAAGGATGCGTGTAGGGGGAGGATTTTGCCACGTGGAAGCCCGCTGTGGATGGCGCCGGAGGTGATCAGCGGGGAGTATCAGGGGCCGGAGTCCGACGTGTGGTCGTTGGGGTGCACGGTTATCGAGATGGTCACTGGGAAGCCGGCGTGGGAAGACGAGGGATTTGAAACGCTGAGTCGGATCGGGTTTTCGGGCGGGTTGCCGGAGTTTCCGACCCGGCTGTCCGAAACGGGTCGGGACTTTCTGGACAAGTGTCTGAGGAGAGATCCGAAGGAGCGGTGGAGCTGCGATCAGCTGCTGCGGCACCCGTTTCTTGCGTCGGTTACGCCGAATGCGGCGGAGGATTCTTCGCCGCGGTGCGTGCTCGACTGGGTCAACTCGGAGTTCGAAGACGACGAGCACGAAAACGACGAAGGTTTTTCTAATATTCACGAGGTTTCCGCTAAGGAGCGGATTGGTAAATTGGCCACGAGCTCAGGGTAGATTGGGAATTTCAAGACGGGTGGACGGTGGTGCGGGGTGGCGAAGTAGAACAAGTCGAGTCCGGCGCGGTTTCGCGGGAAGAGACGAATGCGGGATATTCAGATTGTGAAGGGGCATTTTCGGGAGATGAAAGTTGTTGTGGTGGCGGTGGTTTGGTGGAGTGGGCACGTAATGAGTGTGATACGGTTGGGTCAAGTGGTTGTTGGTATGGGCCGTCGGTGATGGAATATTTGGCGGTGGAGGAGAGGAGCGTCGGCAAGAGAATATCAAAGTCTTATAAGATATATCATGATAAATTTAACTGGTGTAATTTGTGTACAAGCAGATTTTTACTTTCATATTCTTTTGGGGTGAAGATGAATAAATTACTGGTTTGTATGAGTTGTTATGCTATTTTTTTACCTTGTGTTATCATTGCTTGGAGATATTACTTGGATTTTACATGTTGGGTCGGAGTGTAAGTCTTTGTAGTACTGAAATATCCCAAAAGAGGGTTTAAAAGATTTAGGTAGGGATTGAAGATTTGGGACTTTTTTGAAAGGGTGTGTGGGAGACTAACGACTGTTTCTTTCACAGCAATTGGGTTCGCAAGTGGTTACCAGTTGGTTTGCTAGTGTGTTAAGACAAGCAATTAGTGTACAATATCTTCAGAGGATAAGCATCAAGAAGACCAAAACTAAAAACAATGGGGGAGGAAATGCGAGTCGTATGAGACGAATTAAGACTTCGAATTCATACCGACTTGTTCTACTGGATGATAGAGAATCATTAACACATGGTTATTGAATATTGATTCATAATGTTCTTATCAAGTCTTGGTAAAACAATAAAACAGTAAAACTACATGAGTATGATGCCCCTTGGCAGAGTCGCATAAGTCCTGAAGCCATACTCTCCTGTAAGTTGTGTTCATTGACAACTATTTTTACAAAGCTACTCAGATAGGTATATATAAAACTATTCCACTAGCAATAAAAAGCTACAGAAATAGATATTATAAAACTACTCATGGAAAACTATTAGGTAAAGAAACTTACTAGACCAGGAAAATTCTTAGACGGGGCTCTCCCCATCACGTGGCAATGGGGCAAGCCAATCAAAACCCAACAATTTTTTTTCAAGTTCCTATTTTACCCTCACTTAAATAAACTCTATACTCAAAACACCTCCCGCTAAGTTCTGATTGGACAACCCCACTGCCACGTGGTGGGACTGCCCCATGTAAGACTTTCTCTACTAGACCAATATTAAAAGGCTACTCAAATAGGTATTGAAAGCTACTCGACCAGTAGTAAAAAACTATTCACTGGGGTGAGAAAGTTACTCTAACAACAGTAAAAAGCTATTTATGTAGGCGTATAAAGATACTTGCATAGCTATAGAAAGTTATTCGTATTGTTATAGAAAACTACTCGCATTCCTTTAGAAAGTTACTCAAATGCATATAGAAAGTTACTCACATCGAAAAAACTCACCATTTTATTTGAATATGGTAACCATTTAACCTTATTGTGAACTTCGAGAAGCCATCCATAAGATGATTTACCCTGACTCTCTCTAAAGTGCAACCCAAAGAACTGCCAAACCACACGAATTGAGTCTAGAGGAAATGAAACAAAACAAAGCTTTGTTGTTTCCGGAAGATCACAACAAATAGCACAAATAGGAGAATGAGTGACTTTCTCTTACAAAAACTCTAATTGGTTAGTAGTGCATTAGACAGTGCTCTCCACGTGAAGTTTGCGATTTTGGGGACCGATTTTTTTTGTTCTTTTTCTTTTTGATCAATAATAAAATTTTAGTGAAGAACAAAGTTTACAATGAGTTTGGAACCGCGAGTAGCAGTGTCCACCGGAACACTGGGTTTTAAAAAAAAAAACCACAAAATAATAAAACTTCATTTTGAGGACTAAGTTAGGCTTTCAAATAAGCTTCCAAATCTTGTTGTCAAAACAATGAGAGGGGGAGGCCTTCTTTGCCTGATCCTTTTTATTTTGGAGCAAATATTTTGTAGTAACTAATTATTGTCGTAAACTCCCCGAGTTTGTGTGCAGCCAAAATCATTATCACTGACCCTTCTCACAGTAATTGCCCTGATCGTCAAAATATCAATCTCCTTTAAGGCTTTCTTGGTAAGGAATACCGTCAATCACATCAGCTTAGTACGATTCTTGTCAAATTTAACTCATTGGCCCTGGTACTATTGGTGTCACAATGAAGTTAGTAATTTCTAGTAACATCTATTGAGTTTCAATTCAATTTTTGTAATTGATTTTTGTAACTTTTATTAAACTAACAATCTCTTTTGAGTAGTGCGTAACTGTTTTATATTTTATTTACATTATTTCTACAATTAATAAAAATTCTCAAGATTAAATTCATAATAGCCTATATGCTATCTTCCCATAAAAAATCTATGAGCATACTAGCTAGTTGGCTACTTGTCTTTAGTGCTTAAAGTATCTCCAAGTTCATTTGATAAAAAATTAAAAATCAGAATTTCGGAATATTATAACATATCCTAATCTAGTAAGCCAGGTAAGACAAAGAGTGGAGGTCAACCTTAGCCCAAACGTGCTTATAAAAGCCCAACTCCTTCCCTAAAAGCCAACTCAAGTAGGGACCCATGCAAAATCTTGTTTAAACGGCCCATGCAAAACAAAATTGACACATCATCAATAATCGCATTCGCTCATCATTTTTTGTTTCGCTTCAAAGAAACGGTTCTTCAAAATCTGTGTGATCTTCCAACAGAAAAAATAGACCTTCCTCCTTCTTCTCTCTCTCTTCTCTCTTCTCTCTTCTATACTAGTGTAGATCTGCACTCTCTCCTCTCCCAGCTTCGCCAATCGGGTCGGTCCATCCTCTTGAAGCCCCGATCCAGGCGCCATGGCCGCCGCCAACGCCCCCATGACCATGAAGGAGCAGCTCACGGTAACTCTCCTCCTCCCTCATTTTCAATTCTCAACCCTAATTTGTGATCCGATTCGATCTTTTGCGTTTTTGAATTGTTTCTATTTTTGGATTGAGCAATGTTTGATGTGTTTTGAGAGTGAATTTGAGTTATTTGTGATGTGTTCAGCTGCCGAGTATTGGAATTAATCCGCAATCAATAACATTTACGCATGTGACGATGGAATCGGATAAGTACATTTGCGTGAGGGAGACGTCGCCGCAGAACAGTGTTGTGATCATTGACATGAGCATGCCAATGCAGCCGTTGCGGCGACCTATCACTGCCGATTCGGCTTTGATGAACCCGAATTCGAGGATTCTGGCTCTTAAAGGTACGATTCGAATGCAATGCGGGAGCCTCAGTTTTCGTCACTGTGGATTTTTTGATATTGGAGATGATTTGGAGAATGTATTTGTGTAGGATATAAATGCTTTGATTTGTGTTGATTTATTTTGTTTTTGAGTTTCGACTGGTTTGAATTGCCTCACTGATCGATGTATGTGAATACAATTTGTAGCACAAGTGCAAGGAACTACTCAGGACCATTTACAGATATTTAACATTGAACTGAAAACAAAGATTAAATCACATCAGATGCCTGAGCAGGTGTTGATCTTGCCTCACTTTAGGGAGTTCGAAACTGTTGAATATGATTCTTACTATCTGTTTGATTTTATTAAATTGTTTTTTCCTTGTGTTATTTTCAGATTGTGTTTTGGAAGTGGGTCACTCCTAAGATGCTGGGGATGGTCACACAGACGTCAGTATTCCATTGGTTAATTGATGGTAAGACCCCTATACATTTCTTGATATTCTGTGTGTGTGTTTGTTTTTCTTCTTCTTCATGCTTTTTTTTTGTTAGTTCAATTTATTATAGTTAATTGTTATTTTAATTTGGTGCCCGTCTCTAAAATGTACCACTATCTTTAGGGGAGTCTGAGCCAACAAAGGTGTTTGAGCGTACAGCTAATCTAGCAAATAATCAAATTATCAACTACCGTTGCGACCCCTCTGAAAAGTGGTTGGTCTTAATTGGAATTGCTCCTGGTTCATCTGAGGTTAGTATTACATAGCTTATTAAAGTTTCTGTAATTAAGCCAATGGATTCCCAAAGGGACAAGTGTGAGTAGTGGGATCTCTACTGTTGTTGATATCATGATATTTATACAAGCCTAATTTATTTGTTGCACGTTTATTAAAATTTGCCTGACAATCGGCAATAATTGGGGATGAGGGGTTCAAACTCAGGACCTCGGGTTTATTGGTAAATGCACTTACCGCATGATACACAACCCCTCCACTGATCTCCTTTATGAGTATTTTTTTTAGATAGTTTTTAAGATGTGTTTAGAAGAGTGTACTTTATTTGTTCTTGTAAAGAGTAACCTTTGTTCATTGAACGTTTTATGTTCTGTAAAATTAGCAGCATTGATAGTGGTTACCAGGTTATATGTCAGCTTTGACAACTAACTCTGCCTTCTACCAACAACTAAATGCAGAGGCCACAATTGGTTAAAGGAAACATGCAGCTTTTCTCTGTGGAGCAGCAACGTAGTCAGGCTCTTGAAGCACATGCTGCATCATTTGCCACAATTAAAGTGCGGTTATTTTATTCCTATCAATTTTCTCTTGTGATATAGTCATACTGTTACTATACTGTTTCAAATTCTTACTGATATATTTTGAATATAGGTTACAGGGAACGAGAACCCTTCAACTCTTATATGCTTTGCTGCAAAGTCCTCGAACGCCGGACAAGTGACGTCAAAGTTGCATGTTATTGAGCTTGGTGCCCAGCCAGGTTCAGTGGTTATTCATTGGCCTCTCTTTTTGTATATATGAGATTATGCTCACACCAACCGCATATGTATTAGCTTTAATTGTTTAGTAGTATGAGAAAGAGGTTCCCTTAGTTCATGTTTTGAAAGCGTATTAGTCTGTTATATGCTATTTTTACTTGAGGATTTACATTTGGAACTGATCTACTGTAAATCATTCATCAGGAAAACCATCATATACTAAGAAGCAAGCAGATCTATTCTTTCCTCCGGATTTTGCCGATGACTTTCCTGTGTCAATGCAGGTCATATTATAGATGCTCACTGCTTTAATTGGTCCCATACACATTCAGTATCAGTATCAATTACAATACTTTGTTTTTTTTTCTTTTCATTTTGGAATTTCAGATATCAGGGAAGTATGGGTTGATATATGTAATCACAAAGCTTGGACTTCTGTTTGTATACGATCTAGAGACAGCAACTGCAGTTTATAGAAATCGAATTAGTCCGGATCCTATATTTTTGACAGCTGAAGCTTCATCTGTTGGGGGCTTTTATGCAGTCAATAGACGTGGTCAGGTGTTACTCGCTACTGTAAATGAACAAACAATTGTGCCTTTTGTTAGTGGTCAGGTATGCTTTTGAATCAATTAATACTTTTGGCTACTGGAAAAGAGAAAAGATTATGGTTAACTTGTTGTTTGGTTACAGTTAAACAATTTGGGACTCGCAGTTAGTCTTGCCAGAAGAGGGAATCTTCCTGGTGCTGAAGACTTGGTAAGAATTGCAGTTAATTTTTTTTATAGGATATATATTAGCACTTTAGTCTGTCTTAATTTATATGGTGCTAAGCAAGGAAGGAGAGACAGAGAGATCACTTACTATTTTTACTATTAAACAGAAATGATTTCTGTCCACTCCATTATTGTCTTCCTAGATAAAATGGAATTTTACTTTCAAGAGTGTTGCATGTATCATAGTCTATTAGATACAGAACGTTTTTATTTTTTACTTCACTTGGAAATCTCTACATTTAAAATGGTAATGCAACAAGTATACACTATCTCTCTACCCTTTTGCTGTGATAGTGAGTCTGATCAATAGAAACTCAATCCTCTTGAACACCTTTTACGTGAAACTTCATTGGTGCAATGCCTGACTTTTAATGTTTTCGGTGCTTATTTTTTCTATCATTAATCACTGAAAACATTATATTTTGTGGACTACGAGTCCCTTCTCACGAGCGAACTTGGTGATAACTTAATACTACAGTGTCTGTCCATCTTGCTCAGGTTGTCCAGCGGTTCCAAGAATTGTTCTCCCAGACGAAATATAAGGAGGCTGCTGAGCTTGCTGCAGATTCTCCAATGGGAGTACTCCGTACACCTGAAACTGTTACCAAATTTCAGGTACAAGGTCTTAGTATTGCTTCTTATGTTGTATGTTCCTTCTGTTTTGAGTTCATGTGCTTCTCCATGTGTCTCCTTTAGATGACTTTTGGAACATTGCTTTTCATTTATCAGAGGTGCAATCTTTGTAGCGTGAACTAGTTTGCTCACTTTGTTCATCTAATTTTGTTGCAGAGTGTTCCTGTTCAAGCTGGGCAAACACCACCATTGTTGCAGTACTTTGGAACTTTGTTAACTAAAGGGAAACTCAACGCTTTTGAATCATTGGAACTGTCACGTTTGGTTGTAAATCAAAACAAGAAAAATCTTTTGGAGAATTGGCTAGCGGAGGACAAGCTTGAATGTAGTGAGGAGCTAGGCGATCTTGTGAAGGTCTGATTTTAAATTCATAACATGATTTTGCATTGTAAAGAAAGAAACACTTTGACAATGGGGTTTAAGTTGGAGCTTGGACATCTATTTGTGGATGTATAAATGATCCTGCAGCAAGTAAAGATCGTAGAGTTAACTAACTAGTATACCTGAAATGAGCTAAAATGTGTACCATTGACACAAATCATGTCAGACAGCCTTTACCTTTTATTCAACAATTGTCGATTTTAGCTTGTTCAGCTTAGTATTTCTGTTTCAGTTCCAGTATACTTGTTTTATTTTTGATAAATCTAATGTAAAACATGTTTTTCTGTGCAGACAGTGGATAATGACCTTGCTTTGAAAATATACATCAAAGCCAGGGCAACTCCGAAAGTTGTTGCAGCCTTTGCTGAGAGAAGAGAATTTGACAAGATTTTAGTATACTCAAAACAGGTTACATAGATTCGCTTTTCTTTGATAGACAGTAGGATACGGCACACATTTATTGTTGAGCCACTTTTACTATAATGATTGTAATAATTTTGTCTTGACAATGATATACTGGCTCTTACTGATGTATTGTAGCATTACGATTTTTCATTATCACAGGTTGGATATACACCTGATTATATGTTCCTTCTACAAACAATTTTGCGGACAGATGCCCAGGTATGTGCAATCTTTTAGAATAATTTCTTGTAACTTTTTCTTCTTCGCATTAGCTTTGCTCGTAGGTATTATGTTCCTTGTAAATTGTCTGGTATTGAAACAGCTACAACAATCTTGGTTGCAGGGGGCTGTCAATTTTGCTCTAATGATGTCTCAAATGGAGGGAGGTTGCCCTATTGACTACAATACCATTACTGATCTGTTCCTTCAGGTTTAACTTGATAAATATTTCTGTCCTCTTTATATATTCTGTCTATTGACATTTCCTATTCTCATTGTACATGTGAAATGAAGGGTATGATTTCTTTGGGGATACGTTTTTATTGGGTGTTTTCTCATTTTGCAGCGGAATCTCATTCGTGAGGCAACAGCCTTCTTGTTGGATGTGCTGAAGCCGAATCTACCTGAGCATGGCTTCCTTCAGACAAAGGTTCTCATATTCTTTCCCCTTTCTTGAACCTTGTTTTTTCCTTTTTGTTTTTTGTTTTGCATATATGCCCTATTTTTTTATTTTTTATCATCTATTCCTTTACATATCAGCTACATATAATTTGTGCAGGTTTTGGAAATCAATCTTGTGACTTTTCCTAATGTTGCGGATGCTATATTGGCCAATGGTATGTTCAGTCATTATGATCGCCCCCGTGTTGGACAACTCTGTGAAAAAGCTGGTTTGTATTTGCGTGCCTTACAGGTATGGTACTTGCTGACTTCTGATAAAATAGATTCCTTAGAATATACGATAAATGATCCATGCACTAATGAGTATGTTTTAACCTGCAGCATTATACTGAGTTGCCTGATATTAAACGAGTTATTGTGAACACACATGCAATCGATCCTCAGGTAGGCACTTAAATGTTCGTATAACTTTGACTTTTTTGAAAACCATATCGTTTATTGACTACAAGGTTCATTGTAGGCTCTTGTTGAGTTCTTCGGGACTCTTTCCATAGAATGGGCTCTTGAGTGCATGAAAGATCTTCTACTGGTCAATCTTAGGGGCAATCTTCAGATTATTGTGCAGGTAATTAGTTCATTTAGTATTTTACCAGCTGTTGCTCTTCATAGTCTGTAATGTTGATCCTAACTGACTATCTTTGTACAGACTGCCAAAGAGTATTCCGAGCAACTGGGTGTAGATAAATGTATAAAGTTGTTTGAGCAGTTCAAGTCCTATGAGGGGTTGTACTTTTTCTTAGGATCGTACTTAAGCTCCAGGTATCTGTTTCCTATTGTAAGAGGTTTTTTATTTTTTTGAGCACTGTAAATGTATTGTTCTCTTCTCCCTCTCATTTATTCATTATTCCTTGACAGTGAGGATCCTGATATCCACTTTAAGTATATTGAAGCAGCTGCAAAAACTGGACAGATTAAGGAGGTGGAGCGAGTGACTCGTGAATCTAACTTTTATGACGCTGAGAAGGCTAAGAACTTTCTAATGGAAGCAAAGCTTCCAGATGCACGTCCTCTAATTAATGTCTGTGATCGTTTTGGCTTTGTTCCTGATCTCACTCATTACCTATATACGAACAATATGCTCCGTTACATTGAAGGTTATGTCCAAAAGGTAATCATACTTTTGGGGCTTTACATCCATCTTTTCAATTACAGGCTCACTCAAAACCCTAAATCCTGTTAGAATTTTACACTGTCATGTTTTGGTGAATTTGAACAATTAGCGTGATCAATCTTCTATGTCTTGGTAGGTCAATCCAGGAAATGCTCCTTTAGTTGTGGGGCAGCTTTTGGATGATGAATGTCCTGAAGATTTCATCAAAGGTCTTATTCTATCAGTTCGTTCTCTTCTACCAGTCGAGCCCCTTGTTGAGGAATGTGAAAAGAGGTGAAGTTTTCTTTTCATGGACCTCTCTTGCCTTCATTATCAAATCAGTTCTTATTGTTATTCTTATTTTAATTTGCAGGAATCGTCTTCGCCTGCTCACTCAGTTCTTGGAGCATCTTGTGAGCGAAGGAAGCCAAGATGTACATGTTCATAATGCTCTTGGTAAAATCATCATAGATAGTGGCAACAATCCAGAGCATTTTCTCACAACAAACCCATATTATGATTCTCGCGTTGTGGGTAAATATTGTGAGAAAAGAGATCCCACCCTTGCTGTTGTTGCTTACCGTAGAGGGCAATGTGATGATGAACTTGTTAATGTTACAAATAAGAATTCATTGTTTAAACTCCAGGCCAGGTGTGTGCATCTGTTATTGCTACTAAAGTTTTGGATTTTGAATTTCCAGTGTGGTTCTTTAATGCTATTGTATATGTGTATTAGATATGTTGTGGAAAGGATGGATGATGACCTCTGGGCTAAGGTCCTTGATCCTGAAAATGAGTACAGAAGGCAGCTAATTGATCAAGTTGTCTCGACTGCTTTGCCTGAAAGCAAGAGCCCTGAGCAAGTTTCAGCAACTGTTAAAGCGTTTATGACTGCGGACCTTCCACATGAGTTGATTGAGCTTCTTGAAAAGATTGTGCTCCAAAATTCAGCTTTTAGTGGGAACTTCAATCTACAGAATCTGTTGATCTTGACTGCAATCAAGGCCGATCCGTCCAGAGTCATGGATTATATCAACAGATTAGACAACTTTGATGGACCTGCTGTTGGAGTAATGGCTGTTGAAGCCCAACTCTATGAGGAAGCATTTGCAATCTTCAAGAAGTTCAATTTGAATGTTGATGCTGTCAATGTTCTTTTGGATAACATTCAGAGCATTGACCGTGCTGTAGAGTTTGCATTCAGAGTTGAAGAAGATGCTGTCTGGAGCCAGGTTGCCAAGGCCCAACTACGAGAGGGGCTTGTGAGTGATGCTATTGAGTCATTCATTCGTGCTGATGATGCCACCCAGTTTTTGGATGTCATACGTGCTGCTCAGGATGCAGATGTGTATCATGACTTGGTGAGGTACCTTCTGATGGTTAGGCAGAAGGCGAAAGAGCCCAAGGTAGACAGTGAGCTCATCTATGCATATGCTAAGATTGATCGACTTGGTGATATTGAAGAGTTCATTCTTATGCCAAATGTTGCTAATCTCCCAAATGTTGGGGACCGCCTGTATGATGAAGAACTATATGAAGCAGCCAAGATCATATTTGCATTTATATCTAATTGGGCCAAGCTGGCGTGTACTCTAGTGAAGCTCAAGCAGTTTCAAGGTGCTGTTGATGCTGCCCGGAAAGCTAACAGCTCAAAAACTTGGAAGGAAGTTTGCTTTGCATGTGTTGATGCTGAGGAATTCCGGTTGGCTCAAATTTGTGGACTCAACATCATCATCCAGGTAGGATACTTGTATGTGGTGCTACATATTTTGCTTTTGCCAGTCTTCATAGACTTATGTCTGATGCCTTTGTTTTTAAGATAATAGGAGCAATGCATTTAATTTCATGTTCTGTTTTAGGTGGATGACTTGGAAGAGGTCAGTGAGTTTTACCAGAACAGGGGGTGCTTCAATGAACTCATTAATCTCATGGAAAGTGGACTAGGATTGGAGCGTGCACATATGGGCATCTTTACTGAGTTGGGAGTTCTATATGCAAGATACCGTCCTGAGAAGCTTATGGAGCACATTAAACTGTTTTCTACTCGTCTCAACATTCCCAAACTTATACGTGCTTGTGATGAACAGCAGCACTGGAAGGAATTAACATACTTATATATACAATATGATGAATTTGATAATGCTGCAACCACCATAATGAACCACTCCCCAGAAGCATGGGAACACATGCAATTCAAGGATGTGATAGTCAAAGTTGCAAGTGTTGAGCTTTACTATAGGGCTGTGCACTTTTACTTGGAAGAGCATCCTGATATTATCAATGATGTTCTAAATGTGCTTGCACTTCGTGTGGACCATACCCGAGTGGTGGATATAATGCGAAAGGTTTGCTTCTATCTTACATGCTATCAGTATTAGTTTTTTCTTCAACACTGCTCTTGTATTTTCTCTTGTATTAAGGGGTGTTCATTTTCAATGGTTTGGGTTTCAGGCTGGTCACATACGTCTGGTAAAGCCATACATGGTTGCAGTCCAGAGCAACAATGTAACAGCTGTAAATGAAGCTCTGAATGAAATATATGTTGAGGAGGAAGACTATGACAGACTTCGTGAATCTATAGATTTGCATGATAGCTTTGACCAGATAGGTCTTGCACAGAAGGTGAGGTTGAAGGTTTTTTGGTTTTTTTAATTTTTAATTTTTAATGTTTTTTTTTAATTTTTAATTTTTTTAATTTTTATTTAAAATTCTTTTGCATGTAACTTGTATTTATTATTGTAATGATGTATCTGATTAGCTTGAGAAACATGAGCTTCTTGAGATGAGACGTGTTGCTGCATATATCTACAAGAAAGCTGGAAGATGGAAGCAATCCATTGCATTGTCAAAGAAAGACAAACATTACAAAGACGCCATGGAGACGTGCTCACAGTCTGGGGATCATGATCTTTCCGAGGAATTGCTTGTCTATTTCATCGAGCAGGTATGTGTTCTTTATATACATGAGTTAGAGAGAGCTCATGCATTTCAATTATAGCAAGTAGATGCCTGCTTAAAATTCTCAGTTGTTTTTTTCCCCTCTTCCCTCGCCACAATGTAAAGGGAATTCACTCTATGCTTCCAATTCTATTTTTAAGAATTATGGTAGAAGCGGTTTTGTAATCATCTTCTTATGTGATGTGTGTAGGGAAAGAAAGAATGTTTTGCATCGTGCCTCTTTGTTTGTTACGATTTAATCCGGCCAGACGCTGCTCTTGAACTGGCATGGACGAACAATATAATCGATTTTGCTTTCCCATACATCCTACAGGTAACATTTTATTTTAATCTCTGGTTTCCTTGTGCATTGATTATTTAATCAATTGTCCTTCACTTGACCTGCTTTCCTCCCAGTTTATTCGTGAGTACACGGGCAAGGTTGATGAACTTGTCAAAGATAAAATTGAGTCTCAAAAAGAGGTGAAAGCCAAAGAGCAAGAGGAGAAGGAATTGGTTGCTAAGCAGGTATTGCCTTATTCTTTTTGTATTATTAATGGCCTTATACATTTGTTGTCTCCAAGAACTATAATTTGCCATCAACATATGGGTAGGCCATCATTTCTTATGGGTACTTTCTTGTTACTAGAGTTGTGTGCTTTCTTGCTTTTACGTATGCAACTTTGCATGCTCGAAAGCCAGTTTGCAGGTGGCAACATAAGTACATGACTGTTTTCTCACTATGAGTCATTCAATTCATGTTTAGTAACTTTTATGGAATGCTGGCTTCCGGTTTGTTTAGTAACATTCTTTCCATATAGACTAAACTGTTCGACAATTAAAAGAAATTTACTTCGTGATTTCTGCAGAACATGTATGCTCAGTTGCTGCCTGCTTTGCCTGCACCTCCGGGAATGGGTGGAGGTTTTGCTCCACCTCCAATGCCGCAGATGGGTGGGATGGGGATGCCTCCAATGCCACCTTTTGGAATGCCGCAGATGGGCCCTTCCTATTGATATCAGCATCCTTGAAGTTTTGTGACTGTTCTAACAGCATCGACGTGGTGAAGCTACCAGGGATTTGATTCTACGTTTCGTCTCATGGCTGTTGAGGAAATGGAGGGTCAAGCCAAGTATTCTCCCACTTTCTTGGCATAGCATCTTCTAACGGAGTAACGGGGGCATTATCAATTTTTATCTCCTAAATTTGTTTTAGTCGCATTATCAAATTCTTTTCGGTTGGCTGTCAAGTCTGAGCTGAGTAGGTGGTGTTTCAGTTGGACTGTTTCCCCCAGGATGGCAAAGGAGCCTGCTCTTGCTAATGGCTTGACTTCTGGCTACTTTACTACTTGTATAGGTTCATTTTTTAAAACTTATTTTCAGTAGTATTAAGAAACATTTAGTGGAATTTTGTACTAACGTAGCCCCGTGATACAAAACCAATTGCTGTAGTTTACTAAATTACCATTGTTCCTCACTTCCTCTTACAGCATTTCAAAATCTTGTTGCATCTCATATCATCATAATTCCATCCTCTTTACCTGGTCATTTATGGAAAAATTTATATTTTACTTCATTGGTGAAATTAGAATTTGGGGTGTAAATTATACGCAGTTGCAGTGAGTTGTTGTAATGGCAATCACATGATTTCATCAGGTATTCGCACAAGTAAATTGAAAGTTCATCCAAGAACATTTATAAGATGGTGGGTGCTGCCCCCAGACATCTTCATCATCAAAGATTTGAATTTAAACTAATAAAATAGCCAACTAGAGCGGTTAGTTAAACTTTTTCCCTTTTTAATTTTCAATTGATCTCTTTCAATTAAATCATTTCTTCTCTTTCTTTTGTTTTTGTTATTTATATTTTTATTTATTGATTAGTCATTCTAATTTACATTTCGGCCATGTTCTGGTAGTATAAAGTTCTTGAACTGTTATACCAATGCCATACTTATTCCCCCCATCATTCTTCTACAATTACATCAACAATTACACTCGTCACACATATTAAGAGGAGCTTTTGCTTGACCTAATGACATTTTTTTCTTTATCAAATACAATTAAGGGTTTAGAAATACAATTATTGACACAAAATTTTACATTGGATATCTTGGCAAGGGATATCATCAACTGTTCTAGAGGTACAAATTTCTGGAATCAACCTCCCCTCATACAGTCCCTACTCTCGTTGATGATATTGCTGGCAACGGCCATTCTAGAACTGCAGGTTGAAGCTCTATCCTCTATAATTAGCTTCTCTTATCTTTCGTCTTTTTGAGTTACTTGTAACTAAAAGAAAAAAAAATAATTAAAATCTATCGCGAATCAAACTCCCAATCTCTTTCTTATAAATGAGAGACGTGCGCTTCTAGTACAGAACGGTACAGTGAAGTATAATAATTTTGCTTTTAATTTTTTGCTCATTTCTAATTAAATTACAAAATTATTATTATTTTGAGAAGAAAAAATACTCCAAAAAAAAAGAAAAAAAAAAGGAAAAGTAAAAAAGAAAAACAATTTAGGGTTTTAATTATTTTTGTTGCCCGTAAAGTTTACGCTGGCACACTCCCAGAGTCTCTAGTATATAAAAACCTTGAAACCCTGATATCGGCTTTGCAGTTTTCCCCTATTTCTCTCACACACACACATCTTCTCGACTCTTCTCTACTACTACTCCTCCCTACTCTCTCTCCACTACTACCGCCATGTCGACCCCCGAAGCCGAGCACAGAGAAGAAGAGGAGCCCCTCGCCGGAGATGACGAGGACACCGGAGCCCAGGTCGCCCCGATCGTCAGGCTCGAGGAGGTCGCCGTCACCACCGGTGAAGAGAACGAAGAGGCCGTCCTCGATCTGTACGTTTTCTCTCTCTCCGATTCGTTTCGCATTTGAATTCCTAGGGTTTTTGAGGGTTTTGGTAGACCTAGGGTTTAATTTTGATCGGATCTGTTTGTTTTTTATCTGTATTTTGTAGGAAAGCTAAGCTGTACCGATTTGATAAGGATGGGAATCAGTGGAAAGAGCGCGGCGCCGGAACTGTGAAGCTTCTGAAGCACAAGGAGTCCGGCAAGGTTCGCCTTGTTATGAGGCAGTCTAAAACCCTAAAGATCTGCGCTAATCACCTCGGTTAGTCTCTGATTAATTTATTTGTATTTAAAAAAGAAGAAGTGTTTAGGTTTTAGGGTTTTGATTTGGTGTTAATCGATGTGTTTGCTATTGTTGGTTGCAGTTTTGCCTAAGATGACAGTTCAGGAGCACGCCGGGAATGAGAAGTCATGCGTGTGGCACGCTACTGACTTTGCTGATGGTGAATTGAAGGAGGAACTTTTCTGCATTAGATTCGCTTCCATTGAGAGTGAGTTTCTATGATTTGATTTACTTTTTGGATGCTATACTATATGATATATTGTCTTGCTTGTTCTAATCGTCATGCATCAGGTTGTTTAAAGCTCATATGATGTATTGAATGGTTCAATGTTCTCGCCAGCACTTGAGAAATGCTACTCCATAAACTTCATATTATTTACTGCATGCGTTCTTTCTAGATGCAATACTTGATTAGGCTTTAAATACACTACCTTGTAAATCAAGAGTTATCAAAGATAGTATTGGGCCAAATAAAGTTGGAATTAATAAGTTGCTATGAGTTCATACATGTCTTGCTGATGCAAGTCTTACCAATTTATTTGTCTTATCCTTAGTCTGCCATTCATGCCGTACACGGTTAGTTTTAGTAGAATGTTGTCGGCAGGAAAAAAAATTGCGTCTCTTATGTGCTGCATATTTGCTGAGCATTCTCAATTTTTCTCTATGCATAACTTTCTAGGGACGTGTTGGTTAAGTTGTTAAATTTAGTATATGGTGTATTTTATACTTTTCATTGGTGTAGTCAGTAACTATAATACTGTACTGTTGATAAAACATAGTTTCCTGCGTCATACAGTTAGTTTGAGTAATTTATATTCTTTGAGCGCGCTAGTTCAGATCACATCATTTTTAAAATCTAGTGGCAGCATTCCTAGAATCTAAGATGTTTATCTACTGAACATATCTAAATGAAAATCCTGCTTAAGCTTTGCTCCTATACTTACGTTTTTTATATGGATTTCTGACTATTTAGTCACACTGTCATCATTTTAACTGTTGGAAAAAACTGGTTGCTTTTAGTTATGTTAATCTTAATACAATTCAGCTGGTTTACAATTTTGATGTACACTTGGTGTGTACATTTTGTTGATGATGTTTGGATGTTCTTTTTTCTGTAACAGATAACAGGTTGTTCATGGAAAAGTTCCAGGAAGTTGCTGAGTCCCAAGAGCCCGAAGAAGAAAGTGAAGATGCTAATGCAGCTGCTACACTTCTCAAGGATTTGGAGGTTGAGGAGAAAGAGACCACGACTGAAAAGAAAGATGAGGAAGCTGCACCTGCTGCAGTCAAAGAGGAGGAAAAGGACACTAAGAGTGATAAGGCTGGACAATCTTCTTCCTCATCTTGAATATAGGTGTTTTGTGATATCCATATATATACTTGATATCCGGATGAGGTTAGTTTGGCTGGCTTTTGTTTTGCGTCAAAGTCTTGGGATAATTCAAGGTGGTTGTGAAGTTGTTGGGCCATTGTTTATGGGCTCAATGCTGTGTCTTTTCAGAGTCTGGTTTGTTGTCAAGAGTCTCTCCCTAGAGTTTTCCCATATTGGGAGTAAGTTGCAAGTCAGCGAAATTTACTTGTTATTTATAAACAGAGGACCTTTTGTTTGGATATAAATTCTTGATTTGTTCTCTGTCTTCTGTTAGTTTTATGAGCTGTGTGGTTCTATTGCTTACTGTAATGAATCACAAGTTGAATCTGCCAGAACAAAGTTGTCTTTTCCGGCAGAACCATTTGGGTTGTTATATTTTGTGATGAACCTCAAAAGTAGTGGTGAAGGTCCTGATTTTTCTTGATATCCCAATGTGCCTTCTAGTACTTGATAGTTGCCTCATTTAGGTAGACCATTTGCAATTTGAGTAAATGTGGCTCCTGCGGGGGTTGATTAGTGTTATCAAAAGAAAATTGGCCTTTTTTCTGCCCCCCGTTTTTGTTTATAGAAAACTGAAATTTACATTTGAAAGGGTCCTAATCCTGGCCGTTACAGGAAGACTCAGGTGAGGTATCTCTCTCTGAGCTGTAGCTTCACTCTGACACAATTCCACCACACAAGAATCTGGATTACCTTGGATGCTCGGGTCACCCTAAGAACGATGTTTGAAGCAAAACATTAGTGAAGCAGGTGATCTAAACTCTGAGCATCCTGTTTTCACTTAACCTATAGTCTAAGGCTAAACATACTTTGGGAGGCACCACGAAAACTATTCATACATCACACTTGCCCCAAATCTGGTCATCAAATGTCTATTGCTTTTGAGACTGAAGTTCAATTTTTCTCTCAAACTGTCTTGTATTCTCAGTGTAAGAAAAGGAATCCCGTTAGCTCTTTGAGCATACAAACATACTTGTTCATTGCCTCAGAATAGTTCATAACCATGGATTCAGATAGCATCATCCCTTGAAAAGTATTGATAACGAAATATCATTTGACATGGAGTTGTGTGGACTGTGTACTGATAGCTCATCTTTCTGTTGAAAAATTCTCGAAATATCTGACTATCCTGTGCCATTTTGAAGTGGGAGATCGACATGAAGAAGTGACCTACCAATCTTCAAAGATAGCAGTGTATTATTGAACTAAACAAACGAGGGCAGGCAATCATGTACGAGACATGTACCAAGAGCTATAAATACTTGATGTAGAGATGGTACCTAACAATAAGATGCACACGCTTGTAGCTCTTTCTCTCGCTTTCACTCTTCACTATTGCACTTTTGGCCTTTGTGTCTAAGCGATTGTAACCTTGTCTCTTTTTTCTTTTCTCTTACATGTTCAGAGTACCGGTACTTAGACAAGATTAAAAACCAGACTTGCTTCATATTGACAAGGTTAATATATATCGTTAACTCTTTCAACTTGATCCGATTGTGTCTTTCAGCTCGCGTAGTGAGAGTAAATTAATTTGTTTGCTAATTAACGTAAAATGATCCAAAAACACTATCTATAGAGCAAAATTGCAATGCATCCAAAACACACAGATCAAATTTACAATTGATTTTGAGGTCGTGTGGAATTCTATACAGTTGTATACTATATCCTTCTACTTCTATCATTAGTTACATGCAATGCACTGGAAATCATGCACGGCTGGAAGCCAATAATGCTGCAGGGAAACAAACACAGAAGAAGATATGGTTGTTGTCATGTAATAGTTTTAGTTAATTGTGTTCATTCATCTCTAGTCCAAAAGAGCATGCATATATGTACAATCATCTTGCCCATCATCTACTTTAATGTTAACTGTACGGCTGGAACCCATTTGCTTTGGACTTTAGGCCAAATCCTTAACTAAGTTAGAGATCTGGTTGTTAAGGCAAAGGTTTCTTTAGGAAGATCCTCAACAAATTTTAGGGGAGAGGGAGAGAGAGAGAGAGAGAGAGAGAGAGAGAGAGAGAGAGAGAGAGAGAGAGAGAGAGAGAGAGTCTTGGCATCTCATACTATTTGGGAGATGATTAACGTACAATGATGAATGCAACTTACCCAACTGCATGACCCTTCGCATCATATACCAAACTGCATACTAACCAAACCATGTAATTTTGGTCATAGTGCATGCACATTTCAAAGGTGTAACACTCATATTATCCAACTCCGGAAGATGCTTGCCCAATTTGCAAGAATCTGGCTTTCGTGTTCCGTCAAATTTAGGCTGGTGTACTCAAACAGATAGGTTAACATCATCAGTTAAGTTCAGAATGTGCTTCGATCTGTTAAGACTTCCCAGAAACACTCGCCTATTGTGATAGTCATATATACCAGATTACCAATTTTGACAATTTAAGGAGTATGATTGGTGCCTAATCAGCTTTCGTTTTCAGCAGCTAGCTGATATACTTGGCTTCTCATTCTTAACAGTACACCACACCTTTGTCATGATCCAGCAGATATCAAGTAGGAAAGTCTTTCCTACCTAATCTTAAACTCTTCACATCATGAGATAGAGATGGGCATTTGGTCAGTCAAATCAAGTGGTTACGCGTCGACTTAAACACATACGATCATGAATGTAGTATTGGAGGAGGGACTGCAACAAGCACATCTAGAATCCATGAAGTTATATATACTTTGTATTCTGAAATATCGAGACTTTACATAAAAATTAAAAATAAAGAATAACTTACTGGGAGAGCGACGTCTTGTATTTCTAATTTGGCCGGCGACGACAATGATACTTGAGGAAAGAAAACCAAAAGGTTGAAGACTAATTGAGTAACATAGCACTGAATCCATCTTACAACTTCTTTGGAGTTTTGGACACACAGTGTAGGGGTTTTGGTCTCTACTACTTGCTGCTTCTCACATCCTACATTCTAACTCTCTTTATATAAACTCTTTCTCATCCCTTCTTCATCTTCAGTCACTTTGTCTTGCTATCTCACTTCCCACATTCTTTTCTCTCTCTCTCTCTCTCGCTGGTGCATGCATGCTCAAAAACTGACGGACTCGTGTTCTCGGACTCATCGTGCTCTTCTGTTTTCAGCCAAAAACCAACAAACACATCACTCCACCCAATCCCATCTCCAGTCTCGCCCCCAGTTTCAGTCACACCAACTCTCTCTCTCTCTCTCTCTCAGTACCATGAACCCTTCTGAAGAGCTAGTGGAACAAGGAATTTCTCCAAGGGTATTCTTCTTTCCTTTCCTCTGATCCGGATTAAGCATTTATTATATTCCATGGACTTCTTTTTATAAAATTTCATTCCTATGCGTGTGGTTACTATCCTGTTAAGAATATCTGGAAGTTCTTGAAAGTTAAATGGAGCGAGGTTCATATTTTGGATTTTTTTTTTTTTGACTTGTGATTTTTGTATACCTTTTAATAAAAACCCCATTATGATTAATTAGTCATCTTTTGTAGCTGATGAACTGGTTATGAACTTTTCGAAGCTGTATACATAGAACTGTTAAACCTACTCACATAGTTATATCTTTGTAAACCATTTAACTTGCCATGAACATGTTTAAAATTTGGTGCATGCCTTGATTCAGAACTTGCAGAGGGTATCTTGTACGGCTGTGCTCACATTGGCTTATCAAAGTCTGGGAGTGGTTTATGGAGACCTCAGCATATCCCCTCTCTATGTTTATAAGACCACCTTTTCCGGAAAGTTGAGCCTTCACGAGGACGATGAAGAGATTTTCGGGGTGCTTTCATTTATTATCTGGACATTTACTCTCATTGCTCTCTGCAAGTATGTTTTCATTGTGATGCTGGCTGATGACAATGGTGAAGGTACATATATGTTTTCATTTTAGTAGCCTAATTCGTCATCAGTACTATTTGAGTGCATGTCTTTCAAGATCAGTAGTCATAGATCTAGAAATTGTAGGGCATATTCCAAACTTCAGTTTTGTGCATCTGTTCCAGGTGGTACCTTTGCCTTATACTCCCTTCTCTGTCGTCACGCAAGATTAAGCACTCTACCTAATCAAGAAATCACAGATGAGGAACTGTCTGAATATGTGACAGAGGTAAACACAGATACTCCGCATAGTGCAACTCTGAAATCATTCTTCGACAAGCACCCAAGACTTCGAAAAGCCCTACTGATTTTTGTTCTGTTTGGAACCTGTATGGCAATTGGTGATGGTGTACTCACTCCTTCAATATCAGGTGCCTATTATCTGGTTTAACCAGCAACACTTCATTATTTTTATTAATTTTTTTTACCCTTACTTCAGTTGATTCACTTTTTACTCTAATCTAGCTCATCTTAACTAGCCACTGACGTTGTTGTGAATTTAAGCTCTGGCATGGATGAATTTGGTTCTTAAAGCACCGGTGTTACAGGTGTTACACATACATTTAGGAAATGTCAGGGTAGTGTATACCTATCATATGTTAGGGAGTAGAGGGAGAAAGAGTTGAGCGGTCGTGCCATCGACATGAGAGAAACGACAAGGGAGAGCCGCCTAGCGTCCATTTAGCTCCCGCCTAAATTTCGTCAAGCCCCGCCCAATGTCTGCCTAGTATCCGCCTAGCGCCCAACTTGTTCTGCCTAGAACCCACCTAGCGTCCATCTTGTTCCGCCTAGCTGCCGCCTAGAATCACCCTAGTCCTGCCTAAGCCAGCCTAGCATCCCCTAGTCCAGCCTAGCACTCGCATAGTCCCGCCTAACACCCGCCTAGCATCCCTCTAGTCCAGCCTAGAACCCGCCTAATCCCGCCCCTTCTCAAAAAAAAAGAAGAAGTTAAAATCACTGGACTTATCATCTGTTTTCCACACTTACCATCAACAATAAAATTTCCCAATTGGATTTATAGGTGGCAGGACTCCAGCTGAAATGATTAATTAATTAGTTACTTCCACAGGAAAAGTTAGAAGTTAAAACCTTGTACGTACTTGTCCGTATTGTAACCACTTATTGAATCAAATTAAGCTATTGACTACCATTATCAAGAAAAGTTAGATCATATTAGTGGTCTGATGGAGATATATTCTGTTGTTTTCGCTTTCAGTTCTTTCAGCAGTTTCAGGGGTAAAGTCTAAGTTCACAGAACTCCATGACAGTGAGTCTTCTTTCACTAGTCAATAGACCAATATATGAACTTTTTAAGTTCTCGACGTATTTTCATTTGCATCCTTTAACAAACTTTTTTTTTTCCTCCCTTTCAGATTATATTGTTATAATCTCATGTGTCTTGTTAGTGGGGCTTTTCTCCCTTCAGCATCACGGAACACACAGAGTGGCTTTCATATTTGCTCCAATCATTACTGCATGGCTTCTGTGCATTAGTTGCATTGGAATTTACAACATAGTTCATTGGAATCAACGGGTATTTCAAGCACTATCCCCAGTTTACATGTTGAAGTTCCTTAGAACCACACGCATCGAAGGATGGGTGTCGTTAGCTGGTGTAGTTCTTTCAATAACAGGTACCTCTTTTACACTGCTACACTTCTAGTTCTTGCTAATATGCAGTAATATTGGTTTACTTGCTGATAAAGAAAGCAACTGGCCTAGCCTGAAATATCCTCGGAAATCTTGTCTTAGGTGTAGAGGCAATGTTCGCTAATTTGGGTCATTTCTCCTCGCTCTCAATAAAGGTAACTTATTACAAACCAGATGCTAATGCCTCATATTTAATAGAATATGTTTGAATATTAATGTTGAAATTCATGGAATGAAATCCCAGCTAGCCTTCACTTGTTTAGTATATCCCTCCCTTGTTCTTTCATACATGGGAGAGGCTGCCTTTCTTTCTAAGCACCATGAAGACATTCAGAGAAGTTTCTACAGATCCATACCAGGCAAGAAGCTAATTATCCTAATATCCTTATGTATGATTATACTACGTATTTTGACATTGATGACCTTACCGCAATGCCACTGCAGAAGCTGTGTTTTGGCCGGTGTTTGTACTCGCTAGTTGTGCATCTGTGGTAGGAAGCCAAGCAGTAATTTCAGCTACCTTCTCCATTATAAGCCAGTGTTCTGCTCTGAAGTGCTTTCCTCGCGTCAAGATAGTTCATACTTCAAGTAAAATATACGGGCAAATTTACATTCCAGAAGTCAATTGGATGTTAATGTGCCTTTGTTTAGCTGTGACAATTGGACTGAGAAATACAAACACAATGGGTCATGCATATGGTTTAAATCTTATCTCTAGCTATCTCTAGGTTACTCTTAGTGTTATCATGAACTTAATCGTGTTGTTTGATTTGTTTAGGGTTGGCAGTTACCAGTGTAATGTTTGTGACGACTTGCTTGATGGCTCTGGTGATCATAATTGTCTGGAAACAAAGGGTAGTCAGTGCATTAGCATTTCTACTGTTCTTTGGATCGATTGAGCTGATTTATATTTCCGCATCCGTCACAAAGCTCCCCGAAGGTGGATGGATCCCGGTTCTGATGTCGCTTGTCTTTATGGCTGCAATGTACACTTGGAACTACGGGACAATGACGAAACACCAGTTTGATGTTGAGAACAAGGTCTCAATTAACCGAATAGTGTGCTTAGGGCCTAGCCTGGGCATGGTTCGTGTCCCCGGAATCGGAGTTGTTTACACTAATTTGGTGACTGGGGTACCAGCTGTTTTCGGACACTTTGTCACTAATCTACCTGCATTCCATAAGGTGCTGGTTTTTGTTTGTGTCAAATCCGTTCAAGTTCCCCATGTTAGTGAAAATGAAAGGTTGATCATTAGTAGGGTTGGCCCAAAGGAGTGTGGCATGTTTCGGTGCATTGTGAGGTATGGTTACAAGGATCTTCAACAAGAAAATGGTAATTTTGAGAATAGGTTGGTGGCCGGAATAGTACATTTTGTAGAAACAGAACACAGTCCTGATGCTGAAGCCTTTTATTCCCCGGATCAGACTTCTGTGGAGTCGAAGAATGAAGAAAACATGATGATACAGATATCATGTAATCTTCAATATGAGTTGCTGCAGATATTAGAAGCCAAAGAATCTGGAGTGACTTATATTCTTGGGCACACACATGCAAAGGCGAAGAAATCAGCATCCTTTTTCAAGAAAGTTGCCATAGATTTAGTGTATAATTTTCTGAGCAAAAATTGTAGAGAGCCTGAAGTTGTTTTGAATGTGCCTCCTACTTCTATGCTAGAAGTAGGTATGGTCTACTATGTCTAATGTTACACGTACTATGTAAATGGAGAATTAATGAAAATATATAGTTTCAATCACTGCTCACAATTCTGTGCAGTGTGGTAAGTAAACCAATGTGTGCAGTAGTATGGTATGACCCAGAATAGAAAATGTAAAGTACTGCGCGCCATGAAGTAGGAGGTTTATTATGTGTGCGGTGCCGCGGTGGTATGGTTTTCATCGATCGCTGTATCTTAGAACAATTGAATAGCACTAAATAATTGAAACCAGTGAGTCGAGCGAGCGCGGTGCCATTGAAGGAGATATGGCAACAAAAGAACCCACTTAGAATCCGTCTAGAACCTGTTTAGCACATTCTAATGACCACATAGAATTCGCCTTTAGAATCCGTCTAGAACCTGTTTAGCACATTCTAATGACCACATAGAATTCGCCTAGCTCCCACTTAGATTCTGCTCGCTCGCCTTACACTGCATATTGCTCGCCTAAATCTGCCTAGTCCACTTAGCGCGTTAGGACATATCAATACATTACATTATATTAATACATCATGTTATACAAACGTAGAGTGATTTCAATTAGTTTGTTATACATTCGAAAATTAATCAACGGGCGGATACATTAATATAACGTAAACGAACTGTCAAAAGTATACGTGAACCATGCAATCATTAGACACAATTTTGATTCCCTACCAATCCCATGGGTGAACTGGCAAACATGCAATACATTTTGAACTTTGAACTCTTTTGCACAACTTCTAAACTTTCCATACATTCAGGTTAATGCATTTTCTTTTTATGCATGGGGATCAGCCTCTCAGCAAGGTTGGGTTCCAAACTCTTTTTTCCAAAAAAAGAAAAGAAAAAAGGAAATAGCTTGGCTACGAAGCAATAAAGGTATTGATTACCAAAATTAATTAACCGTATGCACGAAAGTTTTTCTATATGAATCAATTGTATTCCTCTCGCAAATTTCTCGCATTAATGGACATGAAAATGTATACATTTTCCCTTGTAATAATCAGTGTAATTCCATGTCTGATTCTAGCATAGACGTTTATGAGATAACTTGAGCGTCAAGGCCATAAATAGAAAAAACCTGGGGTATCTAGGTGTAACAATTTATGTCAAATAGTGTCTGAATGTTACCCGATTCCCTTGTTAAAAATGGACAAACCTTCCATAATTCCCCCCTATAGTTTTGCTACTATAATACTATTACATTCCAATCCACACCTCGGGAATCAGTCTTCTTCTTCCCCAAGAAAACCCATAACCTCATTTTACGTAGCCACAAACCCTCTATACATACGCTCTCAACTCTCAAACCCACCTCAAAGATCCTATTTTTTCTCTCGTACTTTTGTTTGATCCTCAAGCAATCGTACACAAACCCCAAGTTCTCATTCGTTTCTGTCCTTCCTGCAATGGCGACGACTGGCCTTGGCTCCCTAGAGTTTACCAAGCCTACCAACAACAACGTCGGCTGCCCTCCCCAAAACGGTGCCTCTGCACTCCACGACTCTCCCGCCACTATGTCCTCTGGTGACTCCACTCTCGGTCGCCACCTGGCACGCCGCCTCGTGGAGGTGGGTGTCACTGATGTGTTCTCTGTCCCTGGTGACTTTAACCTAACCCTTCTTGACCATCTCATTGCCGAGCCGGGGCTCACCAACATTGGCTGCTGCAATGAGCTCAATGCAGGCTACGCGGCGGACGGGTATGCCCGGTCGCGCGGCGTGGGGGCTTGTGTTGTCACGTTTACTGTGGGTGGGCTTAGTGTGCTTAATGCCATTGCTGGGGCTTATAGTGAGAATCTACCTGTGATTTGTGTTGTTGGAGGACCAAACACAAACGATTTTGGCACCAACAGAATTCTCCACCACACTATTGGCTTGCCGGATTTTAGCCAAGAGCTCAGGTGCTTCCAGACCGTCACATGCTATCAAGTAAGTCTAAGAGTATACACGTTCTCGTGCATATATATAACATGTATGGTCGTGTTTTTACTAAAAATTTGAGTTCTAAACTCGGTTAACTGTCAATTTTATGGTTATAAATGCGTTCAATACTCAATGTTAAATTAAATATTAAGTTAAAAATGAGTTGTCACGTTTTTGAATTTCTGTTTTTTATTTATTTACTAATACTAGTGATCGATGTGGGTTTTGATCGATGTGGTGTAGGCTGTGGTGAACAACTTGGAAGATGCACATGAGCAGATTGATACAGCCATTTCTACTGCTCTCAAGGAAAGCAAGCCTGTCTACATTAGCATCAGTTGTAACCTGCCTGGGATTTCACATCCAAGTTTTGGCAAAGACCCTATTCCATTTTCATTATCACCTAGGTAACTTGTTTGTTTATATAGTATGATTTCTATATAACTTAAACATGTATATGTTACGTTGTTACTTGATTGTCAGTTTGTCACGAAACACTTAAAAGAAGTTGTTTCTAAGCATTTTTTTTTTCTTTTCTTTGAACTCCGGGTTTTCATGTGGTGTCAATGCAGAATGAGTAACAAGAAGGGGCTAGAGGCAGCTGTAGATGCAGCAGCAGCTTTCCTACACAAGGCGGTGAAGCCGGTCATGGTTGGAGGACCAAAACTCCGAGTTGCAAAAGCGCACGAAGCGTTTATTGAATTGGCTGATGCCAGTGGCCATGCCCTGGCTGTGATGCCTTCAGCCAAAGGCCATGTGGTGGAAACTCATCCTCACTTCATTGGGACATATTGGGGAGCTGTAGGAACTGCCTACTGTGGTGAGATTGTGGAGTCAGCAGATGCATACTTGTTTGTTGGCCCAATTTTCAATGACTACAGCTCTGTTGGGTACTCCCTCCTCCTCAAGAAGGAGAAGGCCATCATAGTGCAGCCCGATCGCGTTGTTATAGCCAATGGCCCTTCGTTCGGGTGTGTTCTAATGAAGGACTTCCTCCAGGCACTTGCAAAGAAGATCACACGCAACACGACTGCTTATGAGAACTACCGCAGAATCTTTGTCCCAGAGGGCCAGCCTCTCAAATGTGAGCCTGATGAGCCTTTGAGAGTGAATGTTCTGTTCCAACATATTCAGAAAATGCTTTCAGCTAATACAGCTGTGATTGCTGAGACTGGTGACTCTTGGTTTAACTGCCAGAAACTGAAGTTGCCAGAAGGATGTGGGTGAGCAACTAACTACGAGTACTCCATATAATTGTGGCTTTTGATTCTTACAATTGATCTAGCACATTTTAGTGACATGTATAGGGTGTTGGCTAGCCTTAATATACATTGTTGGCTCGTGCCCTAACAACTTAAGATTTCGAGGTCTTGTTCTTGTTTACTACAATGATAAGAGAATTAAAGTTGGTGTTGCAGGTACGAATTCCAGATGCAATATGGTTCGATTGGGTGGTCTGTTGGTGGAACTCTTGGATATGCACAGGCAGTACCGAATAAGCGTGTCATTGCTTGCATTGGTGATGGTAGCTTTCAGGTTAGCTCATTACTAAAGCTTCAGCCTTTAATTTCTTAGTTCAACTCTATCTTTCTTATTGTGACACTACTGATGGTGTTGAATGGTCTGAAAGGCCTAAATGATGATGACATTTTGCTGACAGGTGACTGCACAAGATGTGTCAACAATGATCAGATGTAATCAAAAGAGCATCATATTCCTCATAAACAATGGTGGATACACAATAGAAGTTGAGATCCATGATGGGCCTTACAATGTGATCAAGAACTGGAACTACACTGGTTTAGTGGATGCAATCCACAATGGTGAAGGAAATTGCTGGACAACCAAGGTTACTGTATATCAAAATTCGGGATGAAGTTGATTTTGAAAGCTAGCCAAAGTTTGCACTCCCTTTGTTAGCGTTCGAGCACTAAATGAGGGAGCTGAGCACTACTAAATGATCAAAAGTTCAATGAACTGAATGAGCATTCGTTTTTGTGTCAGGTACAAACTGAAGAAGACCTTATAGCAGCCATTGAAACAGCAACAGGGGAGAAGAAAGACTGCTTGTGCTTCATAGAAATCATTGTTCACAAGGATGACACAAGCAAAGAGCTACTTGAATGGGGTTCCAGGGTCTCATCTGCCAATAGCCGCCCACCAAATCCACAGTAAAAAGACTCACAAGATAAATGAATATTTCAGATTCAAATTAGAATGAGAGATAGCTAGCACATCAACTTATCTTAGCATTCTGGATTTTGTGTTCTAATTTCTCATTTGCAACTAGTTTTGAATAGTTACTTAAAATTTTTGGAGACCTGCACTTCATAATTTTCATGTGGACGATTGTCACTAGCATACGTATAACATATGATTATCATCTGCTGAGCTACTTCATGGTAATTTCTTGAGACGATTAGACGAGGCCTAGCTAGTTGTCGGTCGACCAATGACATCTAACTCTCAATCCTGATTCCGCCACTGCATTCCAAAAATGCTACCACTACAGCACTACTAACCCTGACTCCGCCACTGCTTCCAAAAATGTGACCACTATAGTGCATTTGGAAGTTGACTGAAAAACCAATTGAGAATTATTTGACATCCACCCCACTGAACCTAGAGTCCTAAATATCTATTGGTTTGTCTCCTTCATAGACATTGACTTGTCACTGTACTGAAGCTGTTGCTGGGTCTGTAAAGCATGGCAATCCAATTCAATTAGGGGTCTTGTTTAGTAGGAAACGGCTTCTCTGCTATAAATCCCATTTAGTAGCCAAACGGATGAGAATTTTCTGCTTCTCTTTCTGTTGGGGCAAGTTTTCACAATTAATTCTGGACCCTCTTCTTTTCTGGTCTAGAGTTTCTGTGTTTAGCACAAACCCCAAATTATTGGTTGTTTTGGTGTTGAATATTGTGCAAGGTGTTTTACCTATGAGTCTCTATGCCCCAAAGGTTCCCTGGCGTGCAGGGAATTTAGATTTAAGAGCTAGAGATAAAGGGGTCCCCTGGAAATCAAAGCTGAATATGAAGTGGGACTTGCAGTCTTGTACCAAATAATGGAGAGGAATATAATCTTTATAAAAGATCACCCTAGTATAGGGGTAGGGGAGCATTTGATTCGAGCTACTTCTAATCCCCCAAGTGCTGCTTCACTGTTCTTCACTACTGTAAGGTTTTAGCACTATATGCTTTTAGTGTCATTTAGCACACAACAGTATCAGTAATCTGAGGCAACACAAATAATTCCATGGTTGTACCTAAGATTTAGGGCTTGAGGAACCATATACATTGATCTTGTAAATTTCTGTGTTTCAATCAGGAAAATAATACACAAGATGAAAATATCACTTTCTAGGATTGGAAGTTTGTTTGAATCTTCTAATTATAATAAGAAAACCAGCTAGAAGAACTGAATCCCAATTAAAGCAGATAAAAAAAAAACCGAAAACAGAAACCCTGACATCCTCATCTTTTTCTTCGTTCTCCCACAAGTAGAGGAAAAATAAAGCAGAAAAATTAGGAAGAAGATCTGATATTCTGGTAGGCTGTAAATATCAAAGCTTTTACTTTTCCTTTAATTTTGCACTGTCAGCATGCTTCTCTGGTGTTCATTTCCTCCACCTCTTTTCTGCTTTCTCATTGTTGCTTCACAAGCAAAGAATAGAAATCTCTAATTCAATATAGTCATAATCTCATTAAGGGACAGAAGTCAATTAGCAAGAGGATCACATTTAAAATGAGATTAACCTAATTATGATTAATTCACCATCCCATTCTGAGGCTTACACTTGAACCACAATGATAGGCCAAAGAAGCTAATACATGTCATTAGGCAGGTGTTAGTCACTTGGTCAGTAAGTTTTGTAACTAACCTTTGTTCTTTCACCCATCAATTGCTTTCTGATCATTTCTCTGTAACCTTAATAAGGAGGGGGTCAGTCATACTTGTGAATTTACCAGTCACTTTTGGGGTCAAACTTCACAAGACTACCTGTAAAACATGAAGAAGTAAATGGCACACCTGGTACATATGATACTGACATAATCAATGTTAGATATTGATTAGAGTAAACTTGACCAAAGAATATTGTTGCACCTAAAAACTAGTACGTAGTTGCAACTATGGCAACTACAGTATAATAAACCTTGGCATAGGACAGATCAAGAGTTCAAGACCTCAAAAGTTATAAGCAATACTAAGTAAGTACTCCTGAAGCTCAAAGTGCCATTATTAACATAAAGAGGGGCAAACTTACAAAAGCATCTCTCACACCAACCTTCAAAAGCAAGACCATCACATAAAAGAGGTACAAGAGATCCAAAAGAAACTCAAATGTCACACTCTCATCTGCTTGTGTCATCATCCTTCTTAGACTGAAGGGCAGGATGCCAATAGAAGATGAAAACTCAGAGATCATGATCACCTTCCTCAGGAAAGAACTCGAAGCTTCTATTGAAAAGAATGGTTCATTGGAGAAAGAGAACCAGGAGCTGAGAAAAGAAGTTGCTCGCCTCAGAGATCAAGTTACTTCCCTAAAAGCACACAATCATGAGAGGAAAACTGTTCTCTGGAAGAAGTTTCAGAACTCGATGGATACACCGGATCAAAGTCCGGTGGCAAAAGAGAAATTGAGTCTGAAATTGGACTTCACAGAGGAGAAGCCACCAACGATATTGACAAATGCACCACCACCAAAACCACCTCCAACTCCACCTGCTTCAGTCAAGGAGGTAAAGGGAAATAAAGGGCCGTCAGCACCAGCACCGCCACCTCCTCCACCGCCCTCAAAATCTTTACTTGGTACAAAAGGAGTGCGACGTGTGCCAGAAGTAATTGAGCTCTACCGATCACTTACAAGGAAAGATCAACACATGGAGAACAAAGCCAACCCTGCAGGCGTTCAAGTTTTTGCACTGACCAAGAACATGATTGGAGAAATCGAAAATCGTTCATCTTATGTTTTAGCTGTAAGTATATAGCAAGGGAATGGTAGTTCCCTATTCTTGATTCTCCAATCTCCTTATAAGAACACACAATTTGCTGACATCGTTTGCACATCATTAACAGATAAAGTCAGAGGTCGAAACACAGGCAGAGTTCATTAATTTCTTGATCAAAGAGGTGGAGTCAGCAACATTTAAGAACATTGCTGATGTAGAAGCGTTTGTGAATTGGCTGGATCGGCAGCTGTCCTCCTTGGTTGATGAAAGAGCAGTCTTGAAGCATTTTCCGCAGTGGCCAGAACGAAAAGCCGACACACTGCGTGAAGCTGCCTGCAACTACAGAGACCTCAGAAACCTCAAATCCGAAGTCTCATCATTCGAAGACAACATGAAGGAGCCATTGATCTTGGCTCTAAGAAGAATAGAAGCATTACAAGACAGGCAAGCATGCATGTTCATGTCCAAAAGCTTAAATTTTACTGTTCCATTCATTGTAGTGAACAGAATATCAATGTTCCATTTTCACAGATTGGAGAGAAGTCTGAGCAGCACAGAGAGGACAAGGGACATTACCAGCAAAAAATACAGGGATTTTCAGATCCCATGGGAATGGATGTTAGACACAGGGCTGATCGGGCAGGTAGGTAAAAAGTAATAATTTGTAGTTAACCTTCTTGTCATTATTGCTCAAGTTCTTCCCTGAAAATTATGCTTTACCAATAACTTAATGTTTAATCATTGCCCAAAATAGGAGAACCATATATATATTTGGCTTTCTGTATATCTATATATACTTCCAGCGAAATGAAACAGACAAACAAAAATGTTTGATTTATTGGTCCCCCGTTGTAACGTTTACACTTTGCAATATATATTCTTTGATCATATCGACGTAAATAACCCATGTCGGCCTTATAAAATATCCCAAATTCTAACCCAAATTTCACAATATCCGAATTTGATTGTGTACATTGACTACATTCACATTCCTTTTTGAAACCCAGGGAACTGGAACCTAACTGAAATCAAAGATGAACAATATCCCTCACCAAGTCATTCTCAAACATAGTACAAGGAAAAACATTCCGAATAGCTTTCTTTCACATTGAGATATAACCTCTTTCGATTTCACCAAGACAATCACCAAAGTTGACTGCATCTCTAATACATATGATCAACTTATTGCAGATGAAAGTAAGTTCTCTAAGGCTGGCTAAAGAGTTCATGAAAAGGATTATCAAAGAAGTGCGGTCTAGTGAATGCTCAAGAGTTGAAAACCTCTTGCTCCAAGGAGTCCGATTTGCTTTCCGAGTACACCAGGTAAGACACTGAATGAACACTTTATTTCACTGATAATTTGCCAACTCTACTTGCTCATCAACAAGTACTGACGCAATGAATATTCAGTTTGCTGGCGGTTTTGATGCAGAGGCTATACTATCCTTCGAGGAGCTAAAGAATATAGGGATGAATATTAAGAGACAAGCAAACAAATAGTAGCAAAAATGTATTTGCCAAATGGCCCTGGCCAAATAGCATAAATTGTGACCGAAAATATTAATCAATTGAAGTTCTAGACTAATTTAGTTTGAACACAGACTTCTGTGTACTCAGCTGCTCATTTCAACTAGTCGAGTGATCACCCTAAATTCCTCCTAATTTCCTGGATTGAATTTCAGGCATACTGAATTACATGAATTCAACATCAAGAAAATCATATATCTCAGTAAGAACCACCACCATGGAATCACCACAAAATCACGATATAGATATGGTGGCTTATAATCAATCCTAAATCCCTAATCTATTGAACTGAATAATCTCTCATCAAACAGATTGAAACCAGTCAAGACCTTAAAGCAGTGTAAGAACACCACCCTAAACGAAACTACCAATGAATAAATGATGTCTACTAATATACACTACAAATTTGAAGATGCTGCAATCAGCTCAGGTCCTTGATCGGCATAGTGAATCTGTGGACAAACATTTCAATACCAACAAGACCTATATACTAAACAATTGAAGACTATACACTACACAATTCAAGACCTTGATCACCTTAATGAAATCAACGCATTAAATTTCTATGGTCGAATTCTTTCAAAATCAAAATCAACATAAGGTCATTAATAAAGCAGGGGACATTGACAAAACAGGTCGATATCAAACAACAAGAAACAGATAAAATTGACACATTCATCCATTCAAAAACTACGTCGAAGCACAATTTACTCATAAAAAGTCGAATTTCAATATAGAAAATGTCACAGAAAGCTTGGAATAAAAAGAGTACCAAAACGAGAGTCGGTTTAACCCTAACAAACAACTAAGTCTGGATTAAATTCAAAACCCTAGGCTTCGAAACAGGTCGTGCTGCTACGGCAATCACTTGGATCTCTGTCTCATCTTTCGGCGCTTCCTCTTCAACCTCCTCATTCTCTTCTTCTTCCACTGCAATACACACCGATTTCACATATCAACGATCCGATTCCAAAGCTTCGAGAAATCAATGAACGAGAAAAGTACAGCAATTTTAAATAATTAGAAAAGGACATATTAGGGTTAGGTTACCTTGGCCCTCATGGTGACGGTTGAGACGGAAAGCTTGTGATCCTTCTGGGATGAACTTGGGCGAGAACGAGCAGATGAGATATGGGAGGTGAGCGATGTGAAGAGAGGCAGTGATGGCTTTGGCTAGTGTTTATAAGCAAAAACCCTAGCTGCGATTTGGGCCTTGAGACACATTGTCACATTATCAATGAAAATGGGCCTAGTCCAGGTGAAAGCATAAAACTGATCCAATTACAATTTATTTTTTCCTTCTTTTTCACATTATCAGTAAATAATAGTCAATTCGTCCTTAAAATGTCTCGTCTTTTTTATATGGTTTGGGGGATGAAAATATGAGTTTGAGATGGCCAAAAATCATCACCATCAATCTTATACAAAAAATAAAATGATAAAAGTATGGTTGTCTATACCCATACACAATGAGAATATACATTGTTAGTCGTGATACATTTAAGACAAAACGTCGCAAAAGAGAGGCGTTGCATAGGGATAAAATATTGAAAGATTATATCAAAATGTTATTCGTAGTTGAATTATATAAATTAAATTCTAATTTGATTTAGTTGTCCATTGAAGATAATCAAGATCTAGCTAACAATTATGTGACACTTTTTATTTCAGTAGTTTCTGTAAGGAAACAAAAGGATAAATGAATCCGTGGGAGGTGTATATGAGTCACTGTGGCTAACATTCTAAGAACATCCGACCTTTTACGATGAAGACATGCATATTTTAGGTGATTGAATGCATATTACAATTTTCCTGTAAAATTTTCATTGACAGGAAAATCTAGGTGTACATCAATGACTATAGTTGGCACATCATTTCGTTTTGTGGCTCCTAACAAGAATTAATATGCACATAGATGATAGATGTGCTGCTATAGGCCACTTGTGTGGAAGGAACTTGAGAGCAACTAGCACAAAGTGATTGCAAGATACAAACATCAGCACACCTTGCCCTTCTTCCAAGTTTTGACTACCTCGATTTTTCTCTTTCTGCAACACCAGCAAGGCAACTTCATTAGTAGATTAGCAGAATTTTGACTTGGCAAGTAAATGAGATATAGAGTAGGTCACCAAGAGCAAGTCCAGCATGCAACAGTACTCAATGGAGTGAGTCATGGCAGTTAAAAGAATAAGCTTTGACCATCACTACTGGAAACTAAAGTGAGCCAGACCCAAGACTACTTCAATCCTAAATCCTTTTACAGCTTAAACAGTTATACCTTATATTTACTAGTAATTCATTTAGCAAGGAGGAAGTACTACCAGGGATTCCATACTAGGAATGCAACTATCCAAGTCATCCTCCTGTTTTAAAGAATAATGAATAGAGATAGAGAGCATAAAGTCTATAGTCTATCACTAAGAAAGACCATGCAAGCACAAAGTGAAATAATATTATTTCACTACAAGGCAAACTTCTCTTAGATTATTCATAGACATAAATTGAGAGAGAGATTATCAAATTTAACTATCAAGAAAGCACTGGATCAAATCTACAGCCATTCTGATCTACTTTATCTTTAGACAACAAATCGATTACCAATTCCATAGTTGATGCATCTCCAGAGAACCCCATCCCCTTCATTTCTTCAATAAGTCCAGGCTGCCTCTTGAATTCTATTGTAGGTGGAGACCCAACTTGAATCAAGATTTGATTGAAACGCACAACAGAAGGCAAGGCATGAAAACAAGAGCTTACCTCTCATGCTTCTGTTGCTGAGATCCCCTCTCAATTTCACAACTAAAATCAGTTGTCACAATTTACATCAGTGGTTTGTGAAAGCCCAACACACTTGGCCCAGCCCATGAAGAGAATACAATCCTACTCAAACCTCAACGACACGCGTCACTCTTCAGAAGCGAGAAGCCGGTCCCAGGCCATAACTAAAAAGATCGAGCTAGCCCCACACAAAAATGCAGTGAGACCAGACCCCCTCTCCTCCTCCCCCATTCTATCCTCAAATCCCACCACACACCTCTCACCATGGGCACCGGCGCGTCCTCCCACGGCGGAGGCGATGAGCCCGAGGAGGAGGAAGAGTACCTCGACCAAGGCGGCGGTGGCCAGCTCTACGTCTCTTTGAAGATGGAGAACAATTACAAGCTCAAGAAAGGCGAGCTTCTCCCTCACGTCTTCGGCTCCGTCCCTCTCGTCGGCTCCTGGGACTCCTCCAAAGCCGTAACCGCTCCCTCTCTCTCTCTCTAACTAACTCACTCGCTCTTTTTTTACCTAATTTCATTTCTCATTTCGATTTTTCGGTTGTAGCTTTCTATGGAACGTGAATCCACCTCGATGTGGGAGCTCAGCTTCGTCGTTCCTCCAAATCACGGTAATCATCACACTTACTAGCTAGTTACTGTTGTATTGCTCCGATTGTTTTACAGCGCAATTTTGTTGAATTCTAGAGACTCTGGATTTTAAGTTCCTGTTGAAGTCCAAGTACAACAGTCATGCACTGTGTGTGGTGGAGGAGGGGCCGAATCGCCAGCTCATTGGTGGAGCCTTGCAAGGTGATGCTAGGCAGGCTGTGTTTAGGATCAGTAGTGATGAGGTTCTGGAGTATCAAGTGTTTATTAAGGCGGATAGAGTGTCGCCGTTTGATCTCGCGGCTAGTTGGAGGGCTTATCAGGAGAATCTCCGGCCTTCTGCGGTTCGGGGCATTCCTGATGTCAGTATTGGCTCAGTGCCGGAGATTGGCGGCGAGGTGCTTGTTCTTTTAACTCTTATGCATTGTCTTGTTTGACAATTACTACTATCCTTGGACATTTTGTCCGCTTGAGGTTCTCTGTGGCTTGGCGTGAGTTTGAGGATCTGTTTTTTGTGGTGTTGTATACAGAATGGCTCTTCGGCGAGTTTGGAGCTTGATCTCGAACATTATGTTGTTCCAGCTCCTCCGTCTTCAGGTCCAGTTTATGCTGCTAACAATACAGAGACTCCAAGGTCACTAAGTCTTACTGGGGTTTTTACTAAATCTGATGGCTCTACCCATTCCTCAGTTACCTACAGGGATAGTGGTATTCCGATCGATCGATCAAGCAGAAAGGTTTATCTCATTACATCATCTCTATTTTGGTAGAGTAGAGATTATTTTAGCAAGCTTTATCCTTCTTGTTGCCTACATGCAAGCTGGTCTGATCAACTTTGTTGATTCTGAATGTTCACTTCAATGGCTACCAAGGAAGAATTTTAATGTGGTTAACTACAATCATTGTATTTAAAGTCCATCTAATATAGCATCTACACAGGACATGGAGGTTGTTATTCCAGATTCATCAAAGATGTATTCTTCCTCTGGGATGATTGAATCAAAGTCCGTGGGAACAATTTCGCCTTTCCAAAAGCAAGACAGTCAAAGGGGTCTCTTTGTGGACAGAGGTGTTGGGTCTCCTAGGCTTGTTAAATCATCCAGCTCTAGTGCATTCTCTACTGAGGTCAGGAAGGAGAGCCCAGAAGCAAAGGTGTGTGTGGAACTGCATCTATCCTGCGAAGTATCAGAAATTGAGTTATTTTCCAGTTGCAGTGGTTGTTCTGAAACTTTGTCATTCTATGCTTATTTGTCAGAACTCAATGCCAGAAGCTGCTGGAGCTGTTGCAGCTGCAGCCATAGCTGATCAAATGCTTGGACCAAAGGAAGATGTGCATTTGGCAATTGTCCTGGTATAGTCCAGATGAGTGATTAGTTAATCACACACTCATCTTTAAATTTTAATTGATGAGTACAGTTGAAAGCAAACAGTTCTCTAACAAGTTTCCTGTGATCTAGGTTGGTTTGCCAGCTCGTGGAAAAACATTTACGGCAGCTAAACTAACAAGGTATCTTCGATGGTTGGGTCATGATACCAAACACTTCAATGTTGGAAAGGTTACTAGCATTCTTACTATTGACAATTATTTATTCTTCTCATGCCTCTAGTCGCTATGCTAATTGAAGAACACCTTCTGTTTTTTTTTTGTTTTTTTTGTTACAGTATCGCCGTCTTAAGCATGGGACTAATCAGGTAATATTAAGTTGTTGAAAATATAATATACTTCAATATTCTATCTGGTTGACTAAGGAGTGATCCTACCGAATGCAAGCCAGTTTGTCTGTCATGCCTTACTTTTCAGACACTGGACTACTAGCCTTGAAATTTTGCAAAACAGGCCATGTGATGATCCTGCGTTAGATTGAAGGCACATGGCACTTAGAAAGAATGTTTACTTTTTTGGTTTCTACCCTGTGAAGACTTGCTAGTTAGAGATACAAATTTGATACACTCTTCCTTAGATTGTACCCTATTTAATGGGTGTCATACAATGTCTTATAAGACATTTATCAGTGCAGACTGCTGACTTTTTCCGAGCTGACAACCCCGAAGGCATGGAGGCGCGTAACGAGGTGAATGCCTATGGATTACTTCTTCTTCTTCTTATTTTAATAGAAAAGGAACTGTCATGAGGTGATCCGTAATGTTACCACGATATTAACTATCATGATTGATGTGAACAATCCGTAGACACCTCGTACTGAACTGAGTGTGTATCTGCTTAAAACCAGTGCTATTTATGGTGAATTTGGAATTATCATGAGGTGATCGGTAATGTTACCCCAATATTAACTTTCTTCTTTCTACATAGTTTTAATATATCACGTGCTACTAGGTAGCAGCCTTGGCATTTGATGACATGGTTTCTTGGATGCAAGAAGGGGGCCAGGTAAGTACTTTTCGTAGTCATTTTGATCATTGCTTGCTTCTGCCTAATCATTTGTTGCTCAGAACCCTAATTTAACTGTAGGTTGGAATATTTGATGCCACAAACAGTACAAAGAAACGGAGGAATATGCTCATGAAAATGGCTGAAGGAAAATGCAAGGTACCAGGACTATGGCATGGGAGATGTTTTAATTGACATAGTATACTAGTCCTAAGCCCTTCTGCTTCCTGTTCTGTACATTTATGTTGGAAACTTTTGGATTTTCAGATTATCTTTCTGGAAACAATATGCAACGATGAACGAATTATAGAAAGAAATATACGTCTTAAAATTCAACAAAGTCCCGACTATGCAGAAGAGTACGGCTTTCTCTGGTTACATTTGATTGTTATGCCAATGGGTTTTATGTACATTTTTTGCTCTACTTGTGCAGGCCAGATTTTGAGGCTGGTTGCAAGGACTTCAAAGATCGACTTTCTTATTATGAAAAAGTAATTCCCTGCAACATTCCTAATATGGGTTATGGTTTGAATTTTAAGGATTCTAGATATTTTGTTGAGATATACATCTATGCTTGCCTTGCTAGGTTTATGATCCAGTAGAAGAAGGGTCGTATATCAAGATGATTGACATGGTCAGTGGACATGGGGGTCAAATACAGGTTTGTACTAATCATTTTTGTTGTTCTAAATTCAAGAGCCTTTAGTTGCGGTAAGATTACTTGTTCACCAGAAGCATTAACCTAGAGCATGGTTATGTATTGTTTCTCATACAGGTAGATGCAACTATGTTATTTGGTTTTCTAATTTAATGACATTATTGTGTTAGTCAATTTAGCCTCTGTAAGTGTGTATTCTGGCGTATTGTACGTGTCACTTTGATTTATGTTCATTCAAAAACTATTCTACTTTGGTTCAGGTGAACAATATCAGTGGGTATCTTCCTGGACGAATTGTTTTTTTCCTGGTACGCTGTCCTATCAATCTTTAGCATATTTGTATCCTCCAGTAGTTTCAAGGCTTTGTAAAATGCAACCTTAGTTTCTTCTATTGTTCTAAGGGCTTTGTGAAAGAATAATTCTACTCTTTATATCTTTTGGATACACTTGCATATATCTAGTCTTCTGAAGTTAGTTTTAGTAAGTCTGCGAAGATCTTTGCCAACGGAATGGTGCTTACTAAAATTTGAAGCCATATTAGGTGGGAATAATCTGTTGACAGTAGTTTTTTTATATAAATTATCGTTGAGCGACACAGATAGTAAGGACATGATTTATGCCATAGTGGAAAGTTCATATGTATCAAGTATAATGCTGTTATTCTTTATAAATATCGTTGAGTAATATAGTTGATGCTGTTATTCACATGTATCAACTATAATGCTGTTACTCTTTATGAATCTAGGGGTTATTTTATCTTTACTGTAATTACTTAATCATTGTTGCTGTTGGTTTCAAAGACAATGCCTGGTCTAAGAGACTGGACTACATATGTCTGTCTCACATATATGAACCATCTGTTATGTGAGATCAGATATAGCACTCTGGAATTTATAAATGAACTGCACTGGATGAAATTAAATTTGTATCATCTTGAACAGTTTCTTGGTTTAAATTGCAGCTCCTTTTTTATTATTTTTGTAAGAAAATGTTTTTATAAGAGTACATGACTACTTTTCATTTTCAATTAAATGAACCTATGAATACCATTTCATATCAGGCATACAGTACACAAGCACTATTACTTGGTTCCTAGTTGCTTCATGTATTTCTGCTTCTCTGTTGTAGGTGAATACACATCTCACGCCCCGGCCAATCTTACTCACAAGGCACGGGGAGAGCATGGATAATCTCAGAGGACGAATAGGTGGAGACCATGCTTTGAGGTTGGTCCTTTCTTTTGCCTAATTTCAGTGGTTTTATTCATGTTTCAACCCATACATATTTGCATATGATAATTTTAAGTAAACAACAACTGGTCGTCCATGAACAGAACTCAGGACCCCCTGCTTACTAGTGAAAACTTATGTTATTAGACCAAATATTTATGGAAAAAAGAAATGTGCATTTACTACAGTAACCGTCACACTTATCTATCATGAATCTACTGATATATGTGTTGCTTCAACTATGCAGTTGTGTGGTTTGAATGTATTGTTGTCATCTGATTACATTTCACCTCACAGTTTTTGTTCTGTCCATTTCAGAGATTTGTTCTCTTCTTTTCCTCAGCTTTTTCTATAATTTGTTTTAGATTGTCAGTTTTAAACTTCTTGAGAATCAGTGCCTGTATTGTGAGTGGAACTTACCAGAAGGTATCACTTCTTGTTTTGACAGTGATGCTGGAGAACTTTACGCCAAGAAACTTGGTAACTTTGTTGAAAAGCGACTGAAATCAGAGCGAGCTGCTTCGGTAAGCTTCAGCAATAGATAATGTTCAGTTTCAAATTTGGAGATTATAGTTCATTTTTTTTTTTGGTTAAGAAATGCTCGTCGGCAATCAATGTTTCTTCAACAGTATCTGTTATTTATATACTTTGGACCATGAAGTTGAGTGTTCAGATTTAATGTAATCTTGAAGAAGTATAACTTGATTCGGGATGTACAGTTGCTAACATTTCTTTAATAAGCTAGAAGAGTATTCCAGATGTAGCCAAGCATAATGCCAAATGGTGACAACTATATTTTTGCCGTGGTGTTTAGATTTGGACTAGCACGCTGGAGCGAACAATTCTGACAGCAGGTCCGATTTCGGGATTTCCCAAGGTGAGTGTACAGCCTTTAGTAACATGTAGTAGGTAACTGATGGAGCCAAGAATTAAAACCGATCCAGTATAGTTAGTTTATAGTTTCTTACAATTTTTGCTAGATACAATGGCGTGCATTGGATGAAATATATGCTGGAGTGTGTGATGGAATGACGTATGACGAGATAAAGAAAAACATGCCAGAGGAATACGAGTATGTTGCAGACTATCTCTTTCTCTAAAAGAAATTATAGACAGAATGGAAAGGGTTGCATTGTTTCCAAAGGTTCAATGAATGAGAGTCAATCAGTAAAATTCTGGACTGTTAGTGGCAGCCTTATGTGCTTGAAGACATTTGGTTCTTTTCTAATAAGTGTTCTCAACTTCAGGGCGCGCAAAAAAGATAAGCTGAGGTATCGTTATCCTCGTGGAGAATCTTATTTAGATGTTATCCAAAGGTTAGTGGTTTACAATTCCATTGAGTTCTAACAATTTGATGTTTGATTTGTCAACTAGAATTTAACTTCCACCACCAATGCAGGCTAGAGCCTGTAATAATTGAGCTCGAACGACAACGTGCACCTGTTGTGGTGATATCTCACCAGGTTATACACATAGCCTCAGCTGCTAATATTTGTTTCTCACTATTTTTTGGTGCAACTGTGGTTGTATTAGCTATAAGCTCACTCATTCCTCTGATCCTTGCAGGCTGTTTTGAGAGCATTATATGCTTACTTTGCTGATAGGCCGTTGAAAGAAATTCCACATATTGAGGTATGTTATTGAAACAACTTGCTATCGGCTCCTAAAAAATCTGTCACATTGCATCTTCCTTGCATCCCTGCACATACTTAATCCCAGAAGTATAAATTATGGAATGTTAGATGTGCTAAAGCCTTGTTACCCATATTTCTATTGGATTGAGAAGAAAATGCACTAATTCCATAAGTTCCGAGTTCTGAAATCTGAAGCTACTTACTGACACCTAGTTTTTTCACTTTCAGATGCCACTTCACACCATAATAGAGATTCAAATGGGAGTTACAGGCGTCCAAGAGAAAAGATACAAGCTCATGGATTGAACGTTCTTACAATGAACTTCTGTTTGTAACTTGAAAGTACTGGTAAATTTCCATATATTCTTTTTCTTCATAGTCACCATTGGTTAACCAAATTTAGCAGTAGCATAAATGCCTCAACTGTATCTACAATAAGGATCAGCAATCCAATATACATACTGATTCCCTCATTGTAATTTCTACTGCCTTATAGCACAGAAAATGTGACGCTCATAATTTCATATTGATTACGACCCTTTTGCAGCAAAAGCAAAAGTTCCTCAGTTTTCTGTGCTCTGTAATCTTGGCTTGTCTTGATTCTGGTTTTGGTTTAAAATTTTGCCTTGATTTTCGACTAGATTGCGACCTTTCACCTTATTTGACTCGCAAAGCTTTTTAAGGGTGGGGTTCTTGCTCTAGCTATGAATGCTGGAGAATCTTGATGATAGGTGATGGTCAAGTGTATCATAGTCTCAGTGCCGCTGAGAGAGATCACGAGCCAGAGAGCCTATATTAAGCCTACTAGTAATGAAAGGTAAATGAATCATTTAGCTTAAAAAACATGGCATGAAAAAGAGGAGTAGAGGTCATTAATAAACATTGCACCAGTACCTCTGGAGCCTGGAGGGTACTGGAAAAGGTCTGGTTAGCTTCACATGGGAACCCTGAGCTTAGAATTGACCCTTCAAGGCTCTTATGGCATTTGGGTCCCTACCCAGTCTACTGCTACGAAGACAGACAACAAAAAGACCTCTCATGGATTTTCAAGCCAAGATTAAGTTCAGGTTGTTTACCCTAAATTTGATTCTTCGGGTTAACGGTGTCATTAACGTCATTACGACTTGTCGTTGTAAAGTCTTTAATTTAAGATCGTTGGTCGGTATTGCCGTGATCTTATTTTGTTCACATCGGTGAAGTCACATTAAGCATGCCCGTAAATCTCCATGCTAGAAGGGCTACTCCTAAGAGTGAGTAGCAAACCGTGAAAGAGAGAAATGGGGTTAGATCGGATTGGAAATTTGTCAAGGTTTCTCGGGATTGTAGTACGAAGAAGAAGCTCCCTCCATTAAACAATTGGCACATGAATCCAATAAAAACCCACCCCTCTTTCTTTTTTCTTCTTCTTCTTCTTCTTCTTCTTCTTCTTGCCGTCGCCTTCACGAGTCTACCATGGACAGCATGAGTCCCACTCCTCCTCCCCTCGGATATAGGGATCTTCCATTTGACTTCAATCACACCCATTTCTTTATTCTTTTCTTTGCTGAAATACAGAGACCTGTTAGTCACCATTACACGCAAATGTGGGATGATATTAAGCAACAATGTACGAAAACCACCATTTTCTTTCCCATTACCAACGACTATATCTTCATTTTCACTTCAACTTATATTCTTAAACATTGCCAAATCCAATGCTAAATTTATATATAGTTTTATCTCATTATTGGGATTTATACACATTGTTTGAAGAATCAGAATGAATTAAGTTTATTCCATGATGAATTAGAGTTTAGTAAAATACCAATTTTGCTACTGCTTAAATTTTTTTTATTAATCGATTACTTATTATTTACTAAAATTTCATGGTTACGTACATGATTTAAACATTCGAGATAAGTGATTGTATAAATCAATATCAAATTTTTCTATACTCGAGAAAGTATTTAACATCTGAACAACTCAATATTTTACAGATCCAATTGTCAAGACTTATTAATTTAAATATATATATTTTTTTATCTGCAGTCTCTCTAATTGATTATGTTCAAAGATTTGGGTATTTCTACAATTTCCTACATCAGTCAGTCATCTTCATTCAAGATCGATCAAAGTAGTGTCAGTACTTATTCATATGATTGACACACATTACACACAAGACTCTCTCCTTCCACCTCTCTTTCACACAAACTCTACTCTTCAAATCTCATCATCTCCCATCACTCCTACTTCACTCACTTCTCACTTCTCACTTCTCAACCTGAGACTCATAATGTTCAGGTTCAACCCCACAATGACCCCAAACCAGACCACCACCACCGCCACCACCAACCCCCTCAAGAACCTCTTCGACACCATCTTCTCCTACGACGGCAATGTCATGCTGGCTGCCTTGGTCTCCCTCCTCCTCGTCATTCTCTTCGTCCTCCTCCTCCACGTCTACGCCAAATGGTTCTTAGCCCAAGCCCACCACCGCCGCCGCGGCTCCATGGCCGTCTCCCGCCGCGTCCTCGGCCCCAGCCGCTTCCAGCATTTCCACACCTTCTCATTCGACCCAACCACCAACGACCTCACCACCAGTAGTCCCAAGGGTCTTGACACCTCCACGATCGCCACCATTCCTCTGTTTGTGTACAAATCTGAAGAGGAGAAATTTCACCAGCAACTCGAGTGTGTCATTTGTCTGACCCCATTTGAGGACGACGAAGTTGGCCGGAGCTTGCCCAAATGCGGCCACTGCTTTCACGTCGAGTGCATCGATATGTGGCTGCATTCGCACACTAGCTGCCCGATTTGCCGAGCTCCGGTAGTCGCACCGTCACAGTCTGATCAGCCCAAGCCCGACTCGTCGCGTGTTGAATCTACACCGGAATCAGTAGTGATCGAAGTTTCGGATTCTGGGTATGTTGTGAGTCATCATCGTATTGTTGTTGAAGAAAGTAGTACTGATTCTGTGTCGGATGAGTCTTCATCTTCGCCATTGATGGTGGGTTGTTCGTTGAAGAGAATGCTGAGCAGGAGTAGACCAGAAAGCAAGGTTTTCCCATCCACAAATGGGAATGATGTGAGTGTTTGAATCTGTATAACATTTTGTGTAGATATTTCTTGCGAGTAATACAGTCGAATCTTTGTGTAACTGTGTTCGAAGAAAATGGTAGAATTTGGTTGTTGGTGTACGTAAATCAGTCACATGCCTTTTCTTGATGGGAGTTATTGAGTACAAATTGTTAGGTATATCAAATCTCATTAGACATGACATTCATGAATAGGTGTAGATCATACGGTAGAACAAGGATATCAAATTATTTACGTAAATACTTACGCTTTCAGAATTCAATGAATCTCAGCTCCAACAAAATATTGGAGTTCTTGTTCGAAAAGAATCATGGCTCCGGAGCCTCGGAGGATCGAAAACCGACCATACTATAAAGAAGTTAGAGCGTTCTGAAACTTCTTTGACCCCGATGCATTACGTTTTCTATAATACAAAAATTGTCTAACGTAACTAACGTGCCATAAATTTTATTTGAAAAAACTCTCGAGTTTCATTTCCAACTCCACTGGAGTTCATTACGGTTTTGTAGTGATAGCCTAAAGTACATTTTATAATTTTTTGGTCTGAAAACAGTCTTGAGTTTCTTTATTAACTCTTGTTCCTTAAGTGCGTATCAAAAAACTTTGAAAAAAGTCTCAAAAAGTTTCATTTCCAACTCTCGTCACCCGTTTATGTCACTAGTTGCGTAATGTATGTGTCATAAGTTTTTATTCAGACAAACTTCCAAGTAGTCCTATTTATTACGGTTTTATAGTTTAGTAGTCGAGCTTGAAATTTCTAAGTTTAATCCTAACTTAATTCTCAATCCTCACTCACTACTTGAGCTCAGTCCAATGGTTCCCTACTTATTCTCGAGTTGAATGATTGTCTAACATGACATCAAAGCTACTTCGAATCAAATTTTAAACCCATATGATGCACGATGTAGTTTCCAATTCCCTTGTTTAACATATGAACACCGTCGATTCCGATAAACTTAAAAGTTTCTGATCGGTCTATGCTTGAAGCTTCTCTAGCTAGCTCACTATATACATGCTTGAATTCTGGGTGAGGGCAAATTGGAGCCATATGAGAGACAGTGACAATAATAGACAATGTAGAGAGTAGAGAGACTCTTGTCTTTGACTGGGAAGAGAGCTAACTTATAGTTTCTAGCCCGTTGGTGACGTTAATGAAGAGAAACAAGGAACAAGAGCTACCATGTTTTCCTGGTCAATGTTTTGGACCATTACTTTCTGCATATATATATGTGAAGCAGAATGGTCTAGAAACTATTGCAGAATGGTCATGGTACCTCTATCTCTCTAAGTCTCTGTGCCCTCTTAACATTTAATACATATCTCCGTGCCTACTATGCTCAGTGCCTGGACTTGCTGGTCCTTCTTCATTCATTTCCCCTGTTATATATGCATTGTTGATGTCCTTTGTTATGGTCCTGTGTCGATGAATCAATCATGCTATGTAACTATAGTCGCACATGCTACTTCTGCACCACTTCTCCCGTTCTAGGTTAATCTGAAATTAGGTTCGACGATTAAGTTTTGCATCATTGAGTCCCAATATCGACGTTAAAAAAGAATTGGCCTAACTAACTATGCATACATAAAATTGTTTCGTAATACATTTCTTTCTTCACGCGCATATTCATTTTTCTATTGTTCTATAATGGAATTTTAGCTTAATCCATTCATCTCCAATGTACGACCTACTAATAAGTTGCTCACCATGTTGACATAATTTTTTTTTTAATTTTTGGTTAAATAAGTTGAACAATCAACAACTCTTATCATCAAATTTGAACAATATACCAAACTACTCATAGCCTTTTAATTATTCCTTGTCCACTCTATGCAACTGCAACATGAAAATTCTTCTTCTGCCATACATTATGGATCAGTGCTCCAACAACAAACAGACAGTAATTAATTCGGTAACGATTTGCAGACGCAACTTCTTTGTTTTTATAAGTTTTGGTGAACATAGCAATGACAAATAATGGAGTGAGAAGTTTCAATCTTGCAGACCTTCTTCTACATTGTTTGGGCCTAAATTAACATTTACCCGAGACTATGGGCCGCAGCCTAAAGGGTCATCCATTAAAGGGTAATCCAATATATTTTAAATTGCATTCCTTTTGGGAATAAGATTTGGAGTCCTTGTAGGAGTCCGAATTGGAAGTGGTTTAAGGTAATACAATCATATTTGATATCAGAATCCGTTATGCTTGATACACACGTATTTGAGGTTTTGAGATCACTATATAAAGAACTCTAGGACAACGTAGAAATGGTTCACAACCATACAACAACAAGCTTTTGCCTCGCAAATCTTGCAAGCCTCTCCGGAGCAACCTCTCGCGAACTGCCTTCCACCAACTGCAAACGACCACTCTTCCAACCAAGCCGCAAACCTACGCCCACCATCGGTCGCCGTACACCTGCCGCTGTTGTCGAAAGTGCCTTGCGTTCGTGTCGAAGCATCGCTGAGACATATCGAGTCTAGTCGTCACACCTTGTGACAAATAGAGTCGTTACCCCGGTAACAGTCTTTCCCAATCTGCCAAAGGTTGGACGAACATACTCCGCGGTCTTGATTTAAAGCTCTGCTTTGCATCCCAGGATCGAAGTAAGATTATCTCAATCTACAAAAGGTTGAGTAGAAAATCCTAGTAATCGTTTACTTAGGTCTTGTTCGAGCCTTTACGCAGGCCTGTCAACGCCCGCGTACAGTCGCTTGATCGAAAAGTCAGGTAGAAGGGAGCAGACGAGTACGTTCGCCAGAGTCATCCGCTCGCCAAGGGTGATTCATTCGCCAGACGTCGTCCAACACCAAGGTTGTACCTAACCCAAAGATACTGGCACGCTCGCACCAGGACTGAAATCTACGTCCGCCACCCCCACGTGTTGATAGTTCGACATGTGTCAAAACCGACGCGAACATTTTTGGCACGTCCAGTGGGACCAGTGTCAAGATTGCGGAAGCCAATATCTACAAACGACCGATGTCATCGTGCAAGAAACCAGAACATCAGCTGTTGAAACAGCACAACTCGGCTGCATGTAGAGGTCTGTCTAAATCTCAGTTGCAAGCCAAGTTTGGAGACGGCAGACCTGAGATTGAGGATCTGAATGAGGTCCTTGAGGGAGATAACCATACTCCCGATAACTCGGAGGGTATCACTGATCGCCAGGAGGTAGTCGATATCCCAAATACCGCGATGGCTCCATCAGTTTTTGAAACCAATGATGGAGATGGAATTCTCCAAACTCGGACACCATCTCTTGCGGAGATAGTAGAATCTTTTGGCCATGTAATATCTAAGTCTCGGGCCACTGCTGTTATTCTAGAGAAGATAGAGGCTACTCTGAAGGAATTAAAGACTGAACAGATAGGTCATATGACCAACATTAATGCTTTGACAAAGCAACAACAGGCAAATGCTGGACATATTACTTCTCTCACTAAAAGTCTTGATAGATTAGTGAGGGGGCATCAAGTTGAGTTCAGCGAGCAACTCCAACAACAGCAGGCGGAGTTCAGAACACAGATGCTGCAACAGCAAGATCAGCTGGAAAAGACCAATGCCGCTGTCGAACGATTGGCGCAGATGGTGCAATTAGGGTTTGATGCTGAGATTTCTGAACAAAGAGAGCTAATCCCTCTAGTAAAGCCTGGGAGGACAATGGAGAAAGGTCCAGCTAAAGCAGCTAAGCCTCGTAATAGGGGGTGTGAAACTGCTGCTCCGCCAAGACAACAGAAGAGAGGTGGACGGATGATAGATCCGCCATCTGACGACGAAGGAGAAGATCAAGAGGAAGACGTAGAGGGCGTTATGACTCGCAACGACATACAGATAGTGTTTTTGGAACAATTAAGGATCATGCAAGGTTTGCCGGATCCTAGTATAACCTATATCAATCCATTAACACGAACTGCGAACCTAACGCCATGGCCCGCGAATTTTAAGCATATAAGGTTTACCTCTTTCTCGGGCGAATCTTCTGAAGATGCGGAGACCCACATAACTCGTTTTCACAACGAATGTGGCCCCTATGCCCAGGACCATGTTCTCAAGTTGAAATTGTTTGGAACTTCCTTAACGGGGTCAGCCTTAGCTTGGTACAGAGATCTAACACTAGGCTCTATTCCGGATTGGCAATCCATGGAGGGTCTCTTTAGGACCATGTTTGGGGTTGTCGAAGCTAAGGTAACCATCAAGATTCTAGCGGATACTAACCAGGAGCCTGATGAATCCGCCATCGACCATTTGAAGCGCTTTAAACTCCTACGAGCTAAATACAGAGATAGGCTAGCAGAAGATACCACTGTCGAGTTGGCAATTGCAGGGCTCGAGCCGGAGATACAAGCCCACTTCCAGCAAGTGTACGTGACGAATATGGCAGACTTAACCAATAGGTTAGCCAAGCATCAACATTTCCTCGACCAGACGAGGGTTCAGGCCAGCAAGAAGAAAGGCGTCCCACTATCGTACTATCCGGGTACTCTGAAGCCTAAGACGAGTGTCCCTCCTATTTCTAGGACGGTGGCGACTATAGAAGCTGATCCTTCGCCAATGGTCACTTGGGTTGAAGATGCTGAAGACGAAGACAACGTAGCGGTTGTAGAGGTGTTGGGTCGCCAGCCGCTACAACCGAAGAACGTAAGGTTCGCCAAAGAACCTGTTAAGATTATGACTTCTTTGCCTCTGAAGTCCGCCTTTGAGAAGTATACTTATAATGCTCATCAAGCTCCGGAGATCCTCGCCGAATTATTCAAGCAAGGGCGGCTCCAACACGAAGGTGGTTTCGTGCCTAAGCCAGACTATATGGCGGGCAAGAAGTATTGCAGTTTTCATAACATGAATAACCATTATACTAAGGACTGCGTCAAGCTCAAAGACCATATCCAAACGTGGATTAATGAGCGGGTCATGGAGATGGAAACTGCTAAGGAACCTACTTGGACGGAGACTCGACCCTTTCCGGGGGTGAACATGATTACTCTGGTTCCTAACAAATGCCATGGACTGGAACCTCGTCAACAGGGTTCTAGATTCCAAACCTATACCTACAACGCATACAAGGCGCAGGAGATTTGGCGACTCCTGATCTAGAAGGGAATGGCTGCTCCTGAATACAGGCCAGAGCAGCCCCAAAGCATTGGGTTAGACGGATCCTTTTGTTCTTTCCACCGTTTGAATAATCATTGCACGTCTGCATGCATAGAATTTAAAGATCAAATCCAAGAATGGTTGAATGAAGGAGTCCTGCAATTTGATAATGACACGGTGGCATCCATTCAACACTTTTGGGTGAATGCCATCGGCCAAGATGGACCCAATGACGCCTCGTGGACAGACAAGACAGTGAATCCGCCAGTTAGGGAAGAGATGGTGACGGTACCTAGGGCTCAGTTATGCCTTAACTGTAAGATAGATTGTCGTGTACCTCTTACACACGAAGAGCTTTTGAAGGCTCTTCAGGAGGCGACAGAGAAGGCTCTTGAGACGGCCAAACGGACCCATCCGTCGCCGGAACGCTCTAGGTCTGGTGACCCCAAGCGGGCGAAATATCATCACCAGGAGAAAGCATCTTATGCTACTCCAGTAAGATCCCGGAAAGACCCCGGACCTTCCGGAACCAAACCAGTAGTAGAGGCACCAACCCCTCCAACTAGGAATATTCAAAAGCGATACGGCAAGACTAGAAGAACTTTAGACGCTTTGAACTAGGGGAAGGTGACTCCTGATGAACTCTCCATGCCCGTGGAGCACATACGTGACGCCTATAAACGTTAAAAATCCAAAACTTATATCGACTCTCGTCGGGTATGGAAGGAAGAAAAATCACCACCTCGAAGAAGGAATGTTCATGAAAGGATTTCACATCCTACAGCAGCAGATGGTGCACCTCAAAGAACTCCGCGGAGGAAATTAGTATATTCTCCAGAGAAAACACCCCTCCGCTCAGCTGTTGAGATCCCACCAAAGCCCAAGTCTATCCATATAACCTCCGACAAAACAGATAGGGTAGATTATGTCGTTTTGAAATGGCAGCCTAAGGGGATGACGGCGGTTTCCACACCAAGAACTACTAAGGTCCCTGAGATACAGTCAAATACTCAGGAATCTGCTCCGGTCCTTAGCAGGTCATCGGCTCAGCCGGTTCCAATTCTCATTAGTCAGATGTCTGTAAGTCAACAATGTGATCAGCCCTTTCCTCAGTTCGTAGCGCAGCAGTTGAAGACTGATTTTTCTGTGAAGCAAGCAGAAGCTGCTCTTATACCTTCACAACCTAGGGTGAATACGAACTTATCACAGGTAGATAGGGAGATGCCAGATGCAGACGGCGAGATGTTGGAGGATGAAGAGGGTTATACGGACGGTGATGAGCCAGTTCTAGACTGTAATATGGCTTTCATATTATCTTCTAGTTATGCTTTGTCTGTGCCGATCCCAACTGCTTATTTCATACAAGAGGAGGCGGCGGACAAGCCAGTTTGTCTTATCCAAGCGTCAGACAATGAAGATCTTCCCGCCAAAGAGGATTTGCTTTCCTCACCAGGACACAATGACCATGATGGGGTCACTGATCTTCACAGCTCACACATGGTTTTTCCTAAACCTACGTTTACAATGACTCAACATCTCAAACCTCTCTACGTTACAGCAGAGGTGGAGGGTGTCCAAGTGAACATGATACTCATCGATACAGACGTGGCGGTGAGTGTTATAACACTTAGTACTATGGAACGACTTCAGATTCCAAGAGAGAAGATCCATAACTCTACTATAAAGGTTAGAGGGTTTGCTGGTGCTGTTGCTCAAACGGCTGTCTTCCTAGTGCTCAAGGTTAAACTTGGACCCTTTAACGCTTGTCACGGTCTTTTCGTCACGGAGACTACGGTCCCATACACGATGATTTTGGGACGTGATTGGATCCACAAAACATACTCAGTACCATCTTCGCTACATCAGGAGATGCTCATGTGGGATCCAGCTTCTGATAAACCAGTTTTGATCAAGGCGGACGAGCGCCCTTTTTCTATAGCGACTTGCTCACTGGAGGCGGATTATTATTACAGCTCTATGCGTCCTCTTGTGATCGACGGGGTTGATAGTAAGGGACATCCGCTAGGGGTGACCTCTACTGATCTCACACGGTGGGGATTGACTCAGGCTCAGGCAGATTGTTCTCGACCTGTCTCCATCGATTTTCAACCAGTCGTCAACGTGATTGATGATTTCAAGGCCGAGGAGGCAGAGGCTGTGGCCCCTCTGCTACAGCGGCTGGCGGTGTTTAGAGCTGACCAGTTAGCCTCAGATACGGTCGCTCTAGTTGAGTGTATCGACGAAGACGACGTCATCACCATGGAAGAAGTGGAGACCATTCCGCCTGCACCGGCAGCCTTAGATGACACTCCGCCTAAGGTCTGTGACCCAGTGGAGAGAATCAACCTTGGTACATCCGACGAGCCTTTGGAAGTCGTGATTAGTCAGCAGCTGGAGCCAGAAATGAGACAGCAGTTAATCAATTTGCTGCAAGAATTCAAGGATTGCTTTGCGGAAAAGTATCAGGATATGCCTGGATTGTCCAAAGATTTGGTCTGCCATCGTTTACCTATCAAGGAGGGAGCCAGGCCTATTAAGCAAGAACAGAGGCGAATGAATGCCGAAACCGCTATAGCAGTCAAGAAAGAAGTTCAAAGCATGGTTGATGCAGGAATCATCCGGCCAGCCCAATATACACAGTGGCTGGCGAATGTGGTCCCTGTCAAGAAAAAGAACGGTAAAATTAGGGTCTGTGTCGATTACAGAGACCTCAATGCTGCTTCGCCAAAGGATATATACCCTATGCCTATTGCGGATCTTTTGGTGGATGTAGTAGTAGGGCACGAGATGTTATCATTCATGGACGGCACAGCAGGATATCATCAGATACCAATTTACGAGCCGGATATTCACAAGACTGCCTTCCGTTGCCCAGGCTTTGCCGGAGCCTTTGAATATCTCAGCATGTCGTTTGGCCTGTCCAATGCAGGGGCCACATATCAGCGTGCTATGAACCTGATCTTCCATGACATCCTCGGGGACATTTTGGAAGTCTACATCGACGACGTGGTGGTTAAGTCTCAATCCAGGTCAGACCATATTAGCCATCTGCGTGATGTCTTTACACGAATGAGGAAGCACCAGCTCAAAATGAATCCAGCCAAGTGCATTTTCGGGGTTCGTGCTGGTGATTTCCTTGGTTTCGTGGTACATGAAAGGGGCATTGAAGTGGCGGGGGATAAAGCACAGGCTGTTCTAGACGCCCCAGCACCTCGGAACAAGAGGGAACTTCAAAGTTTGCTTAGGAAAATCAATTTTCTCCGACGCTTTATATCTAACTCAGCTGGAAAGATTGCTCATTTCTCTCCTTTATTGAAACTCAAGAAGGATGAACACTTTGTTTGGGGTCCTGAACATCAAGCGACTTTCGATAAAATTAAGGAATATTTGGCCAGTCCGCCAGTATTGCGACCGCCAAAACCAGGGATCCCACTGAAGTTATACATTTATGCTTCTAACAGTTCTGTGGCTGGGCTTTTGGCTCAAAATGAAACCACTACAGAGGGTAAGAAAGTCGAATATGCGATTTCTTAGCTCAGCAGGACACTTTTGGATGCAGAAACAAGATACTCCCCTATCGAGCGGCTATGTTTGGCATTATATTTTACCGCGACCAAGCTCCATCACTACATGCTTTCCCTTACCACCATTGTGGTAGCTCAAACGGACTTGGTCAAGTACATGCTTACTCGGCCTATCTTACGTGGTAGGATCGGCAAATGGATCTTAGCTCTCTCTGAGTTTTCTTTACAGTATGCACCGCTCAAGGCGATGACGGGATAAGCAGTGACTGATTTCCTACTTCATCATCCTTTGGAAGAATCGATTGAAGATCCTATCCCTTTCGTCAACATGATTGGAACGGTGCCTTGGATCCTTTACTTTGATGGTAGTAGTACAGACTCCTTGGCGGGTGCAGGCATTTGCATCCAGAGTCCATCAGGGACCAGCCACTCTTATTCTTTCCAGCTAGAGTGGACGTGCACAAACAACCAGGCTGAATACGAGGCCCTCATCATTGGTCTGGAACTACTATTGGATATGGATACCAGAGAAATCGAAGTATATGGTGATTCTCTACTAATCACCAAGCAGCTATTAGGCGAATACAAGTGCTTGTCTTTTCACCTAATACATTACTGGGAACGAGCATCAGAGTTGTTAGATCAATTTGCTGACGTGGTGCTCGATTACGTCCCTCGTGAACAGAACTTTGCAGCCAACGAATTAGCACAGCTCGCCACGGGCATTACTCTTGCCAATGGCGTCAAGGAACGCATCCTGAAAGTAGAACGCAGGACGTTGCCCTCTTTTGCTGCAAGAAGGGAACAACGAGGTGATTGGTTGGTTGCTACCCTAGACACAATCGATACCGATTGGCGGCAACCAATCATTAAATACTTACAAGACCCTTCTGCCCCATCTGAAAGGTGAATCAGGCACTTAGCTACTAATTATTTGCTCAAAGGCGTCGAGCTGCTTCGCCGGGGCGAGGAAGGCGTGGACCTCAGGTGTGTCTTTAGAGTAGAAGCCAAGAGGCTAATGCGTGAAGTTCATCTGGGTGTCTGTGGTTCACATCAGAGTGGATCAAAGATGAGGTGGCTGATCCGCCGATATGTGTATTTTTGGCTATCTATCCTCAAAGACTGCATCAGCTTTGCCCAAGGTTGTATTGAGTGCCAGATTCATGGACCAGCTCAACGGATTCCTAATATTCTCATGCAGCCTATCATCAAACCTTGGCCAGCCAGGGGTTGGGCACTTGACTTTGTTGGGGAAATCCATCCAAATTCTTCTCTCCAACATAAATACCTGCTGATTGGCACTGACTTCTTCACCAAATGGGTTGAGGCCATCCCTGTTCGAAATTGTGATGCAGCAACGGTCATCCGTTTCATATTTCAGAATATCATCTGCTGCTATGGTATTCCTGAGTGTATTGTGGCGGACAGGGGGGCAGCGTTTATGGCGGAGAGTACACAGACGTTTATTCAGGATTATGGCATCCAGTTTTTACACTCTTCCCCGTATTACGCTCAATCAAATGGCCAGGCTGAAGTTAGTAACAAGGTTATTATTTCTATCATCAAAAAGATGTTGGCGGATAATCCCAGAACCTGGCATACTGAGCTAGACAATACCTTGTGGGCGTATCGTACATCTAAACGAACTCCTACAGGAACTACCCCCTATGCCTTAATGTTTGGCCATGATGCTGTTCTTCCTTTGGAGATCAATGTTCGATCTCTACGGATTCGCGAGCAACATCAGTTGATTGGAGATGATTACGTTCAGGCTATGTTCCAGGAGCATGAAGATCTCGATGAGCAGCGACTAGACGCGTTGCAGAGCATAGTCTTGGAGAAGAAAAAGGTCGCCAGAGCTTATGACAAAAGAACCAAGGGTAAGTCCTATGGTGAGGGTGATCTGGTTTGGAAGGCTATGCTTCCCTTTGGCAAACGAGATACTGGACGTGGTAAATTGTCTCCCAAGTGGGAGGGCCCCTTTGTCATTGATCGGATTGTTGGCAAGGGTGCTTATCAACTTAGAGATTTGGAGGGTGACGTCCATCGAAACCCTATCAATGGGCGCCATCTCAAGAAGTACTTCCCTAGTGTTTGAGAATATGAAGAGCCGCTCGCTATGGTTGAGCCAGGGGGGCAAGCTTCGGCCTAAGGTTTCCTACCAACACAATAACGCTCTGCCTTAGTTCCCTTGGCTTTGGCAGCGTACCTTGCCTCAGCCTAAGGATACTAGGGGGGCAATACAAGGGATACTCCTCATAGAAGACCTGGCGGTTGAGGATAGAAGACCTGGCGGTTGAGTCTGCCAGCGATAAATAGAATGTAGAAGATGAATCTGCTTGAGGTTCATTAGTCTTTTTCGTTTTCTTTTATGAATCTGTTCAAGGTTCATTTACTTAGTCTGCTTGGGAATCAATGTTTATGGTTCTCAACAATTTATGGTTATAATAAATACATTCAACACGAAAAACAACAATGTTTTTCGACAAGGTCAATAATTTTTTTTTTTTGAAAAAACATTTCATGGATGACTTTGCGGTCAAGAGCTTTACAAGTACATAATTACATATATGCCTATACTTCTAAAATTCTTGATCGAACATGATCTGTTTTACAGATTCTTTTGCCCATGGAGGTGTCTCAAATTCCCTCCAACCATCCGCCCAGATTGTCATCCATCTCACCGACATGTTGGTTGCTTCAGCGGGTGGAAGCGATCAGGCTCACTGAGGAGGAAGCGGGAGCATGAACGGTTAGCAGAAGACCAAAAGAAAAGAAATTTACAACCGCCGTTCATAAACAGCTTGTAGATACTGTTTCTCGCTCCTTAACTCAACCAAGACGGCGCCTAAGCCACTATCCGCTATTATACCCAGGGACAATGTGGAAGAAGTTCGTGCTTTTGGGAATTTTATCCAGGATCCACGTTATCCAAATGGGCATAATACCAGATTATGCGACTTAGACGATATCTAATACCAGATTATACAACTTAAGGTGTTTGAACAAACATCTCTGTATAATCTGGGGGAAAGGACTCAGGAAGCCATAGCGGCTTAGTGGAGAATCTAGAGAATGTAATAGACATGTTGAAAGCAAAAGGCAATGAAAGATATGTTTTCGTTGCATACTAAGGGTTTCATTATATAGCGAATGGCGAGTGAAATCCAACGGCTGGGATGAATTAGGGTTTCCCACCATCGGTCAAATCAGAGTTATTAAGGTTTTTATGGTCCCCAACCGTTTTGTTGGTACGGAGGATCACGAGGTTTGAATTTCAAACTGACCGTATCTTGGAAATTGACAGTTGCATATAGGGATCATTAAACACTACGCTATTGCTTGAAGTTGGGCCGGATAGGTCTGGGCTTCGTATCAGGATTGGACTTTTCTGATTCTAATCCAATATTATATGAAAAATAGATATTACATAAGGGCCCAATTCACTCAGGGGGCATGGCCTGGAGTTCAAACAGTTCAAGACCTAACCTTCCTATCTTAGCTTTCAGATATTGGATTTCAGCCTTCAGTTTTTCATCAGCTGCTTGGCTTTCTTCTGTTTCGGCCCAGAGCTTCATCAAGTGAGCCCTTTGCTGATGTGCTGCGTCAAGTCGAGCATTTTGCCTCTCCCGCACCATTGCTATTTTTCGGTCAAGAAGCTCTTTTTCTCGCTCCAGGCGTTTGATTTCCTCCTCGTCTTCTTGTTCCACAGCAAGCACAAGGGAGGAGTAGGAGTTCATGGCCTTGGACAGAACCGAAGTCTTCTTGCTGGTTTTGGCTTCTTGTTTTGGAGCCTCGCCCGCCTTGTTTTGGAAGGTCTCAAGGAGCTTGAGGAAAGTGATCAGAATCTCTTTTACCCTGGCTTGAGCTGTGGCGGGCAGGTGGTGAACTTGATTCTCCAGGGTCTGCAGTGCGCCTCGGATCCTCTCACGAACCTTCTCATCCGTAAGATCTTCCTGGTATACTTGGCTTATGAAGCTCCAGGCATCCGTGATTTCAGCTTTGTCCTTCTGTGGGGTTGGCAGCTGCATTAGAGGATCGTCACTAAGCCGAGGGATGGATTTGGGACCGGTGGTGGCGGTTTGTGGAGAGGTTGATGTGAATGGACCTTTGCTTTGGATTTTGGACAGAGGAAGAAATGGGACCAAGCTCCGTTCGCCAATATTCTCAGCACTCCTAGACTGGATATGAGTCTCTATCACCTGAAAAGAATATGAGTATGAGGGGAATTAATACTTAAACAATCTAAAATGAATTAAGGTTGTTAGAAGGGTACCTCTGGTTCAGGAGGGGTATCCGCTAGGATCTCTACCAATGGAATTACTGGCTTCCCAGGTCCGCCTAGGGAAGAAGCTGGGGGCACTTCTGGGTAGGAGCCGGTCTCTATGACGACATCCATGTTTGACTCCAGGAACTCTTCAATGGTCACCCCTGGTACTTCTGGTTCTGGGTCTGACTCCAGAAAGTATCACCCTTGGCGGTTCTTTCACGATCGCCAGTATTGTCGGAGCCCGAGCGGATGATGTTTCTCCCACGGTTTCCTCTGCGGAGGGGGCCGGTTTGGTCAAAGGATTAGTCTGGGCTGGAGTTGGAGCATTGACTAAGGGGATGCAAGTGGTACCTGTATCAGGAGAAACCCAGTTTAGGGGAGTCGCATCTATAGGAGGTTTTCTCCGGCATTGATCAAGAAAACTTTCAAGCTTTCGCCAGGTAGCTTGGATTTCGTCCCAGGTCTCTGGAATTCTATGTCCAGGTTCAGGATCACTAGATGGTGAACTAATTGAGTCGGAAGACTCACTTGAGGAAATCTCAATTGGTCTGGATGCAGTAGGAGCAGTGCTGGGAGCTGGTTTTCTACTTTGTCTCAAAGTTAGCCCCTGATGAAGAAAGTTCGCCAACTACATCAGACTTATAAGTTGGTCTAAAGAAAATAGTAGTTGATGATTGGCGGATCATGGTGGATTAATGTAAATACTTACTGGCACGTTGTCTTCCTCATCTTCTTCTTCTTCGATCGCTGGGGGAGGAGGCTTCAATTTCTTCAGACTTTGAGCCGCCGCATGGGGAGTTTGAGGAGCCTTGCTTTTCTTTATGGCGGGAAGGGGTTTCTTAGAGACATGTGGCACGAAAAATCAGTTAGTGGTTTTTCTAAATATAACATAACCAATGTGAATAGTAGCTTAGCGAATGTTTACCTGTACAGTATCAGCTTCTGGCTCAGGGTACAAAGGACCCCCATCGAGTACCTTGGCATCCTCAGAAGTGAGAAACTTCTGGTGGCTCTGAAATAAGGACAGGAACTCCTTCTTGAAGAAGTGGCCTCGGAGTTTTTCCCACCAAACTTGATACTCGTCTGAGGCAATGCCGGAAATTGTTAACTCTTGGCATTCCTCTAGCGAGGGAAGAATTGCAGGACACAGGGTGGAAGTTGAAGGAGTATCTTCGTCCGCCGGATTGTCTTTGCTTGGCCGCCAGGCGGAGAATAGGTTGATGCTTTGGATTGGCGGATAAGGGAGAAGCTGGGTAAGTCTGAATTGGCGGGCGAATAGATGGGGTGCATAGACTTCGACGCCTTGTCCACCTTTGTCTGAAGAGAAGAGGGGGAGGTCCGCTATGGATATGCATTGCAGAAATAACATTTTTCCCTCCTTGCATTGATCGACGGATGGCAGAAAGCCAGTCCTCAGAGCTGAAGGGTGCTGCCGGTTAAGGAACATCTGGGCCTCCGAGTAAAAGCCTGGCGCATCCGTCTGGTAGATAATATCAAAGCAAGGTGCATAGCCTTGACCATATTTGGGTGGCTGGCCAGCGTAGGCCGCTCCCACAATCATCTCGTCCCCTAGCTCCTTTGGCTCCGAAGCCAATCCGGGGAAGTACATATTAGCCCATATCTCCAGAATCCACAGCGGCCCAGGGACTTTGCAGGTCAAGGGGTTCATCGAGAGGGTATGGAGTCCCCTATAGAGGTGTGCCAAGACTATTGGGGCGAGGCTGATTTTATTACGGGCGTAGAGGATTTCTGCCATTCGCTTGTAGGTCTTGGTCATCTTGGAGGCGGATGGGCAGAATACGAACTTGTTTAGCCAAAAGTCGAGGAAGGCGATTCCTCCGATATCATCCGTCATCGGGCTAAACTCATAAATCCACGTTTGATAGCTCATATTGTGGAAAGCAGGCAGAGGGGTGGATGGCACATCACTCTGCGGGAAGTCATCTTGATCAAAGGGTTTTCTACCCATAGGAAATCCTAGCCCGGCGTATAGGTCTAGAAGAGTGACGCTGGCTTGCCCGAACTTAAAGTCGAAGGCGTTTGCGGATGGATTCCAGAAACATGCCAAGGACATAAACATGCAGCGATTTCCGCTCTTGGGATTGAGACTAAAGCAAAGGTCGAGGACCTCTTCTATTCCGGCATACTGCCACCTTCGGGCGTCTATCTTTTTCCTCTTGACATACCAATCCATCATGGTCCGGGTTGGTAGAGGCCAGCAGCCAGGGGTGATTGGAACCTCGAAATGGTTCGCGGATTTCCATTCTCCACAATTGATGTTATGACCGTGAAACGCCACCGGCGGCGGACGACACTGATCCACAATGGAGGATATGGCTTGGGTGTTGCATTCTTGTTGCTTGGGACCTAGCCCGGCACGGCCGTAGTCATTAGGTGGGAGAAGAGAGGTCTGAAATGGGCTTCCGACCTCGAGGACGGAATCAATGATTCTCTTCTTTCCTCGGAGAGCTTCTGGGTAGTAGATTTCTGAGGCCATGGTTGAGAGGAGAAGAAAGGTTTGAAATTTTAGGATGAAATTGGTGTTTCTTGATGAGGGCTTTATAGAATCTGAAAAGAGGTTCTGTGAATTTCTGAGGCAGTGTGTTTGAAAAATATTTAGGATTTCGTGAACAGTCTTCTGAGCTCGAATTGGTAAAGTTGCATTGGTTAGAGGGAACGACGCATTCTTCAGGTTTTTAAATAGGTTCGGATTGGGCTTTCTCAACCTTCTTCAATTTCAATGGGCTGGGGGGCAATGTTTGGGCCTAAATTAACATTTACCCGAGACTATGGGCCGCAGCCCAAAGGGTCATCCATTAGAGGATAATCCAATATATTTTAAATTGCATTCCTTTTGGGAATAAGACTTGGAGTCCTTCTAGGAGTCCGAATTGGAAGTGGTTTAAGGTAATACAATCCTATTTGATATCAGAATCTGTTATGCTTGATACACACGTATTTGGGGTTTTGAGATCACTATATAAAGAACTCTAGGACAACGTAGAAATAGTTCACAACCATACAACAACAAGCTTTTGCCTCGCAAATCTTGCAAGCCTCTCCGGAGCAATCTCTCGCGAACTGCCTTCCACCAACTGCAAACGACCACTCTTCCAACCAAGCCGCAAACCTACGCCCACCATTGGTCGCCGTACACCTGCCGCTGTTGTCGAAAGTGCCTTGCGTTCGTGTCGAAGCATCGCTGAGACATATCGAGTCTAGTCGTCACGCCTTGTGACAAATCGAGTCGTTACCCCCGTAACAGTCTTTCCCAATCTGCCAAAGGTTGGACGAACATACTCTGCGGTCTTGATTTAAAGCTCTGCTTTGTATCCCAGGATCGGAGTAAGATTATCTCAATCTACAAAAGGTTGAGTAGAAAATCCTAGTAATCGTTTAGGTCTTGTTCGAGCCTTTACGCCGGCCTGTCAACGCCCGCGTACAGTCGCTTGATCGAAAAGTCAGGTAGAAGGGAGCAGACGAGTACGTTTGCCAGAGTCATCCGCTCGCCAAGGGTGATTCATTCGCCAGACGTCATCCGCCACCAAGGTTGTACCTAACCCAAAGGTACTGGCACGCTCACACCAGGACTGAAATCTACGTCTGCCACCCCCATGTGTTGATAGTTCGACAGGTGTCAAAACCGACGCGAACACACATAATTGATAATGCCCTGTTCGTGGTCGATCAGATACTTAATTAGACCTGATGTTTCTACTTGGGTTATTTTAGCTGGCCCAAAATACTTATTAGATTGGGTTTGGGCCGCCCACGACCTGATGAGAGAAATTCAAAAAAAATAATGAAACTCTGAAATTGGTCCCGGCGGGGCTCGAACCCGCGACCTTCGGCTCATAAGACCAACGCTCTAACCAACTGAGCTACGGGACCTGTTTGATATTAATCCCATAATACTAGTATAAATACCTTTTTACTACAATTGTTAAGCAAAAAAACTTCCCATCTTTCTAAGAGTAGTAGAACTGAGATTTAAAGCACGATAATGCTCTCTCTCTTTTTTTTTTCTTTCTTCAAGTGATTGACACGCACATCTAGTTACTTGGCCAAAAGCAGTACAATAAAACAAAGAAACGACACTGATTATCAATTCAGATCTCCACTAAGAAAACATATATATTCAATATCTCCATTTTTTGGCTGCTGATGTCTTTTGTTAAAGTAGTGCTCTGGTTAACTGGAGATGACAAGGAATTGCAGAAACTAGAAGAGTGAGTGATCGATGGTGCCTGTTTAAAGTTAAAAGATAGGAGCCGGGGGGACCTATTTGGTTGCCTCAGATAGAGTGCTATAGATTATATATAGTGCGTGAAGCAACAATATTGGTTTTGTTAATTTAGATTTTAGACTACTGCCTTATATACTAGTGCAACCGTGCAAGACACTTTCGTTCAGTGACTCTCAATAAATCATTGCTGGTTTGTCCGACGTCCCATTCACCATGTCTGTTATCCAGTGATCGAAATATCTTCGGTCATTTGGTTCCAAATGAAGACATATGATCAACTTTTTATTCTCCCCCAGAAAGAGTACATTAGATAAGAAAAGCAAAGCTTACAATGATGATCTTTGGTACTATATTTACAACCCACTTATCACATCTCACAGAAACGCATGTCTAGGATTCATGGTTCTAATATAAGCGAATCACAACGCTGATCCCAGACTCTAATTTTATTAGCACCATTTTGGTTACCAAGAGATCCAACAGAGGCTACAGTGCCAACAATGTGCTAGTTAGTACATACTAACGATTTCAGAATTTACATTTCACAACATTGCCTGACAATTCATACCAATTCTTCGCTGAAGTTTATTCGAAAAACAATGAGCATCCTCTCCTAGGCCCAAAGGGCAAGGATGGACATGGAGACAGAGCCAAGAACAAGAGCGGTGAATGAAGTTTTCCTCAACCATGAATTAGAGGTCATCATCTTGTTGTGGAAGAAATCAAGAGCTATAAGATCGACCAGAGCCATGTAAATGAGAATACCCGAGGAGAAAGACCCTAACAAGCCCTCCAAGATTAAGGCATTAGGGCTACTGTCGTCGTAACCTGTCACTGAGAATAAGATCATCCCCAACACAATCCCCATCGGCGTCGTTACTGCAAACATGAAGCACATGTAGGCTGTTGTTCCAAAGGTGAACCCTGCCTGCAGCAGTACATATAAGCAAATTAAACTTTACCCTTTATTTACTCCTTTCCTAATTTTAGTGTGCTTTTTGCAATTTTCGCCTACGTGTTCCTACTTGTGCACCTTTTGGATGCATCATACAACAGTTGATTATCTTTTCGTTAGTGCTTATCTTTTGTAGCATTGTAACAAGCTAAAGTTGGATTTTACAAAATTTTCATTTTCATAAAGAACACAATTCCCTCTAATCACATTACTCAAGCAACAAAACATTTCCCTCTCCAGGAACAAATGACCCAAATCACACAGATACATACCCTCCTCAAGTGACCAGGAGCAGTAAAATGCAGCATCATTGAACAAATATTTAGAACTATTTTGTTACAATCAATTGAATCAAACATATATTCTCATGACAGATAAGCCAATATATTGTTAAAGCAGTATCGATGCCAAATTTGAACAAAATAATAAACTTAAGTCTGATTTTTAGTATGAAGAAACAATAGTTGCAGACATTATACTCAAAACTGCAATTTTCAATACCTGTACACAAAAGACTCAAAAAAAAAAAAAATGTCATTGAACAAACTTGTAATGTCACACTTACTAAGTTTTGTAATCAAATTGCTTCTATCCTAATTTTTTGTACGAGCTAAACCCGTGATTTAGTTCGTAAACAAATTTCGTATACGAGTCTATTATGCCTGTATTAATCTAAAATCTGACTTTAATCTGCTGACATAAATTTAGCTAATCGATCGTTCAAAACTAACTTGATGAAGGAATCTACTGAGTAAATGTAACTAAAGAGTAGAGCAATCAAGTGATAAATAAATTTACCTGAGCAATGCAGCCACCGAGGCCCATACCCTCGAAAATCTGATGAAACGCAAGCGCAGCTACCAAAGGCCTTATGGTGCACTGATTCTGAGACATCCCCATCGTCACTCCTATAATCACCGAGTGAAATATTATCCCTATCTCCAAAACCTGCGACACCAATCTCTGCTTCAACCTGATCATCATCTCCTCGTGGCTATGGTTATTTCCAATAACTGCACCCTCAACTTTCAACTCGATCGACGCCGCCTTCTTGGTATGCAGCTCCTCCATCGTGGCCACAGGAAGGACCTCGTACTGGCCGTGGGAGTGCGCAGTGTGGCTTTCCATGTGGGCACTGGCGGTGAGGTCGACTAGGAGAGCAGCGATGGCGCCGATCATGGTGACGAGGCCGGAAAAAGGGTAGTCCTTCCAGGGGTGGCGGGAGGCGACGTGGCAGTCGGAGAGGGCGGCGAAGGCATCGGGGAGGACGTGGACGAGGGAAGTGGAGAGGATGACGCCGGCGGCGAAGCACTTGATTAAGAGAGTAGCGCGGTCGTAGGCGGGCTTGCCTTGGAAGTGACGTGCGAGGAGGACGGGGGAGGTGATGCCGACGACGCTGGTGATGAAGATGACGGCGATGGAGATGAGCTTCAGCTGAGCCGCCGCGTGGCCGTCGCGGCACGCGATGGTTCGGGCGGTGTCGGCACCGCACGCGGCCATGTGGGGGTTGTGTGAGGTCTGGTCTAAGTAGAATGTTACACTTGGATGTTAAGAGAGAATGAGATTAGTCGTGTTTTGTTTGTGTGTTGGGTTTGGTTTTGTGTCGACTTGTTGTGTTGAAAGAGAAGAAGAGAGGGTGGAGAATTGAGTGGTGTGGAGTACACCGGTGAGGGAGAAGAGTCTTCTCCTCCCGGGTTTTTAATAGCGTAGAATTTTTTTTTTAACGATCTCGGAATTTATACATCATTTCATTCCAGTGTCGTTACCTTGTTTTTGTTTATCATAATGTAACATGTCGTTCAGATTGGAGAAGAAAAAATTTCAGAAAAAATCGGTACATGCTCGGAGTAGTAATATTTGGCCATGTTGATATTAATTTCAAGGAAAAAATTCACCATTGGTACCCAAACTTACCTCGCTATATAAGAAAGGTACCCGAACTTGAAAAACGATCACCATAGTACCCAAAGTTTTAAATCCTATTATAGAGGTACCTAGCGTGTTTTGACCGGCTGACTTCCCGGTTTTTGATGACGTGGCAGTTTACATTTTGATTCCGAGGGGTAAATGTCCATTATAACCCGAGAGTACGTCTGATGAGAAAACCCAACTCACAAGTACAAAAAACCCAACTCACAAGTACCATTGGACTTCATCTTCTGAACTCTGAACTGAGAAGCTGACACCAGACTCCAATGGAAGGAAGACGATTCCGAAGGTTCGTTATGCCAAGACGAACCCAACAAACCCAAACCCCCAACCTCCTTCCCACCACTCACTCCCACTGCCACACTCACTCCACCGCCACCGTCTCCTGCTGCTACTGCGACTACAAATTCTTCTCCTTCAACGACCACATCTTCCACTTGGGCCGCAAGCACTCCCTCTCTCTCCAATCATGGTTCTCCGTCGGCGTCAGATTCTCCCTCTCCGCCCTCCTCGCCGTCTTCCTCCTCCTCCCTCTCACTCTCCTCCCCAACAACCTCTTCCCCTCATCACTCTCCTCCTCCTTCGCCACCCCATTAAACGACGCCGTCTACGTTGTCGTTGCCACTCTCTTTTCCGTCTCGGCCCACGAGTTCGGCCACGCCCTTGCTGCTGCCAGGTCATCATTCTTGATTTCTTCTACTTTGATTGTGTTCCAGTTGTAAATGTTCATGCTTTTTGGGTTTGATTATATTAGGCAGTGAGGGGATACGTATGGAGTATGTTGCTGTGTTCGTTGCGTGTCTGTTTCCGGGGGCTCTGGTGGCTTTTGATCATGATGTGATGCAGGCATTGCCTTGTTTCTCGGCGCTTCGGGTTTATTGCGCTGGCATTTGGCACAATGCTGTGGTGAGGTTCCGGTTTTGAGTTGTTTAGTGTAGAGGTTAATGTGGTTGGTAGAAGTAATGTTGATTGGATTTGAATTTTTACCTGCAGTGCTGTGCGGTTTGCGGCTTGGCATTGTTGCTACTTCCGTTTATGTTGTTTCCGTTTTACACACACGGTGAAAGCCCCATGGTACTTCACTCACTGCAAGCAGTTGTTTTGTTAGTGTTTACATTGCCAATGTATGAGTTTCACATTTATAATTTGTACGTTGTGATTGTCTGGTGTAGGTGTTGGGTGTGCCTTCTACATCGTCTGGTGTAGGTGTTGGGTAGCAAGAGGATCCTGCCCACTTAGCAGCAGGAGAAAATTTCCTCTGCATATAAAAGAGCATCTTTTAGGGTAAAATATCTTTTAAAACTTGTTGCAGCATTTTGCATGAAATTTTGGAAGCAAAGAAACAGCCAAAATATGGTGGCATAGTTACAACCTTACAAATAAATTGATTCTTATATACAGATCGTTTAACTACTTTAGTTGTTTATGTTGCTTATTTTTAGATATACGAGTTGCATACAGAGATATTGCAACCTGTTGTGAATTGTTCCTCTTCACTCTGAAACCTTTTTCTGATAAAGAAGAAAAGTATTCAACCACTTATTGAGTGTTCTGTAAACTTGTTTCGTCCAGGTCAAGTTGGAGCAATACGATTAGGAGTTAGCAGGGCCTTGCAAAATTGGGAACCAGACTTGCGTCCTACACTCAAAGCTTGTATGTTGTCTCTCCCCTGGCTTTATCTGTTTGTTATTCTTGATCTGCCCTTCCATACAATTGCCAAAAAAAAAAAATAACTTCTCTTCCATATATTCGTACAAAACCCTTCTTGCTTAACCAGTTCAATTGTCTTTGCAGCTGGTTTCTTAACTAGGGACTCACGTGTTGTCGAAAGGAAAAAACCAGGAAAAGCAAAAGCAAGAAAGAGCTTCCAATGGGTCAAGCGTTGATCAGTTGGGTGTGAGTTTGATTCTGTGCACAACCAGTTTTGTTTGGAACTTAAATTGTCATTCACCGCAATAACTTGTTGAAATTCAGTCATATGGCCTCAAATGGCACTGATAGTGGATTAGCTTGTAATAGACCAGCAGTCTTAGAAGAATTGTGAAAATTAATATTCGTCATTTGAGTTATTCGATCTCGAAGCAAATGTACGTTGGTTTTTGATTTGTTGTACAATACAATCTCATGTTCACGTTACTTTGCACTAGTTCTATACTAGTCCATTTAAGAAGCTTTCATCCAAGATACTGATATTTCTTCACTTCAGTTTCCCTTCAAGCTGATTGTGTAAGACCTACGTTTCCTGATAAAAACACAAATGACGGCTTGAAAATGAAGCTGCATTGACACACGATACTATCGCGCTTATCTCATAGCTGCAATGAGCCAACGACCCTGGTATTTCATTAAACCAGAGACCGTCAATTAAATATACTGCTACAACAGAATAAGCAAATTTCTTAAGAACCCCAGTAGCAGCCACACTGTAGGCAGCCATTGAACAGAGGCTCCAAAGAAGCAAAGAATGCAAAATTGGGTACAACCATAACGTTTCTGGCTGTACATCACACACAGTTTCAATCACCTTATAGGGCTAACAACCCAACCTGTGAGCTTGGCGTTGGATTCGGAGAGTGAGGACTTGAGGGAGTCGACGTCGGAGAGGAGAGATCGGAGGTCGTAAATAAAACTCGGAATCAAAATGTTTGTTAGACGGAGATTACAGATTTGCCCCTCGGAATTAAAATGCGAACTGCCACGTCATCAAAAACCGGGAAGCCAGCCGGTCAAAACACGCTAGGTACCTCTATAATAGGATTTAAAACTTTGGGTACTATGGTGATCGTTTTTCAAGTTCGGGTACCTTTCTTATATAGCGAGGTAAGTTTGGGTACCAATGGTGAATTTTTTCCTAATTTCAATCGTTAAAATATGACTATTAATGGCATTGCTAACAAGTCCATTATAAGGCGTTGCCCAAATTTCATAATTCATACATCAGCTCAATAAAATATCATTAGATTGTTAGTCGATTGCATATGTAAGTCGATCATGCCAGAGAAGATGTAAGAAATAGAATTTTGATAAAATGAAATGACTATGAATCCTTGTGTAAAATGTCCTCAAGGCTCGGTAACTAAATCTGAGGCTCATAAATTTTGATCTCACTATTTCATGTGCAATAGTGAAATAATGAGAAATGTAAAATGTAAGAAATAACAGATGGTGTTGGCCTAGATCATCCACTACATGCCTTCTTACATAGTTCCCATGTTATGTCTAATTTTCATTATCTTTTAAAATCGCTTTATGGAATGACATAGTTTTTCCTTGTCACATCTTATATCATCTAACAATTTATGACTTGATTATTTTTCAACAATTCATTCAAACGAAGTCGGTTATGATTAATTAGTACTTAACAATAAGTGTAAAATTATCTTATGAATTAATTTCAGTTTAACTACTTGAACTTTGGCCCAATCCTCATTTAGTCCATGTTCTTTCGATTTCATCAGCTACGCTCATGTGCTTACTAAATTAATCAACCGTCACTACTTTTGTAAATTCCGTCCAAACGATCTGTCAATTGATGACGTGGCAGCAGAGAAAGTTCTAAAAACCGAGCTCTAGATAAAACTTTGACTTTTCTAGCCTTATCTGAATAGTGGGGCTATAACGCTTTTGGAGGGAAAAGATTTGCGTCTAAACTCTTGTTTGTTTATTGTATTGGTATAAAAATGTAACTTGTCCATTATAGCCCTTATTGTGGGTCTGTCTCTACCAATGAGTAAAATATCGGATATGGAAGAAATATCGACATTTCAAAATACGGATATTTCGACGGAAGTATAGATAAAATATCGATCTATTAGAAATTTTGACAAAAACGATGGAAACTATAAGAAATACATGGAAATTTGTATTGAAACTTTCTAAGGTTATTTTATGCTATGTTATCGATCATATGTGAGAAGAAAATGTTGATAAACTCAAATAGATATCAATTTATTGAAATGTTATATGAATTACTACGTGAATAGAGCTGATATTTATTGAAATATGATTTAATATATATAATTTATGCTTGAAACCTAAATGGAGGCTAGACCATCACACCCTTTAACATTAGTTGTACATAATATTTCACAAAAGCAACTACATGAAGTTTTTAAAACCATACAGAAGACCGATGAGGTTCGAAATTCGCACTGCCTTCTTCATCGTTTTGTGTAGAGTCATGGGTGAACTGCGAAGAATATTCGTTGAATGATTGCTTTCCTCTAACATTCTGCATATATTGACTTACATACCAACTATATGGGTCAAGTTGCCATCTTTGAGGATTCTGGGACTCATAGTATGGACCACGCGTTGCTCCATGATTATCAGCATCTGAGTTAGTTTGTGTCTGTGACCATGAACTATCACTGGATGACATACCATAAGGCAAGTAATATGATGGATACGGTATTGTAAAGTTCTGACCATGATTGTAGGGTTTATAATTACCGTGATCCATATCTATTGAGCGAAAATTAGTTGACAAAGAATCTTCTGTAATTCTTGATAGACTCCCATCACCCGTTTGTCTTGGATTAAAGTTAACTCTTGTGACACCTCTATTGTATCCATGACATGCTCTTCTGTCACTATGGTCGTCATCTTGAGTTGAATGTGTATAGTGTTGTTCCTCAGTAAAATACGTGTTGAAAATTAGGTGGGTTATTAGTTCTTGAAAGGTAGGTTAGTCAATTTCGGAAATATCGGAAATTTCGTGGAAATATCAGAAATATCGGGGAAATATCAGAAATATCGGAAAATATCGAGAAATTTCGACGAGAAAATGGCAGAAGTGAATCGATATATCGATTGGGTGGAAAAACGATAATATCGCAGAAATATCGGCGATAATATCGATTTTACATACCTTGGTCTCTACTACCACATTATCAATTGACATATCGTTTGGACGGAATTTACAAAAGTGGTGACGGTTGATTAATTTAGGAAACACATGGGTGTAGCTGATGAAATCAAAACAACAGAGATTGAAATAATGATTGTGCCAAAATTTAAGTAAGTAAACTAAAATAAATTCTTACCTTATTATAGACATGACACAATAACAAATTCCGCTGTATATGAGTGAAAGATGTAAAGAATGGAGTAAAAGTGACCTCCATTTTGACAGTCACGTCATGAGTATATGAGGGATGAAGTATACTAGATACACCAAAAATAGTTCACCTGGGTTTCAGAGTTTGAAAGTTGAGTGGAGTGATGACATTGCCGCTATTGCATATGTGTGATTTTCCATTTCTTGTCAAGTGTGATATGTGTGTATCTCCACTTGCAGCATTCCCACAAAGAAGATTGTCGTTAATCAAAGTGTCTTCCAACTTCAACATCAGAAAAACATTATCCATAAGAATAACAAGCCTACTACCACGGTAGCCTTAGTTTTGGGCTACAAAACCCAAAAGCAAATAAGCCCAGTTAGAAGAAAACTATCGAGTTTGAGATCCATTGGACTTTATAAACAACCCAAAATAATTAATAAACACGACTCCACAGTATTAAAGCAGTAAATCACAACAAATCCTTACTCAGCTTATTGTCAAAGTCAAACTATGATCGATCAGACCCACAAAACTGGAAGTCCTTATTCAACAATGACAATCGATAATGGGAGAAATATCAAATCAAAGAATAGGGACATGACAGCCCAGTTACACCATAAACTCTCAGAGAATATATCTTTAGCTATAGTACACGGCGGCGCCAAGTTTGCATGGTTCTGATTTGATCGTACTGTGAAATTTCCCACGGCAAGAATACCCCTTATGAACGAAGCTGCAATAGTCGCAGTGGAATCTGAAATCCGAAGCGTGCAGGAAGACTTATCGAAGAGGGGGAAAAGAAATCTAGCTAGAGGAGAAAGCTCGTTCAGACTGATCGACCTAGCAGGCATTTTATATGTGTATGAACATCAACAAGATTTTGAAATTAGCAAAGCTAGCTTACTCATTTTCAATGCAAGGTGGTCCATTCTAAAGAGGCTGACCAACACTAACACTACAACGTTGGCTCAACCAACTCAACTGAGATAAGGGATAGAACTACATCTACTTGGAACTTGGCATGGTTTTCTCTTGGAAATTTCGCAAAAGTCTTCAAACATTTGAATTTGGTTCTCCATTTCAACCAACAATGCATTCAATTCGATCAAGCCAGAACTTACAATCGTAATGACTTAGATGACCATCAAAATAAGGATCAAATAAACTATAGTCATGATGTATAGCTAGTAATATAGCAGAAATATTTGATTGCACAGATTGCAACTACACGATGCAGTTTTAACCGTTTATATGTTTTGGATGTATATATATTATAGAGATAAATTTTAACCATCACACTGGGTCATGTATCAAATTATACGAACAGTTTAAGTTTCGGAATGTATTTCTTGTAGAATCATACACGAACTAAGCCCCTTATCATAAACCACTAATCATTCGATATATCGACCTATAGAGGTTCGATTCATTTTCGATCCTCCCCCATCATCACATATATACTCACATAGGTTTAGTTTGGTATTGAGTTTTAGGGGAAATAAGCACTTATAATTATCATTATGAGTTGATGAGGTGCTTATTTATAAAATTTAGTTGAAAAAATCACAATTTTAAAAAGTAGGTCTGATGTTGCTTATTTGTAACTCAATTTTTCAATATTTGAGTATTTTCACCTCAATATCAAACTAAGGTGACCTCTCCGTCGGCCTTTGAAAGCAGCAATTCCAATAGACTTATTGGTGCGGGATATGAACGGTATTTCAAGTCTTCTTAACACCCAAGAGTATAGAATAAGTTTCTTACAGTACAAGCACTCTTTCTATCACTTGTTGTACTCGTGATGAGGTGCAAACGAGAAATTACTTACCTTTGGAAAGGCAAAGCAGAATCTTTTAAGAATGCTTCTGCTTAAGTGCTAACCACCGTCACTATATATACGTACAAATTCATCATCGATTGTCTTGTTAACTAGAACACATGCATGCATCTAATTAACTCATATTCCTTGTCTGGCAACAGAGAACAGAGACTACTAACTAACACAATGTTTTATCTAATCTCGGTCATTACGACCACGACTTGTAATGAACTTGATCGATGTTAAACTTAACACACACAAAGTTCATAACATTGCATGAATAATATATATATATATATATATATATATATATATATAAACAGGAGTTCATACCAGATGCAGAGAAAAAAGCCATTGGCAAACAAAACAAAAGTGTTCTGTGATCCTCTCACCATATCAACAACTATCTATGGGGCTAGATCAATATGCTTGTATGCAGTGGCGGATCCAGTATGTAAATGGGGGGGACTGAAGCATCCCCCAAACTGAGAAAAAGAAAGAAAAAACTATGTATTTAAAATTTTGTGTTTGGGTCTTGAGGTCTTTTGATTTTGTGCCTTGAGGTCTTTTGATTCAGTGCCTTGAGGTCTTTTGATTTTGTGTTCTGCCTGCTTCTAATGAACAAAGTAATGAAAATTACTGAACTTCTTTGTCAGACATTGCAGCGGAAATCTCTTGATATGGTGCAGGCTATGAACTTTGTTGGAGTTACAAAGTCACTTCTTCAGGAGATGAGAGAAGAATGGTGGGATGATTTGGTAAGAGATGTGGTATCTTTTTGTGAAAAACATGATCTTGATATGCCTGATATGAGTGCTCTTTTTAAGGATGGTACAGGTCGCCGTTGTCAGCAAAAGGATTTTATTACAATTGAGCATCATTACCATATGGATGTGTTCAATGTTTTGATTGATTATCAGTTGAGTGAGTTGAATAGGAGATACTCAGACCAAGCGTCAGAACTTCTTTCACTGAGTTCAACCTTGGATCCTCGTGATAGCTTCAAGAGATTCAAAACTGAAGATGTTTGCAATCTTGCAAAGAAGTTCTATCCTACAGATTTTGATGATGGTGAAATGTATACTCTAGAATTAGAGTGTGCATATTATGAGAAGGATATACGTAGTGATCCGCAATTCAAGGAATTGGAATCTATTGCAGATTTGTGCCACATCTTGGTTCAAACAAGGAAGTCGGAATTTTTCCCTATGCTTCATAGATTGATTTGTCTAGTTTTGACCATTCCTATTTCTACGGCAACCACTGAAAGGGCATTTTCAGCTATGAATATCATTAAGAACAGACTTAGAAGTAAGATGGAAGATGAGTTTCTTGATGATTGTATGGTTCTTCATATTGAGAAAGAGTATGCTGAATCTATTACCAATGAGGTGGTGATCGATGATTTTAAAAGTTTATCAACCCGTAGAGTTAAATTTAGCTAGCTTATGCTCTTGTAATGTATCTTTTTTTTTTTTTTTCAATTAATAAAATTTTCTCGCACAGTTGAGATTTTTTATTATAATATTTTTGTTTGTTTTATTAAAAAACTCAAGTCCCCCCAGACTTCAATTTCTAGATCCGCCACTGCTTGTATGTCAAAGAGGTCACAGAGACATTGTTATTTATATGGTGCAAATGAATCAAACCTTCTCATAATAAGTTTCTCAAGTCATCAATTGCAATCCCTTAATGTATGCTGATTATTCTTGTTTGATTATCAAACCTTTTAGATCCCCTAATTGTGCTAATTCTTGATTCACATAATAATCACAATTTACAAGAGTTAGGAATTCCTGAATCATCTCTATTACATTCTCATTTAGTAACAATATCAAATCACACTTAATATACATTTCTTTCATGTTCACATTTAGTCTTAGACTTGAAACGAGACCCCAATCAATTTCGTCCTTTTTCCTCAAATATAACGACGTGCTTTGTAGGAACCCACATTTGGATATCGACAACTACCCTAAACACGATGAAAAAAAACGAACTCGAAAATTTGAGGTTGAAAATACATATATCGATCATGCGTATATAGTTGTATAGTTACTTGGACTGGTGGATTAAAATGACATTCTGATCGAAATCAGTTCTCCATCCTTGTACAACCTAACGTGCCAGTGTTCCATTTTGATTGCGACGCATGAAATAAGAGCAATGCGAGAGGGTCCATCTAATCTAAGCTAAATCTTATGTACAAAAATAAAAGGACCACCATCACGACCTGATGAATAATCATGGAAATTGAGAATGAGAGTCACATACAAGAAGGACAGTCGAGGGTGGCACCTAATTAAGGAAATCTTTATAGATTTGATGTCACCGATATGATAGGAACAAGACATTCAAACCCCTTTTCATCCGATGGTATAATCATGAAAAATCACGGCATGTAGTTATAGAAAGCATATCAATGAACAGGAGCGCTCTAGAGCTCATTAGTGTTTAAATACTTTGAATTCTATATCACTCGATCTGTTCGTAGTCGAGTAGCCTCGCGATCGAGAGATTTATGGGGTTGTAATCAGTGGCGGACACAAGATTTTATGTTCAAAGGGACGAAACAAACTAAGGAGATCAATCTCGATTCGAGATTAGTAGACATATAACTGTATACAATACGGTTGTAAAGAAGAATCTCATTGTGGCCTAACCAGTTTAACAGATTCAAGATCATGTAATTGTCAACATTTGGGTTTAGTATCTGGATTCGGGATGGAGAGAGAGAAAAAATTATATAGTTATGTACGATCCCGATAGCAAAAATACTCACCAGGCTGCGGGATGAGACAGACCGAGGAGACTTTGGGATGATCATATAGTCACCAGTCACTCACCACTCACACGATCATACCTCTCTTGGGTCTACAAAAAGAGCTTTATTTATTTGTTGAGTTTTAGTCAATTCATGAAGGCTGGTTCTGTCTGCTTCCTTCATCTTCATGGCTTTTATGCACCACAAATCCTCAGAGCAAGAGAGCAACTTCCAATGTGGGATGTTATGTCTTAGTATAGAGTCACAACCCCCCACTTCTGTAACTACAACCTTGCAGCAGCAGTTCTTAGTTGTAGTACTAGCCATGTTGTGCACAAAGTGGCACAAGTTTCTCACCAGTTTCCCTGACAATGGTCCTTCATGGTACACCCCATACATGAAGTAAAACCCAAAAGGGTTAAAAAAATCAGGCATGGAAGGCAGTAATTTGAAGCATGGAAAAAACCTATCCATCAGTCTCCAGCTTTTTGCATACAACAGACAAGACAGTGGTGCCTTCCCTAGCCTCAGTTTGAAAACCTCACCGCTGTTCCATACACTCATCATAGCCCAACTTTTCGGTAGAGCTTGCCCATTTGAACCAAAATTGCAAAACTCTCCTCTTGGATAAGCCACCCAAGTCCCCAAGCTCAGTTTGTTCCGAAGCACCCTGTCTATGTCACGAGGAAAGAAATCAGTGGAAGCCATACACTTTCTGTATAGAAACTCAGCATCTTCTACCTTGAGCTTCATGATTTCTACGTTGGAAGAGACGTGGCACGGCCGGTAACGAACGGGGTTCACCAGAATTGCAGGGGTCCTGAACTTGATGTAGCCAAACTTCTCCATGAAAAGCCTGGCAGAAGCTTCGTTGTCCTTCTCGGTAGCCATGTACGAGTAATCAACGTCGTTGGCCACGAACCAATCCTCTAAACAACACACCAGCCTGGAACCAATCCCTCTTTGACGATAGAGTGATGCGACTCTCAGGCCGAGGATGTAGCCCACTCTGGCCAGATTGGCCTCATGCTGTCTAGGCGGCGGTTTATTATGAAGCGTCACCCACTTTATCGAGCCTTGAATGACTCCAACCAACTGGTTGTCCAACTCGGCCACCTGCAAAACATGATGGCCAAGAATCATGATGGCTGTGATCGAAAAGTCGCCTTTGTTTCGATGAGGATGATAAGACGTTGGATGTGGGAGAAATTAAACAAGAAGATCATGAGAAAAGGGAATGTTTATACGTACCAGCATCTTGTGCATCGGACTGTTCCTGATCCTACATATGGGGTCACCCATAGTGTCTGTGAAGAGATATACTCGCTCCGTTGGTCCTACCTCGCATCTTCGTTCAAGCTCTTCCACTCTAGCTCTATCTGCTTCACCATTGTAGCATCGAATTGCAGCCTCCTTTAATCCCATATCTGAAACCCTAATTAACCTCTCCAGGTACGTTGTAGTAGAAGAAGGAAGGAAAGCAAGATAGGGAGGAAGAAAGAGAGAGATTAATGGAGGTCTGGTTTGTACTTTCTAAATATGCAGCTGCTAGCTAAGTTTGGCTTTGCAAAACAAAATGATCGTGGAGCATTTATATGGTGCTGGAAATGTTCTTCTAGCTATCATCAACATCAATCACCCCACGCCAGGCTTCAAAGGAAATATAAACTATTATATAGTAGACAGAAAGGTAATCTAAATAATAGAATGTGTTATTTGTCTCTACTCGATCGATCTCTAGCCATTTAATTAAGGATTTGAAGGTTTAATAACCATGCTATATATCCACGAACGTTAAACCTCAGGCTCACGCCACATATATATGCACCCCTAAGAATATGTCGTTCGCAATCATCACCAAATTTATTTTCCAAAACCATTGGTCCTGTATATTATTGGTCCCTATTGCTTATTAGGTCATATTAATACTTTGTGTGTACCACTTATGCCTATTTTCATACAGGTATATACGTACCCTACCACAGTCACAAACCCCACTGATACGTACCCGTACAGTCGGCAGGAGTATAGCTCTATCTGGAATTGTATTGAAGTATGTAGTTAAATTAAACGATGATGTATTTTCACCTAATTAGATTGAACACTTAGATTCGGTAGGCGGGGCAGCTACGTTCGTGTGCTCTTTTTCATCTGTTTAAGACCCGATCGATGAATATATTAATTGACAAAGACAAAAGAAATTCACAATAATTTGTGCATGTATGTCGTAAGTTTCATAATTTTCACTAAATTGAGACTCTTTATAGTGACCTTATTACTTTGAATAAGATTATATTAGTTTGGAAAAGAACCTGTTGATTGATTAGTTTGGAAAGGAGCAAGGAGATTCGATCCCATTTCACTTGTTAGGTTTAATGGGAGTCTCTTTCCCATTTCACAAAATTTCACAGAGAAATCAATTCATAGTTTCTTTTTCTTTTTTGATTTCGATGAAAAAAAGGTTATGATATGTTTCTGTGGAATTATATACAGTCCCTATCCAAAGTGGGGCTCCGCTCTGAAATTAAAGAGCGGGGCTCCTTATTTGACCCATTTTCCGGTCAAATTTCTACATCTCTACTGTTCAGTATTTAGGTATATGCGTGTAGATCACTTATGCAAAGTTTCAGCTCATTTGGTGATCGCTAAGGTATCAAAACGATAAAAAATCAATGAACAGATGAACCATTCGTGTTAATTACGACTATGAATGTTTAAACGATTATCAAATTTGATGAAACTTTGCATAAGTAATCTACACACATATACTTAAATACTAAACGGTGAAGATGTATAAATTTAACCGGAACGTGGGTCAAATAAAGAGCCCCGTTATTTAATTTCAGAGCGGAGCCCCGCTCTGGATAAAAACTGTTATGTGGCATGGCATAAATAATAGGCACTTTAGAATCAAATGGATATTAAAATCCCGCTAATGGCATAAATAACTTGACTTTAACATCTTCAATAATAGTAGCTATTTTTTTTTGAATCGGAAGTCAAGAAATTTATTATTCAGTAAGCAGTATCAAGATAACACACCCATATGGCCGACAATAAGATCTACCTCTTATGACTCACCAACATAGAACTAGGCTAAAGAGCCAAAAATACACCTTTTTTTTCGTCCACATTGAACGCACAATGAAACTCAGTGTCAGAGAAACTTAGCAGCAAGATTAAAAGGAAACAGCCAAGCACGTTAACACTGTGACTAGATTCAAAATTAATCCAATTTAGCAGGAGGAGGCGGAGCCTCCTTTCCCACCAAAAGACCTGTCTCCATATCAGCGACATCTGAAGTCTTCAAAACATCGCCTTTATTACCAGACTCATGAGATGGAGCACCCATCTCAGAGTCAGTTTTCGGAGGCTTCTTCCTAAACCACCTCTTTTTCTTATGGGCTCCCACAACTGCAAGCCAAAGATCCCCCAACCCAGGCCCATTCAGGGACGCTCCTACCGCTGCCACCCTCAACCCGACCACCACCGCGAAAAAGCCGCCGGCATTAACCAAATTTCTATCCCCAAAGCTAGCAACACCATATCCTGACCTCAAATCAAGGTTGAGATCTTTTCCCCAACACCAACCAGGCCGCCAAGTTAATAAGCCCGACCTGCAGCAATCGGCGATATTAGGTTTTCCAAAATCACTCGAATTTCGACCCGAAGCCAAAGTTGTTGGAGCACACCAGGTACCAGAGCAAGAGACCCGAAAATTTGCAACGCAAACCCTCTCCTTCTCACCATAGCAACCATCGATCCACCATTCAAAACTCAGAATGGTGGCACCACGAGAACAGAATGCCTTCGAATCCCACATCGTCGGCACCTCGACCCAGCCACCACCCCATGTCATCGGCACCACGGAGCAACCGCCGCCGCTTCGAAGCCCACGAGAACAGAAGGAGACACCCTTCCCAGACAAGATTGCATAGCCACCATGTGACAGAGAATTTTGACTGTCAGAGGACAGTAAGTTTTGAGATCCGCCATCGTTGAACGATGGCGGCCTTAGGGTTTTTTCAAGAGAGAGAGAGAGTTCTCATTCTTGATATTTATAATAGTAGCTATTTTATTAGTTATATTTGACTAAGAGTGAAATATAGCTAAATTCATTATTGAGTTCAGCTCCAGCAGCACCTAAGCTCAAATTAACGCTATTTTATTAGTTATATTTGGCTAGAAAGAGTGAAATATAGCTAAACTTGTTATTGAGTTCAGCTCCAACAGGCAGCAGCATACATAAACTCAAATTGAGTTATAATTTGGTTACCAAAACTTTGTAATCAACTTAGACATTGAATGGATGTGCCGGAAAACATAATAGACAGATAAATAAGAGCTTCCATATATTTTGTGAGTGTTATGGTTCGATATAACTGATCACAAATGTTGGTCATTTCCTTTCTTCAAATCTCAAGTCTCAACACGCGTTGTGTTAGGGTTTGGTATAATCATTCACATAAAAGCAACAGAGACTTGGTAACAGAAAGCGCAATAGCAATATATGCAGCACAATCATCTCTCACTTTAATCCTCTAAGCACTCGATTGATGATCACATTCACAAAGTGGCTCGCACGAACCCTAAACGTCGCTATTCTCTTCTTTTCCTTTCGTCCTTCGATTCTTTCCTCACTATATTAATTCTGGCCCCTTCTAACTACATATATCTTAAACAAGTTCCATCCCAACCTACTTACTCACTTTTCTTCACTAATCATCAGGCATCCCATTATAAACCCTAAAAAGGGACACGTATACCACTGGAAATGTGTACACGTGTGTACATTCACTCTTCGATCGGTCCCCAACCCACTACCACTTTGTTGATCTTCATCGTCTTCCCCATTCATCTCTCACTGTTACAAGAATTACGGTCCCTTCTCTAATGATTCAACACTCCACAACAAGTGCTCCTCCAAACCTTTCTGCTTTGTTTTCTTTTCTTTGCATGCATTATGTTGTCCTCTACATGTTTTTTATCGACTAGTTGGATGCTTTGGAACTTAGCCCTAGCATTCATAATATGCCCCAATGAGTAGCTAGGGTGGGATCCAGTACACTTTGTATGGGGGGTGCTGTCCAAATTCACTTGAGAGCTACAGTTCGAGGGCATAGATTTTACTTTTTTGGGAGCTTGATTGTAATGTGTGATTGGATTCTTCATATCATTCATTCTTGTTCTATATGGATGAAATGAGGAAAGTTCGAAGACATCGCATGTGACATTCGATCATATGTATTTCTCTATTATTGATGTATTGTGATCCTTACTAATTGTTCACATCTAGCCCTATTCCGCAAATCCTTGTACACGTTGCTAATAACGAATCCTCATACACTTAAGTTTTCATAAATCCATAACTATATGCAATTAGTGGGAGGGGCATCTTATTGTGGTCTGAGCTAGCCTCTGATACGTGGATGAGTATGCATAATTAAACTAAAATGCAGGTGCCTCGTATTCATATATAGACCATTGCATTATGGTGCTTTGGACGTGTCCACGTTTGGTGCACACATATATAGAAGCGATTGAGAAGTTTAGGATGTACATCTGAAAATGAAATGGAGGATATCATAGACCGTAAAGAAATTTGGAATATCATTCAAAGGTTTATAGGAATGGTTATATATTGAAGATGTAGACATGATACGTCACGAACACATTAGGCAACACCAAGTAGAAGAGCAATGTTTTGATCAGAAAAAAAAAAAAAAAAAAAAAACAGAAATGTATATATGGCCGGCCACTAGATAATAATAAACCTAGTAATCATCAGAAACACTATTAAATCTTTCTGCTTTTTGTGTATATTGGCTAGACCATGATCAACAGCCTATCTCTTTCGTGAGTCGATCTTGTCTAATTCAGCAAACAAACCTTAGTGGTAACATCACATTGTTCATAGTACAAAGAGCACTCAGCACACATAGATCCATATTTCCTACAGGGCATTCACATTGTTCATTGTTTAAACTCTTGGTGCTGTTGTGGTCCTTGATTGGAGCTAGTAATCCATACAAAAAATATGAATAACCTAGAAATTAAACTATAAACACTACAGCATATATTCAGAACCTAATTAATAGTGTAAATAGGCAAGAGAATTGGTTGCATGCTATAGCCTAATTCTTATCTCTCTATGAAATAACACATGCATACGTACAGAGACGTTGATGGATATCCAGCAATCTGATCGAAATTGAGGCAATAGAACTGGTGGTGTGGGTATTTCCTGGTCCATCTATGGAGCATGAAGTATCTGAATGATCATAGGTCTACCACTGTCATGTACATGAATGCATATGAAGGATTATTCTTAGGGACCCCCGATCGACACCATGTCTCCACTCTCGACCGGCTGCTGCCCATCCGTGACAACTTGCATCTCTGCCTTTTGTATTCCTTCCTTGTTCATCGCTAGAAGAAAAGAAACTTTCAAACATATTCAAAATCAGGCTCACAATCCAAAAGATATATAACTCAATAATTAATCAAATATTTCTTAGACTTGCCTATGAGCTAGGCTATGACCATTAGAATTCGAACATAGAAGCGCATCTGTAAACAATTTATTTGAGTTCTCCATCTCGTGTAGAATACTTGAAAAATAGAAGAAGTTTGGCTGTATGCGCGTGTGTATATGGTTTAGAGATAGAGAGAGAATTGAGCGGTCATATCATAAAGAGAGAGATAGCAATAAAGAGGAGAACCCGCCTAACATGTACACCTTAAAAATGCCGCCTATCACCTTCTAATTTCAGCCTACAGTCCACCTAGTTTGCGCCAGTTTGCGCCAGCGCCCGTTCAATTTTTCATACTGAAGGTCCTAAGGGGGGGGGGGGGGGTGAATAGGCCCTGAAAACTTTTTCGTTCAATTTTGCTCTTAGGGATAGCAACAGAAAACGATGACTGAAAATAATGAATAGGCCCTGAAAACTTTTTCGTTCAATTTTGCTCTTAGGGATAGCAACAGAAAACGATGACTGAAAATAATGAAGGTGCAGAAATAAATAAATAACACCAAGATGTTTTTTACTCGCATAAACCCTACAACTAGAGAGAAAAACTGCGCGCCCCTTACTCCTAAGGGACAAACCTTTCCACTATGTAATCGAACACTTTTACAAGACCTCAGAACTTGGGATCAGCCAACCTAGCTATCCTGTTCTAGACTCGCCTAGTCTACACAACGTTCTCTCTATCTTGTCTCCCTAAGTGCTTACATGCGAAAGGTTTATGAATTCAGCTATCTCTAAGCTGGTTCACAAAGAGCGCTAAACACTTCTCATAAGATTACAACTCCTGAGGGGATAGCTAACCTCGTTACTACCCTGTCTAGTCTCGCCTAGTCTAAATACTCAGCTCTCGTGTCTCTCTTGCTCTAAGTGTTTTCCCACGCACATATCAGAAGTTTCAATGTTGAATCCAGCTACTTCTCAGCTGATTCAGTTGTGAAAACTTCCGGGGTTGTTTACATTACCAACACATCTCTTGATATGCAAATGCAAATGCTAATGACATGGGTTTAACAAAAGAGTTTTTGTGTCCGGCTTTGAGGTTTATAATCACAAGGAAGACTCAAAGCAAATAAGGACATGCAAAGAAACTCAAACCCAGCAAAACAAAATGCAATACTCTACATTTTGAACAACTAAGGAATCAATGATGCCTTGATCTCCTTATATAGGCTGAGTGTGTGCTGTACGATAGCAGGCACACCAACCAATGCAGAAAGAAAAGTTTTTAGACTTTTGTTCTTGGCCAAACTCAGTATGTGAGAAGGTATATAGAGCTGTCATAAGACAAAAGATTTTCCTAACAATGTTTGATTTAAAAGCAAGAGATAAAAGATTTTGAAATTTTTTTCCAAAAGCATAAACACCATGGTTCAACAAAAGATCTTTTTCTCTGAGATCAAACAAGGACCAACTGATATATTGGTTTGCGCATCACAATCCTAGTTGGAGTCTATGAGAACCATAACTATTAGGTCACGGTTTGGATATAAATCACAACAACCAAGACTAACTTTGGCTCCAAGACTAGTTAACTAGCTTTGCTGACAATTTGAATTTGAAATACGAATTTCAAACACATGTGAACAATCTGCAGCTAAATAATAGATAAAGAGACCAAGCAACAAGAGTCATAACGGTATCATAAGATACCCAGAAGAATTAGGACAGCAGACGTAGCTGATATCCTTTGTGAAAAATCATGAAATGCACATGCATGTTTTACCTGATTACAAAGAGATAATGTTGGTTCTTCAACTTGATCTTCAACTTCAAACTTCACTTGATTGAACTTGATGATTCATAAAGGCTGTGTTTTGTTCCATAGAGGATTGTCAACATTTTTATACTTACAATCTCCCCCTTTGGCATTCCTGAACAAAACACATCATAGCTATCCTAAGAACTAGTCATATCAACTAGTACAGACAGCTTCAGGAACAATCTTGCAAAAACAATCTCACAAGAACAAGTGAAGCATCACAAAATATAACATCAGCATAGCTATGACATTAAATATCCCAACATGCATGATCTACAAGTAGGATATCAAAGGATAGATCAAACATAATACCATACAACTACAACTTCTCCCCCTTTTTGTCAGGATATGACAAAGGGAAACAAAGAACGTGTCCAGAATAAAATTTAGAATGTTCAAACAGAGAAGACATAGTCAAGAATGATAAGATGAAACTAACCATATGCAAAAAGAAAAGGTATCACAAGCACAATCATGTAAAAACAACATATTCATCCTCATCCTAAGGATCAGAGAGCTAACATGAGTCTCCTCATTAATCAAACTCTGATGGTAATCTCTCTATAAGCTAGAGAAAGAGTTTCTAAAAACTTTGAGAACTGTATCACAACTTCACTCCAAACAACAATCATGACAATAACCATGGATTTAAGCTCAACTACAGCAAAAATATGCTGAGGAAAGTTTACATAGAAAACATACACCCGCGTTCTATTGACCCTAGAAAGAGACTCTAAAGCTTGAACCCAACCTAATTTCTTCACAAAAGTGTAATTGGTTAGGGTAATGTCTTAAGGTCAGTAGATTTCTCATAAGCATAAGGTTTAGAGAAGGTGACAGTAGCAAACACAATGTGAGTACATCATACACAAGATGAGAGTGAGAAGAAACAATCATGAATACCTCTAGAATTCATTCCAGGGTTGTAAAAGTACCTTTGTATCATGAGCAGCTAAGACGTTTGATTCAAAAGAAGAGGTATCATTGGAAGCAGACCCAATATCTCCAGAGAAGGGGGTTCATGACACAGCAACCCTATTAGCTTCAGTCTCAGAAGGAAGCAAGGCAGCCTGGACATTGGGAGCAGAATCTTGAGGGAAACGTATGAGGTTCTTCCCAACAAAAAGATAAAGTGGAGATCTCATAGATGAGAAAGTGGAGCAGTTACAGGAGCATGCATAAGCCTAGGAGGCAACACGATTGCTCGTTGAAAAGAGCCTTGAGAACAACAAAACCACTTACGCCCAAAACTGACTATCTTAATCTCAACTCCAACAACAAGTGGAACACTTCTTAACCCTTGTATCGCATAAACACAACTTACCCTTCATATGATCATGCCATAGTACATAAACACAAGTACCAAAAGTACTCACACACAAAAAAGTGTCTTTGCCAACATTCTTAACAACCTTAATTTTAAGGAAATATGATAAATGTGTGCAACACAGAATTTCAATTTCTCCCCCTAAGAACATGTCTAGGAAACACAATGCTTTTTGTTCAAAAACAAAAAATACAAAGAAAACAAACAAGGAGAAAATTGACTCATCACACAACCTGTGATACAAATACGTACCTTTTCTGATCCTTTAATTTTGTAGGCAGTCAAATCATGGACTCACAAAGTGTGACACCTCACACCATCTTGTTTAGACCAATCTTTCTAGAATGCACATGTAAATGTGACTGTCTAAGAGAAACATGGTCCAATAATTCAGAACAAAGTCTTCAGAAGTGAGTATGTGAGATAAGTACCAACTTAAGAGGGACTTATGCATATGAGCCACGTGAGATGCAGATTGGGTATGCATGGGATTAAGGAGATCACATGTTGGTTTCATCCTTATGTCACCAAGAAGGTTCACTCTTATATCTCAAAAGACCAGTTCTTAGGCATATTTGCCTACAATATTTCAATCATTTTAGGCCTTTCTGGAAAATCGTCCTCATAGAGTTATAAAACATGAAGATCAATAAAGACATCTTCAACTCCATCGAATGATAGAATAAATTCCAGGAATCCTCACTGATCTATGTAGCAACCAATCCACTAATGACTCCCAAGCCACTATGAGAACACATAAGACCATCATTGATGGCTACTAAGAAATACTTCCTCATCAAAGCATAACCAATAAGAAATACTCTTTTGTCAAAGTATAACCAATAAGAAATACTCCCTTATCACATCTCATAAGGAGTCTTGTGGGTCCCGAGCTTAAATGTGATACGATTCACAATATAACAAGCATTGTTAACAGCTTCAGCCCAAAATGAATACATATGACACAACTCTAATCTAACCTTGAATCAGGGAGATCACATTTAGTCTCAATGAATTCTTCATTAGACGTGGGAGTTCGCTCAATAGCAGATGCATGTAGGTCTTGATCTTGTTCAGACACTGAAAGGAAACCATGCGAGCATACAAGATAATCATTTAATGCATAATTTACCATATCCATCTTTTCGCACGATTTCTTGTTGTATGTAAGATATGCTCGGTTATCCAAGGCATAACCACCCTTATCACACTTGAAATCTATCCCTTATGAAACTCATAGGGTGTCTTGAGAAATTGACCTACAAATCAATCTATTCAAAGTATAGCATGCAATAGAAACATCATCTCTCCAAAAGGAACGAGGGATGTCAGAGGCGTTAAGCAACACCTTACTCATGCTAACAAGAGCACAACCGATCAGAATTTACTGGGATGTAATAGGAGCCGAAAAATCATGTTGCACACCAATTCCACATAATAAACATGGAATAAGACATTCAAGAAATATTGAGCCATGTTCACAACTAAGCCTAATAGTATGCATGTCATTAGACAACTCCTCAATTGTGACTCATTTTGGCAAAACTCAAACGATTTTCAAAAGTCCCAAACCTCTTAGCTTAAGAATTTAAACCCAAGTGAAATTTTGAAGAAAAGCACAAAATATGAACATATATTTCTTTCCAACCATGTTTTTCAGTTCCAACCATGTCCTACTAAATATATATGCAACAGATCAAGCACATTAGAAGTAGATTTAAGCTAAGTGAAGCATGAGGAAAATTATTTAGCTTACCTGTTTTGCAATCCTCAACCATACTTGTGGGATACCAGTGAGCATAGGTATATGTCCGACACCTTCTTTGGTGGATAGCATCATATATGTCTGAGGGTTTAGGTAACAAATGCGCTTGTGCCAAGGATCAAGAGTGTCCTCAGATACCATTGATCGAAAGCACAGTTGAGGCGTGAAAATCACATGAGCAAGAACACAATTCCGTTGGACTTGGTTCTCTCACCTCTCATAAAACTTTACCCTTACCATCAAGAGTCAAACATGTAGCACGATCAACTATGACAATTAAGTTCACCAACAATCTGACCAACACCAAGAAGATTGACTTCTAACTCCTCCACAAAGAGAACACTTTCCAGATTGGGGAAATGAGGAGTGCTATCTGTCCTACGACCTATGATTTCAACTTTGACACCAATACCAAACACAACATGCTCAACAAGATAGTTCTCATCCGTGGATGTGAACCACTTTGGATTGCTGGGCATATGCATGCACCATTAATCACTGCTCACCTACCAGGAATCAGACTGTCTTGCGGTCAAGTCAATAAGGACAACATTGCATAAGGCAAGCGTCTTATCCTCAAATTTAGGTAGGAGCCTGTTGACAGTAGATATAGTGCACCGCCAAGCACATCCGGCGACCTCATGGACCGAGCAATCGGCGTTGTAGGTCCTACTTCCGGCATCCATCGGGTAGACCAACACCCCGACTACATCTCCATTGTTCCACATCACCGGTGCCGCACCCGGAGGGCGTGCCACCGGGCTCCTGAAATAGCTTTGTGAGTAGGAAAAGTGGGTTTGCATCCCATATTGGAAACATTGTAAAGGAGGGAGCCTTCCTTCCCTATAAATAGAAGGCTTCCCCCTCAGAGTTAGAGATCTTGGATACTTGCTACTCTTGGCATGTAACCACCACCCGATGGTTTATCGGCCGATCATACTATATTCCAAGTGGACGTAGCCGTGCCCTCCGATGGCACGGTGAACCACTATACTTGCCTGTGTCTTTACAGCTTTATTATTGTGCTTCTGTCAGGCCTACGGGTTTGTGCGGAAACAATTGGCGCCGTCTGTGGGAATCAGTTCTAAAGGTTGTGTTGCTCTACCGGGGCAGGTAGCCGGCCAGAAAAAATTACCCTGCTGCCATCAGCCCGGTCAATGGGCCAGCAGGCAGCCCAGCAGGCCAGCAGATCCATCCAGGTTAGCCCCGGTCAGCCAAGTCAGCGGGTCAGCAGACGGCCCAACGGGTCAACCCGGATAAATTTTTTCTGGGCACCCAACGGATTGGCTCCGCCTCGCACCGCGGCAGGCCCCGGTCGGCAGGCCAGCAACTCGCCTGCGACGGCCCCGGTCGGCAGTTCGGCAACTCACCTGCGACGCCTCCGGTGACCCGCAGCCTCGACCCCGACAACCATGACACCGCCCGGAACTAGCACCTCGGATCGGCCCCCAGTACCTCCACCTCTGGCCTCCGGTGCGGGTTCGCCTTCATCTCCGGTCTGCATCACCTCCCTCTCCGTCTTCCCCTCTCCAAGTCGTCTCCCTCTCCGGGCACTACTCTCCTCCTCTCCGGGCCGATGGTTTCTCCCCGAGCGCGTCGTCTCCTCCGGTGCGAGTCCCCACCTCATGTGCGGCACGGCGGTGCAGCTTTGTCCTCTCCGGTGCGGACGCCTGCCTCCGGATGCGGGTCTAGCGGCACTGCTCTCCGGTGCGTTGAAGCTCCACCGATAGTGTTTCCGCTCAAACTCGTAGGCCTGATAGTGATAAGAGCACAATGTGCGACGTTATTAATGTGTATTATCCCTTATTTATGCTTTGTTATGTCTATTTAGAGTAAGATTGAGTCATAATTTAGTTTAGTGTCATGTTGGTAGAGTTTTGGAGAAAGTGTGCTTAATAATCAGAAAAATGACTAAGTATAGAAATCTGGAAATAAAGTAAAATATGTCTTTTTCGTGATTTTGAGGCTCGTTCTAAACTGATCTATCCTTTTCCAAATTTGATGAAATTTGGTATGCATATAATTGGGAAGCTGAAGTATATTGTGTCAAAATTTCAGATCAATCGGAGTTCGGGAAGTCGCCCAAATGAAGGCTGCAACTTGGCAGTTTGAGCAAACCAATCCAGGGACTACCAGGATTTTTCTGGGACTGTGTCCTGACTTCCGGAATTTCTGTGGGACACATCGCTTGGAACCAGAGAACGTGCCATACGCCGTTGGAAAGCTCTACGAGTCTAGTTTCTCTGGGACTTGGAATCGCAGCAAAATCTTTCCTGAGCAAAAAGTTATGCCGGTTTGAATGCACGAAGGTCAAGTCTGCCAAAAGAAGAAAACCTAAACCGAGTTCTACATGGATTTGGCTTACGAATGTGGACTGAATTCCATCCTTTGTGCAAGATTTTTGGCTGAATTAATTCATGGAAAACCTAAAGAGATATTGCTCAATTATTCAGCCATTATCTTGGGAATTTTCGGCAGAAAATAGAGGAAGAAAATCGCAACAAATCCTGATCAAATTCGGCAGAATTCCTGTGCACGTCATCCAACTTCCACGGACTCTCCCGGACAGCTCACAATGAATCAGAATTCGAGCCTTATATGGATAGAAAGCTACGGGAGTCTAGTTTCCAACCCAACTGGAATCACCTTAATATCTATTTTCTAGAGAAAGATATTCCATAATCTTCACTCGAAGGTCAAATCTGCCAGCAGGATAAGTTTTAGAAAAATTAGGTTTTGTAAACCCTAGCTGCCTCCCTTGCCTCTATAAATAAAACACTTTGTATTCATAAAAAGCATATTCTCTTCCTCACAAAAACATACCGAAACTCTGCCAAAATATCTCCATAAATCCTACCAAGAACAAGGCCGAATCATCTCCTCCACCTTTCCACAAAACCTTGCCAATCATCATCACCAATCCTATTGCCGATTCCTTCAACAAGGTTGTCATTAAGATTGTAATATTTCAATGGCTTTGAATTCTTTGTATTTAAACATTATTTTGTCTATGAAATATGTTTGGATTCTTGGTTTTATTTTCGGTTTTGTTAATTATATATGGGATTTCCGAATCTTTGTAATAATTATTTGGTTATTTCATGTTTGATTACCGATTTATGCATGCTATGTAATTGAATATGTATGATGGGCAGTAGGATTTTGAATGCTTTCTTGATTTAATTAGGTTTATTTCCTTAATTCGTGTGCAACCGAAGGAGATGTCTAGATGCATTCGAAAGGCCATGAGTGTTGTCTAGATGTTGAATTCACTTGCCGATTTAATATATGTTGGATCATACGCATGTTATGTTTTGATATGTATTTATCTAAGGGCTAGAGTAATTCTGGAAATTTACATGTCGATGTGAGATGAGTGACGCCATACTTGCTAACATGTTCCAATTCGACATATTGTGCTTATGTGCTATTTGTGTTTAATTTCTACGCATTGTGTTATTAAACCGATTAGTACCATGTTTAGGATTACACGCATGTTGGATTCTAAATACTTGTGATATTTTGAATAATTAGAATAACCGCATTGGCTCTAATTAAATTGGAACTTAATTGATCTTGAATTCGATATTTGCTGCTGCCCCTATTGCTTGTTTTAATTTCATCGTATGTGTAATGAGTTTTTGTGTCTTGTGATTGTGTGGAAGATGTTGATCAATTGTATATAATAACTTAGGATTTAATTTTAGTAAAATTCAGTAGGAAAATAGTTATAAAATTCGACACCCCCTTTCTATGTGCAACACTTTGTGTAATTAAATGCCCTTGATTTCCCCGGATAGAACGATCCCTACTTGTCAATACTACAATCGACACAAGAAGGGTATTATGTGTATGTAGTTGTTTTGCAGGTACTTTGTGCTTGGATTACACCTCCATCAGACAGAAGCACAATAATAAAGCTGTAAAGACACAGGCAAGTATAGTGGTTCACCGTGCCATCGGAGGGCACAGCTACGTCCACTTGGAATATAGTATGATCGGCCGATAAACCATCGGGTGGTGGTTAGATGCCAAGAGTAGCAAGTATCCAAGATCCCTAACTCTAAGGGGGAAGCCTTCTATTTATAGGGAAGGAAGGCTCCCACCTCTACTACTTCTCCAATGTGGGATGCTTATTACACTATTACATATTTCCCTACTCACGAAGCTACTACAGGTGCCCGGTGGCACGCCCTCCGGGTGCGGCACCGGTGATCTCTGACATTGGGAATGTAGCCGGGGTGGCGGTCTACCCGCTGGATGCCGGAAGTAGGACCTATGATGCCGGTTGCACGGTCCATGAGGTCGCCGGATGTGCTTGGCGGTGCACTATTTCTACTGTCAACAAGTCCCCCAAGTTCCCGAGTAAGAGTGCAATCTTATTTGGGGAGTTAATCATCATGTGCCGCCAAGCGTAGGTGGTGACCGAGTCACCCCTATTACCACCAGTCCCCCAAGTCCCTAAGTGAGATTGGGCTCTTACCGGGCGTTCGAATGCCGAGTCCCACCCCTCTGCTCGAGTGCTACTGATGTGCTCCCTGTAGTAGTCCCCCAAGTCCATGTTGGAGATTTGACTTGGCCGGGAGTGATGTTTCCATGCTACATAAAAGGTGTACTGAGGTGCTAGGTTCTGATCCTCACCGTCTGTGCCGGGCTCTGGAGCGGCGATGGGTGCCCAGGGAGGATCCGGGTTGGACCGGTCCTGACTCGTTGAAGCTTGATCGGGCGGAGCCGCTGCTGAACAGAGCCGGGCCTGTTGAATCTGGGGTGACCCGCTGGACAGGACCGGGCCTGCTGAATCTGGGGTGACCCGCTGGACAGGACCGGGCCTGCTGAAAGGCTGAGCGGCCGGGCTCACGAGGCCGGAGGTGAGCTGATAGACTGAGCGGCCGAGCTCACGAGGCCGGAGGTGAGCTGATAGACTGAGCGGCTGAGCTCACGAGGCCGGAGGTGAGGTGCTAGCGTGAGCTGTGGTGCAGGGGTCGAGGCTCTGGGGCAGCGGTGCGGAACCGGGGTGCCCATGCAATAAATGTGGAGCGGGTTGAAACCCGGGCGAGTGCATGGGATGATGATGTGAGGACTCGACCGGTGGACTGCCATGGAGCCTGTAACCGGTGAGATTCCATAGAGCCGGTAACCGGAGAGATGTCGTGGAGCCGGTAACCGGTGAGATGCCATGGAGCCGGTAACCGGTGAGATGCCATGGAGCCAGTTGAACCGGTGGACTGCCATGCCGGAACGAGTCCCCCAGTACAATTGCTGCCAACAGCGAGGCAGGCCGAGGAGTAGCCCGGTTGTTCGGCGTAGCTTGTGCCCGAATAAGCGTGGGGTAATGTACAGGTTTGCTAGCCTGCGGGGAGACTTGTTCTGTGTTAGAGAAACAATCTGCCCGGTGGGGTGGCGTTGAGATAACGAGTCTCGCCATGTATCCCCAAATGTATCACAGTTCAGTGTGATGCAGGGTTTTTATCCTGCTGGAAAAGTTTACATGTGTTAGATGTAAACTCTCCTGGGTTTATAAAGCCCATGCGTTCGCCATGGAGCCGGTTGAATGTTACCTAACCGGTGGAGATGCCTGTGGAGTCGGTTGAATATTACATAACCGGTGGGAGCCATGGAGCCGGTGCATAACTGGTGAGATGCCTTGGAGCCGGCGGAGATGGCGTTAGCGTAACGCGATGCATACTGATGCGCGCACTGAGATGTGATGCATTGGAATGCGTGCACCGTAGTGTGATGCATTGTAACGCGATGCATACTGATGCGATGGCGATGCATACTGATGCGTGCACTGTAATGCGATGGCGATGCATACTGATGCGATGCATAATGATATGTGCAGCACTGATAAGCGCATAATGATATGCGATACATCCTGGACCATGCTCGTGCTTTTATCACATGTCTAGTTATCAATATTCCCAAACAGATTATGCACAGGTGAAGCATGGGTTGAGTAATAATAAATAATTTGGAATACTTAGCTTTGGAGAAAGCTGTCGGGTGTTGGAATAGCGTGCGAGAATGATTCCCGGGTCGCCCGGTGGATGTCTACGGGTGTATAGTACAGCCGAGGTTCCATAGAAGACTGGTGAGTGTCCGGAGAAGATTGCCTTCTGCCCAACTTGCTGCAGCCCAATCCTGCCCGACCTGTCTACTGACCCGCTGGCCCGTTGACCGGGCGGGTTACCCTTTTTTTTTTTTTTTTGAATTTTCTCTTTCCCGCCAATTCTCTTCTTTCTTTCTTTGCTTTTCTTTCTTCTGCTTGCTCCTCTGCTCTGCTCCTTTGTCGTGCTCGGAGAGGAAAGTCCCATGGCGAGGGGCCAAACCGGAAGACGACCGGAGAGGGAGGTGACCAGAGGGAGGAGAGACGATCGGGGGGGAGGAGGCGGACCGGAGAGGGAGGGCCCATCGGTGGAGCTTCACCGCACTGGAGATAAATGTAGCTGGACCCGCATCCGGAGGCAGGCGTCCGCACCGGAGAGGACGAAGACGCACCGCACATGAGGTGGGGACTCGCACCGGAGGAGACGACGCGCTCAGGGGGAGAAACCATCGGCCCGGAGAGGAGGAGAGTAGTGCCCGGAGAGGGAGACGACTTGGAGAGGGGAAGACAGAGAGGGAGGTGATGCAGACCGGAGATGAAGGCGAACCCGCACAGGTGAGGCCAGAGAGGTGGAGGTACTGGGGGCCGATCCGGGGTGCTAGCTCCGGGCGGTGTCATGGGTGCCGGGGTCGAGGCTGCGGGTCACCGGAGGCGTCGCAGGTGACCTGCCGAACTGCCGACCGGGGCCGTCGCAGGCGAGTTTCTGGCTTGCCGACCGGGGCCTGTCGCGGTGCGAGGCGGAGCTAATCCGTTGGGTGCCTAGAGAGAATTCATCCGGGTTGACCCGTTGGGCCTGGGAGTGGCCCGCTGACCGGGTTGACCGGAGCTGCTGGCGTGCTAGACCTTGACCCGGAGGGTAGTTGACCCGTTGACTTGCTTCTTTGGACCTGCTGACCAGCTAGCTGCCGGGCCTGGCCAATTCAAAAAAGGTCAGCGGGTCAGCAGTTGGGCCGGGCCGGTCTGGTCGGGCTACAGCAACGGGTCTGTGCAAAATCTTCTTTGGACACCCAAAATCTTCTTTGGGCACCCACCGCAGCTCCTCATCCTGGAAATGATTCTTTCCGGGCACCGGTGAGTTCCTCGAGTCATTGGCGTCTGACATCCAAAGCTTCTCTGAGGAGGAAGTTATGCCAGTCATAACACAGAAATGTCATCTGCCGAGAAGATTGACTGGCAGCCTGCCGAAAAGCTTGACTTCCACGGATCCTCCAGGACGGCTCACTTAGAATCAGAATGCGAGCCACACATGCAAAGAAAGCTGTGGAAGTCTAGTTTACAGAACATTTAGAATCATATTAATAGCTATTTTGGGGAGGAAGTTATGTCAGTCACAACGCATGAAGGTCACTGTCTGCCGAGAAGAACAACCTACTGCCTACTGAGAGGATTTTCTGTGTTTTTGCACCAAAAAGTCACCCAAATGCATTAAATAAGAGTTGCTGAGCTAAATGAAGACTATGGAAGCTTGCAGCTGCATCTGTGTCTGCCAACTTTTCCCAGCCTCTCCTCTATATAAAGGCACAAATTTCATACAAAATGGGAATCACAATTCTTGCATAAGCATAGGCTGAAACTCTACCAAAAGTTCTCTCAAGTTCTAGGCAGAAAATACCAAGCCAAAACACCATCCCTTGCACCACCATAAATCGTATCCGATCCTACCTTCAGCCGTGCACTTCATCACATCTTGCCGAAGCTCTTCAAGGTTTCTCAATTGTGATCCATCCCTCATGGCTTGTATTATTTTATGCCTAGTCACATTAGTTGTTATAAAAATACTTGGTTTTATTTTGGTTTTGTATGATGAACATAATTTCGGTTTCTTATTGAAGTTTATGTAACGATTCTTACAAACAATTGTATGTTGATTTTCGTATTCTTTGATTGAGGGCAGTAGGTGTGTCATGTATGTTCATATGGTTTACTTGATTGACTTTCATGAATTTTATGCATAAAAGTAGTGTACGTACGAGCTTCCTTTGTTATGGAAGTTTCAAGGGTCTCGATTTCACTTGCTAAACTAATTTAGGTTGATTTTAGACGCGAAGTTGGTCGATCTAGGTTGCTTAATAGGGTTACCATAATTCTGAAAATCTGCATATAATAAGATGTGTGACGACTTGCTTGTTTTTATGTTTCCAATTTGGCTTTTGTGCTTATATGTTTCTTGTGTTTGATTTCTACGCGAACTGTCTTTGAACCGATTAGTATACAACTTAGGGTGATACGCGAAGTTAGCTCTAAGTACTTTTAAAGTCTTAACAATTAGATGAACCGCGAAGGGCTATAATTAAAGTTGAAATTGAGTTAGGTCGTAGGAAATACATGAAATACTCTGCTTGCCGTATGAAGTCTTTGATGTCGTTTGAAGCATGTTCTTGAGTGTTCTTCGTGCTATGTTTTGTGTGTAATTGTCGATCACATGTTGTGAGGGGTTCTTTTGAATTTGGAGATAACTAAAACCAAACTCAGCCTGCAGCTTGGTCGATTAAGCCAACTTTGATTGTGATTCAGACAGAGATGGTGCTATGCATAGTGAGCCTGGCATGGGAGCTGGAAAATCACCGCAGTGAAGGAGAATTGGGGAATTCTAAGGATGGCAGATTTGGGTTTCTAGGATTTGAGAAAGGGGAAATTTAGGGGTTTCTCTTTGGAATGCATGAAAGGCTTGAATGCTTGAAGGGAGGGGTTTTATGTATTGCTGGGTAGTTGCTGGATTGGTTTTCTGATCTCAAAGACCACTTTTTATAGGCTCAGGATAGAGTTGTGGGGGAGTTGAAATACCTCCAAGTTGTTGGATAAACTCTTTCCCCTTCAATCTCGTCCTTGATTTATGCAGAAGAATGGGAGAAAATATATTTGTTTGAGGCGGGTTCCCTAGACAGATGAAGGTTGCTACAGGGGTTTCTGCCGATCTCCATGGCAGACAGCCCGATGTCATGAAATCTGAAAGGAGGAGCTGGGGAGAGATTTAGGATGGTGAGTTCATGATTTCGAGGGTGAAGGGGGTATTTATTGACTGGTTTAAGATCTGGTTTCAGTGGAGATGAGGTGGTAAACGGAAGGAGCTGCGGTTCCTGAGCTGCTGCAGGGGGAAGAAGTTCCTGGACATTTGGCTGGTGACATCGATCGGAGAAGAAGGAGATGGGGTTTGGCACAAAAAGGTGAGGCAGAGAAAGAGTTGGGCCTTTTTTCCTAAAAGTGGTATTTGGGCTTTTGCTTCAATTTTGGGTTCAGAGGGAAACAACCCAAAATTCTTTACCTTCACTATCTTCGTCATTAATTCATGTCATTGGGCATGGATTTCGGGCCCAAGACCGAAATCGTCAAAAACGCTAAATTGACAACGAGCGTTGTGCGTTTTTACGTAACCTTCCACACCATACCCACTATGCAAGACCCAAAATGCATGCGGCTTGGGCCCGCATAAATGGCGTACTTGCCTGGCGAGTTAAATTGAGTATTGGAATAATCATAAAGTTTGCGTGAACACATAAAATAAAATGAGCGATTTTTTGGGTATCAACATTAGCCCCCATGATTATGTGGGCTGCTGGAGGCATGGAGTGGGCCACATAATCAGAGTCCGTATGGAGGAAAAAGTCAGCCCAGCCCAAATTATCATTTAAGACTTTTAGTTTACCTCTTCTCCCTTGAGGAGTCCACCGGTCTTGCTCTTTTTTGGATGCTTACTGCACTTACTGCACTTCTTCCCTTTTGTTGAGCTTTCTCGCACTTATTCCTCACGCAACCTTTCCAGGGTGTTGTCACTGACACTCTAATGGAGAGACCTGCTGCGAGTGCTAATTCTCGTGAGGGTAGCGATAAAGAGCAGGTATGTGGCATGTTTCTTTTCTTTATGCACTGCTTGTTTAGCCCCCATGATTATGTGAAGCATGTTAAGCCCCCAGCGTTACTGGAGAAGAGTGGTTTACATAATCAAAAGTTGGGTTGCTGTGACTTATCGCATTTCTTCTTTTTGTTTAGCATTCTCCTTTGCATGAGGCTCATCAAGGTGCCGAAATTAACTCTCCGGCGAAGGACTTTATTGTAGATGTTGGTCATGATAATGATCAGGTGAGGTTTTGGATTGATGATGCACTTGACCAAAACATACATAGGCTTTTTGCAGCTCTTTCCTTGCTATACTCACAGATGCAATCCCCCTTTCTCTTTTTTCTTTTTTTTAGGATGGGCTGCTCTTGTTAGAAGTTGGAGGAGCAGGGCATGAGTCTTATTTCCCTGAAGCAACACTTGGAGGTGACAACATTGCTACTGCAGGTTTGGCCGGTGAATAGGCTCATTCTTCTGCCAATATCTCAAACGAAGGAGGGGAGAGCTCGTTAATTGCTTTGGAGACACGGTTCAAGAATTTTATTGCTTGTTTCGATTCTGAGGACCGCTTGAGCGTCACTATTGCAAGTTTTGCACAACCTCTTAGTGGCAAGCAATCTTTCTTCGAAGGTGGGGAAATTCCGACAGAATATGTGGTTCCTCTTACCAAGTTTGCTCAGAAGCACGATGGAGGCAGTTTTTCTAGTTTGTTTGCAGAGGGAAAGAATGCTTTTCAAAGGCATGTATTGGTTAGAGAATTTGGTTCTGTGTTGTATAGCATGGAAGTAGAGGAGGTGAAGAGTGAAGAAATCTTTTTGGTTTGGAGAGATGCATGTCGGGCAGTTACAGAGTGGGGACTTAGAATTGATTTCATGCTTGACCAACTAAAGGTGGCTGCGAGGGATTTCTTTGGATACATATTCAAGTCAGCTGGCCTGGATGGATGCTGCAGGGAGGTCCGCTGCTTGGAAGATTCGGTGGTCCGGTTAAAGGTTGAGCTTTCAAGCCTTGAGGGACAACTAGAGAGGGCGCGGGGGAATTTCCATGCCAAGTTTGGTGATTATGCAAGTCTTGATAGCATGGCTTCCCTTCAAGAATCCTCTTGGACGCCTCAAAGAATCCTCTTTGACGCCTCAGAGTCGCGCGATTCGCAACTTGTATTAGTTTCTTGCTTCACATGTTTTTGTTTTTGTTTTTTTTGGTGTAGCAACTTTCATCTTTCTTCTTTGGGCTTCATAGATAAGAATTGACTTGGATTTTGGAACCAACTCTTTTTCCTGTATGGAGGGATAATTGACTTGAATTGGGAACTATCTTCCTTCTTCTTCTTTTTTTTTTTCTTAGCTCCTGCACTTTTTTTTTAGAGGAAAATGCAGGAAAGGTAATTCATAAAAATGTTCATACTAGAAAGGTGCTTCTTCATTTACTTCGCTACAAAGATTACATGTTTACAACATCACCATGATGGTGCGCTCATACAACATTTCCGTGAGAAGTACTTGAAGAAGCGTGTTCTTGGAAATAAAAGATGAAACTGCATAACTAACAGTAATAATGCTTGAGCCATTTTCCATTTGATGGGGCTTGTGACGACGGTTCCACTGGTGATGGAGGCAAGCTCATAGTAGCCACTTCTATGGGATACTTTGATGATAAATGGTCCCTCCCATTGCGGCGCAAACTTTGAAGGTCCTGAAACTTGCTTCCTCACCCGGTTAGCAGCTCTAAGCACAAGGTCTCCTTCCTTGAAACTTCTCTCTTTGACTGTCCTGTTGTATGCTTGGGTAACACGCCTGTGATATGCTACAGTGTTCTCTGCAGCTTGTTGCCTCTGTTCATCTGCAGCTTCCAGGTCCATGAGTCGCCAATCAAAGCAAGACCCTGCGTCCCATTCCAGCTTCCAGGTCCATGGCAATACTTTGTCGATTAGGAACTCCAGGTACGGGGTCCTCCAATCATTTACTGCTGTGATCGCCAAGACTTCATTTTCTGAGAGCAACCTGGAACATTTGGAGCATGTGGCCTGCAGCTCAAAAGCTCGTGTTTTCATTTTTGGCCAGTAATACTCTCTCCGCAGCAACCGTCTATACAAGCTAATCACTTGTTCCAGCCCGAAAGTAACTTCATGCACTTCACTTAACTTTTGCTTGGCTTCATTCTCACATATGCATCTAGCTAGCATATTGCCTGGGAGACGTTTGTACAATTCACCCTTGAGGAGCACATAGTCTCTTATCTCCTTCAAATCGTACTCAGTGCCCCGACCCATCAAGGCACCTTTAATGGGTTTTCGCCAGTCATGCTCCTCAGGTGATTCTGCAATCCTGAGTGTCTCCGTGGATGGTTCATGCTTTTGAATGACTGTGATATTCGGCTGCTCCCTTGTGAATGACAACTTAGACCCAAGAGTAGCCAAGGCATCTGCATATCTGTTGGTGGACCCAGGTATGTGCTCCAGAGTTACTTCATCAAACATCTTCATTAGCTTTTCTACCAGGGTCCTGTATGGTGCAAGGCCTGCTTCTTTAACTGCAAAATCACCCTTCACTTGGCTGATGACCAAGTTTGAGTCTCCGGAAATTTTGATCTTCTTAACTCCTATTTCCACTGCAGTAGACATGCTTGTGATGAAAGCTTCATACTTTGCTGCATTGTTGGTGCAGGGGAAGTTCAGCTTGAATGACAAAGCTTTGGTGTTGCCTTCAGGGTCCACTAACACAACCCCAGCTCCACCTCCATTGCTTGTGGCCAATCCATCGAAGTGAAGGGTCCAAAACTCCTGGTCTCCTGACCCTTCACCAGTAACTATCCCCACCATATCAGGCAGTTCTTCAGGAATATCTTGCATGAGAGAGACTTCTTCATTACCAGGAAATAGAGTAAGCATGTCAATCACAACTTGCCCTTTAATGGCATGGGGCGTTACACATTCAATATCGAATTCTGCCAACTGCAACAACCATCTGGCGAGTCACCTAGATAAGACCGGTTTTGTGAGCAGGTACCTGACAGGATCCGTTTTCACCATGAGATGAATCTTGTGAGCTAGGAAATAGTGGCGGAACCGCTGGGCTGCATATATGAGTGCCAGGCAAATCCTTTCAGAGTTAGATAGCGTGCTTCTGCTTCTCCTAACAAGCGACTCACGTAATATACATGACATTCTTTACCATCTTTATCATCTTCTGCAAGAAGAGCTCCTACCGCAGCATCAGTTGCAGCAAGATACAATTTGAGGGGTATGCCAGGGATTGGGGGTTTCATGGTTGGTAGCTTGGTAACAAGCTCTTGCACTTTCTTATAGGCGTTTTTGCAATCTTCATTCCACACGAACTTTGTACCTTTCTTGAGGAGAGGAGCAAAAGCCTTTATCACCGCAGTTAGGCCTGGAACGAAACGCCTGATGTATGACAGTCTGCCCAAGAAGCTCTTCAACTCTTTTTGGTTTGGCTATGGCTTTTGCTTTGTCTGGATCAACATCTATTCCCCTGCTATGCACCATGAACCCAAGGAACTTCCCTACTAACACTCCAAACGAACACTTTTTAGGATTCATCTTTATCTTGTATAGCCTGCACCTTTTCAAAACTTTCCTCAGCACACGCCAATGCTCTGCTCTTGTTTTGGACTTCACTACAAGATCATCAACATAATCTTCAACTTCGTTCCCCATCATGTCATGGAGGGCAGCAGTCATTGCTCGTTGATAGGTTGCACCAGTGTTTTTCAGACCGAACGACATTACTGTGTAGTAAAAATTCCATAAGGGGTGCGAAACGCAGTCTTTTCAGCATCCCTTGCAGCCATCTTTATATGGTTGTAACCGCTGAAACTGTCCATGAAAGAAAGCATGCCTTGGCCTGAAGTTGAGTCGATAAGCATGTCCACATTCGGCAGCGGAAACTCATCCTTCGGACACGCCTTGTTCAAATCTCTGTAATCAACACAGATTCTGACTTGGCCATTTTTCTTTCTCACAGGAATGATGTTTGCTAGCCATGTAGGATGCTTGACAGGTTTGATGAAGCCACAAGCTAGGAGCTTCTCAATTTCTTGCTTGATTTGTGCTTCAACCTCAGGATGATAACTCCTCCTTGCTTGTATGACTGGCTTGGTTCCCGGCTCTACATTAAGCGTGTGGCACACGAGGTTTGGATCTAAACCAGGCATCTCCTCATAGCTCCATGCAAAAACATCCTTGAATTCTTTGAGTAATGCTACAAGTTCCTCTCTTTCTTGGGGTGCAAGCTTTTGCTGATGAGAAGAGCTTTTTCTGTTGCAGGGTCATCACTGAGGTTTACAGATTCCATTCCCTTAGCTACTGCGGTGGATCCATCTTGCATACATTTTGGGGCATGTAAGGCCTCTTGAAGGGGACAAGAATCAGGTGTCATGGGCGTCCCTTCTTTTGCACTAGCACATATATTCTCCATGACACCTTTATGTATGGGCCTTTATGCAAATTGCAGTCAGACCCCACAACCCGTCATAAGCAATAGATGGTGCGCCCATTGGCAAACACAACCTTTGAACACCGCAGCGGCGCCTGCGCATAAGCAGTAGTCTCGTTTCTTTAGGGCGAGACAGTCGTTTGTCTGGTGGTAAGCTTCATCGTGGTAGGAGCAGTATCTACCGGTCTGCGCCGGTGTCAGGTTCCCCTTTGGATAGTTCCTCCTTCGCGGAGGGGAAATTATGTCACCGCTCTCATAGAGGATATCCTTGTAGGAAGCGGTCAAAGTAGAGAAAACCTCTTGCCGCCCTGGCCTGGAGAAAGTATGAAAGTTGGATGATGTGCCCAAGAAATTACTAGAACTTACTGGATTTGCATATGGTTTTCCCTTGAAATTCCTGGCTGCTTCTTTTGCTCCAATTGCTATAACTCCTTCAATTGCTCAATCATCAATATGCCTACTGCATATGAGAGAAGAAACATTCATCAAATACAAAGTCGAGGCTTTACAGATCTAACGAAACATCTTTAAACCTCCTTAAATCGGTTGTTGACATTTTTCTACATTTTAATCTATACTTGGCACGATTTTGATGTAACTCTACGAAAGACTCATGACTCTATTATATGACTCGATTCTACAACAATAAGGGTTAAAGGAAAGTATAAACGAGGGTAAAACACATTAATAACGTCGCATTTTATGTTCCTATCAGAAACCAAGCTCAATTAATAGACATGCTTCAAGATCATAAATAAACCGAGGAAACCAGCACACCAATTTTTCCAAATCGTAATCCTTAACCAAAATTCAAGTGCATATTCTTATAGAGCTCGAAGAGAAGATTATTGTCCATACCATATTCATCATCATAGTGAAGTAGTTGGATATCTTTTGTTCGATCACAAGTAGAATTTCAAGTATTTAGTTTGACATTTACATGCACTTTGATTATTTCCTTTCAAATATAACCTCATACTTTTGATATACATTCATCATAGCTTTAAGTGAGATCACATTTGATTAGTTAATCCTCTTTTAATTATTGAAACAGCAATACAACTATAGAAGAACACCAATTACAATTATACGTTCGATAATCGTATCCAATTTGTTGTTTGCAACAACAACATGGGCATTTAGGTAACGCCATGGTTTGGAACTGTTTGAGAGAATTATATCGATTTGCACAACTGGTCATAAAAACTCCGGTGCAGTTGAGCCTCTAGTTGAACAGTCCAAGAACTTATTGTTGTCTCAGAAAGATAATGGGTTCCCTTCTACACCTAAATTATCATCAGCTATGCTTTCAGTATTTATTATTCTTGTCCAATCAGAGCTTGAGCATGAACTCTCCATATTGAAATTTCTGCACCGTCTCTTGAATTGGAAGTATGGAAACAGTATGCTTGATAAATTTCATCTTGACAATTTACATGATTATCATATTCATTGTTTTTATTGTTAACTGATTTTTCCGTTGATTTTGATTATTAAGTTTTTTTTTTCTACAAAAATGGTGTAGAAAAAAATAGAGGTGCCATGAGCGAGAATATGGTTATTAAGATTAATTTTACAAAGCTCACAAATTTTTTAGTAATATCTTTGTAATTGGCACCTTCATACTTCTAAAATATGACGTAATATCATTGTTTGTCAATTACACTCTCACCTTACTAAAGCGGCTATCTACGTACGTTTGGCACTTTAGAAGGGGTATCAAAAACTATCAGAAAAGGCCTCAATCAAACCACTCCCAAAGTAACACAAATAAAATGCAACACTTCTTATGAACACAGATAAAATGCAACACTTCTTAACCAAGACAAACATATGCTGAAAACAAAAGGTGTTGCCATCACTGGAAACCACAAATGACTACACACCGGGTCCCTTGTGAAATGCCTTCCCATCAGAGGTATCTTCTTGGCAGATGAAGATACCTGAAATATCAAAAGGTGTACCATCAGAGGTATCTTCTTCTTCTTCTTCATCATCAGAGGTATCGAGCGCAATATCTGCTTCTGAAATTTCAAAAGGTGTAAGAGACTAGGAACGATACACTACAACAGATTAACGCAAAACTCTGAAAAGAGGCAAGACGATCAATGTGAAGACAGAAATACATACCACCAAAACCTTGAATCTTCGAAATATATTGGCCTTGAAATTGTGGGAACATATGGTCCAAACGAGAGACGCCTGTTTCACGAAGAAAAAAAAAATAGTGAAAAATAGTTGAACCCAAAACAAGAAATAAAATCACTGCTTGGAAGCACATGACAACGAACATAAGAAGAGCAATGCTTTGCTGAATTAGAGACACCTGCAGTGCGAAAATGATCTATGATTGCACTAAATGTATTACATACATTCAAAACTTTATTTTATCCATCAAACAACGTCAAGCAAGTCCAAGATAAATTTACTCAAAAGTGTAAGTATTACAATAAAAACATACCCGGAGGGGGACAAACGGGATCTTTATTCGAATCACCTGTTTCACAGCAACATTGTTAGTTACATTATGTTTAATGGCTCCAACATAGCAGAATCTTCAGATACTATATTATTCTATCCTGGGATGCATAATGCACAAATCAATGTTCCTTGGCACCATGAATCATCTCCACTGAAGTGTGTGCATGATGCCACTACCTATCCCCTAATCCCCCAACAAAAGTTTAAAACAGTTTACTTCCACAACACAAAATCAAAAGTCAAAATCACACCATATGGAGCACCACCTCAAACGCCAAATGGTGGGGGCAGTGTTGGAAAAGATAGTGTTGGGAAGGTAAGCTAAAAAATATGGGAAAGGGTAACAGATCTCACAGCCAGATGGCGGGGGTAGATGTGTTACCTCATTGTTTATCTTATCCTATGCGTTCAACTAAAATTCTCATATAAAAAAAGACATCAAATTTCTGCCGAATCAAAAAACCAACTTCAAAATATATGGATTCTTCATTGTTATTCAGAATTGCAAAATTATCGAGCACAGCTAAACACAAAAATAATAGCATACCTGGGGGGGGGGATCGATCCAGATCTTTTGAAGGATAAGCTGTTTTTATCATACACAATTAAAGTCAACAATTAGAGACAACAAGGCAAAAATTAAACAACTGGGGCAAAGATACAATGCTGTAGTGTAATCGACTGTAAGTCACCCAAATATCTTCAGAGTTTCATGTTTACAACTCCAATCACATGGTACACTTGTGTACAGCTGAAAATTGGAGTGCGAATTGTCACGAATAACCAAAGACAATCAGGCTAACGTTAAGGACGGTTCGTAGGTGTTTAAAATGTTAAACCAGAAAACAACAGTAAAGAGCCAAACAATAATCGCGAACCTGAATACAACAATTAACAGCTTACCATAAATGACAAATTCAGTTCCGGTACGATCTGTAAATGACAATGTCAAAACCATAAAGTCAATGCCACAAGCATAAGAAAGATGAATATGTAATGAAACATGAAGCTTTGACAAAACATGAATACGAATCCATAATCCTATAAAAAACAAAAATTACTAAATTAGACTTGCATTCTGCACCAGGTCACAACAATTACTAAAGTCGACTCTCAAGCTTTAATAGAGGATTACCGTGTCTAACTTTGCGTACAACACGTTCGCTTGCTGCACAGATGCATTAAAGCAGGAAAAAAAAAACAGATTACTACAACTGACATCAAATACTCCATAATCCTATAAAAAACAAAAATTACTAAATTAGACTTGCATTCTGCACCAGGTCACAACAATTACTAAAGTCGACTCTCAAGCTTTAATAGAGGATTACCGTGTCTAACTTTGCGTACAACACGTTCGCTTGCTGCACAGATGCATTAAAGCAGGAAAAAAAAAACAGATTACTACAACTGACATCAAATACTACTACAAGAGGAGCAAACATGAATGTATAATAAGATATGAACAGCCATAATGCAAAATCATCCATAATCCTATCAAAACAAAAAAAACTAAAACATAAAATAAATAAGAGAGAGAGAGAGAGAGAGAGAGAGAGAGAATCCAATTGTGGTGCTTTGGTTTGCTGGAGGAGTCCGTATGGAGTAAATATGGATATGATGAGAATGGTTGGGGCACAAAACCAGTTCTGGGCGGACCAGGTAGAGATGTAATCAAGGACATCTCAGGTGGAACAAGCAAATCCTCGATTTGTTAAACAATTGGGTTTTGGCAAGACTCTTAGTTGTGGGGATGCTAGCTGCTGTAGTGAGTGGTGTGGATGGAGAAGAAAAAAAATTATTGAAACCTCTCGCTGCGTGGAGATAGAATACATGGGGAGAGTTAAGTTCTGGGAATCGTTATGGTCTTCTACTTCTGAGGATTTTAGGGATAATATCTTCCATTATTCTTAACTAGCAAGCTGTTGTAGGATAAACCCTAATAGCTTAAGCTTTGAGTTAGCATTAACAGATAGGCAGCTAAGCTCTACACCTAACTGCCCTGATAAGGGCAGGTAAACTTGATCATAGAACACAGCAGCGTGAGAAAAAATACATTTCCCAGAATACAGAGCACTATGGAGTTCCCAGATGATATTTCTCAAAAACTTTCAGTAGAAATCTGGAGCTTATCACTAAAAGGGCCAGTACATCATGATCCAAAGAGAACATAGCATCAGTTTCAGAAAGAAAAAAAAAATACATATATATATAGGTATTTTCTTGGTTAAGGACGTCCGCACCATAAGGATTGGTGCGGATTTGATATTTTGACTAACTTTTCGATTGAAATTTTACATCTCCACCGTCTAGTCTTTAGGTACTCGTGTATAGATCTCTGTAAATTTTCAGCCAATTTGATAATCGTTAAGGCATTCAAAAGTGCGATTTTCTATCAAAAACATGAACGATTCAGTTTTGACAAAATGCAGTCTGTCCATTTGTTTTAATCTAGTTTGATATGCTAATGGTTATCAAATTGGCTGAAAATTTGTAGAGATGATATATACATGAGTACCTAAAGACTAGACGGTAGAGATATAAAAATTCATCGAAAATTTAGTCAAAATATCAAATCCGCACCATAAAGATTGGTGCGGACGTCCTTAGCCAAGAAGGCATGTATATATATATACACACACACACACATCAAATAAAAAATAAGTGACAAATGTAGAAAGTAAAAACAAAAAATAAAATCATTATGAACACACGAAGGTGAATAGTGATTAGAGCAAAACGAATGTTTGCTACACAAAAGAAGTTGAATTTAAGAACATACCCTTCACATGGGGAGACACAGGTTGTTTTGCTGGTTCGGCACCTGTATCACAGCAACATTGTTAACTTAAAAAAAGAAACCATAATAATCAAAAAGTAGATATTTAAAAACAAAAAAAACAAAAAACAAGTGTGCAGGCCATGATGACAAAGTCACTCCCCTGCCCCCCACTGAATTTAACAAATGTATCAGTAGTGATAAGGACAGTAGATCTATGGAAAATATAAACAAAGACCAACATAGGCTAAATTGGCCCTCAAATGAATCTCAGCAAAAAAAATTGGCCAGAGAAGAAATTTAAATAATATATACAAAATATGTTTATCCTACATCAGCCATAATAACTATGGTAATCATTTCATCTTCAAAAACCAACTTACTTACACCGTAAAGTAAAGAGAACAAGAAAAAGGAATCATTTTCAACAATACAGAGCATTATGAAGTTCCCGGATAATATTTCTCAAAAACCTATAAAAGCGAAATCAGAAGCTTACATGAGTACCTAAAGACTAGACGGTAGAGATGTAAAAATTCATCGAAAATTTAGTCAAAATATCAAATCCGCACCATAAAGATTGGTGCGGACGTCCTTAGCCAAGAAGGCATGTATATACACACACACACACACATATCAAATAAAAAATAAGTGACAAATGTAGAAAGTAAAAACAAAAAATAAAATCATTATGAACACACGAAGGTGAATAGTGATTAGAGCAAAACGAATGTTTGCTACACAAAAGAAGTTGAATTTAAGAACATACCCTTCACATGGGGAGACACAGGTTGTTTTGCTGGTTCGGCACCTGTATCACAGCAACATTGTTAACTTAAAAAAAGAAACCATAATAATCAAAAAGTAGATATTTAAAAACAAAAAAACAAAAAACAAGTGTGCAGGCCATGATGACAAAGTCACTCCCCTGCGCCCCACTGAATTTAACAAATGTACCAGTAGTGATAAGGACAGTAGATCTATGGAAAATATAAACAAAGACCAACATAAGCTAAATTGGCCCTCAAATGAATCTCAGCAAAAAAAATTGGCCAGAGAAGAAATTTAAATAATATATACAAAATATGTTTATCCTACATCAGCCATAATAACTATGGTAATCATTTCATCTTCAAAAACCAACTTACTTACACCGTAAAGTAAAGAGAACAAGAAAAACGAATCATTTTCAACAATACAGAGCATTATGAAGTTCCGGGATAATATTTCTCAAAAACCTATAAAAGCGAAATCAGAAGCTTACCATCACAGTGGTCCACTTTGCAGTCATCTACATGACCCAAAGAAAACACGGTATCAGTTTCAGAAAAATTAGGACTTAGAAACAAACAAGTGAAAAATGTAAAAAGTCACACAAAAAAAATCATTATAGTAAACACGTGACATTTAGTAGTAATTTAAGTAGAACAACATGACTGTTTGAGAGTTTGAAAATAATAACATACCCTTCACATAGGGAGACAGAGGCTGTTTAGTCGGCTTGGCGCCTGTATCACAGAAACATTGTTAAATATAGAAGAGAAAAAAACTATAATAAACAAAAGTAGATATTAACAGATAAAAAAAAACCAGTGGGCAGGCCACAACGGCAAAAATCTAAAACAAAAAAAACAAAAACAAAAAACAAAACAACTGAATGAAAACAGAGAGAGAGTGTGTGCTTTAGCTTGCTACCTGCTTGTGGACATGAGCAAAAAGAAACAATGTAAAAATCAAAAATACTGGTGTACTTTATTTATTATATCCTTATGCAGGCTAATTCAACCCGTTTGGCCAGAGAAGAAATTTAAAATAATGTGTATGCAAATATAATTATTCTACATGGACCATAATGACTACAGTAATCATTTAATCTTAAAAAAAAAAAAAAAACTTTATTACATGGTAGAGTATAGAGAAAGGAAAAAAAAAATTTTGACAATACAGACCACTATGAAGTTCCTGGATAATATTTCATCAAAAACCTTAAGGAAAAATCTGAAGCGTACCACCAGAGGGGTCCCCTTTGCAGTCATCTACATGATTCAAAGAAAACACAGCATCAGTTTCAGAAATAAAAATCAGTATAGTGAACACAAGACATCAAATAGTAACTTAGGTAGAGCAAATTCAAAAGGAGATGAGCTACGTAAAATAATATACAATCCCATAAAGTTATCCAGTGTATTAACCACACATTATACACACCACCCAAAATTCTCATCCTCCAACGAAACTTTAAACAAAGCCTAGATTAGGAACTCCTTAAGAGTAGTGCAAATAAGTCTTTTCATTTACGTTAAAACTTAAAATTAGGACTGAGAGGTTTGTAAGAAAATACTACTTTATAATAGCTTACTGTCTATAATTGTCATTTTAAAAGATATATATGTAATTCAATAATTCAAAAGATATAGAGGTCAAGTAAGCAAATGTGGAGGTCCCAATAAAAATTCTCCAAATCAAAAGTACAAATTAACAAATAAAAAAACTTTCATTTGCAAGGCAGAATCATATCTCACCGAAAAAAAAAGAAGCAAATCATAAGTTTACTTTAACCCCATTCAAAAAATAACTATCCACAACTTATTAGTTTATGTAAATATAAGACAGGGAGTAAATTGGTCAAATATCAAAATATAATCAGAATAAACAAGAAAAAATCTTACAATGTGAAGGCGCAGGAACGTTGACCTTGCTACCTTTTGTTTTCATCTTTTGTAACCTTGCTTTCACGACTTTGCTCCCTGTTGGTAGTAATTTTGAAACATGAATATCACTGAATTGCCAAAGAACGCGAATGGCCGAATTGAATTGAAAAAAAAAAATTAAATAAATAAATAAATACCAGAATCCCAGGCGGATCGCCGGGGTTGGCATTTCCCTTTCCTGCCTATCATGGTTTCGGCGATGAGAGTATAAGAGAACCCCTAGAATGGTTTTATTTCCTTTCCCTAGAATCAAAACCATAATAAACACAAAGATAACGATTTTTCGATCATAATAAACAGAATCGTGAATACAAAGAGATGAGAAATCAAAAGAGAAAAAGGGGGAGAAAGGAATCAGCCACCTGATGGAAAACGAGCGCAGCTCCGAGAGTCGAGAGAGAGGATGTGATATTTTGCTATTAGGGGTCAGGAAGCCGCTGCTCTTATATGCCCTAACCAAGCCTCTATCAATCGTGGTCGGGTTAGAATTATTAACTCGGGTTAACCGACTCTACTTGGATGACTACGTAACACGATTTGGACGAGAAATTTTTCAGTCCCCGTGTAGAACCGAAGAAATTTTTAAATAGATTAATAATCCTCCCTCTTAATTAAATTTCAACACGTGAAATTTTATCACAGATTTTATAAATTTAGATATTTTATTTTCTGTAAATGAATTTAATAGATCTTTGATGAGTTTATTTTCTTATTTAGCTCATATTCTAAAATGAATATGATTGCATTTTAGGGTTTAGGGTTTTAAGGTTTTAGAGTTTAGGATTTAGGGTGTAAGGTTTAGAAAAACAATAAGAAACCCAAAATGGTTTTTCACAAAATAGCTTAAATAATTTTGTAGTCATAAAATGCCATGTGTTAAAATTTAATTGGAAGAGAGGACCACCAGGCACTGCCACGTGGTCCTCCCGTAGAACGGAAAAGTTTCTCGTGTAGACAGTGGCGGAGCCAGGATTTTGGGAGGAGGGGAGCGGAAATTGGTTGCTCAAGCATTCCAAAAAAAATGACCTTTAGATAATTCAATTGCCCTTCCGCGCTTCCCCAATACAGCTCGACAATCACCAGCATTAGCAATTAGCATGTTCCTGCAACAGTACATCAATGAATAAATGTTCAGTTTTATCAGCTATGCTATATCAACTTCAATGATTATTGAGTGCCAACAAATTTGTTTCCATTCCTACATGAGAATCGAAGATGTTATAGAAAGTACCAATCCTCACCTTCCGAAGATAAGGGCAGTCAAAGCAGTGGTACCAGAGGACTTGTCAAGAGAGGTAGCATCCGCAAATGCATGATCAGCCTTCACAAAAGCGCTTCTAGTTGCTTTTTTAAGGCCATTTGGGAAATGAGAGTCTTGAACAATGAAATTGAGCAGATTCTTTTTTATGAATGATGCAGCATCAACACCACCATGTCCATCAAAGACCTGCAGAAGTCAACAAACAAAGCAAGAGCATAAGAGGCCATTTGGTCTCATATTGTATCATTGGAACAAGTGGAGAAGTGTGGTTATCACTGCAAAACCGTTCCAATTGAAAAGAAAGTAACAAGAGTAAGTTACACACCCCATAAAATGCCCCATGAGAAGGCAAGTTTACTAAATCACCAAGATGTTCCTCAAGATTATCTACACAAATATACTCATCTTCCATATACTGTTTAGGTCCTTTTTCAGAACAGCTCCCCGAACGGAATACAGAAACAAACGCCGATGTCTCAACTGAAGACGACTTCAAGCCAAAATTTCCAAGATCTGAATCCTAAAACAAAACGGTCATGGAGGTATAAGTAGTCAATCTCAAGGATTTTCAGAGTACTCCAACTTAAGGGTCACTCTAATTAAACCTCACTGTATCAAATAGTAGTTAATTGTTCACCTAAGCAAATACCTGCTTATATATACACACCAGACCATTGCATGCAAGATACAGATCAAAGAAAGGTAATGATAAAAAACGTTAAAGAAAAGTTGATCTACTTAATTGCATCTAAAGGATCAATAATGCTCTAAAAGCTAAGGACACTAATTTACAAGTAGATTAAGTTCAACATACTGAAAAATGGTTTCCCTTCAGACTAGTTTCAACTAATACCACTCAAATTCCTCCACAATGCCACATCTACTACTTCCAGCCTTGCAGGGTCTCAATAAAGAAAGTAATCATGCTACACATTCTTATCTTGATTCTAAACATCCTAGGCATAATTTTTTTTTTTTATAATAATTTGCACACAGCACACCCAATTCACCAAAGATCAAGAAGAACAAAGGCAATTACTTTACTTACTGATTCACACAAAAATGCAGAGCTAGTGCAATGCCTCATAACCGAAATGTTCCGCCGAGGCTTGCCAGTAGGGACTTGATTGGAACTGACCAAAGTGTCACCATTGTGATCTTCCATGGCAGGAGCAGGAGCAGACATTCCAGCACTGTCCTTTGAGCACCCACCAACATATCCGGTCACCTGAGGAGAGATTTCAAATCCTGAAGCCATCATTTCCTTCCTAACCCATCAAACTCTTTAAAACCTCTTATGATCATTCAATTTATTCAATCCACCATAACTGCTAACAGCAACACTACCTCAACCAAATGTGCTTAAGCTAAAAGCCAATAACAACTGTCAATAAAAGCACATTGCCTCACAGACAACCCATGTTCTAGACAATAAAAAAAAACCCAGCTCTTGATCCAAGTTGTATAGATCACAACACAAAGCTCATTCCTTTACAGCTTTGCAAAACTCAACAATGGCCTGCGTCCTCTGTTTTTCCTCTATCTGACAATTGAGACTGAAACTCATAAACCCAGATGGGGAATTGGAAATTCAAAAGCCAAAACTGAAGAAACCGAAATTATAGTTATAGAGATTGAGAAGAAGAAGAGGGATGAATTGTGGTGGTTGGCGTCGCAGCTGCTGCTGTGCTGGGCAGTGGGCGGAATGCAGCTGCTGCTGTGCTCTCTGTCTCTCTGAGTCTCAGCGTTTTGAACAGCACAGATCCGCTCCGCGCCTCTGCCGCTCGCCGCTCTTCAAATTCAGGCGGACATGGGGAGCGGAACCAGCACAGATCCGCTCCCAGCCCATTGATTTCCGGCGGACATGGGGAGCGGTTGCTGACCACCGCGCTGTGCTGGCTCCGCCACTGCGTGTAGAACCACTGGATCATGCCACGTGGTCTACCAAGCCAATTAAAATTTACCATGTGGAAGTTTTTAGCACGTCATTTTAAAGTAAAAAGAAAGAAAATAATTAATACAACGTCAAATTAAACACCACAACCTCCATATGACCTTCTGCGTTATCTTTTAAGGAAAATTCTACCCTCCCGTTCTCACTAACTTCATTAACTCACGCCGTCTTTCTTCTCCTTCTCTGTTCTGGGTTTCGGTATAGTCATATGCATGGTTAGATAGAATTTCAAAGTCTGGGTCGATGAGTGGAGGGCTGAACAATAGCGAATTCAATTACTCTGATTATCATCATTCGAGGACGAGTTTTACCATAACAAAACACAAAGCAAAATGCACGAAATAATCCAAAGTCTCATATCACAATTTCAAACAATTTAGTAAAGGAAATTTGTAACAAGACATTAACTAGGTAATTGGCAAGCATGTTAACTTAGTTTTGGATTTGTATTTGGTTAATTCTTTGAATTCATGTGCCTTAAAGGTTTGTGTTCTATGCAACTGCAATGTGTGGGGCATCGATGTCACTTGGCTGAAATCAAACATAGGTTTAGTATACGCTGAGTTGTTTTGTGTGTGTTGTTTTCATTAGGGCTAGAGTAGTTTAAAGAATTTACTTGTCTAATATGAAGAGTGACGCTTTGCATGTTAACTTGTCTCCAATTAAAAGACTTTGTGCTTATGTGCTAGCTAATAACTGTGTCTACGCTGAGTGTCATGTGAATTGGTTAGTAAAAAGATTAGAATTATACGCAGAGTTGATTTTAAGTGCTTAAGGAGTCTAGTTACGATTAGATGACCGCTGAGGCTCTAATTTAAATTGGAACTAAGTCAAGTCTAGGACATTTTAGTATTGTTGCCATGAGTCTTGTTGCTTGATTGTTATGAGTTTTGATTGCTTTGTGTGCTAAGCTTGGTGTGAAAGATGTTGATCATATGTATATAGTAGTTTTAGGTTTAAATTCGTGTCTAGATAGTTTAGGGGCAGTAGCACTGCCGATTCCTTTTCAATCCCCCATTTCGTGTGTATTATATGTATATATGTGTGACTATGTGTGTTTCTAACCTTTTACATGTCAGGTACCCTTAATCCCCGAATAGAACGATCCCTACTTATGCTATAAGTTTTTGATTGCGCTTGTTGTTACCATAGTTATGGCAATCGTCACACGGGAGAAAGAGAATAACTTACAATTTCCACGTCATCAAAGTGTCGTAAGGCGGGAGTAAGAGACGATAAATAGGGCATTGCCCATCCGGAGGTTCGCGGTCATCGACACCGCAAGATAATCCTAGAATACTAGGTCCCGTCACTCTCAAGTCAACTCAAGAAATCACAACACAATAATATTTCAAGTCTAGCCTCAATAACAAAATAAATAACTTTACGATATATCTGAGACATAGACAAAAGCGGGCAAAGCATAAAGCATAGAAACAATAAAGTAGAGCATTACACAATTTAAAATCCACTGACCCGGATGTTCCGGCTCACCCTTGATGGGCGGCTCCCCTTTCCTGATAAAGCAATGTCGAAGTCAGCATGCTTCGTGTCTCGATCCTCGTGCTCAGAATGATGAGGCGATCCTGAATCCCGGCACGAAATATATATTAGTCGAAGGAACGACCTGAAAGTTAAAATGTGGCGACTATAATACTGTATATTGGGTTTTAGTCATGATAGTTATTTACTACTTATTATTTGGCTTACACTGATCCCGGTACTGTTCATGTTGGTGGCGTGAAGTGTTGCCCCTGTTTCTTTAGTTTTGACGACGCTGCCCTTTGTCTGAGTATATAATGAGTTTGTCAAATGCGCCGACACCATTTTTTTTTCTCTCTCTGCGCTCTTTGTTCTTCATCGTTGTTTCTCTGCTGCTACCGATCTTCGTTCCTTTTCTTCTTCACAGTGATTCGTTTCAAATCTCATTTATCTTTCTCAGTTAAATTTATCGTCCAGAAATTCGTTGTGCTTCGTTTGTGCAATAGCTCGCACATCGAATCGAATTGGGAATTGGGTTTGATCTGACATCGATTAAATTGGAGGTAATACTTCTGTCTCTGTTCAATTGGGTTTGTGCTGGGTTCGCATTTGAATTTTCATTCTGGATTTCCTTTGAATTGACAGATTCCAATATCCTTTTGCTGTTTGAGCTTTATCAGGCATCACAAAAATCAGCTAATAAATCATTCCCTTTTTTTTCTGTGTGATTGATGAGTTCTTGGGTGTCTATGATTTATAGGCAATTAGGTGTTCCCAAATTATTTTTTTTCTTTTCTTTTCAAGTTGCTTCACTTAGGTATTCCATAATTTGTGATTATATACACGAACAACACAAATTGATTAGTCTATGATAATGTCTTATGAATAAAAGGATTGCTTATAGTCGTATGATTGTTTCTTTGTGGGAGAAACTTTGATAAGTACTTGAAAGCTTTCGATTAACACTTTTTTTTTCTATTATTTTTTTTAGTAGTTTTGCATATTGATGTGATTGGTGTTGTGACAGACAGGGTTGGTTTGTATTAATTGGCTAAGCATTTCTGTTTTGTTTTACAGTGTGGTCTCCAGTTATAACCTGTTCAATTTTTGTTTGATCATAATGAGTTCTAACTTTTGTTCTGTTTTTTTTTTTTTTTGTCACAGCTATGGCTCCTCCAAGATGGCGATCTTTAAGAATGAAATTTTTTCAGGAACATACTTTCGGGAATGAACATACCCTTGCAATGGAAGTTGAAGGGGCATTAGCTTCTGAGAATGAATCACCTGACGATACAAATGTAACAGGTTTGTTAAATTAAATTTGTGAGAATTATATCCTTGGTTTAGTATTACTAATTGCATTTTGATAATCTCTACATGTACAAATATCTCACTTAAACAAAGTAGTTTTTTTTTTTTTTTTAATAATTCTGCCAACCTTAAAGTAGATATGTATTAGATTCCTGTATTGTTATCAAATGTTGAAGAAATCGTATTACTATTAATTTAAATGTGAATATCTTTTTTCACAATCTTAATTTCAACTGCTTTTATTTATCATTTTACTTTAATTCAGTGTTTACTATGTTGATATATAATAATTGGTTTTTGAATGATTATACATGTCATAGATGTGCAACCTGCAAACAAAATGAGCACTAGAAAAAGACAGATGCAGATGCAAGTGCCGGGGAATGAAGGAACTTGAACAGGTGCTAGAACTTATGGACCTGCATATAAATATGTTGCAATAAAACGTGGTGAAGAAAATGTTTATCGCTGTATGTCGAGAAGAAGAAAGTTATTTGAGAATCTTCAAATAGAAGAAACATCATCCAAGTCGAGCATCCAACACAGCACTCCGAATTTAAACGTGATTGAAACTGACAGTGTGTCGATTCATGAAAGTATATCGGATGGTGATGAGAATATAACATGTATCCATAATAGCTACTACATTTTTACCTTTACGTTGTAAACATTTAGAAGACTGTTGAGATTCATTTTAGTGTATATTAACATAGATGCTGACATGAATGTTTATATTTATATCAATTGCAGTGAGAAATGTGTTTGAGAATCTGCCGTCATTTGGTCAGGCACATTATCAGAAACGCAGACAAGGTCAGACTACTGATATTTGATCACAATCCTTTTCTCCCTTATTAATGTTTATATATATGGTATACTTACTCAAAATGAATTGCAAATGCAGGAGTTATTATCAACTGCAAGGACTTTGGTGATAGTACCTTTGAGTGTGTTGATTGCAATTCATATTTGTGAGGGGTTCTTTTGATTTTGGAGATAACTAAACTCAGGGTTAGCCTACAGCTTGGAAGATCAAGCTAGTCTTGAGCGTGATTCAGATAAAGATGAAGCAGTGCATAGTGAACCACATGTTGTGAAAGGACCCGTACAAATGTTTGATGAAATCAATGAACTGACCAAGACATTTCTATCTGTTAGGGACAAATTTGAAGATGATTCTCTACCTTCATTAAGTATGACCATGATAAGCCGACAACCATGTGATAATAAACAATATGAAGAACCAACAAATGATCAACTAGCTGGTTTGATTGTTGAATTTGATTCTAACAAGGACATTGTAACTCAATCTTATGATGGTTATATGCAACGAGTTTCAAAATTACATCCAAAATACATGTCGTTACAATACCCAATACTTTTTCCACACGGTGAAGAACTGAAGATGGATATAAGATTAGCTAGCTTATTATTAAATGAAACTCCTATGAATAAAAATAATAAGAGGAAAAAAATGTCCTTGCGCGATTTTATTGCATACCAAATTCATGATAGAAGTAACGAATCAAGCACTTTATTAAAAGGTGGGAGGTTATTTCAGCAGTATTTAGTTGATGCTTACGCAGCTGTTGAAGAACATCGCTTAGATTATATCAGAAATCACCAAGATGATTACAAAATCGAGAAATCCAAAGATATTTTTGCTGCAAGCTCAGCTGGAATTACTGAAAGTCGTGATGTAGGAAAACGAATTTACCTTCCAAGTTCTCATATTGGCAGTCCTCGAGATATCATCAACAATTACCATGACGCAATGGCAATTTACAGACATTATGGCAATCCAGATCTATTTATAACTTTTACTTGCAACGTTAAATGGCCTGAAATTATAAGATATTTTCAAAACAATCATGTGTGTAAACAAGAAGATAGGCCTGATATAACTTCAAGAATTTTTCAAATAAAGTTAAAAGATATGATCGCTTACATTAAATCTGGTGAACCTTTTGGAGATGTTGAAGCACATGTATGCACAATTGAATTTCAAAAACGAGGTTTACCTCATGCTCACATGTTATTTTGGTTGAAAAAAGAGCACAAATGTTACACGTCTGGTGATGTGGATTCAATCATTTCAGCTGAATTACCAGACAAAAATGTCGATCCGGAACTTTTCAAAATTGTTAGTCAATATATGATTCATGGGCCTTGTGGATCAATGAATTTGAAAGCTCCTTGCATGAAAGATGAAAAATGTTCTAAATTTTTCCCTAAGCCATTTAATGCTGATACAACATTTGAAAAAATTAAACCGCCAGTTTATAAGAGACGCGATGATAACACAAAATATGTGATAAAACATGGAGTCAATCTTGGAAATAATTTTGTTGTGCCTTACAATTCCCAATTGCTATTGAGATACAATGCTCACATTAATGTTGGATCATGTTCCCAATCAATGTTAATCAAATATTTATTTAAATATATCAACAAAGGTCCAGACCGAGCTCGAATTTTATTGAATGAAACCAAACATGATGAGATTCAGACATACCTTAATTGTCGTTATTTAAGTCCACATGAATCGGCTTGGAGATTATTTGACTATTCAATTCATGAGAGATATCCAGCAGTACAATATCTGGTTGTTCATCTACCTGAAGAACATAACGTTATTTTTAATGCAAAAAAAAACTGTTGAATCCATCATAAAGTATCAAGCCACTGATGACACTACATTAACTGGTTGGTTTAAAATAAATAGAACAAATAAAGAAGCAAAACAATTAACTTACGCTGAGTTTCCTACTAAATTTGTGTGGGATCAGCAGAGAAAATTATGGAAACCAAGGGAAAGATACAAAACTATTGGTCGAATAGCTCATGTTAATCCTAGAAGAGGTGAAGTATATTTCATGAGAATGCTATTGACAGTTCAAAGAGGTTGTGAAAGCTTTGATTCAATAAAAACAGTTAATGGTACTACATATTCTACTTATCAAGAAGCCTGTCGAGTTCTTGGTTTACTGGGTGATGATAAAGAATGGTGTGATGCCTTAATAGAATCTTCGTTTGTTGCATCAGCATCAGAAATGCGTCAACTATTTGCGACAATTATTTTACATTGTGAAGTGGCAAATCCACAAAAATTACTCGATGCGTATTGGTTAACCATGTCTGATGATATTTCATACAAATTTCAAAAAGAATGTGGCAACCCAAATCTCACTATGTCTGAGTCTGAATTAAAAAATAATTTATTATTTGAATTAGAGAAAATATTCAACATGTGCTCAAGTTCGTTAGAAAATTTTCAATTGCCAATGCCAGACGCAAATAAAGTGGTGGAGCTTAAAAATACATTGTTGAAGGAAGAACTCAATTATGATTTACCTACGTTAAAACTTCAACATGAAAATTTTGTTGCTCAATTAAATAGTTGTCAGAAAATTGTGTATGATTACATTATAAAAACAATTGAAGAAAAAAAAACCCGGAACCTTTTTCGTTCACGGTAGTGGTGGAACTGGAAAAACATTTTTATGGCATACAATAACTAGCAAATTGAGATTAGAGGGGAAAATAGTTTTAACTATAGCTTCATCGGGCATTGCATCATTACTGCTTCCAAATGGCAGGACTGCTCATTCACGTTTTAAAATACCACTTGATGTGAATATTAATACAATATGTCCCATAAGTAAAGGAACAAATCTTGCAAAGCTTATTGGAAGAACTGATTTGATTATTTGGGACGAAGCTCCAATAGCTAATAAATATTGTTTTCAACTATTAGATAAAAATCTCCGAGATATTTTACCAAATTTTATCGAACCTTTTGGGGGAATACCAATTTTATTAGGTGGAGATTTCAGACAAATTTTACCAGTGGCAGAATCCAAAGAACAAACTGTTCAGGATTCATTAAACAAATCCTACCTTTGGTTTTCATTCAAAATATTTAATTTGACAGAAAATATGAGGTAACTAAAAAATGGTTTAACTGATTTGGAAAAAAAAGATATCGCCGATTTCGCAAATTGGTTGTTACAAATTGGCGAGGGACGTGTCCAATCAATTCAAGAAACAAATGATAAAGACATTTCGTGGATTGAAATTCCAGAAGATTTATTAGTGAATTCTTATACAAATCCTATAGAATCCATTTTTTTTTTGCTACTTATCCTAACTTTCTTACTAACTACAATAATACTGATTATTTAAGAGAGCGTGCTATTGTTACCCCACGTAATTCAACTGTTCATGATATAAATAATCATGCCATAAATTTACTGCCTGGTGAAAAAACTACATATTATAGTTGTGATATGATATCAAACAAATGTGGTAGTAACGAAGATATCGATCTTCTATATCCAACATAATTTTTTAATAAACTTGAATTCAACGGATTACCGACTCACGAATTGACCTTAGAAACCGATATGCCAATAATGTTATTAAGAAATCTAAATCAAGTATATGGTTTATGCAATGGCACAAGATTGATTATAACAAATAATTTGTTTGATAGAGTACTAGAAGCAGAAATACTAACAAGTAACAATATTGGTCAAAAATGTTTTATACCAAGAATTAATATAAGTCCTCCAGCTGATACAAAATGGCCATTTACATTTAGAAGACGCTAGTTTCCTGTTCAACCATGTTATGCAATGACCATTAACAAATGTCAGGGTCAATCACTAAATCAAGTTGGTATATATCTTTCTGAACCAGTGTTTTCTCATGGTCAATTGTATGTGGCATTATCGAGAGTTACAGCAAAGAAAAACTTAGTCTATAAAGACGTGTTCCAAAATCTATCAGTCCAAATGTGAAAAGCAATCAGGAAAAGAAAATGCTTGATTAAATATGAAATTCTTTTTACACTTTTACAACACCGTTTTTTTTTTTTGTAAAGAAAAAGTATATATTACGACATCCCCATTAAACTCAAACCTCGATTTGTCGCACTTGCTTAGAGGCAAATCTTAATAACAGCCAAGCACAACTTCTATCGAGCCCAAGAAAGGTATTGCTTATTCTTGCTCTGGGTAATTAGTTTACAACCACGGCTTACTTGCATGCCTATAAGAGATATCCGATTTGTTTACACAATCTTCTTTTTCAGAGAAAGTTGAAGGACCTAAAAAAAAAAAAAAGGACCGCTTCATTCGATTAAATTTCATGGCAAACCCGTTTCAAGTGATTAATTCGCGGTGCATACTACTTTAATTGAGTGGTTAAAATGAATTTGAATTTTCTATCCTCGGTAAGATTAGTTAGTTTATAATTTTGTAGAACTTTTTCATTAATTTGAGGTGCAAACTCTGGCCAAAAGATAAGAGTTTAGCTCCATATCTATGGCTAATAAGATTATGATTGTTTTTAGTCATTCATTATGACTTAGTATTGATTATATCAGGGCCCCAAGGTGTTGTAGAAGAAGAATTTAAGGTCACAATTATAGATCATGAAGAAGAGTGTTCAACGGACCATGAAGTTTTGATATCAATGACATGTTAGTTAAAGGCATCTCAGATGCAGAGTATTTGATATTATTCCAAAATATAATGGATCTATAACCCTTTTGTGTATATATAAGGACAACCACAAGTTAGTTAGCCTTAAACCAACACAACATGTTGTTTAGAGATCAGCTAAACAACACAACATGCCTCTTTTCTTCCATTTAAAGACATCACCTATTTTTTCTAATCAAACTTCTTTTTTGATTACTAATTAAACTTCAATCTCCATGCTTCGCTCCATTTAGATAATTTTTAGTGCACCTATTAACCCCGCAGCGGAGCGCGGGCACCATTTCCTATATTAAGCGGCCTATAGCTCGGCACTGTTCATTTTATTTTCAAAATTGCCACCGGTTACTATATCATTTTATTACACAACTGCCACTGGGTTTATGGGCTGGGTTGGCTTGGGCCTGCTTCGTGCTGTTGTTGACGCGTGTGTCTCATTTTCTCTTTCTACGTGTGTGGTTCCTTTTACGTGACATTCGTTCCTTTTTTTTAGTTTCTTTTCTCGAACACAACAGAGCAAGAGAGAGAGAGGGAGAACGAAAAGAGGTGATTCCAGGATTTCGCGGGTGATCTGGATAAGGAGCAGTCCCGTTCACCTGGGTGACCAGGGAAAATATGGTCAATAACCATCAGATCAAACCAAGTAAAATCCGACGGCTACAAATTCAGAGGCAAGTGACCAGGTGAACGGGATCGGAATAAGGAGATATCGAGGTCATTCGGCGAGAGATCACTCTTTCTTTCTTCGGTTTTGTTTTCTTCTGCTACGATTCTGATGGGATTTCTTCTTCTGTGTATTTTTTTTTGTAGGGTGGTGTTGGGTTTTGTTGTTGCAGGTGATTTTGGGGTTTGTTGATGCAGCTGTTTTAGTTGTGCTGTTCGTCTGGGTTGTTTGGCTATCTCCAGGTGATACTGTTGTTTTTGATTGATTGATCTGGGTTTAGTTGTGGTGAATTTGTAACTTATTTAGCTTATTGTGGTGATCAAGTGGACTATGGCTTAGTTTGGTATTGCGTTTTGGGGTAATAATCACTTATAATTATCATGATGGGTTACTTATGTGTTTGATAAGTGTTTTATAAGATGCTTATTTATAATATTTAGTTGAAAAAACCACGATTTTTAAAAACAGGTGAGTTGTTGCTTATTTATAACTCAGTTTTTTCATATTTGAGTTTTTTCACCTCAATACCAAATTAAGCCTATGTGGTTGAGGTGCCAAAGATTTTTAGTAGATTGTAGGTTGACCTCTGATTTGCTTGATTTGTTTTCAATTCAGGAGAGGGATAGAGAGAGAGAGAGAGAGAGAGAGAGAGAGAGAGAGAGAGAGAGAGAGAGAGAGCGAAAAGCAAACAATAAGTCTAGAAATTCGTTAATTTCAAGCAGAAGTTTTAAAGAAAGCTACTAGAATAGTAGAAGAACAGGAAGACTGGAGACAAAGGAATAAGCTTCATAGCTGGGTTTGATGCTGCCGTTTCTATTTTTTTTTTCCTGTCTTGGTTTAAATGCAAGTTTTTTCACTTACACTTTTCTAATATATTGTTCTAGGTTCCAATTGTGAAGGAATATCCAGCAAGGTCAAGGCTTACAGCTCTGCAGTCCTTCTTCAGCTACACGAAGTTTGCTTTCTGGACAATTGCAATTGAGGGATGGCTTTCAGCTTGGATTAATGGGTGTTGGTTTTATTTTTCGTTGGTGATGAATGAATATGTTTATAAATTATATGTTCAATAAGGTGTGTTATGGATACAGTAAGTAGATATAAATCATAGTGGTTATCAATGATTTATTCAATGTATTTTAATGTTGCTGGTTTTAATCTGGTTTGTTCGTTTGTCAGTTGATATCTGCGTATTTCCAGATTGCAAGTATTTGACCGCGTAGATTTTACTGTTAGAGCAAGAAGTACATAGGGTTTTATTTTTCGTTGGTGTTTAATGGCTGGTTTGATATCATTCTTAATCTCATTTGCATCTTCTGAAGTGGTCTTTTTTTTTTGTTATCTGCTTTGAGGTCGGATTTGGGTTCTGAGCATTGGGGATGCAATCTAGACAGCTTTGGTGTTTGCTCTAGACTGGTATGAAACAACCGAGAAGAAGAGAGAATTCATTTTAACATCGTAATTTTTTTCTCATGTATCTCATATATATGCGCTGCCATGATCTTTTAGACTCTTTTGATTAACATCATGCATGCATATTACATCTAATGACATAAAACTTCGTACTATTCCTGTACCAGGTACAATATGGAGGTTCGTATTGAGGATGAGTGATTCAGCCTCGGTTATGGTCATAGGTGGGCCATGAGATATGCTTTTTGGGGTAACATGTGAGCAGTTGGTTAATGAGGAACATTAAACTGACTGGCCTTGCATTCTAGATGTGGTGTCAAAGAAAATGCATTAGTGTCGTATATGGCCAAATGAAAGTGAGGAGTACTACGGTTCTCTTCACCTTCATTAATCCAAATCATCTGGAGGCAGCGACATATTAAACAAGGTAAACCACCTAACCATCAATTTATCTACTTTTGTTTTTGATTCATACCGTATCCTTTTGTTGCATAATAAACAGGTACTGTACCAAACTGGAGCCATACGACCTTTTGCATGAACTTTAGTTCGATTAAGAGAAATAAATTGATTCTGTTTTAGAGAGAGAGAGAGAGAGAGAGAGAGAGAGATGTAAAGTTAAATTCATTCTCATGGTAATAGTTTTTCTGTAACATGACATTCTCAACTGTTGAAGAACTTCAAGTTTTTCAACCTGCATTCATTATTACCTTACAATGTTTTCAATTTAGTCAATTTTGTTTCTGATAGAAGATCCTATTGAGCAGGTCCCAACTATACTCACTATGATAGACCTCCTCCTGCCTTCAACAAAATCAATTGCTTCAGAGGAATATGGTTTTATAGTTGTAGCTGCATCTTGATGCATGTATTCTATACATAGCAGTTAGAAAACAGATATATAGAGAAAGACAAATATATTGAACATAGATGAGCTAGCCGGTGAAACCAATCCATCTTAGCATAATATGAAACCAGCCGGTGGGCAATGAACCCATAACCCAACATTGTAATTGAAAACTTGATTACACACGCATGAATGGCACGGCCATAGGAGACAGAAGGGGTAGGAGCTTATAGTAGAAATCATAAGAGAGAGAAGAATGTTATGTGCATTGCAAGAGCTTGTAGATACATTGTGGTTTCGGATTTGATGGGAGGTCCAAAGGAAGGGAGAAAATCTGCTACATAAAAGAGAAGTTGAGTTTAGAGAAACTTTTGATTTCGGCCATTGAAAAGAACAATCTCTATTCAAATTACTGCAAGTGCTTACCTTTACCAAGAGTTAGCAGTCCTAAACTCTCTACTAAGAGCTTCAAACACATCCTTTGTAGGTAAGAATATCTCCACACTGCTTCCTTTTTCCTTCCCATTCCTGCCTCTCTTCTTACTTTCAGCCTTTCCTTCCTTCATCTGGGTTACCTTAGCTTCAACAACTGTCACTGCTTCCCTTAGCCTTTCAGGACCCTTTCCTCCCTTCATCTGAGTTACCTTAGCTTTAGCAACTGCCATTGCTTCCCTTAGCCTTTCAGGACACTCAAACTTAATAAGTCTCACAGATTTTTTCTCTCTTATCAGCATACCAAGTACTTGAATGCGCTCAACCCCTCTGTATTGATCCCTTATATGCTTTTGATAATCATCCTCATCCTCCCCCTGCTTCCCCCAAAAAACCATGTTTTTGGTGATATATAAGAAGGAATTTTCAAAATATTCCTGTAAGAGATCAAAATCCTTGCTGATTTGCAAAATTACATGTTCTCTCTTAGGTTTGATCTGCACCACTGATCCTTTGTCTAAATATGCTTCTAGGAATCTTCCTCCAGTACTTGAACTCACACAAGCAGCAGCAGCAACACATTGTTTCATGAAGTTGAAAACATCATCTTTAGTTTCCAAATCGGCTGTTGGTAATAATTTTTCACAGTGATCCAAAGCTGCTGAAGTTCCATGTCCGGTGAAGCAAACCCAAGCATAGCCGTCATCAATTTCATGAGCACCACAGGCATTTACTTGAAGTAAAAAGCCTTCATCACCATTGAAGCCGTGCACACCAATTTGTGCGGAATGATCATCATCCCAGTGGTCAGCAAACTTCTGCATTCTTCTAACAATATCTGCTGCACTGAATTTGCACAACTTTTTCTTAATATTCCTTAATTGTCTTTTAGCAAAACGAAAGTGACCTGCTACTGTTCCCATGTGAGTCCCGTTCAAGGAATACAGTTTTTTAGCAAAACCTGTCTCTACCCCAGCAGCTCTTGGATAAACCAACCTACCATCCGCTACTGACTGAATGCAACCATTTACCAGCATTGTCATTGTTGTTGTTCCCCTGAATTCCTTAAACTGCTCTTTGAAACCCACACCAAGACAATCGGATGGTTGTTCAGTTACTGTCTTGTAACAACAAGAGCGGCTGGTAAAATTAGGTACCTACACAACAAAGCATTCACGTAAGAACATGTAATAATTAGATATAGTATACATAATAAGCTGCTTAACATTTTAAATATGGAAACATTTACGAAGATCAGAAGTATTCTCAAAGGCTTTATATAACCTTGTACCTATGTGTTTGAAAACCATTGTAAGTAGTTTAAAAAAATAAAAATAAAACCATAATGATTAAAAATAAAAATACAGCATAGAAATGGTCCTAAAATATGTTGCTTCTACTTTTCATCAGTCTTCTACCACTTGTAGTCAAACAGGGTAGTATGATTTACAAAATATTAAGAAAAGGGGGTTCCTCCAGCCAATAGTTTACTCAACCAGAGACTTGGCATTAGCCTAGTCCTAAATCTAGTTCAAAGCATTGCACTAGAGGATCGAAATAAGAGGAACCATCTGATGGTATTATTGGTCAATTGAAGTAGCAAAATAAAAACCCACTCGCTGTCCATTACTTAATGAAGGAAAATTTGAATGAGCAACTTTTTTAGTAGCCACTACTTCATACTCATTATACCAAGATCTTCAAAAACCAAAAAATAAAAAATAAATAAATAAATCAAAGCGCCAAAAAAAAGCTATGAGTCACTGACCTTGACTGAGATATCTTTCCTGCGGGCCCTGATAGACTTTTCAGCTACCTCAGCAGATACTCCCATTTGGCCTCTGTTAGAAATTAAACTCAATTTCAGGTTTGTGATTTACTAAAAAGCTTCACATATAGAAGATAAACAATACAATAATTACTCTCTTTTTTTAATGACATGGACATTTATCTCATTAATGTAAACTATCGACCTATCGTGGTAGTAACGAAACATATTGATAGCAGAAGTAGAGAATTGAGTCTGCTTGTGGGACTAAAGAAACACCAAAAGTGGAAACTTTTGTGGGACTAAATAAACACCAAAAGTAGAAACTATAACTCATGCTATAAAATGGTCAAATGGATTTGCAGACAAATTTTTTCTTCAAAGATTTTTTTTAATGATGAATGATTGTGCAAATTTAATGTAAATATCCTTATTGCCTAGCACTCCAACACTCTAGAATGTGATGCTCCTGCATTCCTCCACATTTAATGGCATAAAATAAGAACTAATGAGTAATATGATGGCATTACATGAAAAAATGCAAAAAGCAAAGAAAGAAGCACAAACCTCCACAGTATAATCTGCCCTTTCCCAATATGCTCATCAAGCAATTCTGGTACATCATCAGGAGCAACATAGCCATACCTGCAATTAAAAACAGACAAAGCTCAAATTCGGTCATGCCAATCCAATATTATCAGTTACATTTTACAATAATTAATCGAGATCTTACCAGTGATCAGTGATCTTTCCATCTGCATCAGGGCTGTAGATAATCAAGTTCCCAGCATACTTGTGGCCCCCAATGTGAGAACAAGGACTAACAAACACCTGATCCTTCAGTCCTCGCAATTCAGCCTCCTCAATGAACTTATCAATGACAACAGGGCCACAAACACCACATCTACGATCTCGACTACCATGGGCGCAGACGAGTACATGAGAACCAGTCAAGACCTCCTGAGCTCCAGATGCCCATGGTTTACCATTCACGATGACATCATATACAAAGCTATCGACACCTGACTCTTTCAAGCCCCTTTCATCAAAAAGCAAAGCAACAATGAAGTCAGACAAGAAGATTACCGGAAATAATCCCAAACTTCTGAAGCTTACACAGGGAATGGAAATATGTAGAACCAACCTTCTGAAGCTTACGCATAACTCAATTTTAAAGGGTTTGCTGACGTCTCTAAACTCTAAACCCTAAACTGGACTGGAATGCATTCAAAGGGTTTGTTGACGTCTGAGTTAGAGAATATATCACATCACCATATTTTAACAGACCTTTCTAACAGGTGTGACATATACTGCCTACATTTCTGTACTGTTTCTTTCTCAATTACTTCAAGCTTTTGCATCGAGCAGCAGGTAAAAATCATTTCTAGCAACTGATCTAGATGACAAAGTCAAGACTAGGTAAAGCTTCATTAGGTCATACTAATGTGTATCATACAATTAATCCATCGCAACTCTTCACAGAGAACCGGTAGCAGAAAATATTCATATACAAGTGAAGAAGAACACGAGAGTATGCACAAACAAAATACATCTAACGGAATCATTTTCCCTGGCCAGTTCATTCTAATTATTACTTCCAGTGAATTCAACAAGATGACTCTATGAAAAGTAGCTGACATACTAAAAGTAGTATAGAGTTCCAAATCTCAGAGTAAACAACGACTACTGGCTAACATACTAAAACTAGCTCAACCTGAGATTCACAATATGGGATCCAAAACAAAACCCTAGCTCCTAATCCAAACATCACAATTCCGATCAAAGTAACGCAACAAAATTAGAAAACCGAAGTGAAATTTACCTGTATTTGATCATATCCGGGAAAATCAACACATCCCCGTCGGCGAACTCAGTCCCTTCTCGTCCTTCAAATACAGTCAACTTAGTCTACCAAACAAAAAAACGCAGTCAACAACAAGTCTTCAAAAAAACGCAGTCAACTACAAAATCAAAGCGCCAAGAAAAAGCTAAGAGCCACCGACCTTCACGGACGTATCGTTCTTGTGAGCCCTGAAAGCCGACGAGAGAAGCTTGGGGAACGGATCAGACTCGGAGCCTTCAACCTTGGCGGGCCAGGCCTCGGGGCTCTTGTAGCAGAGGAACACGTGGCGGTCGTAGGCGTCGAGGGTGCCGGCGAGCTTGGTGGAGAACATTTCAGGCCTCTGGAAGCCGTACTTCCCGTTGTCGGAGGCCGTGTCGTCGGAGGCCATTGTTAGGGTTTGAGGTAGGAAAGTAGGTGAGCGAGGTTTAGAGAGGGTTGAGGAGGAGAGAGAGAGAGAGAGATAGGAGCGGCTCGTTACTTTTTCTCACAATTGGTGTGGGTGAGCAATGCCCATGGGTATTTGGACCTTTGTAGGAGCGTGGTAAGGTGTGTCACTCTGGTTTGGAGAAAAAGTTAACAGCGCGTTCCAGAGCGTGGTGAGCGCGCCTGTAGTATGTTCGGAGTGGCAGAAAGTGTTCAGGTGCTCGCGGGTGGAAACGTCTGCTTTACTGCTTAGCGCGCGGCGTCGGTAGCGCCCACTTTTGTCCTATTACGTGTCATAGCGTGATTGGCCACTGATTTTTTTTTTTGAATTTTTCGTGTGTCTGTTTTGCCCTTACGGCTGATTTGACCACGCTCCCCACGCTCCGTTACTATTTTCCGCGCGTGAAGCTAAAGAGTAACACTCAAACCCCCCAACCTTAGGGGGATGAGAGAGAGAGAAGAATTCCGTTTCGTTTTCCCCTCAAATTCCTCTTGCTTTTAAATTTGGGTATTGTTGATACCCAAAAAATCGAAGGTGAAGGAGCAAAAATTCCTCTTACAGGCTGTGAAAGAGCTGAAGAATCCCACCCCTGCGCCAAAGCAAAATGCTGAGCAAAACGAGAAGGTGTCGCAGGAAGAATCTGCGGCAGCTAAGGAGTCCGAGCAGAAAGGACCTTCCTTTGTCACTCAAGAAGACGTGGTTGCGATGCTGAAAAAAGAGTTGCACCGTGCCAACGAAGATTGGAAATACATTCCCCAACCTCCTTATCCATCAAGCTTAATCTCCCTGCCTTACCCTAAAGGGTATGAAACGCCGACTTTTGTTCTCTTCGATGGGAGGAAGGGAAGTCCCAAAGAGCACATTAGCTGCTTCCTTGACGCACTTGGACCTCATGTAGGGGACCACAACCTCAGGCTTCGTGAGTTCTCAAAAACACTCACTGACCACTCTGACACCAGGGTCTGTCCGCACTTGGGAGGATTTAGCAAGCAAATTCTGCAAGAAGTATTTCGAGCATGAAGAAAGGGTAACTATCACCCAACTCAATTACACTCGTCAAAGAGCAAGTGAGAATCTTGTTGACTTTGTCCAAAGATTCCGCGACCCTGCTCTTGACTGTTATGATGAAAAGGGAGAAAAATACCTAGTGGAGATTTGTATCAGTAACATACTGCCGGAGTACAGGGTCTATTGAAAATGCTGGTATTGACCAATTCTCCGGGCTGATGGATGCAGCTAAAAGGACAAGTTTGTCTGTGAAGGCACAAAAAAGTTGACATTCTGAGAAGAATGATACACACCAAACTCTTGCGATACAAGAGGAAAAGGGAAACTTATCCAGCTATCCCCTGCGGCAACGAGGAGTTCCATGCTATACTGGACTCCTTGTTTGCTGATGGCGTTATCAAGCCACCGCGGCCACAAAAGCCTCCGTCGAAAGAGGAAAAGAGTGACCCCCGCTACTGCCGCTACCATCAGTTCGTCGGACACCCAAGCCCTGCTTGCCAAGTTTTGAGGAAGATTCTTCATGAGAAGATAAACGATGGGACTCTCGATTGGTCAACCAAGAGACAAGTCATTGATGAAGATCCATTGCCTAAAAGGAGGACTGCTGTGTGATTACTGCAGCAGGTGATCACATAAAGGAAGACGTTGTGCATTTCCAAATGTGTCAGTATCAGTACTCAGAGACCATTAACCAAATGGCTTGGAGTAGGTACTGCAATGCTCAAGGTTACAGTACCCCATGGCCCAACCTGAATGAATGGGGAAGAGATGCAAACATCCTTGTCCATGAAAAACAATACTTGGGGGATGCGGAGGCGAGTCAAAAGCCACCCAGACTTGGGTCAAGCAACACTTGGAGCCGCGGGGAAATAAGCCAGGCCTATTATGTCATTGCAGTAGACGATGAGATGGAGCAACACAGTAGCAGAAGCTGCAGGCCCACCGCTGCGCAAGTGCTCCAACAAAACCTGAAGTTCAAGTCTTTGTTTGATCAATTGGAGTATGGTCCGCAAGCCAGGCAAGAAGCTGCGGAGGCGCTCATGCACGTATCTGAGGAACACGGGCCACAGTGCTTTGCTACAGAAACAATGAGAACCATGTCCATACTGGAAAATGACAATGCCATAGTCTTTACCGATTCAGATATGGAGGTACCGTTCCCGGATCACAGGAGACCTCTCTAGCTCAGATCAATGATGTGTTTGTGAGAAGAGCACTGGTGGACACTGGATCTTCCCTCAATATCATACCACTCTATGTCCTCAAGGTTGCAGGGATCCCATTGTCAAGAATTGTGAAGACTGAGATGAAGATATCTGGCTTTGCCGAAGTAGATGAGACATCCATAGGCTACATACAGTTTAGATCTTAAAGTGGGGCCAATCCGATCTTGGACAAAATTCCAAGTCCTGGACGTTAACACAAGCTACCATGCTTTGCTAGGGCGGCCATGGCTCAACAAGCACAAGCTGATTCCGTCAACCTATCACCAATGCGTCAAAGGGCGAATTAGTCTCAAGCCTATTAGGATACCAGGAAATCAGCTCCCATTCCACCAGAGTGAGGCTCACTACATTGAAGCAGAGTATTATAATGAATTTACTGCTGATGGAGGGTCAGCCCCTTCTAAAGTTTCGGGTGTGCCTCTACCGTCATGGCAAGACATTAGAGATGTCAGTGATGGTGATCTTTCAGCAATGATAAGGCAAAGAAACGAGACTACTGCTTATGCGCAGGCGCCGCTGCGGTGTTCAAAGGTTGTGTTTGCCAATGGGCGCACCATCTATTGCTTATGACGGGTTGTGGGGTCTGACTGCAATTTGCATAAAGGCCCATACATAAAGGTGTCATGGAGAATATATGTGCTAGTGCAAAAGAAGGGACGCCCATGACACCTGATTCTTGTCCCCTTCAAGAGGCCTTACATGCCCCAAAATGTATGCAAGATGGATCCACCGCAGTAGCTAAGGGAATGGAATCTGTAAACCTCAGTGATGACCCTGCAACAGAAAAAGCTCTTCTCATCAGCAAAAGCTTGCACCCCAAGAAAGAGAGGAACTTGTAGCATTACTCAAAGAATTCAAGGATGTTTTTGCATGGAGCTATGAGGAGATGCCTGGTTTAGATCCAAACCTCGTGTGCCACACGCTTAATGTAGAGCCGGGAACCAAGCCAGTCATACAAGCAAGGAGGAGTTATCATCCTGAGGTTGAAGCACAAATCAAGCAAGAAATTGAGAAGCTCCTAGCTTGTGGCTTCATCAAACCTGTCAAGCATCCTACATGGCTAGCAAACATCATTCCTGTGAGAAAGAAAAATGGCCAAGTCAGAATCTGTGTTGATTACAGAGATTTGAACAAGGCGTGTCCGAAGGATGAGTTTCCGCTGCCGAATGTGGACATGCTTATCGACTCAACTTCAGGCCAAGGCATGCTTTCTTTCATGGACAGTTTCAGCGGTTACAACCATATAAAGATGGCTGCAAGGGATGCTGAAAAGACTGCGTTTCGCACCCCTTATGGAATTTTTACTACACAGTAATGTCGTTCGGTCTGAAAAACACTGGTGCAACCTATCAACGAGCAATGACTGCTGCCCTCCATGACATGATGGGGAACGAAGTTGAAGATTATGTTGATGATCTTGTAGTGAAGTCCAAAACAAGAGCAGAGCATTGGCGTGTGCTGAGGAAAGTTTTGAAAAGGTGCAGGCTATACAAGATAAAGATGAATCCTAAAAAGTGTTCGTTTGGAGTGTTAGTAGGGAAGTTCCTTGGGTTCATGGTGCATAGCAGGGGAATAGATGTTGATCCAGACAAAGCAAAAGCCATAGCCAAACCAAAAAGAGTTGAAGAGCTTCTTGGGCAGACTGTCATACATCAGGCGTTTCGTTCCAGGCCTAACTGCGGTGATAAAGGCTTTTGCTCCTCTCCTCAAGAAAGGTACAAAGTTCGTGTGGAATGAAGATTGCAAAAACGCCTATAAGAAAGTGCAAGAGCTTGTTACCAAGCTACCAACCATGAAACCCCCAATCCCTGGCATACCCCTCAAATTGTATCTTGCTGCAACTGATGCTGCGGTAGGAGCTCTTCTTGCAGAAGATGATAAAGATGGTAAAGAATGTCATGTATATTACGTGAGTCGCTTGTTAGGAGAAGCAGAAGCACGCTATCTAACTCTGAAAGGATTTGCCTGGCACTCATATATGCAGCCCAGCGGTTCCGCCACTATTTCCTAGCTCACAAGATTCATCTCATGGTGAAAACGGATCCTGTCAGGTACCTGCTCACAAAACCGGTCTTATCTAGGTGACTCGCCAGATGGTTGTTGCAGTTGGCAGAATTCGATATTGAATGTGTAACGCCCCATGCCATTAAAGGGCAAGTTGTGATTGACATGCTTACTCTATTTCCTGGTAATGAAGAAGTCTCTCTCATGCAAGATATTCCTGAAGAACTGCCTGATATGGTGGGGATAGTTACTGGTGAAGGGTCAGGAGACCAGGAGTTTTGGACCCTTCACTTCGATGGATTGGCCACAAGCAATGGAGGTGGAGCTGGGGTTGTGTTAGTGGACCCTGAAGGCAACACCAAAGCTTTGTCATTCAAGCTGAACTTCCCCTGCACCAACAATGCAGCAAAGTATGAAGCTTTCATCACAAGCATGTCTACTGCAGTGGAAATAGGAGTTAAGAAGATCAAAATTTCCGGAGACTCAAACTTGGTCATCAGCCAAGTGAAGGGTGATTTTGCAGTTAAAGAAGCAGGCCTTGCACCATACAGGACCCTGGTAGAAAAGCTAATGAAGATGTTTGATGAAGTAACTCTGGAGCACATACCTGGGTCCACCAACAGATATGCAGATGCCTTGGCTACTCTTGGGTCTAAGTTGTCATTCACAAGGGAGCAGCCGAATATCACAGTCATTCAAAAGCATGAACCATCCACGGAGACACTCAGGATTGCAGAATCACCTGAGGAGCATGACTGGCGAAAACCCATTAAAGGTGCCTTGATGGGTCGGGGCACTGAGTACGATTTGAAGGAGATAAGAGACTATGTGCTCCTCAAGGGTGAATTGTACAAACGTCTCCCAGGCAATATGCTAGCTAGATGCATATGTGAGAATGAAGCCAAGCAAAAGTTAAGTGAAGTGCATGAAGTTACTTTCGGGCTGGAACAAGTGATTAGCTTGTATAGACGGTTGCTGCGGAGAGAGTATTACTGGCCAAAAATGAAAACACGAGCTTTTGAGCTGCAGGCCACATGCTCCAAATGTTCCAGGTTGCTCTCAGAAAATGAAGTCTTGGCGATCACAGCAGTAAATGATTGGAGGACCCCGTACCTGGAGTTCCTAATCGACAAAGTATTGCCATGGACCTGGAAGCTGGAATGGGACGCAGGGTCTTGCTTTGATTGGCGACTCATGGACCTGGAAGCTGCAGATGAACAGAGGCAACAAGCTGCAGAGAACACTGTAGCATATCACAGGCGTGTTACCCAAGCATACAACAGGACAGTCAAAGAGAGAAGTTTCAAGGAAGGAGACCTTGTGCTTAGAGCTGCTAACCGGGTGAGGAAGCAAGTTTCAGGACCTTCAAAGTTTGCGCCGCAATGGGAGGGACCATTTATCATCAAAGTATCCCATAGAAGTGGCTACTATGAGCTTGCCTCCATCACCAGTGGAACCGTCGTCACAAGCCCCATCAAATGGAAAATGGCTCAAGCATTATTACTGTTAGTTATGCAGTTTCATCTTTTATTTCCAAGAACACGCTTCTTCAAGTACTTCTCACGGAAATGTTGTATGAGCGCACCATCATGGTGATGTTGTAAACATGTAATCTTTGTAGCGAAGTAAATGAAGAAGCACCTTTCTAGTATGAACATTTTTATGAATTACCTTTCCTGCATTTTCCTCTAAAAAAAAAGTGCAGGAGCTAAGAAAAAAAAAAAAGAAGAAGAAGGAAGATAGTTCCCAATTCAAGTCAATTATCCCTCCATACAGGAAAAAGAGTTGGTTCCAAAATCCAAGTCAATTCTTATCTATGAAGCCCAAAGAAGAAAGATGAAAGTTGCTACACCAAAAAAAACAAAAACAAAAACATGTGAAGCAAGAAACTAATACAAGTTGCGAATCGCGCGACTCTGAGGCGTCCAAGAGGATTCTTTGAGGCGTCCAAGAGGATTCTTGAAGGGAAGCCATGCTATCAAGACTTGCATAATCACCAAACTTGGCATGGAAATTCCCCCGCGCCCTCTCTAGTTGTCCCTCAAGGCTTGAAAGCTCAACCTTTAACCGGACCACCGAATCTTCCAAGCAGCGGACCTCCCTGCAGCATCCATCCAGGCCAGCTGACTTGAATATGTATCCAAAGAAATCCCTCGCAGCCACCTTTAGTTGGTCAAGCATGAAATCAATTCTAAGTCCCCACTCTGTAACTGCCCGACATGCATCTCTCCAAACCAAAAAGATTTCTTCACTCTTCACCTCCTCTACTTCCATGCTATACAACACAGAACCAAATTCTCTAACCAATACATGCCTTTGAAAAGCATTCTTTCCCTCTGCAAACAAACTAGAAAAACTGCCTCCATCGTGCTTCTGAGCAAACTTGGTAAGAGGAACCACATATTCTGTCGGAATTTCCCCACCTTCGAAGAAAGATTGCTTGCCACTAAGAGGTTGTGCAAAACTTGCAATAGTGACGCTCAAGCGGTCCTCAGAATCGAAACAAGCAATAAAATTCTTGAACCGTGTCTCCAAAGCAATTAACGAGCTCTCCCCTCCTTCGTTTGAGATATTGGCAGAAGAATGAGCCTATTCACCGGCCAAACCTGCAGTAGCAATGTTGTCACCTCCAAGTGTTGCTTCAGGGAAATAAGACTCATGCCCTGCTCCTCCAACTTCTAACAAGAGCAGCCCATCCTAAAAAAAAGAAAAAAGAGAAAGGGGGATTGCATCTGTGAGTATAGCAAGGAAAGAGCTGCAAAAAGCCTATGTATGTTTTGGTCAAGTGCATCATCAATCCAAAACCTCACCTGATCATTATCATGACCAACATCTACAATAAAGTCCTTCGCCGGAGAGTTAATTTCGGCACCTTGATGAGCCTCATGCAAAGGAGAATGCTAAACAAAAAGAAGAAATGCGATAAGTCACAGCAACCCAACTTTTGATTATGTAAACCACTCTTCTCCAGTAACGCTGGGGGCTTAACATGCTTCACATAATCATGGGGGCTAAACAAGCAGTGCATAAAGAAAAGAAACATGCCACATACCTGCTCTTTATCGCTACCCTCACGAGAATTAGCACTCGCAGCAGGTCTCTCCATTAGAGTGTCAGTGACAACACCCTGGAAAGGTTGCGTGAGGAATAAGTGCGAGAAAGCTCAACAAAAGGGAAGAAGTGCAGTAAGTGCAGTAAGCATCCAAAAAAGAGCAAGACCGGTGGACTCCTCAAGGGAGAAGAGGTAAACTAAAAGTCTTAAATGATAATTTGGGCTGGGCTGACTTTTTCCTCCATACGGACTCTGATTATGTGGCCCACTCCATGCCTCCAGCAGCCCACATAATCATGGGGGCTAATGTTGATACCCAAAAAATCGCTCATTTTATTTTATGTGTTCACGCAAACTTTATGATTATTCCAATACTCGATTTAACTCGCCAGGCAAGTACGCCATTTATGCGGGCCCAAGCCGCATGCATTTTGGGTCTTGCATAGTGGGTATGGTGTGGAAGGTTACGTAAAAACGCACAACGCTCGTTGTCAATTTAGCGTTTTTGACGATTTCGGTCTTGGGCCCGAAATCCATGCCCAATGACATGAATTAATGACGAAGATAGTGAAGGTAAAGAATTTTGGGTTGTTTCCCTCTGAACCCAAAATTGAAGCAAAAGCCCAAATACCACTTTTAGGAAAAAAGGCCCAACTCTTTCTCTGCCTCACCTTTTTGTGCCAAACCCCATCTCCTTCTTCTCCGATCGATGTCACCAGCCAAATGTCCAGGAACTTCTTCCCCCTGCAGCAGCTCAGGAACCGCAGCTCCTTCCGTTTACCACCTCATCTCCACTAAAACCAGATCTTAAACCAGTCAATAAATACCCCCTTCACCCTCGAAATCATGAACTCACCATCCTAAATCTCTCCCCAGCTCCTCCTTTCAGATTTCATGACATCGGGCTGTCTGCCATGGAGATCGGCAGAAACCCCTGTAGCAACCTTCATCTGTCTAGGGAACCCGCCTCAAACAAATATATTTTCTCCCATTCTTCTGCATAAATCAAGGACGAGATTGAAGGGGAAAGAGTTTATCCAACAACTTGGAGGTATTTCAACTCCCCCACAACTCTATCCTGAGCCTATAAAAAGTGGTCTTTGAGATCAGAAAACCAATCCAGCAACTACCCAGCAATACATAAAACCCCTCCCTTCAAGCATTCAAGCCTTTCATGCATTCCAAGGAGAAACCCCTAAATTTCCCCTTTCTCAAATCCTAGAAACCCAAATCTGCCATCCTTAGAATTCCCCAATTCTCCTTCACTGCGGTGATTTTCCAGCTCCCATGCCAGGCTCACTATGCATAGCACCATCTCTGTCTGAATCACAATCAAAGTTGGCTTAATCGACCAAGCTGCAGGCTGAGTTTGGTTTTAGTTATCTCCAAATTCAAAAGAACCCCTCACAACATGTGATCGACAATTACACACAAAACATAGCACGAAGAACACTCAAGAACATGCTTCAAACGACATCAAAGACTTCATACGGCAAGCAGAGTATTTCATGTATTTCCTACGACCTAACTCAATTTCAACTTTAATTATAGCCCTTCGCGGTTCATCTAATTGTTAAGACTTTAAAAGTACTTAGAGCTAACTTCGCGTATCACCCTAAGTTGTATACTAATCGGTTCAAAGACAGTTCGCGTAGAAATCAAACACAAGAAACATATAAGCACAAAAGCCAAATTGGAAACATAAAAACAAGCAAGTCGTCACACATCTTATTATATGCAGATTTTCAGAATTATGGTAACCCTATTAAGCAACCTAGATCGACCAACTTCGCGTCTAAAATCAACCTAAATTAGTTTAGCAAGTGAAATCGAGACCCTTGAAACTTCCATAACAAAGGAAGCTCGTACGTACACTACTTTTATGCATAAAATTCATGAAAGTCAATCAAGTAAACCATATGAACATACATGACACACCTACTGCCCTCAATCAAAGAATACGAAAATCAACATACAATTGTTTGTAAGAATCGTTACATAAACTTCAATAAGAAACCGAAATTATGTTCATCATACAAAACCAAAATAAAACCAAGTATTTTTATAACAACTAATGTGACTAGGCATAAAATAATACAAGCCATGAGGGATGGATCACAATTGAGAAACCTTGAAGAGCTTCGGCAAGATGTGATGAAGTGCACGGCTGAAGGTAGGATCGGATACGATTTATGGTGGTGCAAGGGATGGTGTTTTGGCTTGGTATTTTCTGCCTAGAACTTGAGAGAACTTTTGGTAGAGTTTCAGCCTATGCTTATGCAAGAATTGTGATTCCCATTTTGTATGAAATTTGTGCCTTTATATAGAGGAGAGGCTGGGAAAAGTTGGCAGACACAGATGCAGCTGCAAGCTTCCCTAGTCTTCATTTAGCTCAGCAACTCTTATTTAATGCATTTGGGTGACTTTTTGGTGCAAAAACACAGAAAATCCTCTCAGTAGGCAGTAGGTTGTTCTTCTCGGCAGACAGTGACCTTCATGCGTTGTGACTGACATAACTTCCTCCCCAAAATAGCTATTAATATGATTCTAAATGTTCTGTAAACTAGACTTCCACAGCTTTCTTTGCATGTGTGGCTCGCATTCTGATTCTAAGTGAGCCGTCCTGGAGGATCCGTGGAAGTCAAGCTTTTCGGCAGGCTGCCAGTCAATCTTCTCGGCAGATGACCTTTCTGTGTTATGACTGGCATAACTTCCTCCTCAGAGAAGCTTTGGATGTGATTCCAAATTCTGTAGAAACTAGACTTGTAGAGCTTTCTTTGCATATATGGCTTGCCTTCTAGTTCCTTGTGAATCGGCCTGGAGAAAGTATGAAAGTTGGATGATGTGCCCAAGAAATTACTAGAACTTACTGGATTTGCATATGGTTTTCCCTTGAAATTCCTGGCTGCTTCTTTTGCTCCAATTGCTATAACTCCTTCAATTGCTCAATCATCAATATGCCTACTGCATATGAGAGAAGAAACATTCATCAAATACAAAGTCGAGGCTTTACAGATCTAACGAAACATCTTTAAACCTCCTTAAATCGGTTGTTGACATTTTTCTACATTTTAATCTATACTTGGCACGATTTTGATGTAACTCTACGAAAGACTCATGACTCTATTATATGACTCGATTCTACAACAATAAGGGTTAAAGGAAAGTATAAACGAGGGTAAAACACATTAATAACGTCGCATTTTATGTTCCTATCAGAAACCAAGCTCAATTAATAGACATGCTTCAAGATCATAAATAAACCGAGGAAACCAGCACACCAATTTTTCCAAATCGTAATCCTTAACCAAAATTCAAGTGCATATTCTTATAGAGCTCGAAGAGAAGATTATTGTCCATACCATATTCATCATCATAGTGAAGTAGTTGGATATCTTTTGTTCGATCACAAGTAGAATTTCAAGTATTTAGTTTGACATTTACATGCACTTTGATTATTTCCTTTCAAATATAACCTCATACTTTTGATATACATTCATCATAGCTTTAAGTGAGATCACATTTGATTAGTTAATCCTCTTTTAATTATTGAAACAGCAATACAACTATAGAAGAACACCAATTACAATTATACGTTCGATAATCGTATCCAATTTGTTGTTTGCAACAACAACATGGGCATTTAGGTAACGCCATGGTTTGGAACTGTTTGAGAGAATTATATCGATTTGCACAACTGGTCATAAAAACTCCGGTGCAGTTGAGCCTCTAGTTGAACAGTCCAAGAACTTATTGTTGTCTCAGAAAGATAATGGGTTCCCTTCTACACCTAAATTATCATCAGCTATGCTTTCAGTATTTATTATTCTTGTCCAATCAGAGCTTGAGCATGAACTCTCCATATTGAAATTTCTGCACCGTCTCTTGAATTGGAAGTATGGAAACAGTATGCTTGATAAATTTCATCTTGACAATTTACATGATTATCATATTCATTGTTTTTATTGTTAACTGATTTTTCCGTTGATTTTGATTATTAAGTTTTTTTTTTGTACAAAAATGGTGTAGAAAAAAATAGAGGTGCCATGAGCGAGAATATGGTTATTAAGATTAATTTTACAAAGCTCACAAATTTTTTAGTAATATCTTTGTAATTGGCACCTTCATACTTCTAAAATATGACGTAATATCATTGTTTGTCAATTACACTCTCACCTTACTAAAGCGGCTATCTACGTACGTTTGGCACTTTAGAAGGGGTATCAAAAACTATCAGAAAAGGCCTCAATCAAACCACTCCCAAAGTAACACAAATAAAATGCAACACTTCTTATGAACACAGATAAAATGCAACACTTCTTAACCAAGACAAACATATGCTGAAAACAAAAGGTGTTGCCATCACTGGAAACCACAAATGACTACACACCGGGTCCCTTGTGAAATGCCTTCCCATCAGAGGTATCTTCTTGGCAGATGAAGATACCTGAAATATCAAAAGGTGTACCATCAGAGGTATCTTCTTCTTCTTCTTCATCATCAGAGGTATCGAGCGCAATATCTGCTTCTGAAATTTCAAAAGGTGTAAGAGACTAGGAACGATACACTACAACAGATTAACGCAAAACTCTGAAAAGAGGCAAGACGATCAATGTGAAGACAGAAATACATACCACCAAAACCTTGAATCTTCGAAATATATTGGCCTTGAAATTGTGGGAACATATGGTCCAAACGAGAGACGCCTGTTTCACGAAGAAAAAAAAAATAGTGAAAAATAGTTGAACCCAAAACAAGAAATAAAATCACTGCTTGGAAGCACATGACAACGAACATAAGAAGAGCAATGCTTTGCTGAATTAGAGACACCTGCAGTGCGAAAATGATCTATGATTGCACTAAATGTATTACATACATTCAAAACTTTATTTTATCCATCAAACAACGTCAAGCAAGTCCAAGATAAATTTACTCAAAAGTGTAAGTATTACAATAAAAACATACCCGGAGGGGGACAAACGGGATCTTTATTCGAATCACCTGTTTCACAGCAACATTGTTAGTTACATTATGTTTAATGGCTCCAACATAGCAGAATCTTCAGATACTATATTATTCTATCCTGGGATGCATAATGCACAAATCAATGTTCCTTGGCACCATGAATCATCTCCACTGAAGTGTGTGCATGATGCCACTACCTATCCCCTAATCCCCCAACAAAAGTTTAAAACAGTTTACTTCCACAACACAAAATCAAAAGTCAAAATCACACCATATGGAGCACCACCTCAAACGCCAAATGGTGGGGGCAGTGTTGGAAAAGATAGTGTTGGGAAGGTAAGCTAAAAAATATGGGAAAGGGTAACAGATCTCACAGCCAGATGGCGGGGGTAGATGTGTTACCTCATTGTTTATCTTATCCTATGCGTTCAACTAAAATTCTCATATAAAAAAAGACATCAAATTTCTGCCGAATCAAAAAACCAACTTCAAAATATATGGATTCTTCATTGTTATTCAGAATTGCAAAATTATCGAGCACAGCTAAACACAAAAATAATAGCATACCTGGGGGGGGGGGATCGATCCAGATCTTTTGAAGGATAAGCTGTTTTTATCATACACAATTAAAGTCAACAATTAGAGACAACAAGGCAAAAATTAAACAACTGGGGCAAAGATACAATGCTGTAGTGTAATCGACTGTAAGTCACCCAAATATCTTCAGAGTTTCATGTTTACAACTCCAATCACATGGTACACTTGTGTACAGCTGAAAATTGGAGTGCGAATTGTCACGAATAACCAAAGACAATCAGGCTAACGTTAAGGACGGTTCGTAGGTGTTTAAAATGTTAAACCAGAAAACAACAGTAAAGAGCCAAACAATAATCGCGAACCTGAATACAACAATTAACAGCTTACCATAAATGACAAATTCAGTTCCGGTACGATCTGTAAATGACAATGTCAAAACCATAAAGTCAATGCCACAAGCATAAGAAAGATGAATATGTAATGAAACATGAAGCTTTGACAAAACATGAATACGAATCCATAATCCTATAAAAAACAAAAATTACTAAATTAGACTTGCATTCTGCACCAGGTCACAACAATTACTAAAGTCGACTCTCAAGCTTTAATAGAGGATTACCGTGTCTAACTTTGCGTACAACACGTTCGCTTGCTGCACAGATGCATTAAAGCAGGAAAAAAAAAACAGATTACTACAACTGACATCAAATACTCCATAATCCTATAAAAAACAAAAATTACTAAATTAGACTTGCATTCTGCACCAGGTCACAACAATTACTAAAGTCGACTCTCAAGCTTTAATAGAGGATTACCGTGTCTAACTTTGCGTACAACACGTTCGCTTGCTGCACAGATGCATTAAAGCAGGAAAAAAAAAACAGATTACTACAACTGACATCAAATACTACTACAAGAGGAGCAAACATGAATGTATAATAAGATATGAACAGCCATAATGCAAAATCATCCATAATCCTATCAAAACAAAAAAAACTAAAACATAAAATAAATAAGAGAGAGAGAGAGAGAGAGAGAGAGAGAGAGAGAATCCAATTGTGGTGCTTTGGTTTGCTGGAGGAGTCCGTATGGAGTAAATATGGATATGATGAGAATGGTTGGGGCACAAAACCAGTTCTGGGCGGACCAGGTAGAGATGTAATCAAGGACATCTCAGGTGGAACAAGCAAATCCTCGATTTGTTAAACAATTGGGTTTTGGCAAGACTCTTAGTTGTGGGGATGCTAGCTGCTGTAGTGAGTGGTGTGGATGGAGAAGAAAAAAAATTATTGAAACCTCTCGCTGCGTGGAGATAGAATACATGGGGAGAGTTAAGTTCTGGGAATCGTTATGGTCTTCTACTTCTGAGGATTTTAGGGATAATATCTTCCATTATTCTTAACTAGCAAGCTGTTGTAGGATAAACCCTAATAGCTTAAGCTTTGAGTTAGCATTAACAGATAGGCAGCTAAGCTCTACACCTAACTGCCCTGATAAGGGCAGGTAAACTTGATCATAGAACACAGCAGCGTGAGAAAAAATACATTTCCCAGAATACAGAGCACTATGGAGTTCCCAGATGATATTTCTCAAAAACTTTCAGTAGAAATCTGGAGCTTATCACTAAAAGGGCCAGTACATCATGATCCAAAGAGAACATAGCATCAGTTTCAGAAAGAAAAAAAAAATACATATATATATAGGTATTTTCTTGGTTAAGGACGTCCGCACCATAAGGATTGGTGCGGATTTGATATTTTGACTAACTTTTCGATTGAAATTTTACATCTCCACCGTCTAGTCTTTAGGTACTCGTGTATAGATCTCTGTAAATTTTCAGCCAATTTGATAATCGTTAAGGCATTCAAAAGTGCGATTTTCTATCAAAAACATGAACGATTCAGTTTTGACAAAATGCAGTCTGTCCATTTGTTTTAATCTAGTTTGATATGCTAATGGTTATCAAATTGGCTGAAAATTTGTAGAGATGATATATACATGAGTACCTAAAGACTAGACGGTAGAGATATAAAAATTCATCGAAAATTTAGTCAAAATATCAAATCCGCACCATAAAGATTGGTGCGGACGTCCTTAGCCAAGAAGGCATGTATATATATATACACACACACACACATCAAATAAAAAATAAGTGACAAATGTAGAAAGTAAAAACAAAAAATAAAATCATTATGAACACACGAAGGTGAATAGTGATTAGAGCAAAACGAATGTTTGCTACACAAAAGAAGTTGAATTTAAGAACATACCCTTCACATGGGGAGACACAGGTTGTTTTGCTGGTTCGGCACCTGTATCACAGCAACATTGTTAACTTAAAAAAAGAAACCATAATAATCAAAAAGTAGATATTTAAAAACAAAAAAAAACAAAAAACAAGTGTGCAGGCCATGATGACAAAGTCACTCCCCTGCCCCCCACTGAATTTAACAAATGTATCAGTAGTGATAAGGACAGTAGATCTATGGAAAATATAAACAAAGACCAACATAGGCTAAATTGGCCCTCAAATGAATCTCAGCAAAAAAAATTGGCCAGAGAAGAAATTTAAATAATATATACAAAATATGTTTATCCTACATCAGCCATAATAACTATGGTAATCATTTCATCTTCAAAAACCAACTTACTTACACCGTAAAGTAAAGAGAACAAGAAAAAGGAATCATTTTCAACAATACAGAGCATTATGAAGTTCCCGGATAATATTTCTCAAAAACCTATAAAAGCGAAATCAGAAGCTTACATGAGTACCTAAAGACTAGACGGTAGAGATGTAAAAATTCATCGAAAATTTAGTCAAAATATCAAATCCGCACCATAAAGATTGGTGCGGACGTCCTTAGCCAAGAAGGCATGTATATACACACACACACACACATATCAAATAAAAAATAAGTGACAAATGTAGAAAGTAAAAACAAAAAATAAAATCATTATGAACACACGAAGGTGAATAGTGATTAGAGCAAAACGAATGTTTGCTACACAAAAGAAGTTGAATTTAAGAACATACCCTTCACATGGGGAGACACAGGTTGTTTTGCTGGTTCGGCACCTGTATCACAGCAACATTGTTAACTTAAAAAAAGAAACCATAATAATCAAAAAGTAGATATTTAAAAACAAAAAAACAAAAAACAAGTGTGCAGGCCATGATGACAAAGTCACTCCCCTGCGCCCCACTGAATTTAACAAATGTACCAGTAGTGATAAGGACAGTAGATCTATGGAAAATATAAACAAAGACCAACATAAGCTAAATTGGCCCTCAAATGAATCTCAGCAAAAAAAATTGGCCAGAGAAGAAATTTAAATAATATATACAAAATATGTTTATCCTACATCAGCCATAATAACTATGGTAATCATTTCATCTTCAAAAACCAACTTACTTACACCGTAAAGTAAAGAGAACAAGAAAAACGAATCATTTTCAACAATACAGAGCATTATGAAGTTCCGGGATAATATTTCTCAAAAACCTATAAAAGCGAAATCAGAAGCTTACCATCACAGTGGTCCACTTTGCAGTCATCTACATGACCCAAAGAAAACACGGTATCAGTTTCAGAAAAATTAGGACTTAGAAACAAACAAGTGAAAAATGTAAAAAGTCACACAAAAAAAATCATTATAGTAAACACGTGACATTTAGTAGTAATTTAAGTAGAACAACATGACTGTTTGAGAGTTTGAAAATAATAACATACCCTTCACATAGGGAGACAGAGGCTGTTTAGTCGGCTTGGCGCCTGTATCACAGAAACATTGTTAAATATAGAAGAAAAAAAAACTATAATAAACAAAAGTAGATATTAACAGATAAAAAAAACCAGCGGGCAGGCCACAACGGCAAAAATCTAAAACAAAAAAAACAAAAACAAAAAACAAAACAACTGAATGAAAACAGAGAGAGAGTGTGTGCTTTAGCTTGCTACCTGCTTGTGGACATGAGCAAAAAGAAACAATGTAAAAATCAAAAATACTGGTGTACTTTATTTATTATATCCTTATGCAGGCTAATTCAACCCGTTTGGCCAGAGAAGAAATTTAAAATAATGTGTATGCAAATATAATTATTCTACATGGACCATAATGACTACAGTAATCATTTAATCTTAAAAAAAAAAAAAAACTTTATTACATGGTAGAGTATAGAGAAAGGAAAAAAAAAATTTTGACAATACAGACCACTATGAAGTTCCTGGATAATATTTCATCAAAAACCTTAAGGAAAAATCTGAAGCGTACCACCAGAGGGGTCCCCTTTGCAGTCATCTACATGATTCAAAGAAAACACAGCATCAGTTTCAGAAATAAAAATCAGTATAGTGAACACAAGACATCAAATAGTAACTTAGGTAGAGCAAATTCAAAAGGAGATGAGCTACGTAAAATAATATACAATCCCATAAAGTTATCCAGTGTATTAACCACACATTATACACACCACCCAAAATTCTCATCCTCCAACGAAACTTTAAACAAAGCCTAGATTAGGAACTCCTTAAGAGTAGTGCAAATAAGTCTTTTCATTTACGTTAAAACTTAAAATTAGGACTGAGAGGTTTGTAAGAAAATACTACTTTATAATAGCTTACTGTCTATAATTGTCATTTTAAAAGATATATATGTAATTCAATAATTCAAAAGATATAGAGGTCAAGTAAGCAAATGTGGAGGTCCCAATAAAAATTCTCCAAATCAAAAGTACAAATTAACAAATAAAAAAACTTTCATTTGCAAGGCAGAATCATATCTCACCGAAAAAAAAAGAAGCAAATCATAAGTTTACTTTAACCCCATTCAAAAAATAACTATCCACAACTTATTAGTTTATGTAAATATAAGACAGGGAGTAAATTGGTCAAATATCAAAATATAATCAGAATAAACAAGAAAAAATCTTACAATGTGAAGGCGCAGGAACGTTGACCTTGCTACCTTTTGTTTTCATCTTTTGTAACCTTGCTTTCACGACTTTGCTCCCTGTTGGTAGTAATTTTGAAACATGAATATCACTGAATTGCCAAAGAACGCGAATGGCCGAATTGAATTGAAAAAAAAAAATTAAATAAATAAATAAATACCAGAATCCCAGGCGGATCGCCGGGGTTGGCATTTCCCTTTCCTGCCTATCATGGTTTCGGCGATGAGAGTATAAGAGAACCCCTAGAATGGTTTTATTTCCTTTCCCTAGAATCAAAACCATAATAAACACAAAGATAACGATTTTTCGATCATAATAAACAGAATCGTGAATACAAAGAGATGAGAAATCAAAAGAGAAAAAGGGGGAGAAAGGAATCAGCCACCTGATGGAAAACGAGCGCAGCTCCGAGAGTCGAGAGAGAGGATGTGATATTTTGCTATTAGGGGTCAGGAAGCCGCTGCTCTTATATGCCCTAACCAAGCCTCTATCAATCGTGGTCGGGTTAGAATTATTAACTCGGGTTAACCGACTCTACTTGGATGACTACGTAACACGATTTGGACGAGAAATTTTTCAGTCCCCGTGTAGAACCGAAGAAATTTTTAAATAGATTAATAATCCTCCCTCTTAATTAAATTTCAACACGTGAAATTTTATCACAGATTTTATAAATTTAGGTATTTTATTTTCTGTAAATGAATTTAATAGATCTTTGATGAGTTTATTTTCTTATTTAGCTCATATTCTAAAATGAATATGATTGCATTTTAGGGTTTAGGGTTTTAAGGTTTTAGAGTTTAGGATTTAGGGTGTAAGGTTTAGAAAAACAATAAGAAACCCAAAATGGTTTTTCACAAAATAGCTTAAATAATTTTGTAGTCATAAAATGCCATGTGTTAAAATTTAATTGGAAGAGAGGACCACCAGGCACTGCCACGTGGTCCTCCCGTAGAACGGAAAAGTTTCTCGTGTAGACAGTGGCGGAGCCAGGATTTTGGGAGGAGGGGAGCGGAAATTGGTTGCTCAAGCATTCCAAAAAAAATGACCTTTAGATAATTCAATTGCCCTTCCGCGCTTCCCCAATACAGCTCGACAATCACCAGCATTAGCAATTAGCATGTTCCTGCAACAGTACATCAATGAATAAATGTTCAGTTTTATCAGCTATGCTATATCAACTTCAATGATTATTGAGTGCCAACAAATTTGTTTCCATTCCTACATGAGAATCGAAGATGTTATAGAAAGTACCAATCCTCACCTTCCGAAGATAAGGGCAGTCAAAGCAGTGGTACCAGAGGACTTGTCAAGAGAGGTAGCATCCGCAAATGCATGATCAGCCTTCACAAAAGCGCTTCTAGTTGCTTTTTTAAGGCCATTTGGGAAATGAGAGTCTTGAACAATGAAATTGAGCAGATTCTTTTTTATGAATGATGCAGCATCAACACCACCATGTCCATCAAAGACCTGCAGAAGTCAACAAACAAAGCAAGAGCATAAGAGGCCATTTGGTCTCATATTGTATCATTGGAACAAGTGGAGAAGTGTGGTTATCACTGCAAAACTGTTCCAATTGAAAAGAAAGTAACAAGAGTAAGTTACACACCCCATAAAATGCCCCATGAGAAGGCAAGTTTACTAAATCACCAAGATGTTCCTCAAGATTATCTACACAAATATACTCATCTTCCATATACTGTTTAGGTCCTTTTTCAGAACAGCTCCCCGAACGGAATACAGAAACAAACGCCGATGTCTCAACTGAAGACGACTTCAAGCCAAAATTTCCAAGATCTGAATCCTAAAACAAAACGGTCATGGAGGTATAAGTAGTCAATCTCAAGGATTTTCAGAGTACTCCAACTTAAGGGTCACTCTAATTAAACCTCACTGTATCAAATAGTAGTTAATTGTTCACCTAAGCAAATACCTGCTTATATATACACACCAGACCATTGCATGCAAGATACAGATCAAAGAAAGGTAATGATAAAAAACGTTAAAGAAAAGTTGATCTACTTAATTGCATCTAAAGGATCAATAATGCTCTAAAAGCTAAGGACACTAATTTACAAGTAGATTAAGTTCAACATACTGAAAAATGGTTTCCCTTCAGACTAGTTTCAACTAATACCACTCAAATTCCTCCACAATGCCACATCTACTACTTCCAGCCTTGCAGGGTCTCAATAAAGAAAGTAATCATGCTACACATTCTTATCTTGATCCTAAACATCCTAGGCATAATTTTTTTTTTTTATAATAATTTGCACACAGCACACCCAATTCACCAAAGATCAAGAAGAACAAAGGCAATTACTTTACTTACTGATTCACACAAAAATGCAGAGCTAGTGCAATGCCTCATAACCGAAATGTTCCGCCGAGGCTTGCCAGTAGGGACTTGATTGGAACTGACCAAAGTGTCACCATTGTGATCTTCCATGGCAGGAGCAGGAGCAGACATTCCAGCACTGTCCTTTGAGCACCCACCAACATATCCGGTCACCTGAGGAGAGATTTCAAATCCTGAAGCCATCATTTCCTTCCTAACCCATCAAACTCTTTAAAACCTCTTATGATCATTCAATTTATTCAATCCACCATAACTGCTAACAGCAACACTACCTCAACCAAATGTGCTTAAGCTAAAAGCCAATAACAACTGTCAATAAAAGCACATTGCCTCACAGACAACCCATGTTCTAGACAATAAAAAAAAACCCAGCTCTTGATCCAAGTTGTATAGATCACAACACAAAGCTCATTCCTTTACAGCTTTGCAAAACTCAACAATGGCCTGCGTCCTCTGTTTTTCCTCTATCTGACAATTGAGACTGAAACTCATAAACCCAGATGGGGAATTGGAAATTCAAAAGCCAAAACTGAAGAAACCGAAATTATAGTTATAGAGATTGAGAAGAAGAAGAGGGATGAATTGTGGTGGTTGGCGTCGCAGCTGCTGCTGTGCTGGGCAGTGGGCGGAATGCAGCTGCTGCTGTGCTCTCTGTCTCTCTGAGTCTCAGCGTTTTGAACAGCACAGATCCGCTCCGCGCCTCTGCCGCTCGCCGCTCTTCAAATTCAGGCGGACATGGGGAGCGGAACCAGCACAGATCCGCTCCCAGCCCATTGATTTCCGGCGGACATGGGGAGCGGTTGCTGACCACCGCGCTGTGCTGGCTCCGCCACTGCGTGTAGAACCACTGGATCATGCCACGTGGTCTACCAAGCCAATTAAAATTTACCATGTGGAAGTTTTTAGCACGTCATTTTAAAGTAAAAAGAAAGAAAATAATTAATACAACGTCAAATTAAACACCACAACCTCCATATGACCTTCTGCGTTATCTTTTAAGGAAAATTCTACCCTCCCGTTCTCACTAACTTCATTAACTCACGCCGTCTTTCTTCTCCTTCTCTGTTCTGGGTTTCGGTATAGTCATATGCATGGTTAGATAGAATTTCAAAGTCTGGGTCGATGAGTGGAGGGCTGAACAATAGCGAATTCAATTACTCTGATTATCATCATTCGAGGACGAGTTTTACCATAACAAAACACAAAGCAAAATGCACGAAATAATCCAAAGTCTCATATCACAATTTCAAACAATTTAGTAAAGGAAATTTGTAACAAGACATTAACTAGGTAATTGGCAAGCATGTTAACTTAGTTTTGGATTTGTATTTGGTTAATTCTTTGAATTCATGTGCCTTAAAGGTTTGTGTTCTATGCAACTGCAATGTGTGGGGCATCGATGTCACTTGGCTGAAATCAAACATAGGTTTAGTATACGCTGAGTTGTTTTGTGTGTGTTGTTTTCATTAGGGCTAGAGTAGTTTAAAGAATTTACTTGTCTAATATGAAGAGTGACGCTTTGCATGTTAACTTGTCTCCAATTAAAAGACTTTGTGCTTATGTGCTAGCTAATAACTGTGTCTACGCTGAGTGTCATGTGAATTGGTTAGTAAAAAGATTAGAATTATACGCAGAGTTGATTTTAAGTGCTTAAGGAGTCTAGTTACGATTAGATGACCGCTGAGGCTCTAATTTAAATTGGAACTAAGTCAAGTCTAGGACATTTTAGTATTGTTGCCATGAGTCTTGTTGCTTGATTGTTATGAGTTTTGATTGCTTTGTGTGCTAAGCTTGGTGTGAAAGATGTTGATCATATGTATATAGTAGTTTTAGGTTTAAATTCGTGTCTAGATAGTTTAGGGGCAGTAGCACTGCCGATTCCTTTTCAATCCCCCATTTCGTGTGTATTATATGTATATATGTGTGACTATGTGTGTTTCTAACCTTTTACATGTCAGGTACCCTTAATCCCCGAATAGAACGATCCCTACTTATGCTATAAGTTTTTGATTGCGCTTGTTGTTACCATAGTTATGGCAATCGTCACACGGGAGAAAGAGAATAACTTACAATTTCCACGTCATCAAAGTGTCGTAAGGCGGGAGTAAGAGACGATAAATAGGGCATTGCCCATCCGGAGGTTCGCGGTCATCGACACCGCAAGATAATCCTAGAATACTAGGTCCCGTCACTCTCAAGTCAACTCAAGAAATCACAACACAATAATATTTCAAGTCTAGCCTCAATAACAAAATAAATAACTTTACGATATATCTGAGACATAGACAAAAGCGGGCAAAGCATAAAGCATAGAAACAATAAAGTAGAGCATTACACAATTTAAAATCCACTGACCCGGATGTTCCGGCTCACCCTTGATGGGCGGCTCCCCTTTCCTGATAAAGCAATGTCGAAGTCAGCATGCTTCGTGTCTCGATCCTCGTGCTCAGAATGATGAGGCGATCCTGAATCCCGGCACGAAATATATATTAGTCGAAGGAACGACCTGAAAGTTAAAATGTGGCGACTATAATACTGTATATTGGGTTTTAGTCATGATAGTTATTTACTACTTATTATTTGGCTTACACTGATCCCGGTACTGTTCATGTTGGTGGCGTGAAGTGTTGCCCCTGTTTCTTTAGTTTTGACGACGCTGCCCTTTGTCTGAGTATATAATGAGTTTGTCAAATGCGCCGACACCATTTTTTTTTCTCTCTCTGCGCTCTTTGTTCTTCATCGTTGTTTCTCTGCTGCTACCGATCTTCGTTCCTTTTCTTCTTCACAGTGATTCGTTTCAAATCTCATTTATCTTTCTCAGTTAAATTTATCGTCCAGAAATTCGTTGTGCTTCGTTTGTGCAATAGCTCGCACATCGAATCGAATTGGGAATTGGGTTTGATCTGACATCGATTAAATTGGAGGTAATACTTCTGTCTCTGTTCAATTGGGTTTGTGCTGGGTTCGCATTTGAATTTTCATTCTGGATTTCCTTTGAATTGACAGATTCCAATATCCTTTTGCTGTTTGAGCTTTATCAGGCATCACAAAAATCAGCTAATAAATCATTCCCTTTTTTTTCTGTGTGATTGATGAGTTCTTGGGTGTCTATGATTTATAGGCAATTAGGTGTTCCCAAATTATTTTTTTTCTTTTCTTTTCAAGTTGCTTCACTTAGGTATTCCATAATTTGTGATTATATACACGAACAACACAAATTGATTAGTCTATGATAATGTCTTATGAATAAAAGGATTGCTTATAGTCGTATGATTGTTTCTTTGTGGGAGAAACTTTGATAAGTACTTGAAAGCTTTCGATTAACACTTTTTTTTTCTATTATTTTTTTTAGTAGTTTTGCATATTGATGTGATTGGTGTTGTGACAGACAGGGTTGGTTTGTATTAATTGGCTAAGCATTTCTGTTTTGTTTTACAGTGTGGTCTCCAGTTATAACCTGTTCAATTTTTGTTTGATCATAATGAGTTCTAACTTTTGTTCTGTTTTTTTTTTTTTTTGTCACAGCTATGGCTCCTCCAAGATGGCGATCTTTAAGAATGAAATTTTTTCAGGAACATACTTTCGGGAATGAACATACCCTTGCAATGGAAGTTGAAGGGGCATTAGCTTCTGAGAATGAATCACCTGACGATACAAATGTAACAGGTTTGTTAAATTAAATTTGTGAGAATTATATCCTTGGTTTAGTATTACTAATTGCATTTTGATAATCTCTACATGTACAAATATCTCACTTAAACAAAGTAGTTTTTTTTTTTTTTTTAATAATTCTGCCAACCTTAAAGTAGATATATATTAGATTCCTGTATTGTTATCAAATGTTGAAGAAATCGTATTACTATTAATTTAAATGTGAATATCTTTTTTCACAATCTTAATTTCAACTTCTTTTATTTATCATTTTACTTTAATTCAGTGTTTACTATGTTGATATATAATAATTGGTTTTTGAATGATTATACATGTCATAGATGTGCAACCTGCAAACAAAATGAGCACTAGAAAAAGACAGATGCAGATGCAAGTGCCGGGGAATGAAGGAACTTGAACAGGTGCTAGAACTTATGGACCTGCATATAAATATGTTGCAATAAAACGTGGTGAAGAAAATGTTTATCGCTGTATGTCGAGAAGAAGAAAGTTATTTGAGAATCTTCAAATAGAAGAAACATCATCCAAGTCGAGCATCCAACACAGCACTCCGAATTTAAACGTGATTGAAACTGACAGTGTGTCGATTCATGAAAGTATATCGGATGGTGATGAGAATATAACATGTATCCATAATAGCTACTACATTTTTACCTTTACGTTGTAAACATTTAGAAGACTGTTGAGATTCATTTTAGTGTATATTAACATAGATGCTGACATGAATGTTTATATTTATATCAATTGCAGTGAGAAATGTGTTTGAGAATCTGCCGTCATTTGGTCAGGCACATTATCAGAAACGCAGACAAGGTCAGACTACTGATATTTGATCACAATCCTTTTCTCCCTTATTAATGTTTATATATATGGTATACTTACTCAAAATGAATTGCAAATGCAGGAGTTATTATCAACTGCAAGGACTTTGGTGATAGTACCTTTGAGTGTGTTGATTGCAATTCATATTTGTGAGGGGTTCTTTTGATTTTGGAGATAACTAAACTCAGGGTTAGCCTACAGCTTGGAAGATCAAGCTAGTCTTGAGCGTGATTCAGATAAAGATGAAGCAGTGCATAGTGAACCACATGTTGTGAAAGGACCCGTACAAATGTTTGATGAAATCAATGAACTGACCAAGACATTTCTATCTGTTAGGGACAAATTTGAAGATGATTCTCTACCTTCATTAAGTATGACCATGATAAGCCGACAACCATGTGATAATAAACAATATGAAGAACCAACAAATGATCAACTAGCTGGTTTGATTGTTGAATTTGATTCTAACAAGGACATTGTAACTCAATCTTATGATGGTTATATGCAACGAGTTTCAAAATTACATCCAAAATACATGTCGTTACAATACCCAATACTTTTTCCACACGGTGAAGAACTGAAGATGGATATAAGATTAGCTAGCTTATTATTAAATGAAACTCCTATGAATAAAAATAATAAGAGGAAAAAAATGTCCTTGCGCGATTTTATTGCATACCAAATTCATGATAGAAGTAACGAATCAAGCACTTTATTAAAAGGTGGGAGGTTATTTCAGCAGTATTTAGTTGATGCTTACGCAGCTGTTGAAGAACATCGCTTAGATTATATCAGAAATCACCAAGATGATTACAAAATCGAGAAATCCAAAGATATTTTTGCTGCAAGCTCAGCTGGAATTACTGAAAGTCGTGATGTAGGAAAACGAATTTACCTTCCAAGTTCTCATATTGGCAGTCCTCGAGATATCATCAACAATTACCATGACGCAATGGCAATTTACAGACATTATGGCAATCCAGATCTATTTATAACTTTTACTTGCAACGTTAAATGGCCTGAAATTATAAGATATTTTCAAAACAATCATGTGTGTAAACAAGAAGATAGGCCTGATATAACTTCAAGAATTTTTCAAATAAAGTTAAAAGATATGATCGCTTACATTAAATCTGGTGAACCTTTTGGAGATGTTGAAGCACATGTATGCACAATTGAATTTCAAAAACGAGGTTTACCTCATGCTCACATGTTATTTTGGTTGAAAAAAGAGCACAAATGTTACACGTCTGGTGATGTGGATTCAATCATTTCAGCTGAATTACCAGACAAAAATGTCGATCCGGAACTTTTCAAAATTGTTAGTCAATATATGATTCATGGGCCTTGTGGATCAATGAATTTGAAAGCTCCTTGCATGAAAGATGAAAAATGTTCTAAATTTTTCCCTAAGCCATTTAATGCTGATACAACATTTGAAAAAATTAAACCGCCAGTTTATAAGAGACGCGATGATAACACAAAATATGTGATAAAACATGGAGTCAATCTTGGAAATAATTTTGTTGTGCCTTACAATTCCCAATTGCTATTGAGATACAATGCTCACATTAATGTTGGATCATGTTCCCAATCAATGTTAATCAAATATTTATTTAAATATATCAACAAAGGTCCAGACCGAGCTCGAATTTTATTGAATGAAACCAAACATGATGAGATTCAGACATACCTTAATTGTCGTTATTTAAGTCCACATGAATCGGCTTGGAGATTATTTGACTATTCAATTCATGAGAGATATCCAGCAGTACAATATCTGGTTGTTCATCTACCTGAAGAACATAACGTTATTTTTAATGCAAAAAAAAACTGTTGAATCCATCATAAAGTATCAAGCCACTGATGACACTACATTAACTGGTTGGTTTAAAATAAATAGAACAAATAAAGAAGCAAAACAATTAACTTACGCTGAGTTTCCTACTAAATTTGTGTGGGATCAGCAGAGAAAATTATGGAAACCAAGGGAAAGATACAAAACTATTGGTCGAATAGCTCATGTTAATCCTAGAAGAGGTGAAGTATATTTCATGAGAATGCTATTGACAGTTCAAAGAGGTTGTGAAAGCTTTGATTCAATAAAAACAGTTAATGGTACTACATATTCTACTTATCAAGAAGCCTGTCGAGTTCTTGGTTTACTGGGTGATGATAAAGAATGGTGTGATGCCTTAATAGAATCTTCGTTTGTTGCATCAGCATCAGAAATGCGTCAACTATTTGCGACAATTATTTTACATTGTGAAGTGGCAAATCCACAAAAATTACTCGATGCGTATTGGTTAACCATGTCTGATGATATTTCATACAAATTTCAAAAAGAATGTGGCAACCCAAATCTCACTATGTCTGAGTCTGAATTAAAAAATAATTTATTATTTGAATTAGAGAAAATATTCAACACGTGCTCAAGTTCGTTAGAAAATTTTCAATTGCCAATGCCAGACGCAAATAAAGTGGTGGAGCTTAAAAATACATTGTTGAAGGAAGAACTCAATTATGATTTACCTACGTTAAAACTTCAACATGAAAATTTTGTTGCTCAATTAAATAGTTGTCAGAAAATTGTGTATGATTACATTATAAAAACAATTGAAGAAAAAAAAACCCGGAACCTTTTTCGTTCACGGTAGTGGTGGAACTGGAAAAACATTTTTATGGCATACAATAACTAGCAAATTGAGATTAGAGGGGAAAATAGTTTTAACTATAGCTTCATCGGGCATTGCATCATTACTGCTTCCAAATGGCAGGACTGCTCATTCACGTTTTAAAATACCACTTGATGTGAATATTAATACAATATGTCCCATAAGTAAAGGAACAAATCTTGCAAAGCTTATTGGAAGAACTGATTTGATTATTTGGGACGAAGCTCCAATAGCTAATAAATATTGTTTTCAACTATTAGATAAAAATCTCCGAGATATTTTACCAAATTTTATCGAACCTTTTGGGGGAATACCAATTTTATTAGGTGGAGATTTCAGACAAATTTTACCAGTGGCAGAATCCAAAGAACAAACTGTTCAGGATTCATTAAACAAATCCTACCTTTGGTTTTCATTCAAAATATTTAATTTGACAGAAAATATGAGGTAACTAAAAAATGGTTTAACTGATTTGGAAAAAAAAGATATCGCCGATTTCGCAAATTGGTTGTTACAAATTGGCGAGGGACGTGTCCAATCAATTCAAGAAACAAATGATAAAGACATTTCGTGGATTGAAATTCCAGAAGATTTATTAGTGAATTCTTATACAAATCCTATAGAATCCATTTTTTTTTTGCTACTTATCCTAACTTTCTTACTAACTACAATAATACTGATTATTTAAGAGAGCGTGCTATTGTTACCCCACGTAATTCAACTGTTCATGATATAAATAATTATGCCATAAATTTACTGCCTGGTGAAAAAACTACATATTATAGTTGTGATATGATATCAAACAAATGTGGTAGTAACGAAGATATCGATCTTCTATATCCAACATAATTTTTTAATAAACTTGAATTCAACGGATTACCGACTCACGAATTGACCTTAGAAACCGATATGCCAATAATGTTATTAAGAAATCTAAATCAAGTATATGGTTTATGCAATGGCACAAGATTGATTATAACAAATAATTTGTTTGATAGAGTACTAGAAGCAGAAATACTAACAAGTAACAATATTGGTCAAAAATGTTTTATACCAAGAATTAATATAAGTCCTCCAGCTGATACAAAATGGCCATTTACATTTAGAAGACGCTAGTTTCCTGTTCAACCATGTTATGCAATGACCATTAACAAATGTCAGGGTCAATCACTAAATCAAGTTGGTATATATCTTTCTGAACCAGTGTTTTCTCATGGTCAATTGTATGTGGCATTATCGAGAGTTACAGCAAAGAAAAACTTAGTCTATAAAGACGTGTTCCAAAATCTATCAGTCCAAATGTGAAAAGCAATCAGGAAAAGAAAATGCTTGATTAAATATGAAATTCTTTTTACACTTTTACAACACCGTTTTTTTTTTTGTAAAGAAAAAGTATATATTACGACATCCCCATTAAACTCAAACCTCGATTTGTCGCACTTGCTTAGAGGCAAATCTTAATAACAGCCAAGCACAACTTCTATCGAGCCCAAGAAAGGTATTGCTTATTCTTGCTCTGGGTAATTAGTTTACAACCACGGCTTACTTGCATGCCTATAAGAGATATCCGATTTGTTTACACAATCTTCTTTTTCAGAGAAAGTTGAAGGACCTAAAAAAAAAAAAAAGGACCGCTTCATTCGATTAAATTTCATGGCAAACCCGTTTCAAGTGATTAATTCGCGGTGCATACTACTTTAATTGAGTGGTTAAAATGAATTTGAATTTTCTATCCTCGGTAAGATTAGTTAGTTTATAATTTTGTAGAACTTTTTCATTAATTTGAGGTGCAAACTCTGGCCAAAAGATAAGAGTTTAGCTCCATATCTATGGCTAATAAGATTATGATTGTTTTTAGTCATTCATTATGACTTAGTATTGATTATATCAGGGCCCCAAGGTGTTGTAGAAGAAGAATTTAAGGTCACAATTATAGATCATGAAGAAGAGTGTTCAACGGACCATGAAGTTTTGATATCAATGACATGTTAGTTAAAGGCATCTCAGATGCAGAGTATTTGATATTATTCCAAAATATAATGGATCTATAACCCTTTTGTGTATATATAAGGACAACCACAAGTTAGTTAGCCTTAAACCAACACAACATGTTGTTTAGAGATCAGCTAAACAACACAACATGCCTCTTTTCTTCCATTTAAAGACATCACCTATTTTTTCTAATCAAACTTCTTTTTTGATTACTAATTAAACTTCAATCTCCATGCTTCGCTCCATTTAGATAATTTTTAGTGCACCTATTAACCCCGCAGCGGAGCGCGGGCACCATTTCCTATATTAAGCGGCCTATAGCTCGGCACTGTTCATTTTATTTTCAAAATTGCCACCGGTTACTATATCATTTTATTACACAACTGCCACTGGGTTTATGGGCTGGGTTGGCTTGGGCCTGCTTCGTGCTGTTGTTGACGCGTGTGTCTCATTTTCTCTTTCTACGTGTGTGGTTCCTTTTACGTGACATTCGTTCCTTTTTTTTAGTTTCTTTTCTCGAACACAACAGAGCAAGAGAGAGAGAGGGAGAACGAAAAGAGGTGATTCCAGGATTTCGCGGGTGATCTGGATAAGGAGCAGTCCCGTTCACCTGGGTGACCAGGGAAAATATGGTCAATAACCATCAGATCAAACCAAGTAAAATCCGACGGCTACAAATTCAGAGGCAAGTGACCAGGTGAACGGGATCGGAATAAGGAGATATCGAGGTCATTCGGCGAGAGATCACTCTTTCTTTCTTCGGTTTTGTTTTCTTCTGCTACGATTCTGATGGGATTTCTTCTTCTGTGTATTTTTTTTTGTAGGGTGGTGTTGGGTTTTGTTGTTGCAGGTGATTTTGGGGTTTGTTGATGCAGCTGTTTTAGTTGTGCTGTTCGTCTGGGTTGTTTGGCTATCTCCAGGTGATACTGTTGTTTTTGATTGATTGATCTGGGTTTAGTTGTGGTGAATTTGTAACTTATTTAGCTTATTGTGGTGATCAAGTGGACTATGGCTTAGTTTGGTATTGCGTTTTGGGGTAATAATCACTTATAATTATCATGATGGGTTACTTATGTGTTTGATAAGTGTTTTATAAGATGCTTATTTATAATATTTAGTTGAAAAAACCACGATTTTTAAAAACAGGTGAGTTGTTGCTTATTTATAACTCAGTTTTTTCATATTTGAGTTTTTTCACCTCAATACCAAATTAAGCCTATGTGGTTGAGGTGCCAAAGATTTTTAGTAGATTGTAGGTTGACCTCTGATTTGCTTGATTTGTTTTCAATTCAGGAGAGGGATAGAGAGAGAGAGAGAGAGAGAGAGAGAGAGAGAGAGCGAAAAGCAAACAATAAGTCTAGAAATTCGTTAATTTCAAGCAGAAGTTTTAAAGAAAGCTACTAGAATAGTAGAAGAACAGGAAGACTGGAGACAAAGGAATAAGCTTCATAGCTGGGTTTGATGCTGCCGTTTCTATTTTTTTTTTCCTGTCTTGGTTTAAATGCAAGTTTTTTCACTTACACTTTTCTAATATATTGTTCTAGGTTCCAATTGTGAAGGAATATCCAGCAAGGTCAAGGCTTACAGCTCTGCAGTCCTTCTTCAGCTACACGAAGTTTGCTTTCTGGACAATTGCAATTGAGGGATGGCTTTCAGCTTGGATTAATGGGTGTTGGTTTTATTTTTCGTTGGTGATGAATGAATATGTTTATAAATTATATGTTCAATAAGGTGTGTTATGGATACAGTAAGTAGATATAAATCATAGTGGTTATCAATGATTTATTCAATGTATTTTAATGTTGCTGGTTTTAATCTGGTTTGTTCGTTTGTCAGTTGATATCTGCGTATTTCCAGATTGCAAGTATTTGACCGCGTAGATTTTACTGTTAGAGCAAGAAGTACATAGGGTTTTATTTTTCGTTGGTGTTTAATGGCTGGTTTGATATCATTCTTAATCTCATTTGCATCTTCTGAAGTGGTCTTTTTTTTTTGTTATCTGCTTTGAGGTCGGATTTGGGTTCTGAGCATTGGGGATGCAATCTAGACAGCTTTGGTGTTTGCTCTAGACTGGTATGAAACAACCGAGAAGAAGAGAGAATTCATTTTAACATCGTAATTTTTTTCTCATGTATCTCATATATATGCGCTGCCATGATCTTTTAGACTCTTTTGATTAACATCATGCATGCATATTACATCTAATGACATAAAACTTCGTACTATTCCTGTACCAGGTACAATATGGAGGTTCGTATTGAGGATGAGTGATTCAGCCTCGGTTATGGTCATAGGTGGGCCATGAGATATGCTTTTTGGGGTAACATGTGAGCAGTTGGTTAATGAGGAACATTAAACTGACTGGCCTTGCATTCTAGATGTGGTGTCAAAGAAAATGCATTAGTGTCGTATATGGCCAAATGAAAGTGAGGAGTACTACGGTTCTCTTCACCTTCATTAATCCAAATCATCTGGAGGCAGCGACATATTAAACAAGGTAAACCACCTAACCATCAATTTATCTACTTTTGTTTTTGATTCATACCGTATCCTTTTGTTGCATAATAAACAGGTACTGTACCAAACTGGAGCCATACGACCTTTTGCATGAACTTTAGTTCGATTAAGAGAAATAAATTGATTCTGTTTTAGAGAGAGAGAGAGAGAGAGAGAGAGAGAGAGATGTAAAGTTAAATTCATTCTCATGGTAATAGTTTTTCTGTAACATGACATTCTCAACTGTTGAAGAACTTCAAGTTTTTCAACCTGCATTCATTATTACCTTACAATGTTTTCAATTTAGTCACTTTTGTTTCTGATAGAAGATCCTATTGAGCAGGTCCCAACTACACTCACTATGATAGACCTCCTCCTGCCTTCAACAAAATCAATTGCTTCAGAGGAATATGGTTTTATAGTTGTAGCTGCATCTTGATGCATGTATTCTATACATAGCAGTTAGAAAACAGATATATAGAGAAAGACAAATATATTGAACATAGATGAGCTAGCCGGTGAAACCAATCCATCTTAGCATAATATGAAACCAGCCGGTGGGCAATGAACCCATAACCCAACATTGTAATTGAAAACTTGATTACACACGCATGAATGGCACGGCCATAGGAGACAGAAGGGGTAGGAGCTTATAGTAGAAATCATAAGAGAGAGAAGAATGTTATGTGCATTGCAAGAGCTTGTAGATACATTGTGGTTTCGGATTTGATGGGAGGTCCAAAGGAAGGGAGAAAATCTGCTACATAAAAGAGAAGTTGAGTTTAGAGAAACTTTTGATTTCGGCCATTGAAAAGAACAATCTCTATTCAAATTACTGCAAGTGCTTACCTTTACCAAGAGTTAGCAGTCCTAAACTCTCTACTAAGAGCTTCAAACACATCCTTTGTAGGTAAGAATATCTCCACACTGCTTCCTTTTTCCTTCCCATTCCTGCCTCTCTTCTTACTTTCAGCCTTTCCTTCCTTCATCTGGGTTACCTTAGCTTCAACAACTGTCACTGCTTCCCTTAGCCTTTCAGGACCCTTTCCTCCCTTCATCTGAGTTACCTTAGCTTTAGCAACTGCCATTGCTTCCCTTAGCCTTTCAGGACACTCAAACTTAATAAGTCTCACAGATTTTTTCTCTCTTATCAGCATACCAAGTACTTGAATGCGCTCAACCCCTCTGTATTGATCCCTTATATGCTTTTGATAATCATCCTCATCCTCCCCCTGCTTCCCCCAAAAAACCATGTTTTTGGTGATATATAAGAAGGAATTTTCAAAATATTCCTGTAAGAGATCAAAATCCTTGCTGATTTGCAAAATTACATGTTCTCTCTTAGGTTTGATCTGCACCACTGATCCTTTGTCTAAATATGCTTCTAGGAATCTTCCTCCAGTACTTGAACTCACACAAGCAGCAGCAGCAACACATTGTTTCATGAAGTTGAAAACATCATCTTTAGTTTCCAAATCGGCTGTTGGTAATAATTTTTCACAGTGATCCAAAGCTGCTGAAGTTCCATGTCCGGTGAAGCAAACCCAAGCATAGCCGTCATCAATTTCATGAGCACCACAGGCATTTACTTGAAGTAAAAAGCCTTCATCACCATTGAAGCCGTGCACACCAATTTGTGCGGAATGATCATCATCCCAGTGGTCAGCAAACTTCTGCATTCTTCTAACAATATCTGCTGCACTGAATTTGCACAACTTTTTCTTAATATTCCTTAATTGTCTTTTAGCAAAACGAAAGTGACCTGCTACTGTTCCCATGTGAGTCCCGTTCAAGGAATACAGTTTTTTAGCAAAACCTGTCTCTACCCCAGCAGCTCTTGGATAAACCAACCTACCATCCGCTACTGACTGAATGCAACCATTTACCAGCATTGTCATTGTTGTTGTTCCCCTGAATTCCTTAAACTGCTCTTTGAAACCCACACCAAGACAATCGGATGGTTGTTCAGTTACTGTCTTGTAACAACAAGAGCGGCTGGTAAAATTAGGTACCTACACAACAAAGCATTCACGTAAGAACATGTAATAATTAGATATAGTATACATAATAAGCTGCTTAACATTTTAAATATGGAAACATTTACGAAGATCAGAAGTATTCTCAAAGGCTTTATATAACCTTGTACCTATGTGTTTGAAAACCATTGTAAGTAGTTTAAAAAAATAAAAATAAAACCATAATGATTAAAAATAAAAATACAGCATAGAAATGGTCCTAAAATATGTTGCTTCTACTTTTCATCAGTCTTCTACCACTTGTAGTCAAACAGGGTAGTATGATTTACAAAATATTAAGAAAAGGGGGTTCCTCCAGCCAATAGTTTACTCAACCAGAGACTTGGCATTAGCCTAGTCCTAAATCTAGTTCAAAGCATTGCACTAGAGGATCGAAATAAGAGGAACCATCTGATGGTATTATTGGTCAATTGAAGTAGCAAAATAAAAACCCACTCGCTGTCCATTACTTAATGAAGGAAAATTTGAATGAGCAACTTTTTTAGTAGCCACTACTTCATACTCATTATACCAAGATCTTCAAAAACCAAAAAATAAAAAATAAATAAATAAATCAAAGCGCCAAAAAAAAGCTATGAGTCACTGACCTTGACTGAGATATCTTTCCTGCGGGCCCTGATAGACTTTTCAGCTACCTCAGCAGATACTCCCATTTGGCCTCTGTTAGAAATTAAACTCAATTTCAGGTTTGTGATTTACTAAAAAGCTTCACATATAGAAGATAAACAATACAATAATTACTCTCTTTTTTTAATGACATGGACATTTATCTCATTAATGTAAACTATCGACCTATCGTGGTAGTAACGAAACATATTGATAGCAGAAGTAGAGAATTGAGTCTGCTTGTGGGACTAAAGAAACACCAAAAGTGGAAACTTTTGTGGGACTAAATAAACACCAAAAGTAGAAACTATAACTCATGCTATAAAATGGTCAAATGGATTTGCAGACAAATTTTTTCTTCAAAGATTTTTTTTAATGATGAATGATTGTGCAAATTTAATGTAAATATCCTTATTGCCTAGCACTCCAACACTCTAGAATGTGATGCTCCTGCATTCCTCCACATTTAATGGCATAAAATAAGAACTAATGAGTAATATGATGGCATTACATGAAAAAATGCAAAAAGCAAAGAAAGAAGCACAAACCTCCACAGTATAATCTGCCCTTTCCCAATATGCTCATCAAGCAATTCTGGTACATCATCAGGAGCAACATAGCCATACCTGCAATTAAAAACAGACAAAGCTCAAATTCGGTCATGCCAATCCAATATTATCAGTTACATTTTACAATAATTAATCGAGATCTTACCAGTGATCAGTGATCTTTCCATCTGCATCAGGGCTGTAGATAATCAAGTTCCCAGCATACTTGTGGCCCCCAATGTGAGAACAAGGACTAACAAACACCTGATCCTTCAGTCCTCGCAATTCAGCCTCCTCAATGAACTTATCAATGACAACAGGGCCACAAACACCACATCTACGATCTCGACTACCATGGGCGCAGACGAGTACATGAGAACCAGTCAAGACCTCCTGAGCTCCAGATGCCCATGGTTTACCATTCACGATGACATCATATACAAAGCTATCGACACCTGACTCTTTCAAGCCCCTTTCATCAAAAAGCAAAGCAACAATGAAGTCAGACAAGAAGATTACCGGAAATAATCCCAAACTTCTGAAGCTTACACAGGGAATGGAAATATGTAGAACCAACCTTCTGAAGCTTACGCATAACTCAATTTTAAAGGGTTTGCTGACGTCTCTAAACTCTAAACCCTAAACTGGACTGGAATGCATTCAAAGGGTTTGTTGACGTCTGAGTTAGAGAATATATCACATCACCATATTTTAACAGACCTTTCTTACAGGTGTGACATATACTGCCTACATTTCTGTACTGTTTCTTTCTCAATTACTTCAAGCTTTTGCATCGAGCAGCAGGTAAAAATCATTTCTAGCAACTGATCTAGATGACAAAGTCAAGACTAGGTAAAGCTTCATTAGGTCATACTAATGTGTATCATACAATTAATCCATCGCAACTCTTCACAGAGAACCGGTAGCAGAAAATATTCATATACAAGTGAAGAAGAACACGAGAGTATGCACAAACAAAATACATCTAACGGAATCATTTTCCCTGGCCAGTTCATTCTAATTATTACTTCCAGTGAATTCAACAAGATGACTCTATGAAAAGTAGCTGACATACTAAAAGTAGTATAGAGTTCCAAATCTCAGAGTAAACAACGACTACTGGCTAACATACTAAAACTAGCTCAACCTGAGATTCACAATATGGGATCCAAAACAAAACCCTAGCTCCTAATCCAAACATCACAATTCCGATCAAAGTAACGCAACAAAATTAGAAAACCGAAGTGAAATTTACCTGTATTTGATCATATCCGGGAAAATCAACACATCCCCGTCGGCGAACTCAGTCCCTTCTCGTCCTTCAAATACAGTCAACTTAGTCTACCAAACAAAAAAACGCAGTCAACAACAAGTCTTCAAAAAAACGCAGTCAACTACAAAATCAAAGCGCCAAGAAAAAGCTAAGAGCCACCGACCTTCACGGACGTATCGTTCTTGTGAGCCCTGAAAGCCGACGAGAGAAGCTTGGGGAACGGATCAGACTCGGAGCCTTCAACCTTGGCGGGCCAGGCCTCGGGGCTCTTGTAGCAGAGGAACACGTGGCGGTCGTAGGCGTCGAGGGTGCCGGCGAGCTTGGTGGAGAACATTTCAGGCCTCTGGAAGCCGTACTTCCCGTTGTCGGAGGCCGTGTCGTCGGAGGCCATTGTTAGGGTTTGAGGTAGGAAAGTAGGTGAGCGAGGTTTAGAGAGGGTTGAGGAGGAGAGAGAGAGAGAGAGATAGGAGCGGCTCGTTACTTTTTCTCACAATTGGTGTGGGTGAGCAATGCCCATGGGTATTTGGACCTTTGTAGGAGCGTGGTAAGGTGTGTCACTCTGGTTTGGAGAAAAAGTTAACAGCGCGTTCCAGAGCGTGGTGAGCGCGCCTGTAGTATGTTCGGAGTGGCAGAAAGTGTTCAGGTGCTCGCGGGTGGAAACGTCTGCTTTACTGCTTAGCGCGCGGCGTCGGTAGCGCCCACTTTTGTCCTATTACGTGTCATAGCGTGATTGGCCACTGATTTTTTTTTTTGAATTTTTCGTGTGTCTGTTTTGCCCTTACGGCTGATTTAACCACGCTCCCCACGCTCCGTTACTATTTTCCGCGCGTGAAGCTAAAGAGTAACACTCAAACCCCCCAACCTTAGGGGGATGAGAGAGAGAGAAGAATTCCGTTTCGTTTTCCCCTCAAATTCCTCTTGCTTTTAAATTTGGGTATTGTTGATACCCAAAAAATCGAAGGTGAAGGAGCAAAAATTCCTCTTACAGGCTGTGAAAGAGCTGAAGAATCCCACCCCTGCGCCAAAGCAAAATGCTGAGCAAAACGAGAAGGTGTCGCAGGAAGAATCTGCGGCAGCTAAGGAGTCCGAGCAGAAAGGACCTTCCTTTGTCACTCAAGAAGACGTGGTTGCGATGCTGAAAAAAGAGTTGCACCGTGCCAACGAAGATTGGAAATACATTCCCCAACCTCCTTATCCATCAAGCTTAATCTCCCTGCCTTACCCTAAAGGGTATGAAACGCCGACTTTTGTTCTCTTCGATGGGAGGAAGGGAAGTCCCAAAGAGCACATTAGCTGCTTCCTTGACGCACTTGGACCTCATGTAGGGGACCACAACCTCAGGCTTCGTGAGTTCTCAAAAACACTCACTGACCACTCTGACACCAGGGTCTGTCCGCACTTGGGAGGATTTAGCAAGCAAATTCTGCAAGAAGTATTTCGAGCATGAAGAAAGGGTAACTATCACCCAACTCAATTACACTCGTCAAAGAGCAAGTGAGAATCTTGTTGACTTTGTCCAAAGATTCCGCGACCCTGCTCTTGACTGTTATGATGAAAAGGGAGAAAAATACCTAGTGGAGATTTGTATCAGTAACATACTGCCGGAGTACAGGGTCTATTGAAAATGCTGGTATTGACCAATTCTCCGGGCTGATGGATGCAGCTAAAAGGACAAGTTTGTCTGTGAAGGCACAAAAAAGTTGACATTCTGAGAAGAATGATACACACCAAACTCTTGCGATACAAGAGGAAAAGGGAAACTTATCCAGCTATCCCCTGCGGCAACGAGGAGTTCCATGCTATACTGGACTCCTTGTTTGCTGATGGCGTTATCAAGCCACCGCGACCACAAAAGCCTCCGTCGAAAGAGGAAAAGAGTGACCCCCGCTACTGCCGCTACCATCAGTTCGTCGGACACCCAAGCCCTGCTTGCCAAGTTTTGAGGAAGATTCTTCATGAGAAGATAAACGATGGGACTCTCGATTGGTCAACCAAGAGACAAGTCATTGATGAAGATCCATTGCCTAAAAGGAGGACTGCTGTGTGATTACTGCAGCAGGTGATCACATAAAGGAAGACGTTGTGCATTTCCAAATGTGTCAGTATCAGTACTCAGAGACCATTAACCAAATGGCTTGGAGTAGGTACTGCAATGCTCAAGGTTACAGTACCCCATGGCCCAACCTGAATGAATGGGGAAGAGATGCAAACATCCTTGTCCATGAAAAACAATACTTGGGGGATGCGGAGGCGAGTCAAAAGCCACCCAGACTTGGGTCAAGCAACACTTGGAGCCGCGGGGAAATAAGCCAGGCCTATTATGTCATTGCAGTAGACGATGAGATGGAGCAACACAGTAGCAGAAGCTGCAGGCCCACCGCTGCGCAAGTGCTCCAACAAAACCTGAAGTTCAAGTCTTTGTTTGATCAATTGGAGTATGGTCCGCAAGCCAGGCAAGAAGCTGCGGAGGCGCTCATGCACGTATCTGAGGAACACGGGCCACAGTGCTTTGCTACAGAAACAATGAGAACCATGTCCATACTGGAAAATGACAATGCCATAGTCTTTACCGATTCAGATATGGAGGTACCGTTCCCGGATCACAGGAGACCTCTCTAGCTCAGATCAATGATGTGTTTGTGAGAAGAGCACTGGTGGACACTGGATCTTCCCTCAATATCATACCACTCTATGTCCTCAAGGTTGCAGGGATCCCATTGTCAAGAATTGTGAAGACTGAGATGAAGATATCTGGCTTTGCCGAAGTAGATGAGACATCCATAGGCTACATACAGTTTAGATCTTAAAGTGGGGCCAATCCGATCTTGGACAAAATTCCAAGTCCTGGACGTTAACACAAGCTACCATGCTTTGCTAGGGCGGCCATGGCTCAACAAGCACAAGCTGATTCCGTCAACCTATCACCAATGCGTCAAAGGGCGAATTAGTCTCAAGCCTATTAGGATACCAGGAAATCAGCTCCCATTCCACCAGAGTGAGGCTCACTACATTGAAGCAGAGTATTATAATGAATTTACTGCTGATGGAGGGTCAGCCCCTTCTAAAGTTTCGGGTGTGCCTCTACCGTCATGGCAAGACATTAGAGATGTCAGTGATGGTGATCTTTCAGCAATGATAAGGCAAAGAAACGAGACTACTGCTTATGCGCAGGCGCCGCTGCGGTGTTCAAAGGTTGTGTTTGCCAATGGGCGCACCATCTATTGCTTATGACGGGTTGTGGGGTCTGACTGCAATTTGCATAAAGGCCCATACATAAAGGTGTCATGGAGAATATATGTGCTAGTGCAAAAGAAGGGACGCCCATGACACCTGATTCTTGTCCCCTTCAAGAGGCCTTACATGCCCCAAAATGTATGCAAGATGGATCCACCGCAGTAGCTAAGGGAATGGAATCTGTAAACCTCAGTGATGACCCTGCAACAGAAAAAGCTCTTCTCATCAGCAAAAGCTTGCACCCCAAGAAAGAGAGGAACTTGTAGCATTACTCAAAGAATTCAAGGATGTTTTTGCATGGAGCTATGAGGAGATGCCTGGTTTAGATCCAAACCTCGTGTGCCACACGCTTAATGTAGAGCCGGGAACCAAGCCAGTCATACAAGCAAGGAGGAGTTATCATCCTGAGGTTGAAGCACAAATCAAGCAAGAAATTGAGAAGCTCCTAGCTTGTGGCTTCATCAAACCTGTCAAGCATCCTACATGGCTAGCAAACATCATTCCTGTGAGAAAGAAAAATGGCCAAGTCAGAATCTGTGTTGATTACAGAGATTTGAACAAGGCGTGTCCGAAGGATGAGTTTCCGCTGCCGAATGTGGACATGCTTATCGACTCAACTTCAGGCCAAGGCATGCTTTCTTTCATGGACAGTTTCAGCGGTTACAACCATATAAAGATGGCTGCAAGGGATGCTGAAAAGACTGCGTTTCGCACCCCTTATGGAATTTTTACTACACAGTAATGTCGTTCGGTCTGAAAAACACTGGTGCAACCTATCAACGAGCAATGACTGCTGCCCTCCATGACATGATGGGGAACGAAGTTGAAGATTATGTTGATGATCTTGTAGTGAAGTCCAAAACAAGAGCAGAGCATTGGCGTGTGCTGAGGAAAGTTTTGAAAAGGTGCAGGCTATACAAGATAAAGATGAATCCTAAAAAGTGTTCGTTTGGAGTGTTAGTAGGGAAGTTCCTTGGGTTCATGGTGCATAGCAGGGGAATAGATGTTGATCCAGACAAAGCAAAAGCCATAGCCAAACCAAAAAGAGTTGAAGAGCTTCTTGGGCAGACTGTCATACATCAGGCGTTTCGTTCCAGGCCTAACTGCGGTGATAAAGGCTTTTGCTCCTCTCCTCAAGAAAGGTACAAAGTTCGTGTGGAATGAAGATTGCAAAAACGCCTATAAGAAAGTGCAAGAGCTTGTTACCAAGCTACCAACCATGAAACCCCCAATCCCTGGCATACCCCTCAAATTGTATCTTGCTGCAACTGATGCTGCGGTAGGAGCTCTTCTTGCAGAAGATGATAAAGATGGTAAAGAATGTCATGTATATTACGTGAGTCGCTTGTTAGGAGAAGCAGAAGCACGCTATCTAACTCTGAAAGGATTTGCCTGGCACTCATATATGCAGCCCAGCGGTTCCGCCACTATTTCCTAGCTCACAAGATTCATCTCATGGTGAAAACGGATCCTGTCAGGTACCTGCTCACAAAACCGGTCTTATCTAGGTGACTCGCCAGATGGTTGTTGCAGTTGGCAGAATTCGATATTGAATGTGTAACGCCCCATGCCATTAAAGGGCAAGTTGTGATTGACATGCTTACTCTATTTCCTGGTAATGAAGAAGTCTCTCTCATGCAAGATATTCCTGAAGAACTGCCTGATATGGTGGGGATAGTTACTGGTGAAGGGTCAGGAGACCAGGAGTTTTGGACCCTTCACTTCGATGGATTGGCCACAAGCAATGGAGGTGGAGCTGGGGTTGTGTTAGTGGACCCTGAAGGCAACACCAAAGCTTTGTCATTCAAGCTGAACTTCCCCTGCACCAACAATGCAGCAAAGTATGAAGCTTTCATCACAAGCATGTCTACTGCAGTGGAAATAGGAGTTAAGAAGATCAAAATTTCCGGAGACTCAAACTTGGTCATCAGCCAAGTGAAGGGTGATTTTGCAGTTAAAGAAGCAGGCCTTGCACCATACAGGACCCTGGTAGAAAAGCTAATGAAGATGTTTGATGAAGTAACTCTGGAGCACATACCTGGGTCCACCAACAGATATGCAGATGCCTTGGCTACTCTTGGGTCTAAGTTGTCATTCACAAGGGAGCAGCCGAATATCACAGTCATTCAAAAGCATGAACCATCCACGGAGACACTCAGGATTGCAGAATCACCTGAGGAGCATGACTGGCGAAAACCCATTAAAGGTGCCTTGATGGGTCGGGGCACTGAGTACGATTTGAAGGAGATAAGAGACTATGTGCTCCTCAAGGGTGAATTGTACAAACGTCTCCCAGGCAATATGCTAGCTAGATGCATATGTGAGAATGAAGCCAAGCAAAAGTTAAGTGAAGTGCATGAAGTTACTTTCGGGCTGGAACAAGTGATTAGCTTGTATAGACGGTTGCTGCGGAGAGAGTATTACTGGCCAAAAATGAAAACACGAGCTTTTGAGCTGCAGGCCACATGCTCCAAATGTTCCAGGTTGCTCTCAGAAAATGAAGTCTTGGCGATCACAGCAGTAAATGATTGGAGGACCCCGTACCTGGAGTTCCTAATCGACAAAGTATTGCCATGGACCTGGAAGCTGGAATGGGACGCAGGGTCTTGCTTTGATTGGCGACTCATGGACCTGGAAGCTGCAGATGAACAGAGGCAACAAGCTGCAGAGAACACTGTAGCATATCACAGGCGTGTTACCCAAGCATACAACAGGACAGTCAAAGAGAGAAGTTTCAAGGAAGGAGACCTTGTGCTTAGAGCTGCTAACCGGGTGAGGAAGCAAGTTTCAGGACCTTCAAAGTTTGCGCCGCAATGGGAGGGACCATTTATCATCAAAGTATCCCATAGAAGTGGCTACTATGAGCTTGCCTCCATCACCAGTGGAACCGTCGTCACAAGCCCCATCAAATGGAAAATGGCTCAAGCATTATTACTGTTAGTTATGCAGTTTCATCTTTTATTTCCAAGAACACGCTTCTTCAAGTACTTCTCACGGAAATGTTGTATGAGCGCACCATCATGGTGATGTTGTAAACATGTAATCTTTGTAGCGAAGTAAATGAAGAAGCACCTTTCTAGTATGAACATTTTTATGAATTACCTTTCCTGCATTTTCCTCTAAAAAAAAAGTGCAGGAGCTAAGAAAAAAAAAAAAGAAGAAGAAGGAAGATAGTTCCCAATTCAAGTCAATTATCCCTCCATACAGGAAAAAGAGTTGGTTCCAAAATCCAAGTCAATTCTTATCTATGAAGCCCAAAGAAGAAAGATGAAAGTTGCTACACCAAAAAAAACAAAAACAAAAACATGTGAAGCAAGAAACTAATACAAGTTGCGAATCGCGCGACTCTGAGGCGTCCAAGAGGATTCTTTGAGGCGTCCAAGAGGATTCTTGAAGGGAAGCCATGCTATCAAGACTTGCATAATCACCAAACTTGGCATGGAAATTCCCCCGCGCCCTCTCTAGTTGTCCCTCAAGGCTTGAAAGCTCAACCTTTAACCGGACCACCGAATCTTCCAAGCAGCGGACCTCCCTGCAGCATCCATCCAGGCCAGCTGACTTGAATATGTATCCAAAGAAATCCCTCGCAGCCACCTTTAGTTGGTCAAGCATGAAATCAATTCTAAGTCCCCACTCTGTAACTGCCCGACATGCATCTCTCCAAACCAAAAAGATTTCTTCACTCTTCACCTCCTCTACTTCCATGCTATACAACACAGAACCAAATTCTCTAACCAATACATGCCTTTGAAAAGCATTCTTTCCCTCTGCAAACAAACTAGAAAAACTGCCTCCATCGTGCTTCTGAGCAAACTTGGTAAGAGGAACCACATATTCTGTCGGAATTTCCCCACCTTCGAAGAAAGATTGCTTGCCACTAAGAGGTTGTGCAAAACTTGCAATAGTGACGCTCAAGCGGTCCTCAGAATCGAAACAAGCAATAAAATTCTTGAACCGTGTCTCCAAAGCAATTAACGAGCTCTCCCCTCCTTCGTTTGAGATATTGGCAGAAGAATGAGCCTATTCACCGGCCAAACCTGCAGTAGCAATGTTGTCACCTCCAAGTGTTGCTTCAGGGAAATAAGACTCATGCCCTGCTCCTCCAACTTCTAACAAGAGCAGCCCATCCTAAAAAAAAGAAAAAAGAGAAAGGGGGATTGCATCTGTGAGTATAGCAAGGAAAGAGCTGCAAAAAGCCTATGTATGTTTTGGTCAAGTGCATCATCAATCCAAAACCTCACCTGATCATTATCATGACCAACATCTACAATAAAGTCCTTCGCCGGAGAGTTAATTTCGGCACCTTGATGAGCCTCATGCAAAGGAGAATGCTAAACAAAAAGAAGAAATGCGATAAGTCACAGCAACCCAACTTTTGATTATGTAAACCACTCTTCTCCAGTAACGCTGGGGGCTTAACATGCTTCACATAATCATGGGGGCTAAACAAGCAGTGCATAAAGAAAAGAAACATGCCACATACCTGCTCTTTATCGCTACCCTCACGAGAATTAGCACTCGCAGCAGGTCTCTCCATTAGAGTGTCAGTGACAACACCCTGGAAAGGTTGCGTGAGGAATAAGTGCGAGAAAGCTCAACAAAAGGGAAGAAGTGCAGTAAGTGCAGTAAGCATCCAAAAAAGAGCAAGACCGGTGGACTCCTCAAGGGAGAAGAGGTAAACTAAAAGTCTTAAATGATAATTTGGGCTGGGCTGACTTTTTCCTCCATACGGACTCTGATTATGTGGCCCACTCCATGCCTCCAGCAGCCCACATAATCATGGGGGCTAATGTTGATACCCAAAAAATCGCTCATTTTATTTTATGTGTTCACGCAAACTTTATGATTATTCCAATACTCGATTTAACTCGCCAGGCAAGTACGCCATTTATGCGGGCCCAAGCCGCATGCATTTTGGGTCTTGCATAGTGGGTATGGTGTGGAAGGTTACGTAAAAACGCACAACGCTCGTTGTCAATTTAGCGTTTTTGACGATTTCGGTCTTGGGCCCGAAATCCATGCCCAATGACATGAATTAATGACGAAGATAGTGAAGGTAAAGAATTTTGGGTTGTTTCCCTCTGAACCCAAAATTGAAGCAAAAGCCCAAATACCACTTTTAGGAAAAAAGGCCCAACTCTTTCTCTGCCTCACCTTTTTGTGCCAAACCCCATCTCCTTCTTCTCCGATCGATGTCACCAGCCAAATGTCCAGGAACTTCTTCCCCCTGCAGCAGCTCAGGAACCGCAGCTCCTTCCGTTTACCACCTCATCTCCACTGAAACCAGATCTTAAACCAGTCAATAAATACCCCCTTCACCCTCGAAATCATGAACTCACCATCCTAAATCTCTCCCCAGCTCCTCCTTTCAGATTTCATGACATCGGGCTGTCTGCCATGGAGATCGGCAGAAACCCCTGTAGCAACCTTCATCTGTCTAGGGAACCCGCCTCAAACAAATATATTTTCTCCCATTCTTCTGCATAAATCAAGGACGAGATTGAAGGGGAAAGAGTTTATCCAACAACTTGGAGGTATTTCAACTCCCCCACAACTCTATCCTGAGCCTATAAAAAGTGGTCTTTGAGATCAGAAAACCAATCCAGCAACTACCCAGCAATACATAAAACCCCTCCCTTCAAGCATTCAAGCCTTTCATGCATTCCAAGGAGAAACCCCTAAATTTCCCCTTTCTCAAATCCTAGAAACCCAAATCTGCCATCCTTAGAATTCCCCAATTCTCCTTCACTGCGGTGATTTTCCAGCTCCCATGCCAGGCTCACTATGCATAGCACCATCTCTGTCTGAATCACAATCAAAGTTGGCTTAATCGACCAAGCTGCAGGCTGAGTTTGGTTTTAGTTATCTCCAAATTCAAAAGAACCCCTCACAACATGTGATCGACAATTACACACAAAACATAGCACGAAGAACACTCAAGAACATGCTTCAAACGACATCAAAGACTTCATACGGCAAGCAGAGTATTTCATGTATTTCCTACGACCTAACTCAATTTCAACTTTAATTATAGCCCTTCGCGGTTCATCTAATTGTTAAGACTTTAAAAGTACTTAGAGCTAACTTCGCGTATCACCCTAAGTTGTATACTAATCGGTTCAAAGACAGTTCGCGTAGAAATCAAACACAAGAAACATATAAGCACAAAAGCCAAATTGGAAACATAAAAACAAGCAAGTCGTCACACATCTTATTATATGCAGATTTTCAGAATTATGGTAACCCTATTAAGCAACCTAGATCGACCAACTTCGCGTCTAAAATCAACCTAAATTAGTTTAGCAAGTGAAATCGAGACCCTTGAAACTTCCATAACAAAGGAAGCTCGTACGTACACTACTTTTATGCATAAAATTCATGAAAGTCAATCAAGTAAACCATATGAACATACATGACACACCTACTGCCCTCAATCAAAGAATACGAAAATCAACATACAATTGTTTGTAAGAATCGTTACATAAACTTCAATAAGAAACCGAAATTATGTTCATCATACAAAACCAAAATAAAACCAAGTATTTTTATAACAACTAATGTGACTAGGCATAAAATAATACAAGCCATGAGGGATGGATCACAATTGAGAAACCTTGAAGAGCTTCGGCAAGATGTGATGAAGTGCACGGCTGAAGGTAGGATCGGATACGATTTATGGTGGTGCAAGGGATGGTGTTTTGGCTTGGTATTTTCTGCCTAGAACTTGAGAGAACTTTTGGTAGAGTTTCAGCCTATGCTTATGCAAGAATTGTGATTCCCATTTTGTATGAAATTTGTGCCTTTATATAGAGGAGAGGCTGGGAAAAGTTGGCAGACACAGATGCAGCTGCAAGCTTCCCTAGTCTTCATTTAGCTCAGCAACTCTTATTTAATGCATTTGGGTGACTTTTTGGTGCAAAAACACAGAAAATCCTCTCAGTAGGCAGTAGGTTGTTCTTCTCGGCAGACAGTGACCTTCATGCGTTGTGACTGACATAACTTCCTCCCCAAAATAGCTATTAATATGATTCTAAATGTTCTGTAAACTAGACTTCCACAGCTTTCTTTGCATGTGTGGCTCGCATTCTGATTCTAAGTGAGCCGTCCTGGAGGATCCGTGGAAGTCAAGCTTTTCGGCAGGCTGCCAGTCAATCTTCTCGGCAGATGACCTTTCTGTGTTATGACTGGCATAACTTCCTCCTCAGAGAAGCTTTGGATGTGATTCCAAATTCTGTAGAAACTAGACTTGTAGAGCTTTCTTTGCATATATGGCTTGCCTTCTAGTTCCTTGTGAATCGGCCTGGAGAAAGTATGAAAGTTGGATGATGTGCCCAAGAAATTACTGGAACTTACTGGATTTGCATATGGTTTTCCCTTGAAATTCCTGGCTGCTTCTTTTGCTCCAATTGCTATAACTCCTTCAATTGCTCAATCATCAATATGCCTACTGCATATGAGAGAAGAAACATTCATCAAATACAAAGTCGAGGCTTTACAGATCTAACGAAACATCTTTAAACCTCCTTAAATCGGTTGTTGACATTTTTCTACATTTTAATCTATACTTGGCACGATTTTGATGTAACTCTACGAAAGACTCATGACTCTATTATATGACTCGATTCTACAACAATAAGGGTTAAAGGAAAGTATAAACGAGGGTAAAACACATTAATAACGTCGCATTTTATGTTCCTATCAGAAACCAAGCTCAATTAATAGACATGCTTCAAGATCATAAATAAACCGAGGAAACCAGCACACCAATTTTTCCAAATCGTAATCCTTAACCAAAATTCAAGTGCATATTCTTATAGAGCTCGAAGAGAAGATTATTGTCCATACCATATTCATCATCATAGTGAAGTAGTTGGATATCTTTTGTTCGATCACAAGTAGAATTTCAAGTATTTAGTTTGACATTTACATGCACTTTGATTATTTCCTTTCAAATATAACCTCATACTTTTGATATACATTCATCATAGCTTTAAGTGAGATCACATTTGATTAGTTAATCCTCTTTTAATTATTGAAACAGCAATACAACTATAGAAGAACACCAATTACAATTATACGTTCGATAATCGTATCCAATTTGTTGTTTGCAACAACAACATGGGCATTTAGGTAACGCCATGGTTTGGAACTGTTTGAGAGAATTATATCGATTTGCACAACTGGTCATAAAAACTCCGGTGCAGTTGAGCCTCTAGTTGAACAGTCCAAGAACTTATTGTTGTCTCAGAAAGATAATGGGTTCCCTTATACACCTAAATTATCATCAGCTATGCTTTCAGTATTTATTATTCTTGTCCAATCAGAGCTTGAGCATGAACTCTCCATATTGAAATTTCTGCACCGTCTCTTGAATTGGAAGTATGGAAACAGTATGCTTGATAAATTTCATCTTGACAATTTACATGATTATCATATTCATTGTTTTTATTGTTAACTGATTTTTCCGTTGATTTTGATTATTAAGTTTTTTTTTTGTACAAAAATGGTGTAGAAAAAAATAGAGGTGCCATGAGCGAGAATATGGTTATTAAGATTAATTTTACAAAGCTCACAAATTTTTTAGTAATATCTTTGTAATTGGCACCTTCATACTTCTAAAATATGACGTAATATCATTGTTTGTCAATTACACTCTCACCTTACTAAAGCGGCTATCTACGTACGTTTGGCACTTTAGAAGGGGTATCAAAAACTATCAGAAAAGGCCTCAATCAAACCACTCCCAAAGTAACACAAATAAAATGCAACACTTCTTATGAACACAGATAAAATGCAACACTTCTTAACCAAGACAAACATATGCTGAAAACAAAAGGTGTTGCCATCACTGGAAACCACAAATGACTACACACCGGGTCCCTTGTGAAATGCCTTCCCATCAGAGGTATCTTCTTGGCAGATGAAGATACCTGAAATATCAAAAGGTGTACCATCAGAGGTATCTTCTTCTTCTTCTTCATCATCAGAGGTATCGAGCGCAATATCTGCTTCTGAAATTTCAAAAGGTGTAAGAGACTAGGAACGATACACTACAACAGATTAACGCAAAACTCTGAAAAGAGGCAAGACGATCAATGTGAAGACAGAAATACATACCACCAAAACCTTGAATCTTCGAAATATATTGGCCTTGAAATTGTGGGAACATATGGTCCAAACGAGAGACGCCTGTTTCACGAAGAAAAAAAAAATAGTGAAAAATAGTTGAACCCAAAACAAGAAATAAAATCACTACTTGGAAGCACATGACAACGAACATAAGAAGAGCAATGCTTTGCTGAATTAGAGACACCTGCAGTGCGAAAATGATCTATGATTGCACTAAATGTATTACATACATTCAAAACTTTATTTTATCCATCAAACAACGTCAAGCAAGTCCAAGATAAATTTACTCAAAAGTGTAAGTATTACAATAAAAACATACCCGGAGGGGGACAAACGGGATCTTTATTCGAATCACCTGTTTCACAGCAACATTGTTAGTTACATTATGTTTAATGGCTCCAACATAGCAGAATCTTCAGATACTATATTATTCTATCCTGGGATGCATAATGCACAAATCAATGTTCCTTGGCACCATGAATCATCTCCACTGAAGTGTGTGCATGATGCCACTACCTATCCCCTAATCCCCCAACAAAAGTTTAAAACAGTTTACTTCCACAACACAAAATCAAAAGTCAAAATCACACCATATGGAGCACCACCTCAAACGCCAAATGGTGGGGGCAGTGTTGGAAAAGATAGTGTTGGGAAGGTAAGCTAAAAAATATGGGAAAGGGTAACAGATCTCACAGCCAGATGGCGGGGGTAGATGTGTTACCTCATTGTTTATCTTATCCTATGCGTTCAACTAAAATTCTCATATAAAAAAAGACATCAAATTTCTGCCGAATCAAAAAACCAACTTCAAAATATATGGATTCTTCATTGTTATTCAGAATTGCAAAATTATCGAGCACAGCTAAACACAAAAATAATAGCAAATACCTGGGGGGGGGGATCGATCCAGATCTTTTGAAGGATAAGCTGTTTTTATCATACACAATTAAAGTCAACAATTAGAGACAACAAGGCAAAAATTAAACAACTGGGGCAAAGATACAATGCTGTAGTGTAATCGACTGTAAGTCACCCAAATATCTTCAGAGTTTCATGTTTACAACTCCAATCACATGGTACACTTGTGTACAGCTGAAAATTGGAGTGCGAATTGTCACGAATAACCAAAGACAATCAGGCTAACGTTAAGGACGGTTCGTAGGTGTTTAAAATGTTAAACCAGAAAACAACAGTAAAGAGCCAAACAATAATCGCGAACCTGAATACAACAATTAACAGCTTACCATAAATGACAAATTCAGTTCCGGTACGATCTGTAAATGACAATGTCAAAACCATAAAGTCAATGCCACAAGCATAAGAAAGATGAATATGTAATGAAACATGAAGCTTTGACAAAACATGAATACGAATCCATAATCCTATAAAAAACAAAAATTACTAAATTAGACTTGCATTCTGCACCAGGTCACAACAATTACTAAAGTCGACTCTCAAGCTTTAATAGAGGATTACCGTGTCTAACTTTGCGTACAACACGTTCGCTTGCTGCACAGATGCATTAAAGCAGGAAAAAAAAAACAGATTACTACAACTGACATCAAATACTACTACAAGAGGAGCAAACATGAATGTATAATAAGATATGAACAGCCATAATGCAAAATCATCCATAATCCTATCAAAACAAAAAAAACTAAAACATAAAATAAATAAGAGAGAGAGAGAGAGAGAGAGAGAGAGAGAGAGAGAGAGAGAATCCAATTGTGGTGCTTTGGTTTGCTGGAGGAGTCCGTATGGAGTAAATATGGATATGATGAGAATGGTTGGGGCACAAAACCAGTTCTGGGCGGACCAGGTAGAGATGTAATCAAGGACATCTCAGGTGGAACAAGCAAATCCTCGATTTGTTAAACAATTGGGTTTTGGCAAGACTCTTAGTTGTGGGGATGCTAGCTGCTGTAGTGAGTGGTGTGGATGGAGAAGAAAAAAAATTATTGAAACCTCTCGCTGCGTGGAGATAGAATACATGGGGAGAGTTAAGTTCTGGGAATCGTTATGGTCTTCTACTTCTGAGGATTTTAGGGATAATATCTTCCATTATTCTTAACTAGCAAGCTGTTGTAGGATAAACCCTAATAGCTTAAGCTTTGAGTTAGCATTAACAGATAGGCAGCTAAGCTCTACACCTAACTGCCCTGATAAGGGCAGGTAAACTTGATCATAGAACACAGCAGCGTGAGAAAAAATACATTTCCCAGAATACAGAGCACTATGGAGTTCCCAGATGATATTTCTCAAAAACTTTCAGTAGAAATCTGGAGCTTATCACTAAAAGGGCCAGTACATCATGATCCAAAGAGAACATAGCATCAGTTTCAGAAAGAAAAAAAAAATACATATATATATAGGTATTTTCTTGGTTAAGGACGTCCGCACCATAAGGATTGGTGCGGATTTGATATTTTGACTAACTTTTCGATTGAAATTTTACATCTCCACCGTCTAGTCTTTAGGTACTCGTGTATAGATCTCTGTAAATTTTCAGCCAATTTGATAATCGTTAAGGCATTCAAAAGTGCGATTTTCTATCAAAAACATGAACGATTCAGTTTTGACAAAATGCAGTCTGTCCATTTGTTTTAATCTAGTTTGATATGCTAATGGTTATCAAATTGGCTGAAAATTTGTAGAGATGATATATACATGAGTACCTAAAGACTAGACGGTAGAGATATAAAAATTCATCGAAAATTTAGTCAAAATATCAAATCCGCACCATAAAGATTGGTGCGGACGTCCTTAGCCAAGAAGGCATGTATATATATATACACACACACACACATCAAATAAAAAATAAGTGACAAATGTAGAAAGTAAAAACAAAAAATAAAATCATTATGAACACACGAAGGTGAATAGTGATTAGAGCAAAACGAATGTTTGCTACACAAAAGAAGTTGAATTTAAGAACATACCCTTCACATGGGGAGACACAGGTTGTTTTGCTGGTTCGGCACCTGTATCACAGCAACATTGTTAACTTAAAAAAAGAAACCATAATAATCAAAAAGTAGATATTTAAAAACAAAAAAAACAAAAAACAAGTGTGCAGGCCATGATGACAAAGTCACTCCCCTGCCCCCCACTGAATTTAACAAATGTATCAGTAGTGATAAGGACAGTAGATCTATGGAAAATATAAACAAAGACCAACATAGGCTAAATTGGCCCTCAAATGAATCTCAGCAAAAAAAATTGGCCAGAGAAGAAATTTAAATAATATATACAAAATATGTTTATCCTACATCAGCCATAATAACTATGGTAATCATTTCATCTTCAAAAACCAACTTACTTACACCGTAAAGTAAAGAGAACAAGAAAAAGGAATCATTTTCAACAATACAGAGCATTATGAAGTTCCCGGATAATATTTCTCAAAAACCTATAAAAGCGAAATCAGAAGCTTACATGAGTACCTAAAGACTAGACGGTAGAGATGTAAAAATTCATCGAAAATTTAGTCAAAATATCAAATCCGCACCATAAAGATTGGTGCGGACGTCCTTAGCCAAGAAGGCATGTATATACACACACACACACACATATCAAATAAAAAATAAGTGACAAATGTAGAAAGTAAAAACAAAAAATAAAATCATTATGAACACACGAAGGTGAATAGTGATTAGAGCAAAACGAATGTTTGCTACACAAAAGAAGTTGAATTTAAGAACATACCCTTCACATGGGGAGACACAGGTTGTTTTGCTGGTTCGGCACCTGTATCACAGCAACATTGTTAACTTAAAAAAAGAAACCATAATAATCAAAAAGTAGATATTTAAAAACAAAAAAACAAAAAACAAGTGTGCAGGCCATGATGACAAAGTCACTCCCCTGCGCCCCACTGAATTTAACAAATGTACCAGTAGTGATAAGGACAGTAGATCTATGGAAAATATAAACAAAGACCAACATAAGCTAAATTGGCCCTCAAATGAATCTCAGCAAAAAAAATTGGCCAGAGAAGAAATTTAAATAATATATACAAAATATGTTTATCCTACATCAGCCATAATAACTATGGTAATCATTTCATCTTCAAAAACCAACTTACTTACACCGTAAAGTAAAGAGAACAAGAAAAACGAATCATTTTCAACAATACAGAGCATTATGAAGTTCCGGGATAATATTTCTCAAAAACCTATAAAAGCGAAATCAGAAGCTTACCATCACAGTGGTCCACTTTGCAGTCATCTACATGACCCAAAGAAAACACGGTATCAGTTTCAGAAAAATTAGGACTTAGAAACAAACAAGTGAAAAATGTAAAAAGTCACACAAAAAAAATCATTATAGTAAACACGTGACATTTAGTAGTAATTTAAGTAGAACAACATGACTGTTTGAGAGTTTGAAAATAATAACATACCCTTCACATAGGGAGACAGAGGCTGTTTAGTCGGCTTGGCGCCTGTATCACAGAAACATTGTTAAATATAGAAGAAAAAAAAACTATAATAAACAAAAGTAGATATTAACAGATAAAAAAAAACCAGTGGGCAGGCCACAACGGCAAAAATCTAAAACAAAAAAAACAAAAACAAAAAACAAAACAACTGAATGAAAACAGAGAGAGAGTGTGTGCTTTAGCTTGCTACCTGCTTGTGGACATGAGCAAAAAGAAACAATGTAAAAATCAAAAATACTGGTGTACTTTATTTATTATATCCTTATGCAGGCTAATTCAACCCGTTTGGCCAGAGAAGAAATTTAAAATAATGTGTATGCAAATATAATTATTCTACATGGACCATAATGACTACAGTAATCATTTAATCTTAAAAAAAAAAAAAAACTTTATTACATGGTAGAGTATAGAGAAAGGAAAAAAAAAATTTTGACAATACAGACCACTATGAAGTTCCTGGATAATATTTCATCAAAAACCTTAAGGAAAAATCTGAAGCGTACCACCAGAGGGGTCCCCTTTGCAGTCATCTACATGATTCAAAGAAAACACAGCATCAGTTTCAGAAATAAAAATCAGTATAGTGAACACAAGACATCAAATAGTAACTTAGGTAGAGCAAATTCAAAAGGAGATGAGCTACGTAAAATAATATACAATCCCATAAAGTTATCCAGTGTATTAACCACACATTATACACACCACCCAAAATTCTCATCCTCCAACGAAACTTTAAACAAAGCCTAGATTAGGAACTCCTTAAGAGTAGTGCAAATAAGTCTTTTCATTTACGTTAAAACTTAAAATTAGGACTGAGAGGTTTGTAAGAAAATACTACTTTATAATAGCTTACTGTCTATAATTGTCATTTTAAAAGATATATATGTAATTCAATAATTCAAAAGATATAGAGGTCAAGTAAGCAAATGTGGAGGTCCCAATAAAAATTCTCCAAATCAAAAGTACAAATTAACAAATAAAAAAACTTTCATTTGCAAGGCAGAATCATATCTCACCGAAAAAAAAAGAAGCAAATCATAAGTTTACTTTAACCCCATTCAAAAAATAACTATCCACAACTTATTAGTTTATGTAAATATAAGACAGGGAGTAAATTGGTCAAATATCAAAATATAATCAGAATAAACAAGAAAAAATCTTACAATGTGAAGGCGCAGGAACGTTGACCTTGCTACCTTTTGTTTTCATCTTTTGTAACCTTGCTTTCACGACTTTGCTCCCTGTTGGTAGTAATTTTGAAACATGAATATCACTGAATTGCCAAAGAACGCGAATGGCCGAATTGAATTGAAAAAAAAAAATTAAATAAATAAATAAATACCAGAATCCCAGGCGGATCGCCGGGGTTGGCATTTCCCTTTCCTGCCTATCATGGTTTCGGCGATGAGAGTATAAGAGAACCCCTAGAATGGTTTTATTTCCTTTCCCTAGAATCAAAACCATAATAAACACAAAGATAACGATTTTTCGATCATAATAAACAGAATCGTGAATACAAAGAGATGAGAAATCAAAAGAGAAAAAGGGGGAGAAAGGAATCAGCCACCTGATGGAAAACGAGCGCAGCTCCGAGAGTCGAGAGAGAGGATGTGATATTTTGCTATTAGGGGTCAGGAAGCCGCTGCTCTTATATGCCCTAACCAAGCCTCTATCAATCGTGGTCGGGTTAGAATTATTAACTCGGGTTAACCGACTCTACTTGGATGACTACGTAACACGATTTGGACGAGAAATTTTTCAGTCCCCGTGTAGAACCGAAGAAATTTTTAAATAGATTAATAATCCTCCCTCTTAATTAAATTTCAACACGTGAAATTTTATCACAGATTTTATAAATTTAGGTATTTTATTTTCTGTAAATGAATTTAATAGATCTTTGATGAGTTTATTTTCTTATTTAGCTCATATTCTAAAATGAATATGATTGCATTTTAGGGTTTAGGGTTTTAAGGTTTTAGAGTTTAGGATTTAGGGTGTAAGGTTTAGAAAAACAATAAGAAACCCAAAATGGTTTTTCACAAAATAGCTTAAATAATTTTGTAGTCATAAAATGCCATGTGTTAAAATTTAATTGGAAGAGAGGACCACCAGGCACTGCCACGTGGTCCTCCCGTAGAACGGAAAAGTTTCTCGTGTAGACAGTGGCGGAGCCAGGATTTTGGGAGGAGGGGAGCGGAAATTGGTTGCTCAAGCATTCCAAAAAAAATGACCTTTAGATAATTCAATTGCCCTTCCGCGCTTCCCCAATACAGCTCGACAATCACCAGCATTAGCAATTAGCATGTTCCTGCAACAGTACATCAATGAATAAATGTTCAGTTTTATCAGCTATGCTATATCAACTTCAATGATTATTGAGTGCCAACAAATTTGTTTCCATTCCTACATGAGAATCGAAGATGTTATAGAAAGTACCAATCCTCACCTTCCGAAGATAAGGGCAGTCAAAGCAGTGGTACCAGAGGACTTGTCAAGAGAGGTAGCATCCGCAAATGCATGATCAGCCTTCACAAAAGCGCTTCTAGTTGCTTTTTTAAGGCCATTTGGGAAATGAGAGTCTTGAACAATGAAATTGAGCAGATTCTTTTTTATGAATGATGCAGCATCAACACCACCATGTCCATCAAAGACCTGCAGAAGTCAACAAACAAAGCAAGAGCATAAGAGGCCATTTGGTCTCATATTGTATCATTGGAACAAGTGGAGAAGTGTGGTTATCACTGCAAAACCGTTCCAATTGAAAAGAAAGTAACAAGAGTAAGTTACACACCCCATAAAATGCCCCATGAGAAGGCAAGTTTACTAAATCACCAAGATGTTCCTCAAGATTATCTACACAAATATACTCATCTTCCATATACTGTTTAGGTCCTTTTTCAGAACAGCTCCCCGAACGGAATACAGAAACAAACGCCGATGTCTCAACTGAAGACGACTTCAAGCCAAAATTTCCAAGATCTGAATCCTAAAACAAAACGGTCATGGAGGTATAAGTAGTCAATCTCAAGGATTTTCAGAGTACTCCAACTTAAGGGTCACTCTAATTAAACCTCACTGTATCAAATAGTAGTTAATTGTTCACCTAAGCAAATACCTGCTTATATATACACACCAGACCATTGCATGCAAGATACAGATCAAAGAAAGGTAATGATAAAAAACGTTAAAGAAAAGTTGATCTACTTAATTGCATCTAAAGGATCAATAATGCTCTAAAAGCTAAGGACACTAATTTACAAGTAGATTAAGTTCAACATACTGAAAAATGGTTTCCCTTCAGACTAGTTTCAACTAATACCACTCAAATTCCTCCACAATGCCACATCTACTACTTCCAGCCTTGCAGGGTCTCAATAAAGAAAGTAATCATGCTACACATTCTTATCTTGATTCTAAACATCCTAGGCATAATTTTTTTTTTTTATAATAATTTGCACACAGCACACCCAATTCACCAAAGATCAAGAAGAACAAAGGCAATTACTTTACTTACTGATTCACACAAAAATGCAGAGCTAGTGCAATGCCTCATAACCGAAATGTTCCGCCGAGGCTTGCCAGTAGGGACTTGATTGGAACTGACCAAAGTGTCACCATTGTGATCTTCCATGGCAGGAGCAGGAGCAGACATTCCAGCACTGTCCTTTGAGCACCCACCAACATATCCGGTCACCTGAGGAGAGATTTCAAATCCTGAAGCCATCATTTCCTTCCTAACCCATCAAACTCTTTAAAACCTCTTATGATCATTCAATTTATTCAATCCACCATAACTGCTAACAGCAACACTACCTCAACCAAATGTGCTTAAGCTAAAAGCCAATAACAACTGTCAATAAAAGCACATTGCCTCACAGACAACCCATGTTCTAGACAATAAAAAAAAACCCAGCTCTTGATCCAAGTTGTATAGATCACAACACAAAGCTCATTCCTTTACAGCTTTGCAAAACTCAACAATGGCCTGCGTCCTCTGTTTTTCCTCTATCTGACAATTGAGACTGAAACTCATAAACCCAGATGGGGAATTGGAAATTCAAAAGCCAAAACTGAAGAAACTGAAATTATAGTTATAGAGATTGAGAAGAAGAAGAGGGATGAATTGTGGTGGTTGGCGTCGCAGCTGCTGCTGTGCTGGGCAGTGGGCGGAATGCAGCTGCTGCTGTGCTCTCTGTCTCTCTGAGTCTCAGCGTTTTGAACAGCACAGATCCGCTCCGCGCCTCTGCCGCTCGCCGCTCTTCAAATTCAGGCGGACATGGGGAGCGGAACCAGCACAGATCCGCTCCCAGCCCATTGATTTCCGGCGGACATGGGGAGCGGTTGCTGACCACCGCGCTGTGCTGGCTCCGCCACTGCGTGTAGAACCACTGGATCATGCCACGTGGTCTACCAAGCCAATTAAAATTTACCATGTGGAAGTTTTTAGCACGTCATTTTAAAGTAAAAAGAAAGAAAATAATTAATACAACGTCAAATTAAACACCACAACCTCCATATGACCTTCTGCGTTATCTTTTAAGGAAAATTCTACCCTCCCGTTCTCACTAACTTCATTAACTCACGCCGTCTTTCTTCTCCTTCTCTGTTCTGGGTTTCGGTATAGTCATATGCATGGTTAGATAGAATTTCAAAGTCTGGGTCGATGAGTGGAGGGCTGAACAATAGCGAATTCAATTACTCTGATTATCATCATTCGAGGACGAGTTTTACCATAACAAAACACAAAGCAAAATGCACGAAATAATCCAAAGTCTCATATCACAATTTCAAACAATTTAGTAAAGGAAATTTGTAACAAGACAGTAACTAGGTAATTGGCAAGCATGTTAACTTAGTTTTGGATTTGTATTTGGTTAATTCTTTGAATTCATGTGCCTTAAAGGTTTGTGTTCTATGCAACTGCAATGTGTGGGGCATCGATGTCACTTGGCTGAAATCAAACATAGGTTTAGTATACGCTGAGTTGTTTTGTGTGTGTTGTTTTCATTAGGGCTAGAGTAGTTTAAAGAATTTACTTGTCTAATATGAAGAGTGACGCTTTGCATGTTAACTTGTCTCCAATTAAAAGACTTTGTGCTTATGTGCTAGCTAATAACTGTGTCTACGCTGAGTGTCATGTGAATTGGTTAGTAAAAAGATTAGAATTATACGCAGAGTTGATTTTAAGTGCTTAAGGAGTCTAGTTACGATTAGATGACCGCTGAGGCTCTAATTTAAATTGGAACTAAGTCAAGTCTAGGACATTTTAGTATTGTTGCCATGAGTCTTGTTGCTTGATTGTTATGAGTTTTGATTGCTTTGTGTGCTAAGCTTGGTGTGAAAGATGTTGATCATATGTATATAGTAGTTTTAGGTTTAAATTCGTGTCTAGATAGTTTAGGGGCAGTAGCACTGCCGATTCCTTTTCAATCCCCCATTTCGTGTGTATTATATGTATATATGTGTGACTATGTGTGTTTCTAACCTTTTACATGTCAGGTACCCTTAATCCCCGAATAGAACGATCCCTACTTATGCTATAAGTTTTTGATTGCGCTTGTTGTTACCATAGTTATGGCAATCGTCACACGGGAGAAAGAGAATAACTTACAATTTCCACGTCATCAAAGTGTCGTAAGGCGGGAGTAAGAGACGATAAATAGGGCATTGCCCATCCGGAGGTTCGCGGTCATCGACACCGCAAGATAATCCTAGAATACTAGGTCCCGTCACTCTCAAGTCAACTCAAGAAATCACAACACAATAATATTTCAAGTCTAGCCTCAATAACAAAATAAATAACTTTACGATATATCTGAGACATAGACAAAAGCGGGCAAAGCATAAAGCATAGAAACAATAAAGTAGAGCATTACACAATTTAAAATCCACTGACCCGGATGTTCCGGCTCACCCTTGATGGGCGGCTCCCCTTTCCTGATAAAGCAATGTCGAAGTCAGCATGCTTCGTGTCTCGATCCTCGTGCTCAGAATGATGAGGCGATCCTGAATCCCGGCACGAAATATATATTAGTCGAAGGAACGACCTGAAAGTTAAAATGTGGCGACTATAATACTGTATATTGGGTTTTAGTCATGATAGTTATTTACTACTTATTATTTGGCTTACACTGATCCCGGTACTGTTCATGTTGGTGGCGTGAAGTGTTGCCCCTGTTTCTTTAGTTTTGACGACGCTGCCCTTTGTCTGAGTATATAATGAGTTTGTCAAATGCGCCGACACCATTTTTTTTTCTCTCTCTGCGCTCTTTGTTCTTCATCGTTGTTTCTCTGCTGCTACCGATCTTCGTTCCTTTTCTTCTTCACAGTGATTCGTTTCAAATCTCATTTATCTTTCTCAGTTAAATTTATCGTCCAGAAATTCGTTGTGCTTCGTTTGTGCAATAGCTCGCACATCGAATCGAATTGGGAATTGGGTTTGATCTGACATCGATTAAATTGGAGGTAATACTTCTGTCTCTGTTCAATTGGGTTTGTGCTGGGTTCGCATTTGAATTTTCATTCTGGATTTCCTTTGAATTGACAGATTCCAATATCCTTTTGCTGTTTGAGCTTTATCAGGCATCACAAAAATCAGCTAATAAATCATTCCCTTTTTTTTCTGTGTGATTGATGAGTTCTTGGGTGTCTATGATTTATAGGCAATTAGGTGTTCCCAAATTATTTTTTTTCTTTTCTTTTCAAGTTGCTTCACTTAGGTATTCCATAATTTGTGATTATATACACGAACAACACAAATTGATTAGTCTATGATAATGTCTTATGAATAAAAGGATTGCTTATAGTCGTATGATTGTTTCTTTGTGGGAGAAACTTTGATAAGTACTTGAAAGCTTTCGATTAACACTTTTTTTTTCTATTATTTTTTTTAGTAGTTTTGCATATTGATGTGATTGGTGTTGTGACAGACAGGGTTGGTTTGTATTAATTGGCTAAGCATTTCTGTTTTGTTTTACAGTGTGGTCTCCAGTTATAACCTGTTCAATTTTTGTTTGATCATAATGAGTTCTAACTTTTGTTCTGTTTTTTTTTTTTTTTGTCACAGCTATGGCTCCTCCAAGATGGCGATCTTTAAGAATGAAATTTTTTCAGGAACATACTTTCGGGAATGAACATACCCTTGCAATGGAAGTTGAAGGGGCATTAGCTTCTGAGAATGAATCACCTGACGATACAAATGTAACAGGTTTGTTAAATTAAATTTGTGAGAATTATATCCTTGGTTTAGTATTACTAATTGCATTTTGATAATCTCTACATGTACAAATATCTCACTTAAACAAAGTAGTTTTTTTTTTTTTTTAATAATTCTGCCAACCTTAAAGTAGATATGTATTAGATTCCTGTATTGTTATCAAATGTTGAAGAAATCGTATTACTATTAATTTAAATGTGAATATCTTTTTTCACAATCTTAATTTCAACTGCTTTTATTTATCATTTTACTTTAATTCAGTGTTTACTATGTTGATATATAATAATTGGTTTTTGAATGATTATACATGTCATAGATGTGCAACCTGCAAACAAAATGAGCACTAGAAAAAGACAGATGCAGATGCAAGTGCCGGGGAATGAAGGAACTTGAACAGGTGCTAGAACTTATGGACCTGCATATAAATATGTTGCAATAAAACGTGGTGAAGAAAATGTTTATCGCTGTATGTCGAGAAGAAGAAAGTTATTTGAGAATCTTCAAATAGAAGAAACATCATCCAAGTCGAGCATCCAACACAGCACTCCGAATTTAAACGTGATTGAAACTGACAGTGTGTCGATTCATGAAAGTATATCGGATGGTGATGAGAATATAACATGTATCCATAATAGCTACTACATTTTTACCTTTACGTTGTAAACATTTAGAAGACTGTTGAGATTCATTTTAGTGTATATTAACATAGATGCTGACATGAATGTTTATATTTATATCAATTGCAGTGAGAAATGTGTTTGAGAATCTGCCGTCATTTGGTCAGGCACATTATCAGAAACGCAGACAAGGTCAGACTACTGATATTTGATCACAATCCTTTTCTCCCTTATTAATGTTTATATATATGGTATACTTACTCAAAATGAATTGCAAATGCAGGAGTTATTATCAACTGCAAGGACTTTGGTGATAGTACCTTTGAGTGTGTTGATTGCAATTCATATTTGTGAGGGGTTCTTTTGATTTTGGAGATAACTAAACTCAGGGTTAGCCTACAGCTTGGAAGATCAAGCTAGTCTTGAGCGTGATTCAGATAAAGATGAAGCAGTGCATAGTGAACCACATGTTGTGAAAGGACCCGTACAAATGTTTGATGAAATCAATGAACTGACCAAGACATTTCTATCTGTTAGGGACAAATTTGAAGATGATTCTCTACCTTCATTAAGTATGACCATGATAAGCCGACAACCATGTGATAATAAACAATATGAAGAACCAACAAATGATCAACTAGCTGGTTTGATTGTTGAATTTGATTCTAACAAGGACATTGTAACTCAATCTTATGATGGTTATATGCAACGAGTTTCAAAATTACATCCAAAATACATGTCGTTACAATACCCAATACTTTTTCCACACGGTGAAGAACTGAAGATGGATATAAGATTAGCTAGCTTATTATTAAATGAAACTCCTATGAATAAAAATAATAAGAGGAAAAAAATGTCCTTGCGCGATTTTATTGCATACCAAATTCATGATAGAAGTAACGAATCAAGCACTTTATTAAAAGGTGGGAGGTTATTTCAGCAATATTTAGTTGATGCTTACGCAGCTGTTGAAGAACATCGCTTAGATTATATCAGAAATCACCAAGATGATTACAAAATCGAGAAATCCAAAGATATTTTTGCTGCAAGCTCAGCTGGAATTACTGAAAGTCGTGATGTAGGAAAACGAATTTACCTTCCAAGCTCTCATATTGGCAGTCCTCGAGATATCATCAACAATTACCATGACGCAATGGCAATTTACAGACATTATGGCAATCCAGATCTATTTATAACTTTTACTTGCAACGTTAAATGGCCTGAAATTATAAGATATTTTCAAAACAATCATGTGTGTAAACAAGAAGATAGGCCTGATATAACTTCAAGAATTTTTCAAATAAAGTTAAAAGATATGATCGCTTACATTAAATCTGGTGAACCTTTTGGAGATGTTGAAGCACATGTATGCACAATTGAATTTCAAAAACGAGGTTTACCTCATGCTCACATGTTATTTTGGTTGAAAAAAGAGCACAAATGTTACACGTCTGGTGATGTGGATTCAATCATTTCAGCTGAATTACCAGACAAAAATGTCGATCCGGAACTTTTCAAAATTGTTAGTCAATATATGATTCATGGGCCTTGTGGATCAATGAATTTGAAAGCTCCTTGCATGAAAGATGAAAAATGTTCTAAATTTTTCCCTAAGCCATTTAATGCTGATACAACATTTGAAAAAATTAAACCGCCAGTTTATAAGAGACGCGATGATAACACAAAATATGTGATAAAACATGGAGTCAATCTTGGAAATAATTTTGTTGTGCCTTACAATTCCCAATTGCTATTGAGATACAATGCTCACATTAATGTTGGATCATGTTCCCAATCAATGTTAATCAAATATTTATTTAAATATATCAACAAAGGTCCAGACCGAGCTCGAATTTTATTGAATGAAACCAAACATGATGAGATTCAGACATACCTTAATTGTCGTTATTTAAGTCCACATGAATCGGCTTGGAGATTATTTGACTATTCAATTCATGAGAGATATCCAGCAGTACAATATCTGGTTGTTCATCTACCTGAAGAACATAACGTTATTTTTAATGCAAAAAAAAACTGTTGAATCCATCATAAAGTATCAAGCCACTGATGACACTACATTAACTGGTTGGTTTAAAATAAATAGAACAAATAAAGAAGCAAAACAATTAACTTACGCTGAGTTTCCTACTAAATTTGTGTGGGATCAGCAGAGAAAATTATGGAAACCAAGGGAAAGATACAAAACTATTGGTCGAATAGCTCATGTTAATCCTAGAAGAGGTGAAGTATATTTCATGAGAATGCTATTGACAGTTCAAAGAGGTTGTGAAAGCTTTGATTCAATAAAAACAGTTAATGGTACTACATATTCTACTTATCAAGAAGCCTGTCGAGTTCTTGGTTTACTGGGTGATGATAAAGAATGGTGTGATGCCTTAATAGAATCTTCGTTTGTTGCATCAGCATCAGAAATGCGTCAACTATTTGCGACAATTATTTTACATTGTGAAGTGGCAAATCCACAAAAATTACTCGATGCGTATTGGTTAACCATGTCTGATGATATTTCATACAAATTTCAAAAAGAATGTGGCAACCCAAATCTCACTATGTCTGAGTCTGAATTAAAAAATAATTTATTATTTGAATTAGAGAAAATATTCAACACGTGCTCAAGTTCGTTAGAAAATTTTCAATTGCCAATGCCAGACGCAAATAAAGTGGTGGAGCTTAAAAATACATTGTTGAAGGAAGAACTCAATTATGATTTACCTACGTTAAAACTTCAACATGAAAATTTTGTTGCTCAATTAAATAGTTGTCAGAAAATTGTGTATGATTACATTATAAAAACAATTGAAGAAAAAAAAACCCGGAACCTTTTTCGTTCACGGTAGTGGTGGAACTGGAAAAACATTTTTATGGCATACAATAACTAGCAAATTGAGATTAGAGGGGAAAATAGTTTTAACTATAGCTTCATCGGGCATTGCATCATTACTGCTTCCAAATGGCAGGACTGCTCATTCACGTTTTAAAATACCACTTGATGTGAATATTAATACAATATGTCCCATAAGTAAAGGAACAAATCTTGCAAAGCTTATTGGAAGAACTGATTTGATTATTTGGGACGAAGCTCCAATAGCTAATAAATATTGTTTTCAACTATTAGATAAAAATCTCCGAGATATTTTACCAAATTTTATCGAACCTTTTGGGGGAATACCAATTTTATTAGGTGGAGATTTCAGACAAATTTTACCAGTGGCAGAATCCAAAGAACAAACTGTTCAGGATTCATTAAACAAATCCTACCTTTGGTTTTCATTCAAAATATTTAATTTGACAGAAAATATGAGGTAACTAAAAAATGGTTTAACTGATTTGGAAAAAAAAGATATCGCCGATTTCACAAATTGGTTGTTACAAATTGGCGAGGGACGTGTCCAATCAATTCAAGAAACAAATGATAAAGACATTTCGTGGATTGAAATTCCAGAAGATTTATTAGTGAATTCTTATACAAATCCTATAGAATCCATTTTTTTTTTGCTACTTATCCTAACTTTCTTACTAACTACAATAATACTGATTATTTAAGAGAGCGTGCTATTGTTACCCCACGTAATTCAACTGTTCATGATATAAATAATTATGCCATAAATTTACTGCCTGGTGAAAAAACTACATATTATAGTTGTGATATGATATCAAACAAATGTGGTAGTAACGAAGATATCGATCTTCTATATCCAACATAATTTTTTAATAAACTTGAATTCAACGGATTACCGACTCACGAATTGACCTTAGAAACCGATATGCCAATAATGTTATTAAGAAATCTAAATCAAGTATATGGTTTATGCAATGGCACAAGATTGATTATAACAAATAATTTGTTTGATAGAGTACTAGAAGCAGAAATACTAACAAGTAACAATATTGGTCAAAAATGTTTTATACCAAGAATTAATATAAGTCCTCCAGCTGATACAAAATGGCCATTTACATTTAGAAGACGCTAGTTTCCTGTTCAACCATGTTATGCAATGACCATTAACAAATGTCAGGGTCAATCACTAAATCAAGTTGGTATATATCTTTCTGAACCAGTGTTTTCTCATGGTCAATTGTATGTGGCATTATCGAGAGTTACATCAAAGAAAAACTTAGTCTATAAAGACGTGTTCCAAAATCTATCAGTCCAAATGTGAAAAGCAATCAGGAAAAGAAAATGCTTGATTAAATATGAAATTCTTTTTACACTTTTACAACACCGTTTTTTTTTTGTAAAGAAAAAGTATATATTACGACATCCCCATTAAACTCAAACCTCGATTTGTCGCACTTGCTTAGAGGCAAATCTTAATAACAGCCAAGCACAACTTCTATCGAGCCCAAGAAAGGTATTGCTTATTCTTGCTCTGGGTAATTAGTTTACAACCACGGCTTACTTGCATGCCTATAAGAGATATCCGATTTGTTTACACAATCTTCTTTTTCAGAGAAAGTTGAAGGACCTAAAAAAAAAAAAAAAGACCGCTTCATTCGATTAAATTTCATGGCAAACCCGTTTCAAGTGATTAATTCGCGGTGCATACTACTTTAATTGAGTGGTTAAAATGAATTTGAATTTTCTATCCTCGGTAAGATTAGTTAGTTTATAATTTTGTAGAACTTTTTCATTAATTTGAGGTGCAAACTCTGGCCAAAAGATAAGAGTTTAGCTCCATATCTATGGCTAATAAGATTATGATTGTTTTTAGTCATTCATTATGACTTAGTATTGATTATATCAGGGCCCCAAGGTGTTGTAGAAGAAGAATTTAAGGTCACAATTATAGATCATGAAGAAGAGTGTTCAACGGACCATGAAGTTTTGATATCAATGACATGTTAGTTAAAGGCATCTCAGATGCAGAGTATTTGATATTATTCCAAAATATAATGGATCTATAACCCTTTTGTGTATATATAAGGACAACCACAAGTTAGTTAGCCTTAAACCAACACAACATGTTGTTTAGAGATCAGCTAAACAACACAACATGCCTCTTTTCTTCCATTTAAAGACATCACCTATTTTTTCTAATCAAACTTCTTTTTTGATTACTAATTAAACTTCAATCTCCATGCTTCGCTCCATTTAGATAATTTTTAGTGCACCTATTAACCCCGCAGCGGAGCGCGGGCACCATTTCCTATATTAAGCGGCCTATAGCTCGGCACTGTTCATTTTATTTTCAAAATTGCCACCGGTTACTATATCATTTTATTACACAACTGCCACTGGGTTTATGGGCTGGGTTGGCTTGGGCCTGCTTCGTGCTGTTGTTGACGCGTGTGTCTCATTTTCTCTTTCTACGTGTGTGGTTCCTTTTACGTGACATTCGTTCCTTTTTTTTAGTTTCTTTTCTCGAACACAACAGAGCAAGAGAGAGAGAGGGAGAACGAAAAGAGGTTATTCCAGGATTTCGCGGGTGATCTGGATAAGGAGCAGTCCCGTTCACCTGGGTGACCAGGGAAAATATGGTCAATAACCATCAGATCAAACCAAGTAAAATCCGACGGCTACAAATTCAGAGGCAAGTGACCAGGTGAACGGGATCGGAATAAGGAGATATCGAGGTCATTCGGCGAGAGATCACTCTTTCTTTATTCGGTTTTGTTTTCTTCTGCTACGATTCTGATGGGATTTCTTCTTCTGTGTATTTTTTTTTGTAGGGTGGTGTTGGGTTTTGTTGTTGCAGGTGATTTTGGGGTTTGTTGATGCAGCTGTTTTAGTTGTGCTGTTCGTCTGGGTTGTTTGGCTATCTCCAGGTGATACTGTTGTTTTTGATTGATTGATCTGGGTTTAGTTGTGGTGAATTTGTAACTTATTTAGCTTATTGTGGTGATCAAGTGGACTATGGCTTAGTTTGGTATTGCGTTTTGGGGTAATAATCACTTATAATTATCATGATGGGTTACTTATGTGTTTGATAAGTGTTTTATAAGATGCTTATTTATAATATTTAGTTGAAAAAACCACGATTTTTAAAAACAGGTGAGTTGTTGCTTATTTATAACTCAGTTTTTTCATATTTGAGTTTTTTCACCTCAATACCAAATTAAGCCTATGTGGTTGAGGTGCCAAAGATTTTTAGTAGATTGTAGGTTGACCTCTGATTTGCTTGATTTGTTTTCAATTCAGGAGAGGGATAGAGAGAGAGAGAGAGAGAGAGAGAGCGAAAAGCAAACAATAAGTCTAGAAATTCGTTAATTTCAAGCAGAAGTTTTAAAGAAAGCTACTAGAATAGTAGAAGAACAGGAAGACTGGAGACAAAGGAATAAGCTTCATAGCTGGGTTTGATGCTGCCGTTTCTATTTTTTTTTTTCCTGTCTTGGTTTAAATGCAAGTTTTTTCACTTACACTTTTCTAATATATTGTTCTAGGTTCCAATTGTGAAGGAATATCCAGCAAGGTCAAGGCTTACAGCTCTGCAGTCCTTCTTCAGCTACACGAAGTTTGCTTTCTGGACAATTGCAATTGAGGGATGGCTTTCAGCTTGGATTAATGGGTGTTGGTTTTATTTTTCGTTGGTGATGAATGAATATGTTTATAAATTATATGTTCAATAAGGTGTGTTATGGATACAGTAAGTAGATATAAATCATAGTGGTTATCAATGATTTATTCAATGTATTTTAATGTTGCTGGTTTTAATCTGGTTTGTTCGTTTGTCAGTTGATATCTGCGTATTTCCAGATTGCAAGTATTTGACCGCGTAGATTTTACTGTTAGAGCAAGAAGTACATAGGGTTTTATTTTTCGTTGGTGTTTAATGGCTGGTTTGATATCATTCTTAATCTCATTTGCATCTTCTGAAGTGGTCTTTTTTTTTTGTTATCTGCTTTGAGGTCGGATTTGGGTTCTGAGCATTGGGGATGCAATCTAGACAGCTTTGGTGTTTGCTCTAGACTGGTATGAAACAACCGAGAAGAAGAGAGAATTCATTTTAACATCGTAATTTTTTTCTCATGTATCTCATATATATGCGCTGCCATGATCTTTTAGACTCTTTTGATTAACATCATGCATGCATATTACATCTAATGACATAAAACTTCGTACTATTCCTGTACCAGGTACAATATGGAGGTTCGTATTGAGGATGAGTGATTCAGCCTCGGTTATGGTCATAGGTGGGCCATGAGATATGCTTTTTGGGGTAACATGTGAGCAGTTGGTTAATGAGGAACATTAAACTGACTGGCCTTGCATTCTAGATGTGGTGTCAAAGAAAATGCATTAGTGTCGTATATGGCCAAATGAAAGTGAGGAGTACTACGGTTCTCTTCACCTTCATTAATCCAAATCATCTGGAGGCAGCGACATATTAAACAAGGTAAACCACCTAACCATCAATTTATCTACTTTTGTTTTTGATTCATACCGTATCCTTTTGTTGCATAATAAACAGGTACTGTACCAAACTGGAGCCATACGACCTTTTGCATGAACTTTAGTTCGATTAAGAGAAATAAATTGATTCTGTTTTAGAGAGAGAGAGAGAGAGAGAGAGAGAGAGAGAGAGAGAGATGTAAAGTTAAATTCATTCTCATGGTAATAGTTTTTCTGTAACATGACATTCTCAACTGTTGAAGAACTTCAAGTTTTTCAACCTGCATTCATTATTACCTTACAATGTTTTCAATTTAGTCACTTTTGTTTCTGATAGAAGATCCTATTGAGCAGGTCCCAACTATACTCACTATGATAGACCTCCTCCTGCCTTCAACAAAATCAATTGCTTCAGAGGAATATGGTTTTATAGTTGTAGCTGCATCTTGATGCATGTATTCTATACATAGCAGTTAGAAAACAGATATATAGAGAAAGACAAATATATTGAACATAGATGAGCTAGCCGGTGAAACCAATCCATCTTAGCATAATATGAAACCAGCCGGTGGGCAATGAACCCATAACCCAACATTGTAATTGAAAACTTGATTACACACGCATGAATGGCACGGCCATAGGAGACAGAAGGGGTAGGAGCTTATAGTAGAAATCATAAGAGAGAGAAGAATGTTATGTGCATTGCAAGAGCTTGTAGATACATTGTGGTTTCGGATTTGATGGGAGGTCCAAAGGAAGGGAGAAAATCTGCTACATAAAAGAGAAGTTGAGTTTAGAGAAACTTTTGATTTCGGCCATTGAAAAGAACAATCTCTATTCAAATTACTGCAAGTGCTTACCTTTACCAAGAGTTAGCAGTCCTAAACTCTCTACTAAGAGCTTCAAACACATTCTTTGTAGGTAAGAATATCTCCACACTGCTTCCTTTTTCCTTCCCATTCCTGCCTCTCTTCTTACTTTCAGCCTTTCCTTCCTTCATCTGGGTTACCTTAGCTTCAACAACTGTCACTGCTTCCCTTAGCCTTTCAGGACCCTTTCCTCCCTTCATCTGAGTTACCTTAGCTTTAGCAACTGCCATTGCTTCCCTTAGCCTTTCAGGACACTCAAACTTAATAAGTCTCACAGATTTTTTCTCTCTTATCAGCATACCAAGTACTTGAATGCGCTCAACCCCTCTGTATTGATCCCTTATATGCTTTTGATAATCATCCTCATCCTCCCCCTGCTTCCCCCAAAAAACCATGTTTTTGGTGATATATAAGAAGGAATTTTCAAAATATTCCTGTAAGAGATCAAAATCCTTGCTGATTTGCAAAATTACATGTTCTCTCTTAGGTTTGATCTGCACCACTGATCCTTTGTCTAAATATGCTTCTAGGAATCTTCCTCCAGTACTTGAACTCACACAAGCAGCAGCAGCAACACATTGTTTCATGAAGTTGAAAACATCATCTTTAGTTTCCAAATCGGCTGTTGGTAATAATTTTTCACAGTGATCCAAAGCTGCTGAAGTTCCATGTCCGGTGAAGCAAACCCAAGCATAGCCGTCATCAATTTCATGAGCACCACAGGCATTTACTTGAAGTAAAAAGCCTTCATCACCATTGAAGCCGTGCACACCAATTTGTGCGGAATGATCATCATCCCAGTGGTCAGCAAACTTCTGCATTCTTCTAACAATATCTGCTGCACTGAATTTGCACAACTTTTTCTTAATATTCCTTAATTGTCTTTTAGCAAAACGAAAGTGACCTGCTACTGTTCCCATGTGAGTCCCGTTCAAGGAATACAGTTTTTTAGCAAAACCTGTCTCTACCCCAGCAGCTCTTGGATAAACCAACCTACCATCCGCTACTGACTGAATGCAACCATTTACCAGCATTGTCATTGTTGTTGTTCCCCTGAATTCCTTAAACTGCTCTTTGAAACCCACACCAAGACAATCGGATGGTTGTTCAGTTACTGTCTTGTAACAACAAGAGCGGCTGGTAAAATTAGGTACCTACACAACAAAGCATTCACGTAAGAACATGTAATAATTAGATATAGTATACATAATAAGCTGCTTAACATTTTAAATATGGAAACATTTACGAAGATCAGAAGTATTCTCAAAGGCTTTATATAACCTTGTACCTATGTGTTTGAAAACCATTGTAAGTAGTTTAAAAAAATAAAAATAAAACCATAATGATTAAAAATAAAAATACAGCATAGAAATGGTCCTAAAATATGTTGCTTCTACTTTTCATCAGTCTTCTACCACTTGTAGTCAAACAGGGTAGTATGATTTACAAAATATTAAGAAAAGGGGGTTCCTCCAGCCAATAGTTTACTCAACCAGAGACTTGGCATTAGCCTAGTCCTAAATCTAGTTCAAAGCATTGCACTAGAGGATCGAAATAAGAGGAACCATCTGATGGTATTATTGGTCAATTGAAGTAGCAAAATAAAAACCCACTCGCTGTCCATTACTTAATGAAGGAAAATTTGAATGAGCAACTTTTTTAGTAGCCACTACTTCATACTCATTATACCAAGATCTTCAAAAACCAAAAAATAAAAAATAAATAAATAAATCAAAGCGCCAAAAAAAAGCTATGAGTCACTGACCTTGACTGAGATATCTTTCCTGCGGGCCCTGATAGACTTTTCAGCTACCTCAGCAGATACTCCCATTTGGCCTCTGTTAGAAATTAAACTCAATTTCAGGTTTGTGATTTACTAAAAAGCTTCACATATAGAAGATAAACAATACAATAATTACTCTCTTTTTTTAATGACATGGACATTTATCTCATTAATGTAAACTATCGACCTATCGTGGTAGTAACGAAACATATTGATAGCAGAAGTAGAGAATTGAGTCTGCTTGTGGGACTAAAGAAACACCAAAAGTGGAAACTTTTGTGGGACTAAATAAACACCAAAAGTAGAAACTATAACTCATGCTATAAAATGGTCAAATGGATTTGCAGACAAATTTTTTCTTCAAAGATTTTTTTTAATGATGAATGATTGTGCAAATTTAATGTAAATATCCTTATTGCCTAGCACTCCAACACTCTAGAATGTGATGCTCCTGCATTCCTCCACATTTAATGGCATAAAATAAGAACTAATGAGTAATATGATGGCATTACATGAAAAAATGCAAAAAGCAAAGAAAGAAGCACAAACCTCCACAGTATAATCTGCCCTTTCCCAATATGCTCATCAAGCAATTCTGGTACATCATCAGGAGCAACATAGCCATACCTGCAATTAAAAACAGACAAAGCTCAAATTCGGTCATGCCAATCCAATATTATCAGTTACATTTTACAATAATTAATCGATATCTTACCAGTGATCAGTGATCTTTCCATCTGCATCAGGGCTGTAAATAATCAAGTTCCCAGCATACTTGTGGCCCCCAATGTGAGAACAAGGACTAACAAACACCTGATCCTTCAGTCCTCGCAATTCAGCCTCCTCAATGAACTTATCAATGACAACAGGGCCACAAACACCACATCTACGATCTCGACTACCATGGGCGCAGACGAGTACATGAGAACCAGTCAAGACCTCCTGAGCTCCAGATGCCCATGGTTTACCATTCACGATGACATCATATACAAAGCTATCGACACCTGACTCTTTCAAGCCCCTTTCATCAAAAAGCAAAGCAACAATGAAGTCAGACAAGAAGATTACCGGAAATAATCCCAAACTTCTGAAGCTTACACAGGGAATGGAAATATGTAGAACCAACCTTCTGAAGCTTACGCATAACTCAATTTTAAAGGGTTTGCTGACGTCTCTAAACTCTAAACCCTAAACTGGACTGGAATGCATTCAAAGGGTTTGTTGACGTCTGAGTTAGAGAATATATCACATCACCATATTTTAACAGACCTTTCTTACAGGTGTGACATATACTGCCTACATTTCTGTACTGTTTCTTTCTCAATTACTTCAAGCTTTTGCATCGAGCAGCAGGTAAAAATCATTTCTAGCAACTGATCTAGATGACAAAGTCAAGACTAGGTAAAGCTTCATTAGGTCATACTAATGTGTATCATACAATTAATCCATCGCAACTCTTCACAGAGAACCGGTAGCAGAAAATATTCATATACAAGTGAAGAAGAACACGAGAGTATGCACAAACAAAATACATCTAACGGAATCATTTTCCCTGGCCAGTTCATTCTAATTATTACTTCCAGTGAATTCAACAAGATGACTCTATGAAAAGTAGCTGACATACTAAAAGTAGTATAGAGTTCCAAATCTCAGAGTAAACAACGACTACTGGCTAACATACTAAAACTAGCTCAACCTGAGATTCACAATATGGGATCCAAAACAAAACCCTAGCTCCTAATCCAAACATCACAATTCCGATCAAAGTAACGCAACAAAATTAGAAAACCGAAGTGAAATTTACCTGTATTTGATCATATCCGGGAAAATCAACACATCCCCGTCGGCGAACTCAGTCCCTTCTCGTCCTTCAAATACAGTCAACTTAGTCTACCAAACAAAAAAACGCAGTCAACAACAAGTCTTCAAAAAAACGCAGTCAACTACAAAATCAAAGCGCCAAGAAAAAGCTAAGAGCCACCGACCTTCACGGACGTATCGTTCTTGTGAGCCCTGAAAGCCGACGAGAGAAGCTTGGGGAACGGATCAGACTCGGAGCCTTCAACCTTGGCGGGCCAGGCCTCGGGGCTCTTGTAGCAGAGGAACACGTGGCGGTCGTAGGCGTCGAGGGTGCCGGCGAGCTTGGTGGAGAACATTTCAGGCCTCTGGAAGCCGTACTTCCCGTTGTCGGAGGCCGTGTCGTCGGAGGCCATTGTTAGGGTTTGAGGTAGGAAAGTAGGTGAGCGAGGTTTAGAGAGGGTTGAGGAGGAGAGAGAGAGAGAGAGAGATAGGAGCGGCTCGTTACTTTTTCTCACAATTGGTGTGGGTGAGCAATGCCCATGGGTATTTGGACCTTTGTAGGAGCGTGGTAAGGTGTGTCACTCTGGTTTGGAGAAAAAGTTAACAGCGCGTTCCAGAGCGTGGTGAGCGCGCCTGTAGTATGTTCGGAGTGGCAGAAAGTGTTCAGGTGCTCGCGGGTGGAAACGTCTGCTTTACTGCTTAGCGCGCGGCGTCGGTAGCGCCCACTTTTGTCCTATTACGTGTCATAGCGTGATTGGCCACTGATTTTTTTTTTTGAATTTTTCGTGTGTCTGTTTTGCCCTTACGGCTGATTTGACCACGCTCCCCACGCTCCGTTACTATTTTCCGCGCGTGAAGCTAAAGAGTAACACTCAAACCCCCCAACCTTAGGGGGATGAGAGAGAGAGAAGAATTCCGTTTCGTTTTCCCCTCAAATTCCTCTTGCTTTTAAATTTGGGTATTGTTGATACCCAAAAAATCGAAGGTGAAGGAGCAAAAATTCCTCTTACAGGCTGTGAAAGAGCTGAAGAATCCCACCCCTGCGCCAAAGCAAAATGCTGAGCAAAACGAGAAGGTGTCGCAGGAAGAATCTGCGGCAGCTAAGGAGTCCGAGCAGAAAGGACCTTCCTTTGTCACTCAAGAAGACGTGGTTGCGATGCTGAAAAAAGAGTTGCACCGTGCCAACGAAGATTGGAAATACATTCCCCAACCTCCTTATCCATCAAGCTTAATCTCCCTGCCTTACCCTAAAGGGTATGAAACGCCGACTTTTGTTCTCTTCGATGGGAGGAAGGGAAGTCCCAAAGAGCACATTAGCTGCTTCCTTGACGCACTTGGACCTCATGTAGGGGACCACAACCTCAGGCTTCGTGAGTTCTCAAAAACACTCACTGACCACTCTGACACCAGGGTCTGTCCGCACTTGGGAGGATTTAGCAAGCAAATTCTGCAAGAAGTATTTCGAGCATGAAGAAAGGGTAACTATCACCCAACTCAATTACACTCGTCAAAGAGCAAGTGAGAATCTTGTTGACTTTGTCCAAAGATTCCGCGACCCTGCTCTTGACTGTTATGATGAAAAGGGAGAAAAATACCTAGTGGAGATTTGTATCAGTAACATACTGCCGGAGTACAGGGTCTATTGAAAATGCTGGTATTGACCAATTCTCCGGGCTGATGGATGCAGCTAAAAGGACAAGTTTGTCTGTGAAGGCACAAAAAAGTTGACATTCTGAGAAGAATGATACACACCAAACTCTTGCGATACAAGAGGAAAAGGGAAACTTATCCAGCTATCCCCTGCGGCAACGAGGAGTTCCATGCTATACTGGACTCCTTGTTTGCTGATGGCGTTATCAAGCCACCGCGGCCACAAAAGCCTCCGTCGAAAGAGGAAAAGAGTGACCCCCGCTACTGCCGCTACCATCAGTTCGTCGGACACCCAAGCCCTGCTTGCCAAGTTTTGAGGAAGATTCTTCATGAGAAGATAAACGATGGGACTCTCGATTGGTCAACCAAGAGACAAGTCATTGATGAAGATCCATTGCCTAAAAGGAGGACTGCTGTGTGATTACTGCAGCAGGTGATCACATAAAGGAAGACGTTGTGCATTTCCAAATGTGTCAGTATCAGTACTCAGAGACCATTAACCAAATGGCTTGGAGTAGGTACTGCAATGCTCAAGGTTACAGTACCCCATGGCCCAACCTGAATGAATGGGGAAGAGATGCAAACATCCTTGTCCATGAAAAACAATACTTGGGGGATGCGGAGGCGAGTCAAAAGCCACCCAGACTTGGGTCAAGCAACACTTGGAGCCGCGGGGAAATAAGCCAGGCCTATTATGTCATTGCAGTAGACGATGAGATGGAGCAACACAGTAGCAGAAGCTGCAGGCCCACCGCTGCGCAAGTGCTCCAACAAAACCTGAAGTTCAAGTCTTTGTTTGATCAATTGGAGTATGGTCCGCAAGCCAGGCAAGAAGCTGCGGAGGCGCTCATGCACGTATCTGAGGAACACGGGCCACAGTGCTTTGCTACAGAAACAATGAGAACCATGTCCATACTGGAAAATGACAATGCCATAGTCTTTACCGATTCAGATATGGAGGTACCGTTCCCGGATCACAGGAGACCTCTCTAGCTCAGATCAATGATGTGTTTGTGAGAAGAGCACTGGTGGACACTGGATCTTCCCTCAATATCATACCACTCTATGTCCTCAAGGTTGCAGGGATCCCATTGTCAAGAATTGTGAAGACTGAGATGAAGATATCTGGCTTTGCCGAAGTAGATGAGACATCCATAGGCTACATACAGTTTAGATCTTAAAGTGGGGCCAATCCGATCTTGGACAAAATTCCAAGTCCTGGACGTTAACACAAGCTACCATGCTTTGCTAGGGCGGCCATGGCTCAACAAGCACAAGCTGATTCCGTCAACCTATCACCAATGCGTCAAAGGGCGAATTAGTCTCAAGCCTATTAGGATACCAGGAAATCAGCTCCCATTCCACCAGAGTGAGGCTCACTACATTGAAGCAGAGTATTATAATGAATTTACTGCTGATGGAGGGTCAGCCCCTTCTAAAGTTTCGGGTGTGCCTCTACCGTCATGGCAAGACATTAGAGATGTCAGTGATGGTGATCTTTCAGCAATGATAAGGCAAAGAAACGAGACTACTGCTTATGCGCAGGCGCCGCTGCGGTGTTCAAAGGTTGTGTTTGCCAATGGGCGCACCATCTATTGCTTATGACGGGTTGTGGGGTCTGACTGCAATTTGCATAAAGGCCCATACATAAAGGTGTCATGGAGAATATATGTGCTAGTGCAAAAGAAGGGACGCCCATGACACCTGATTCTTGTCCCCTTCAAGAGGCCTTACATGCCCCAAAATGTATGCAAGATGGATCCACCGCAGTAGCTAAGGGAATGGAATCTGTAAACCTCAGTGATGACCCTGCAACAGAAAAAGCTCTTCTCATCAGCAAAAGCTTGCACCCCAAGAAAGAGAGGAACTTGTAGCATTACTCAAAGAATTCAAGGATGTTTTTGCATGGAGCTATGAGGAGATGCCTGGTTTAGATCCAAACCTCGTGTGCCACACGCTTAATGTAGAGCCGGGAACCAAGCCAGTCATACAAGCAAGGAGGAGTTATCATCCTGAGGTTGAAGCACAAATCAAGCAAGAAATTGAGAAGCTCCTAGCTTGTGGCTTCATCAAACCTGTCAAGCATCCTACATGGCTAGCAAACATCATTCCTGTGAGAAAGAAAAATGGCCAAGTCAGAATCTGTGTTGATTACAGAGATTTGAACAAGGCGTGTCCGAAGGATGAGTTTCCGCTGCCGAATGTGGACATGCTTATCGACTCAACTTCAGGCCAAGGCATGCTTTCTTTCATGGACAGTTTCAGCGGTTACAACCATATAAAGATGGCTGCAAGGGATGCTGAAAAGACTGCGTTTCGCACCCCTTATGGAATTTTTACTACACAGTAATGTCGTTCGGTCTGAAAAACACTGGTGCAACCTATCAACGAGCAATGACTGCTGCCCTCCATGACATGATGGGGAACGAAGTTGAAGATTATGTTGATGATCTTGTAGTGAAGTCCAAAACAAGAGCAGAGCATTGGCGTGTGCTGAGGAAAGTTTTGAAAAGGTGCAGGCTATACAAGATAAAGATGAATCCTAAAAAGTGTTCGTTTGGAGTGTTAGTAGGGAAGTTCCTTGGGTTCATGGTGCATAGCAGGGGAATAGATGTTGATCCAGACAAAGCAAAAGCCATAGCCAAACCAAAAAGAGTTGAAGAGCTTCTTGGGCAGACTGTCATACATCAGGCGTTTCGTTCCAGGCCTAACTGCGGTGATAAAGGCTTTTGCTCCTCTCCTCAAGAAAGGTACAAAGTTCGTGTGGAATGAAGATTGCAAAAACGCCTATAAGAAAGTGCAAGAGCTTGTTACCAAGCTACCAACCATGAAACCCCCAATCCCTGGCATACCCCTCAAATTGTATCTTGCTGCAACTGATGCTGCGGTAGGAGCTCTTCTTGCAGAAGATGATAAAGATGGTAAAGAATGTCATGTATATTACGTGAGTCGCTTGTTAGGAGAAGCAGAAGCACGCTATCTAACTCTGAAAGGATTTGCCTGGCACTCATATATGCAGCCCAGCGGTTCCGCCACTACTTCCTAGCTCACAAGATTCATCTCATGGTGAAAACGGATCCTGTCAGGTACCTGCTCACAAAACCGGTCTTATCTAGGTGACTCGCCAGATGGTTGTTGCAGTTGGCAGAATTCGATATTGAATGTGTAACGCCCCATGCCATTAAAGGGCAAGTTGTGATTGACATGCTTACTCTATTTCCTGGTAATGAAGAAGTCTCTCTCATGCAAGATATTCCTAAAGAACTGCCTGATATGGTGGGGATAGTTACTGGTGAAGGGTCAGGAGACCAGGAGTTTTGGACCCTTCACTTCGATGGATTGGCCACAAGCAATGGAGGTGGAGCTGGGGTTGTGTTAGTGGACCCTGAAGGCAACACCAAAGCTTTGTCATTCAAGCTGAACTTCCCCTGCACCAACAATGCAGCAAAGTATGAAGCTTTCATCACAAGCATGTCTACTGCAGTGGAAATAGGAGTTAAGAAGATCAAAATTTCCGGAGACTCAAACTTGGTCATCAGCCAAGTGAAGGGTGATTTTGCAGTTAAAGAAGCAGGCCTTGCACCATACAGGACCCTGGTAGAAAAGCTAATGAAGATGTTTGATGAAGTAACTCTGGAGCACATACCTGGGTCCACCAACAGATATGCAGATGCCTTGGCTACTCTTGGGTCTAAGTTGTCATTCACAAGGGAGCAGCCGAATATCACAGTCATTCAAAAGCATGAACCATCCACGGAGACACTCAGGATTGCAGAATCACCTGAGGAGCATGACTGGCGAAAACCCATTAAAGGTGCCTTGATGGGTCGGGGCACTGAGTACGATTTGAAGGAGATAAGAGACTATGTGCTCCTCAAGGGTGAATTGTACAAACGTCTCCCAGGCAATATGCTAGCTAGATGCATATGTGAGAATGAAGCCAAGCAAAAGTTAAGTGAAGTGCATGAAGTTACTTTCGGGCTGGAACAAGTGATTAGCTTGTATAGACGGTTGCTGCGGAGAGAGTATTACTGGCCAAAAATGAAAACACGAGCTTTTGAGCTGCAGGCCACATGCTCCAAATGTTCCAGGTTGCTCTCAGAAAATGAAGTCTTGGCGATCACAGCAGTAAATGATTGGAGGACCCCGTACCTGGAGTTCCTAATCGACAAAGTATTGCCATGGACCTGGAAGCTGGAATGGGACGCAGGGTCTTGCTTTGATTGGCGACTCATGGACCTGGAAGCTGCAGATGAACAGAGGCAACAAGCTGCAGAGAACACTGTAGCATATCACAGGCGTGTTACCCAAGCATACAACAGGACAGTCAAAGAGAGAAGTTTCAAGGAAGGAGACCTTGTGCTTAGAGCTGCTAACCGGGTGAGGAAGCAAGTTTCAGGACCTTCAAAGTTTGCGCCGCAATGGGAGGGACCATTTATCATCAAAGTATCCCATAGAAGTGGCTACTATGAGCTTGCCTCCATCACCAGTGGAACCGTCGTCACAAGCCCCATCAAATGGAAAATGGCTCAAGCATTATTACTGTTAGTTATGCAGTTTCATCTTTTATTTCCAAGAACACGCTTCTTCAAGTACTTCTCACGGAAATGTTGTATGAGCGCACCATCATGGTGATGTTGTAAACATGTAATCTTTGTAGCGAAGTAAATGAAGAAGCACCTTTCTAGTATGAACATTTTTATGAATTACCTTTCCTGCATTTTCCTCTAAAAAAAAAGTGCAGGAGCTAAGAAAAAAAAAAAAGAAGAAGAAGGAAGATAGTTCCCAATTCAAGTCAATTATCCCTCCATACAGGAAAAAGAGTTGGTTCCAAAATCCAAGTCAATTCTTATCTATGAAGCCCAAAGAAGAAAGATGAAAGTTGCTACACCAAAAAAAACAAAAACAAAAACATGTGAAGCAAGAAACTAATACAAGTTGCGAATCGCGCGACTCTGAGGCGTCCAAGAGGATTCTTTGAGGCGTCCAAGAGGATTCTTGAAGGGAAGCCATGCTATCAAGACTTGCATAATCACCAAACTTGGCATGGAAATTCCCCCGCGCCCTCTCTAGTTGTCCCTCAAGGCTTGAAAGCTCAACCTTTAACCGGACCACCGAATCTTCCAAGCAGCGGACCTCCCTGCAGCATCCATCCAGGCCAGCTGACTTGAATATGTATCCAAAGAAATCCCTCGCAGCCACCTTTAGTTGGTCAAGCATGAAATCAATTCTAAGTCCCCACTCTGTAACTGCCCGACATGCATCTCTCCAAACCAAAAAGATTTCTTCACTCTTCACCTCCTCTACTTCCATGCTATACAACACAGAACCAAATTCTCTAACCAATACATGCCTTTGAAAAGCATTCTTTCCCTCTGCAAACAAACTAGAAAAACTGCCTCCATCGTGCTTCTGAGCAAACTTGGTAAGAGGAACCACATATTCTGTCGGAATTTCCCCACCTTCGAAGAAAGATTGCTTGCCACTAAGAGGTTGTGCAAAACTTGCAATAGTGACGCTCAAGCGGTCCTCAGAATCGAAACAAGCAATAAAATTCTTGAACCGTGTCTCCAAAGCAATTAACGAGCTCTCCCCTCCTTCGTTTGAGATATTGGCAGAAGAATGAGCCTATTCACCGGCCAAACCTGCAGTAGCAATGTTGTCACCTCCAAGTGTTGCTTCAGGGAAATAAGACTCATGCCCTGCTCCTCCAACTTCTAACAAGAGCAGCCCATCCTAAAAAAAAGAAAAAAGAGAAAGGGGGATTGCATCTGTGAGTATAGCAAGGAAAGAGCTGCAAAAAGCCTATGTATGTTTTGGTCAAGTGCATCATCAATCCAAAACCTCACCTGATCATTATCATGACCAACATCTACAATAAAGTCCTTCGCCGGAGAGTTAATTTCGGCACCTTGATGAGCCTCATGCAAAGGAGAATGCTAAACAAAAAGAAGAAATGCGATAAGTCACAGCAACCCAACTTTTGATTATGTAAACCACTCTTCTCCAGTAACGCTGGGGGCTTAACATGCTTCACATAATCATGGGGGCTAAACAAGCAGTGCATAAAGAAAAGAAACATGCCACATACCTGCTCTTTATCGCTACCCTCACGAGAATTAGCACTCGCAGCAGGTCTCTCCATTAGAGTGTCAGTGACAACACCCTGGAAAGGTTGCGTGAGGAATAAGTGCGAGAAAGCTCAACAAAAGGGAAGAAGTGCAGTAAGTGCAGTAAGCATCCAAAAAAGAGCAAGACCGGTGGACTCCTCAAGGGAGAAGAGGTAAACTAAAAGTCTTAAATGATAATTTGGGCTGGGCTGACTTTTTCCTCCATACGGACTCTGATTATGTGGCCCACTCCATGCCTCCAGCAGCCCACATAATCATGGGGGCTAATGTTGATACCCAAAAAATCGCTCATTTTATTTTATGTGTTCACGCAAACTTTATGATTATTCCAATACTCGATTTAACTCGCCAGGCAAGTACGCCATTTATGCGGGCCCAAGCCGCATGCATTTTGGGTCTTGCATAGTGGGTATGGTGTGGAAGGTTACGTAAAAACGCACAACGCTCGTTGTCAATTTAGCGTTTTTGACGATTTCGGTCTTGGGCCCGAAATCCATGCCCAATGACATGAATTAATGACGAAGATAGTGAAGGTAAAGAATTTTGGGTTGTTTCCCTCTGAACCCAAAATTGAAGCAAAAGCCCAAATACCACTTTTAGGAAAAAAGGCCCAACTCTTTCTCTGCCTCACCTTTTTGTGCCAAACCCCATCTCCTTCTTCTCCGATCGATGTCACCAGCCAAATGTCCAGGAACTTCTTCCCCCTGCAGCAGCTCAGGAACCGCAGCTCCTTCCGTTTACCACCTCATCTCCACTGAAACCAGATCTTAAACCAGTCAATAAATACCCCCTTCACCCTCGAAATCATGAACTCACCATCCTAAATCTCTCCCCAGCTCCTCCTTTCAGATTTCATGACATCGGGCTGTCTGCCATGGAGATCGGCAGAAACCCCTGTAGCAACCTTCATCTGTCTAGGGAACCCGCCTCAAACAAATATATTTTCTCCCATTCTTCTGCATAAATCAAGGACGAGATTGAAGGGGAAAGAGTTTATCCAACAACTTGGAGGTATTTCAACTCCCCCACAACTCTATCCTGAGCCTATAAAAAGTGGTCTTTGAGATCAGAAAACCAATCCAGCAACTACCCAGCAATACATAAAACCCCTCCCTTCAAGCATTCAAGCCTTTCATGCATTCCAAGGAGAAACCCCTAAATTTCCCCTTTCTCAAATCCTAGAAACCCAAATCTGCCATCCTTAGAATTCCCCAATTCTCCTTCACTGCGGTGATTTTCCAGCTCCCATGCCAGGCTCACTATGCATAGCACCATCTCTGTCTGAATCACAATCAAAGTTGGCTTAATCGACCAAGCTGCAGGCTGAGTTTGGTTTTAGTTATCTCCAAATTCAAAAGAACCCCTCACAACATGTGATCGACAATTACACACAAAACATAGCACGAAGAACACTCAAGAACATGCTTCAAACGACATCAAAGACTTCATACGGCAAGCAGAGTATTTCATGTATTTCCTACGACCTAACTCAATTTCAACTTTAATTATAGCCCTTCACGGTTCATCTAATTGTTAAGACTTTAAAAGTACTTAGAGCTAACTTCGCGTATCACCCTAAGTTGTATACTAATCGGTTCAAAGACAGTTCGCGTAGAAATCAAACACAAGAAACATATAAGCACAAAAGCCAAATTGGAAACATAAAAACAAGCAAGTCGTCACACATCTTATTATATGCAGATTTTCAGAATTATGGTAACCCTATTAAGCAACCTAGATCGACCAACTTCGCGTCTAAAATCAACCTAAATTAGTTTAGCAAGTGAAATCGAGACCCTTGAAACTTCCATAACAAAGGAAGCTCGTACGTACACTACTTTTATGCATAAAATTCATGAAAGTCAATCAAGTAAACCATATGAACATACATGACACACCTACTGCCCTCAATCAAAGAATACGAAAATCAACATACAATTGTTTGTAAGAATCGTTACATAAACTTCAATAAGAAACCGAAATTATGTTCATCATACAAAACCAAAATAAAACCAAGTATTTTTATAACAACTAATGTGACTAGGCATAAAATAATACAAGCCATGAGGGATGGATCACAATTGAGAAACCTTGAAGAGCTTCGGCAAGATGTGATGAAGTGCACGGCTGAAGGTAGGATCGGATACGATTTATGGTGGTGCAAGGGATGGTGTTTTGGCTTGGTATTTTCTGCCTAGAACTTGAGAGAACTTTTGGTAGAGTTTCAGCCTATGCTTATGCAAGAATTGTGATTCCCATTTTGTATGAAATTTGTGCCTTTATATAGAGGAGAGGCTGGGAAAAGTTGGCAGACACAGATGCAGCTGCAAGCTTCCCTAGTCTTCATTTAGCTCAGCAACTCTTATTTAATGCATTTGGGTGACTTTTTGGTGCAAAAACACAGAAAATCCTCTCAGTAGGCAGTAGGTTGTTCTTCTCGGCAGACAGTGACCTTCATGCGTTGTGACTGACATAACTTCCTCCCCAAAATAGCTATTAATATGATTCTAAATGTTCTGTAAACTAGACTTCCACAGCTTTCTTTGCATGTGTGGCTCGCATTCTGATTCTAAGTGAGCCGTCCTGGAGGATCCGTGGAAGTCAAGCTTTTCGGCAGGCTGCCAGTCAATCTTCTCGGCAGATGACCTTTCTGTGTTATGACTGGCATAACTTCCTCCTCAGAGAAGCTTTGGATGTGATTCCAAATTCTGTAGAAACTAGACTTGTAGAGCTTTCTTTGCATATATGGCTTGCCTTCTAGTTCCTTGTGAATCGGCCTGGAGAAAGTATGAAAGTTGGATGATGTGCCCAAGAAATTACTGGAACTTACTGGATTTGCATATGGTTTTCCCTTGAAATTCCTGGCTGCTTCTTTTGCTCCAATTGCTATAACTCCTTCAATTGCTCAATCATCAATATGCCTACTGCATATGAGAGAAGAAACATTCATCAAATACAAAGTCGAGGCTTTACAGATCTAACGAAACATCTTTAAACCTCCTTAAATCGGTTGTTGACATTTTTCTACATTTTAATCTATACTTGGCACGATTTTGATGTAACTCTACGAAAGACTCATGACTCTATTATATGACTCGATTCTACAACAATAAGGGTTAAAGGAAAGTATAAACGAGGGTAAAACACATTAATAACGTCGCATTTTATGTTCCTATCAGAAACCAAGCTCAATTAATAGACATGCTTCAAGATCATAAATAAACCGAGGAAACCAGCACACCAATTTTTCCAAATCGTAATCCTTAACCAAAATTCAAGTGCATATTCTTATAGAGCTCGAAGAGAAGATTATTGTCCATACCATATTCATCATCATAGTGAAGTAGTTGGATATCTTTTGTTCGATCACAAGTAGAATTTCAAGTATTTAGTTTGACATTTACATGCACTTTGATTATTTCCTTTCAAATATAACCTCATACTTTTGATATACATTCATCATAGCTTTAAGTGAGATCACATTTGATTAGTTAATCCTCTTTTAATTATTGAAACAGCAATACAACTATAGAAGAACACCAATTACAATTATACGTTCGATAATCGTATCCAATTTGTTGTTTGCAACAACAACATGGGCATTTAGGTAACGCCATGGTTTGGAACTGTTTGAGAGAATTATATCGATTTGCACAACTGGTCATAAAAACTCCGGTGCAGTTGAGCCTCTAGTTGAACAGTCCAAGAACTTATTGTTGTCTCAGAAAGATAATGGGTTCCCTTATACACCTAAATTATCATCAGCTATGCTTTCAGTATTTATTATTCTTGTCCAATCAGAGCTTGAGCATGAACTCTCCATATTGAAATTTCTGCACCGTCTCTTGAATTGGAAGTATGGAAACAGTATGCTTGATAAATTTCATCTTGACAATTTACATGATTATCATATTCATTGTTTTTATTGTTAACTGATTTTTCCGTTGATTTTGATTATTAAGTTTTTTTTTTGTACAAAAATGGTGTAGAAAAAAATAGAGGTGCCATGAGCGAGAATATGGTTATTAAGATTAATTTTACAAAGCTCACAAATTTTTTAGTAATATCTTTGTAATTGGCACCTTCATACTTCTAAAATATGACGTAATATCATTGTTTGTCAATTACACTCTCACCTTACTAAAGCGGCTATCTACGTACGTTTGGCACTTTAGAAGGGGTATCAAAAACTATCAGAAAAGGCCTCAATCAAACCACTCCCAAAGTAACACAAATAAAATGCAACACTTCTTATGAACACAGATAAAATGCAACACTTCTTAACCAAGACAAACATATGCTGAAAACAAAAGGTGTTGCCATCACTGGAAACCACAAATGACTACACACCGGGTCCCTTGTGAAATACCTTCCCATCAGAGGTATCTTCTTGGCAGATGAAGATACCTGAAATATCAAAAGGTGTACCATCAGAGGTATCTTCTTCTTCTTCTTCATCATCAGAGGTATCGAGCGCAATATCTGCTTCTGAAATTTCAAAAGGTGTAAGAGACTAGGAACGATACACTACAACAGATTAACGCAAAACTCTGAAAAGAGGCAAGACGATCAATGTGAAGACAGAAATACATACCACCAAAACCTTGAATCTTCGAAATATATTGGCCTTGAAATTGTGGGAACATATGGTCCAAACGAGAGACGCCTGTTTCACGAAGAAAAAAAAAATAGTGAAAAATAGTTGAACCCAAAACAAGAAATAAAATCACTGCTTGGAAGCACATGACAACGAACATAAGAAGAGCAATGCTTTGCTGAATTAGAGACACCTGCAGTGCGAAAATGATCTATGATTGCACTAAATGTATTACATACATTCAAAACTTTATTTTATCCATCAAACAACGTCAAGCAAGTCCAAGATAAATTTACTCAAAAGTGTAAGTATTACAATAAAAACATACCCGGAGGGGGACAAACGGGATCTTTATTCGAATCACCTGTTTCACAGCAACATTGTTAGTTACATTATGTTTAATGGCTCCAACATAGCAGAATCTTCAGATACTATATTATTCTATCCTGGGATGCATAATGCACAAATCAATGTTCCTTGGCACCATGAATCATCTCCACTGAAGTGTGTGCATGATGCCACTACCTATCCCCTAATCCCCCAACAAAAGTTTAAAACAGTTTACTTCCACAACACAAAATCAAAAGTCAAAATCACACCATATGGAGCACCACCTCAAACGCCAAATGGTGGGGGCAGTGTTGGAAAAGATAGTGTTGGGAAGGTAAGCTAAAAAATATGGGAAAGGGTAACAGATCTCACAGCCAGATGGCGGGGGTAGATGTGTTACCTCATTGTTTATCTTATCCTATGCGTTCAACTAAAATTCTCATATAAAAAAAGACATCAAATTTCTGCCGAATCAAAAAACCAACTTCAAAATATATGGATTCTTCATTGTTATTCAGAATTGCAAAATTATCGAGCACAGCTAAACACAAAAATAATAGCATACCTGGGGGGGGGGATCGATCCAGATCTTTTGAAGGATAAGCTGTTTTTATCATACACAATTAAAGTCAACAATTAGAGACAACAAGGCAAAAATTAAACAACTGGGGCAAAGATACAATGCTGTAGTGTAATCGACTGTAAGTCACCCAAATATCTTCAGAGTTTCATGTTTACAACTCCAATCACATGGTACACTTGTGTACAGCTGAAAATTGGAGTGCGAATTGTCACGAATAACCAAAGACAATCAGGCTAACGTTAAGGACGGTTCGTAGGTGTTTAAAATGTTAAACCAGAAAACAACAGTAAAGAGCCAAACAATAATCGCGAACCTGAATACAACAATTAACAGCTTACCATAAATGACAAATTCAGTTCCGGTACGATCTGTAAATGACAATGTCAAAACCATAAAGTCAATGCCACAAGCATAAGAAAGATGAATATGTAATGAAACATGAAGCTTTGACAAAACATGAATACGAATCCATAATCCTATAAAAAACAAAAATTACTAAATTAGACTTGCATTCTGCACCAGGTCACAACAATTACTAAAGTCGACTCTCAAGCTTTAATAGAGGATTACCGTGTCTAACTTTGCGTACAACACGTTCGCTTGCTGCACAGATGCATTAAAGCAGGAAAAAAAAAACAGATTACTACAACTGACATCAAATACTACTACAAGAGGAGCAAACATGAATGTATAATAAGATATGAACAGCCATAATGCAAAATCATCCATAATCCTATCAAAACAAAAAAAACTAAAACATAAAATAAATAAGAGAGAGAGAGAGAGAGAGAGAGAGAGAGAATCCAATTGTGGTGCTTTGGTTTGCTGGAGGAGTCCGTATGGAGTAAATATGGATATGATGAGAATGGTTGGGGCACAAAACCAGTTCTGGGCGGACCAGGTAGAGATGTAATCAAGGACATCTCAGGTGGAACAAGCAAATCCTCGATTTGTTAAACAATTGGGTTTTGGCAAGACTCTTAGTTGTGGGGATGCTAGCTGCTGTAGTGAGTGGTGTGGATGGAGAAGAAAAAAAATTATTGAAACCTCTCGCTGCGTGGAGATAGAATACATGGGGAGAGTTAAGTTCTGGGAATCGTTATGGTCTTCTACTTCTGAGGATTTTAGGGATAATATCTTCCATTATTCTTAACTAGCAAGCTGTTGTAGGATAAACCCTAATAGCTTAAGCTTTGAGTTAGCATTAACAGATAGGCAGCTAAGCTCTACACCTAACTGCCCTGATAAGGGCAGGTAAACTTGATCATAGAACACAGCAGCGTGAGAAAAAATACATTTCCCAGAATACAGAGCACTATGGAGTTCCCAGATGATATTTCTCAAAAACTTTCAGTAGAAATCTGGAGCTTATCACTAAAAGGGCCAGTACATCATGATCCAAAGAGAACATAGCATCAGTTTCAGAAAGAAAAAAAAAATACATATATATATAGGTATTTTCTTGGTTAAGGACGTCCGCACCATAAGGATTGGTGCGGATTTGATATTTTGACTAACTTTTCGATTGAAATTTTACATCTCCACCGTCTAGTCTTTAGGTACTCGTGTATAGATCTCTGTAAATTTTCAGCCAATTTGATAATCGTTAAGGCATTCAAAAGTGCGATTTTCTATCAAAAACATGAACGATTCAGTTTTGACAAAATGCAGTCTGTCCATTTGTTTTAATCTAGTTTGATATGCTAATGGTTATCAAATTGGCTGAAAATTTGTAGAGATGATATATACATGAGTACCTAAAGACTAGACGGTAGAGATATAAAAATTCATCGAAAATTTAGTCAAAATATCAAATCCGCACCATAAAGATTGGTGCGGACGTCCTTAGCCAAGAAGGCATGTATATATATATACACACACACACACATCAAATAAAAAATAAGTGACAAATGTAGAAAGTAAAAACAAAAAATAAAATCATTATGAACACACGAAGGTGAATAGTGATTAGAGCAAAACGAATGTTTGCTACACAAAAGAAGTTGAATTTAAGAACATACCCTTCACATGGGGAGACACAGGTTGTTTTGCTGGTTCGGCACCTGTATCACAGCAACATTGTTAACTTAAAAAAAGAAACCATAATAATCAAAAAGTAGATATTTAAAAACAAAAAAAACAAAAAACAAGTGTGCAGGCCATGATGACAAAGTCACTCCCCTGCCCCCCACTGAATTTAACAAATGTATCAGTAGTGATAAGGACAGTAGATCTATGGAAAATATAAACAAAGACCAACATAGGCTAAATTGGCCCTCAAATGAATCTCAGCAAAAAAAATTGGCCAGAGAAGAAATTTAAATAATATATACAAAATATGTTTATCCTACATCAGCCATAATAACTATGGTAATCATTTCATCTTCAAAAACCAACTTACTTACACCGTAAAGTAAAGAGAACAAGAAAAAGGAATCATTTTCAACAATACAGAGCATTATGAAGTTCCCGGATAATATTTCTCAAAAACCTATAAAAGCGAAATCAGAAGCTTACATGAGTACCTAAAGACTAGACGGTAGAGATGTAAAAATTCATCGAAAATTTAGTCAAAATATCAAATCCGCACCATAAAGATTGGTGCGGACGTCCTTAGCCAAGAAGGCATGTATATACACACACACACACACATATCAAATAAAAAATAAGTGACAAATGTAGAAAGTAAAAACAAAAAATAAAATCATTATGAACACACGAAGGTGAATAGTGATTAGAGCAAAACGAATGTTTGCTACACAAAAGAAGTTGAATTTAAGAACATACCCTTCACATGGGGAGACACAGGTTGTTTTGCTGGTTCGGCACCTGTATCACAGCAACATTGTTAACTTAAAAAAAGAAACCATAATAATCAAAAAGTAGATATTTAAAAACAAAAAAACAAAAAACAAGTGTGCAGGCCATGATGACAAAGTCACTCCCCTGCGCCCCACTGAATTTAACAAATGTACCAGTAGTGATAAGGACAGTAGATCTATGGAAAATATAAACAAAGACCAACATAAGCTAAATTGGCCCTCAAATGAATCTCAGCAAAAAAAATTGGCCAGAGAAGAAATTTAAATAATATATACAAAATATGTTTATCCTACATCAGCCATAATAACTATGGTAATCATTTCATCTTCAAAAACCAACTTACTTACACCGTAAAGTAAAGAGAACAAGAAAAACGAATCATTTTCAACAATACAGAGCATTATGAAGTTCCGGGATAATATTTCTCAAAAACCTATAAAAGCGAAATCAGAAGCTTACCATCACAGTGGTCCACTTTGCAGTCATCTACATGACCCAAAGAAAACACGGTATCAGTTTCAGAAAAATTAGGACTTAGAAACAAACAAGTGAAAAATGTAAAAAGTCACACAAAAAAAATCATTATAGTAAACACGTGACATTTAGTAGTAATTTAAGTAGAACAACATGACTGTTTGAGAGTTTGAAAATAATAACATACCCTTCACATAGGGAGACAGAGGCTGTTTAGTCGGCTTGGCGCCTGTATCACAGAAACATTGTTAAATATAGAAGAAAAAAAAACTATAATAAACAAAAGTAGATATTAACAGATAAAAAAAAACCAGTGGGCAGGCCACAACGGCAAAAATCTAAAACAAAAAAAACAAAAACAAAAAACAAAACAACTGAATGAAAACAGAGAGAGAGTGTGTGCTTTAGCTTGCTACCTGCTTGTGGACATGAGCAAAAAGAAACAATGTAAAAATCAAAAATACTGGTGTACTTTATTTATTATATCCTTATGCAGGCTAATTCAACCCGTTTGGCCAGAGAAGAAATTTAAAATAATGTGTATGCAAATATAATTATTCTACATGGACCATAATGACTACAGTAATCATTTAATCTTAAAAAAAAAAAAAAACTTTATTACATGGTAGAGTATAGAGAAAGGAAAAAAAAATTTTGACAATACAGACCACTATGAAGTTCCTGGATAATATTTCATCAAAAACCTTAAGGAAAAATCTGAAGCGTACCACCAGAGGGGTCCCCTTTGCAGTCATCTACATGATTCAAAGAAAACACAGCATCAGTTTCAGAAATAAAAATCAGTATAGTGAACACAAGACATCAAATAGTAACTTAGGTAGAGCAAATTCAAAAGGAGATGAGCTACGTAAAATAATATACAATCCCATAAAGTTATCCAGTGTATTAACCACACATTATACACACCACCCAAAATTCTCATCCTCCAACGAAACTTTAAACAAAGCCTAGATTAGGAACTCCTTAAGAGTAGTGCAAATAAGTCTTTTCATTTACGTTAAAACTTAAAATTAGGACTGAGAGGTTTGTAAGAAAATACTACTTTATAATAGCTTACTGTCTATAATTGTCATTTTAAAAGATATATATGTAATTCAATAATTCAAAAGATATAGAGGTCAAGTAAGCAAATGTGGAGGTCCCAATAAAAATTCTCCAAATCAAAAGTACAAATTAACAAATAAAAAAACTTTCATTTGCAAGGCAGAATCATATCTCACCGAAAAAAAAAGAAGCAAATCATAAGTTTACTTTAACCCCATTCAAAAAATAACTATCCACAACTTATTAGTTTATGTAAATATAAGACAGGGAGTAAATTGGTCAAATATCAAAATATAATCAGAATAAACAAGAAAAAATCTTACAATGTGAAGGCGCAGGAACGTTGACCTTGCTACCTTTTGTTTTCATCTTTTGTAACCTTGCTTTCACGACTTTGCTCCCTGTTGGTAGTAATTTTGAAACATGAATATCACTGAATTGCCAAAGAACGCGAATGGCCGAATTGAATTGAAAAAAAAAAATTAAATAAATAAATAAATACCAGAATCCCAGGCGGATCGCCGGGGTTGGCATTTCCCTTTCCTGCCTATCATGGTTTCGGCGATGAGAGTATAAGAGAACCCCTAGAATGGTTTTATTTCCTTTCCCTAGAATCAAAACCATAATAAACACAAAGATAACGATTTTTCGATCATAATAAACAGAATCGTGAATACAAAGAGATGAGAAATCAAAAGAGAAAAAGGGGGAGAAAGGAATCAGCCACCTGATGGAAAACGAGCGCAGCTCCGAGAGTCGAGAGAGAGGATGTGATATTTTGCTATTAGGGGTCAGGAAGCCGCTGCTCTTATATGCCCTAACCAAGCCTCTATCAATCGTGGTCGGGTTAGAATTATTAACTCGGGTTAACCGACTCTACTTGGATGACTACGTAACACGATTTGGACGAGAAATTTTTCAGTCCCCGTGTAGAACCGAAGAAATTTTTAAATAGATTAATAATCCTCCCTCTTAATTAAATTTCAACACGTGAAATTTTATCACAGATTTTATAAATTTAAGTATTTTATTTTCTGTAAATGAATTTAATAGATCTTTGATGAGTTTATTTTCTTATTTAGCTCATATTCTAAAATGAATATGATTGCATTTTAGGGTTTAGGGTTTTAAGGTTTTAGAGTTTAGGATTTAGGGTGTAAGGTTTAGAAAAACAATAAGAAACCCAAAATGGTTTTTCACAAAATAGCTTAAATAATTTTGTAGTCATAAAATGCCATGTGTTAAAATTTAATTGGAAGAGAGGACCACCAGGCACTGCCACGTGGTCCTCCCGTAGAACGGAAAAGTTTCTCGTGTAGACAGTGGCGGAGCCAGGATTTTGGGAGGAGGGGAGCGGAAATTGGTTGCTCAAGCATTCCAAAAAAAATGACCTTTAGATAATTCAATTGCCCTTCCGCGCTTCCCCAATACAGCTCGACAATCACCAGCATTAGCAATTAGCATGTTCCTGCAACAGTACATCAATGAATAAATGTTCAGTTTTATCAGCTATGCTATATCAACTTCAATGATTATTGAGTGCCAACAAATTTGTTTCCATTCCTACATGAGAATCGAAGATGTTATAGAAAGTACCAATCCTCACCTTCCGAAGATAAGGGCAGTCAAAGCAGTGGTACCAGAGGACTTGTCAAGAGAGGTAGCATCCGCAAATGCATGATCAGCCTTCACAAAAGCGCTTCTAGTTGCTTTTTTAAGGCCATTTGGGAAATGAGAGTCTTGAACAATGAAATTGAGCAGATTCTTTTTTATGAATGATGCAGCATCAACACCACCATGTCCATCAAAGACCTGCAGAAGTCAACAAACAAAGCAAGAGCATAAGAGGCCATTTGGTCTCATATTGTATCATTGGAACAAGTGGAGAAGTGTGGTTATCACTGCAAAACCGTTCCAATTGAAAAGAAAGTAACAAGAGTAAGTTACACACCCCATAAAATGCCCCATGAGAAGGCAAGTTTACTAAATCACCAAGATGTTCCTCAAGATTATCTACACAAATATACTCATCTTCCATATACTGTTTAGGTCCTTTTTCAGAACAGCTCCCCGAACGGAATACAGAAACAAACGCCGATGTCTCAACTGAAGACGACTTCAAGCCAAAATTTCCAAGATCTGAATCCTAAAACAAAACGGTCATGGAGGTATAAGTAGTCAATCTCAAGGATTTTCAGAGTACTCCAACTTAAGGGTCACTCTAATTAAACCTCACTGTATCAAATAGTAGTTAATTGTTCACCTAAGCAAATACCTGCTTATATATACACACCAGACCATTGCATGCAAGATACAGATCAAAGAAAGGTAATGATAAAAAACGTTAAAGAAAAGTTGATCTACTTAATTGCATCTAAAGGATCAATAATGCTCTAAAAGCTAAGGACACTAATTTACAAGTAGATTAAGTTCAACATACTGAAAAATGGTTTCCCTTCAGACTAGTTTCAACTAATACCACTCAAATTCCTCCACAATGCCACATCTACTACTTCCAGCCTTGCAGGGTCTCAATAAAGAAAGTAATCATGCTACACATTCTTATCTTGATCCTAAACATCCTAGGCATAATTTTTTTTTTTTATAATAATTTGCACACAGCACACCCAATTCACCAAAGATCAAGAAGAACAAAGGCAATTACTTTACTTACTGATTCACACAAAAATGCAGAGCTAGTGCAATGCCTCATAACCGAAATGTTCCGCCGAGGCTTGCCAGTAGGGACTTGATTGGAACTGACCAAAGTGTCACCATTGTGATCTTCCATGGCAGGAGCAGGAGCAGACATTCCAGCACTGTCCTTTGAGCACCCACCAACATATCCGGTCACCTGAGGAGAGATTTCAAATCCTGAAGCCATCATTTCCTTCCTAACCCATCAAACTCTTTAAAACCTCTTATGATCATTCAATTTATTCAATCCACCATAACTGCTAACAGCAACACTACCTCAACCAAATGTGCTTAAGCTAAAAGCCAATAACAACTGTCAATAAAAGCACATTGCCTCACAGACAACCCATGTTCTAGACAATAAAAAAAAACCCAGCTCTTGATCCAAGTTGTATAGATCACAACACAAAGCTCATTCCTTTACAGCTTTGCAAAACTCAACAATGGCCTGCGTCCTCTGTTTTTCCTCTATCTGACAATTGAGACTGAAACTCATAAACCCAGATGGGGAATTGGAAATTCAAAAGCCAAAACTGAAGAAACCGAAATTATAGTTATAGAGATTGAGAAGAAGAAGAGGGATGAATTGTGGTGGTTGGCGTCGCAGCTGCTGCTGTGCTGGGCAGTGGGCGGAATGCAGCTGCTGCTGTGCTCTCTGTCTCTCTGAGTCTCAGCGTTTTGAACAGCACAGATCCGCTCCGCGCCTCTGCCGCTCGCCGCTCTTCAAATTCAGGCGGACATGGGGAGCGGAACCAGCACAGATCCGCTCCCAGCCCATTGATTTCCGGCGGACATGGGGAGCGGTTGCTGACCACCGCGCTGTGCTGGCTCCGCCACTGCGTGTAGAACCACTGGATCATGCCACGTGGTCTACCAAGCCAATTAAAATTTACCATGTGGAAGTTTTTAGCACGTCATTTTAAAGTAAAAAGAAAGAAAATAATTAATATAACGTCAAATTAAACACCACAACCTCCATATGACCTTCTGCGTTATCTTTTAAGGAAAATTCTACCCTCCCGTTCTCACTAACTTCATTAACTCACGCCGTCTTTCTTCTCCTTCTCTGTTCTGGTTTCGGTATAGTCATATGCATGGTTAGATAGAATTTCAAAGTCTGGGTCGATGAGTGGAGGGCTGAACAATAGCGAATTCAATTACTCTGATTATCATCATTCGAGGACGAGTTTTACCATAACAAAACACAAAGCAAAATGCACGAAATAATCCAAAGTCTCATATCACAATTTCAAACAATTTAGTAAAGGAAATTTGTAACAAGACAGTAACTAGGTAATTGGCAAGCATGTTAACTTAGTTTTGGATTTGTATTTGGTTAATTCTTTGAATTCATGTGCCTTAAAGGTTTGTGTTCTATGCAACTGCAATGTGTGGGGCATCGATGTCACTTGGCTGAAATCAAACATAGGTTTAGTATACGCTGAGTTGTTTTGTGTGTGTTGTTTTCATTAGGGCTAGAGTAGTTTAAAGAATTTACTTGTCTAATATGAAGAGTGACGCTTTGCATGTTAACTTGTCTCCAATTAAAAGACTTTGTGCTTATGTGCTAGCTAATAACTGTGTCTACGCTGAGTGTCATGTGAATTGGTTAGTAAAAAGATTAGAATTATACGCAGAGTTGATTTTAAGTGCTTAAGGAGTCTAGTTACGATTAGATGACCGCTGAGGCTCTAATTTAAATTGGAACTAAGTCAAGTCTAGGACATTTTAGTATTGTTGCCATGAGTCTTGTTGCTTGATTGTTATGAGTTTTGATTGCTTTGTGTGCTAAGCTTGGTGTGAAAGATGTTGATCATATGTATATAGTAGTTTTAGGTTTAAATTCGTGTCTAGATAGTTTAGGGGCAGTAGCACTGCCGATTCCTTTTCAATCCCCCATTTCGTGTGTATTATATGTATATATGTGTGACTATGTGTGTTTCTAACCTTTTACATGTCAGGTACCCTTAATCCCCGAATAGAACGATCCCTACTTATGCTATAAGTTTTTGATTGCGCTTGTTGTTACCATAGTTATGGCAATCGTCACACGGGAGAAAGAGAATAACTTACAATTTCCACGTCATCAAAGTGTCGTAAGGCGGGAGTAAGAGACGATAAATAGGGCATTGCCCATCCGGAGGTTCGCGGTCATCGACACCGCAAGATAATCCTAGAATACTAGGTCCCGTCACTCTCAAGTCAACTCAAGAAATCACAACACAATAATATTTCAAGTCTAGCCTCAATAACAAAATAAATAACTTTACGATATATCTGAGACATAGACAAAAGCGGGCAAAGCATAAAGCATAGAAACAATAAAGTAGAGCATTACACAATTTAAAATCCACTGACCCGGATGTTCCGGCTCACCCTTGATGGGCGGCTCCCCTTTCCTGATAAAGCAATGTCGAAGTCAGCATGCTTCGTGTCTCGATCCTCGTGCTCAGAATGATGAGGCGATCCTGAATCCCGGCACGAAATATATATTAGTCGAAGGAACGACCTGAAAGTTAAAATGTGGCGACTATAATACTGTATATTGGGTTTTAGTCATGATAGTTATTTACTACTTATTATTTGGCTTACACTGATCCCGGTACTGTTCATGTTGGTGGCGTGAAGTGTTGCCCCTGTTTCTTTAGTTTTGACGACGCTGCCCTTTGTCTGAGTATATAATGAGTTTGTCAAATGCGCCGACACCATTTTTTTTTCTCTCTCTGCGCTCTTTGTTCTTCATCGTTGTTTCTCTGCTGCTACCGATCTTCGTTCCTTTTCTTCTTCACAGTGATTCGTTTCAAATCTCATTTATCTTTCTCAGTTAAATTTATCGTCCAGAAATTCGTTGTGCTTCGTTTGTGCAATAGCTCGCACATCGAATCGAATTGGGAATTGGGTTTGATCTGACATCGATTAAATTGGAGGTAATACTTCTGTCTCTGTTCAATTGGGTTTGTGCTGGGTTCGCATTTGAATTTTCATTCTGGATTTCCTTTGAATTGACAGATTCCAATATCCTTTTGCTGTTTGAGCTTTATCAGGCATCACAAAAATCAGCTAATAAATCATTCCCTTTTTTTTCTGTGTGATTGATGAGTTCTTGGGTGTCTATGATTTATAGGCAATTAGGTGTTCCCAAATTATTTTTTTTCTTTTCTTTTCAAGTTGCTTCACTTAGGTATTCCATAATTTGTGATTATATACACGAACAACACAAATTGATTAGTCTATGATAATGTCTTATGAATAAAAGGATTGCTTATAGTCGTATGATTGTTTCTTTGTGGGAGAAACTTTGATAAGTACTTGAAAGCTTTCGATTAACACTTTTTTTTTCTATTATTTTTTTTAGTAGTTTTGCATATTGATGTGATTGGTGTTGTGACAGACAGGGTTGGTTTGTATTAATTGGCTAAGCATTTCTGTTTTGTTTTACAGTGTGGTCTCCAGTTATAACCTGTTCAATTTTTGTTTGATCATAATGAGTTCTAACTTTTGTTCTGTTTTTTTTTTTTTTTGTCACAGCTATGGCTCCTCCAAGATGGCGATCTTTAAGAATGAAATTTTTTCAGGAACATACTTTCGGGAATGAACATACCCTTGCAATGGAAGTTGAAGGGGCATTAGCTTCTGAGAATGAATCACCTGACGATACAAATGTAACAGGTTTGTTAAATTAAATTTGTGAGAATTATATCCTTGGTTTAGTATTACTAATTGCATTTTGATAATCTCTACATGTACAAATATCTCACTTAAACAAAGTAGTTTTTTTTTTTTTTTTAATAATTCTGCCAACCTTAAAGTAGATATATATTAGATTCCTGTATTGTTATCAAATGTTGAAGAAATCGTATTACTATTAATTTAAATGTGAATATCTTTTTTCACAATCTTAATTTCAACTTCTTTTATTTATCATTTTACTTTAATTCAGTGTTTACTATGTTGATATATAATAATTGGTTTTTGAATGATTATACATGTCATAGATGTGCAACCTGCAAACAAAATGAGCACTAGAAAAAGACAGATGCAGATGCAAGTGCCGGGGAATGAAGGAACTTGAACAGGTGCTAGAACTTATGGACCTGCATATAAATATGTTGCAATAAAACGTGGTGAAGAAAATGTTTATCGCTGTATGTCGAGAAGAAGAAAGTTATTTGAGAATCTTCAAATAGAAGAAACATCATCCAAGTCGAGCATCCAACACAGCACTCCGAATTTAAACGTGATTGAAACTGACAGTGTGTCGATTCATGAAAGTATATCGGATGGTGATGAGAATATAACATGTATCCATAATAGCTACTACATTTTTACCTTTACGTTGTAAACATTTAGAAGACTGTTGAGATTCATTTTAGTGTATATTAACATAGATGCTGACATGAATGTTTATATTTATATCAATTGCAGTGAGAAATGTGTTTGAGAATCTGCCGTCATTTGGTCAGGCACATTATCAGAAACGCAGACAAGGTCAGACTACTGATATTTGATCACAATCCTTTTCTCCCTTATTAATGTTTATATATATGGTATACTTACTCAAAATGAATTGCAAATGCAGGAGTTATTATCAACTGCAAGGACTTTGGTGATAGTACCTTTGAGTGTGTTGATTGCAATTCATATTTGTGAGGGGTTCTTTTGATTTTGGAGATAACTAAACTCAGGGTTAGCCTACAGCTTGGAAGATCAAGCTAGTCTTGAGCGTGATTCAGATAAAGATGAAGCAGTGCATAGTGAACCACATGTTGTGAAAGGACCCGTACAAATGTTTGATGAAATCAATGAACTGACCAAGACATTTCTATCTGTTAGGGACAAATTTGAAGATGATTCTCTACCTTCATTAAGTATGACCATGATAAGCCGACAACCATGTGATAATAAACAATATGAAGAACCAACAAATGATCAACTAGCTGGTTTGATTGTTGAATTTGATTCTAACAAGGACATTGTAACTCAATCTTATGATGGTTATATGCAACGAGTTTCAAAATTACATCCAAAATACATGTCGTTACAATACCCAATACTTTTTCCACACGGTGAAGAACTGAAGATGGATATAAGATTAGCTAGCTTATTATTAAATGAAACTCCTATGAATAAAAATAATAAGAGGAAAAAAATGTCCTTGCGCGATTTTATTGCATACCAAATTCATGATAGAAGTAACGAATCAAGCACTTTATTAAAAGGTGGGAGGTTATTTCAGCAATATTTAGTTGATGCTTACGCAGCTGTTGAAGAACATCGCTTAGATTATATCAGAAATCACCAAGATGATTACAAAATCGAGAAATCCAAAGATATTTTTGCTGCAAGCTCAGCTGGAATTACTGAAAGTCGTGATGTAGGAAAACGAATTTACCTTCCAAGCTCTCATATTGGCAGTCCTCGAGATATCATCAACAATTACCATGACGCAATGGCAATTTACAGACATTATGGCAATCCAGATCTATTTATAACTTTTACTTGCAACGTTAAATGGCCTGAAATTATAAGATATTTTCAAAACAATCATGTGTGTAAACAAGAAGATAGGCCTGATATAACTTCAAGAATTTTTCAAATAAAGTTAAAAGATATGATCGCTTACATTAAATCTGGTGAACCTTTTGGAGATGTTGAAGCACATGTATGCACAATTGAATTTCAAAAACGAGGTTTACCTCATGCTCACATGTTATTTTGGTTGAAAAAAGAGCACAAATGTTACACGTCTGGTGATGTGGATTCAATCATTTCAGCTGAATTACCAGACAAAAATGTCGATCCGGAACTTTTCAAAATTGTTAGTCAATATATGATTCATGGGCCTTGTGGATCAATAAATTTGAAAGCTCCTTGCATGAAAGATGAAAAATGTTCTAAATTTTTCCCTAAGCCATTTAATGCTGATACAACATTTGAAAAAATTAAACCGCCAGTTTATAAGAGACGCGATGATAACACAAAATATGTGATAAAACATGGAGTCAATCTTGGAAATAATTTTGTTGTGCCTTACAATTCCCAATTGCTATTGAGATACAATGCTCACATTAATGTTGGATCATGTTCCCAATCAATGTTAATCAAATATTTATTTAAATATATCAACAAAGGTCCAGACCGAGCTCGAATTTTATTGAATGAAACCAAACATGATGAGATTCAGACATACCTTAATTGTCGTTATTTAAGTCCACATGAATCGGCTTGGAGATTATTTGACTATTCAATTCATGAGAGATATCCAGCAGTACAATATCTGGTTGTTCATCTACCTGAAGAACATAACGTTATTTTTAATGCAAAAAAAAACTGTTGAATCCATCATAAAGTATCAAGCCACTGATGACACTACATTAACTGGTTGGTTTAAAATAAATAGAACAAATAAAGAAGCAAAACAATTAACTTACGCTGAGTTTCCTACTAAATTTGTGTGGGATCAGCAGAGAAAATTATGGAAACCAAGGGAAAGATACAAAACTATTGGTCGAATAGCTCATGTTAATCCTAGAAGAGGTGAAGTATATTTCATGAGAATGCTATTGACAGTTCAAAGAGGTTGTGAAAGCTTTGATTCAATAAAAACAGTTAATGGTACTACATATTCTACTTATCAAGAAGCCTGTCGAGTTCTTGGTTTACTGGGTGATGATAAAGAATGGTGTGATGCCTTAATAGAATCTTCGTTTGTTGCATCAGCATCAGAAATGCGTCAACTATTTGCGACAATTATTTTACATTGTGAAGTGGCAAATCCACAAAAATTACTCGATGCGTATTGGTTAACCATGTCTGATGATATTTCATACAAATTTCAAAAAGAATGTGGCAACCCAAATCTCACTATGTCTGAGTCTGAATTAAAAAATAATTTATTATTTGAATTAGAGAAAATATTCAACACGTGCTCAAGTTCGTTAGAAAATTTTCAATTGCCAATGCCAGACGCAAATAAAGTGGTGGAGCTTAAAAATACATTGTTGAAGGAAGAACTCAATTATGATTTACCTACGTTAAAACTTCAACATGAAAATTTTGTTGCTCAATTAAATAGTTGTCAGAAAATTGTGTATGATTACATTATAAAAACAATTGAAGAAAAAAAAACCCGGAACCTTTTTCGTTCACGGTAGTGGTGGAACTGGAAAAACATTTTTATGGCATACAATAACTAGCAAATTGAGATTAGAGGGGAAAATAGTTTTAACTATAGCTTCATCGGGCATTGCATCATTACTGCTTCCAAATGGCAGGACTGCTCATTCACGTTTTAAAATACCACTTGATGTGAATATTAATACAATATGTCCCATAAGTAAAGGAACAAATCTTGCAAAGCTTATTGGAAGAACTGATTTGATTATTTGGGACGAAGCTCCAATAGCTAATAAATATTGTTTTCAACTATTAGATAAAAATCTCCGAGATATTTTACCAAATTTTATCGAACCTTTTGGGGGAATACCAATTTTATTAGGTGGAGATTTCAGACAAATTTTACCAGTGGCAGAATCCAAAGAACAAACTGTTCAGGATTCATTAAACAAATCCTACCTTTGGTTTTCATTCAAAATATTTAATTTGACAGAAAATATGAGGTAACTAAAAAATGGTTTAACTGATTTGGAAAAAAAAGATATCGCCGATTTCGCAAATTGGTTGTTACAAATTGGCGAGGGACGTGTCCAATCAATTCAAGAAACAAATGATAAAGACATTTCGTGGATTGAAATTCCAGAAGATTTATTAGTGAATTCTTATACAAATCCTATAGAATCCATTTTTTTTTTGCTACTTATCCTAACTTTCTTACTAACTACAATAATACTGATTATTTAAGAGAGCGTGCTATTGTTACCCCACGTAATTCAACTGTTCATGATATAAATAATTATGCCATAAATTTACTGCCTGGTGAAAAAACTACATATTATAGTTGTGATATGATATCAAACAAATGTGGTAGTAACGAAGATATCGATCTTCTATATCCAACATAATTTTTTAATAAACTTGAATTCAACGGATTACCGACTCACGAATTGACCTTAGAAACCGATATGCCAATAATGTTATTAAGAAATCTAAATCAAGTATATGGTTTATGCAATGGCACAAGATTGATTATAACAAATAATTTGTTTGATAGAGTACTAGAAGCAGAAATACTAACAAGTAACAATATTGGTCAAAAATGTTTTATACCAAGAATTAATATAAGTCCTCCAGCTGATACAAAATGGCCATTTACATTTAGAAGACGCTAGTTTCCTGTTCAACCATGTTATGCAATGACCATTAACAAATGTCAGGGTCAATCACTAAATCAAGTTGGTATATATCTTTCTGAACCAGTGTTTTCTCATGGTCAATTGTATGTGGCATTATCGAGAGTTACAGCAAAGAAAAACTTAGTCTATAAAGACGTGTTCCAAAATCTATCAGTCCAAATGTGAAAAGCAATCAGGAAAAGAAAATGCTTGATTAAATATGAAATTCTTTTTACACTTTTACAACACCGTTTTTTTTTTTGTAAAGAAAAAGTATATATTACGACATCCCCATTAAACTCAAACCTCGATTTGTCGCACTTGCTTAGAGGCAAATCTTAATAACAGCCAAGCACAACTTCTATCGAGCCCAAGAAAGGTATTGCTTATTCTTGCTCTGGGTAATTAGTTTACAACCACGGCTTACTTGCATGCCTATAAGAGATATCCGATTTGTTTACACAATCTTCTTTTTCAGAGAAAGTTGAAGGACCTAAAAAAAAAAAAAGGACCGCTTCATTCGATTAAATTTCATGGCAAACCCGTTTCAAGTGATTAATTCGCGGTGCATACTACTTTAATTGAGTGGTTAAAATGAATTTGAATTTTCTATCCTCGGTAAGATTAGTTAGTTTATAATTTTGTAGAACTTTTTCATTAATTTGAGGTGCAAACTCTGGCCAAAAGATAAGAGTTTAGCTCCATATCTATGGCTAATAAGATTATGATTGTTTTTAGTCATTCATTATGACTTAGTATTGATTATATCAGGGCCCCAAGGTGTTGTAGAAGAAGAATTTAAGGTCACAATTATAGATCATGAAGAAGAGTGTTCAACGGACCATGAAGTTTTGATATCAATGACATGTTAGTTAAAGGCATCTCAGATGCAGAGTATTTGATATTATTCCAAAATATAATGGATCTATAACCCTTTTGTGTATATATAAGGACAACCACAAGTTAGTTAGCCTTAAACCAACACAACATGTTGTTTAGAGATCAGCTAAACAACACAACATGCCTCTTTTCTTCCATTTAAAGACATCACCTATTTTTTCTAATCAAACTTCTTTTTTGATTACTAATTAAACTTCAATCTCCATGCTTCGCTCCATTTAGATAATTTTTAGTGCACCTATTAACCCCGCAGCGGAGCGCGGGCACCATTTCCTATATTAAGCGGCCTATAGCTCGGCACTGTTCATTTTATTTTCAAAATTGCCACCGGTTACTATATCATTTTATTACACAACTGCCACTGGGTTTATGGGCTGGGTTGGCTTGGGCCTGCTTCGTGCTGTTGTTGACGCGTGTGTCTCATTTTCTCTTTCTACGTGTGTGGTTCCTTTTACGTGACATTCGTTCCTTTTTTTTAGTTTCTTTTCTCGAACACAACAGAGCAAGAGAGAGAGAGGGAGAACGAAAAGAGGTGATTCCAGGATTTCGCGGGTGATCTGGATAAGGAGCAGTCCCGTTCACCTGGGTGACCAGGGAAAATATGGTCAATAACCATCAGATCAAACCAAGTAAAATCCGACGGCTACAAATTCAGAGGCAAGTGACCAGGTGAACGGGATCGGAATAAGGAGATATCGAGGTCATTCGGCGAGAGATCACTCTTTCTTTCTTCGGTTTTGTTTTCTTCTGCTACGATTCTGATGGGATTTCTTCTTCTGTGTATTTTTTTTTGTAGGGTGGTGTTGGGTTTTGTTGTTGCAGGTGATTTTGGGGTTTGTTGATGCAGCTGTTTTAGTTGTGCTGTTCGTCTGGGTTGTTTGGCTATCTCCAGGTGATACTGTTGTTTTTGATTGATTGATCTGGGTTTAGTTGTGGTGAATTTGTAACTTATTTAGCTTATTGTGGTGATCAAGTGGACTATGGCTTAGTTTGGTATTGCGTTTTGGGGTAATAATCACTTATAATTATCATGATGGGTTACTTATGTGTTTGATAAGTGTTTTATAAGATGCTTATTTATAATATTTAGTTGAAAAAACCACGATTTTTAAAAACAGGTGAGTTGTTGCTTATTTATAACTCAGTTTTTTCATATTTGAGTTTTTTCACCTCAATACCAAATTAAGCCTATGTGGTTGAGGTGCCAAAGATTTTTAGTAGATTGTAGGTTGACCTCTGATTTGCTTGATTTGTTTTCAATTCAGGAGAGGGATAGAGAGAGAGAGAGAGAGAGAGAGAGCGAAAAGCAAACAATAAGTCTAGAAATTCGTTAATTTCAAGCAGAAGTTTTAAAGAAAGCTACTAGAATAGTAGAAGAACAGGAAGACTGGAGACAAAGGAATAAGCTTCATAGCTGGGTTTGATGCTGCCGTTTCTATTTTTTTTTTTCCTGTCTTGGTTTAAATGCAAGTTTTTTCACTTACACTTTTCTAATATATTGTTCTAGGTTCCAATTGTGAAGGAATATCCAGCAAGGTCAAGGCTTACAGCTCTGCAGTCCTTCTTCAGCTACACGAAGTTTGCTTTCTGGACAATTGCAATTGAGGGATGGCTTTCAGCTTGGATTAATGGGTGTTGGTTTTATTTTTCGTTGGTGATGAATGAATATGTTTATAAATTATATGTTCAATAAGGTGTGTTATGGATACAGTAAGTAGATATAAATCATAGTGGTTATCAATGATTTATTCAATGTATTTTAATGTTGCTGGTTTTAATCTGGTTTGTTCGTTTGTCAGTTGATATCTGCGTATTTCCAGATTGCAAGTATTTGACCGCGTAGATTTTACTGTTAGAGCAAGAAGTACATAGGGTTTTATTTTTCGTTGGTGTTTAATGGCTGGTTTGATATCATTCTTAATCTCATTTGCATCTTCTGAAGTGGTCTTTTTTTTTTGTTATCTGCTTTGAGGTCGGATTTGGGTTCTGAGCATTGGGGATGCAATCTAGACAGCTTTGGTGTTTGCTCTAGACTGGTATGAAACAACCGAGAAGAAGAGAGAATTCATTTTAACATCGTAATTTTTTTCTCATGTATCTCATATATATGCGCTGCCATGATCTTTTAGACTCTTTTGATTAACATCATGCATGCATATTACATCTAATGACATAAAACTTCGTACTATTCCTGTACCAGGTACAATATGGAGGTTCGTATTGAGGATGAGTGATTCAGCCTCGGTTATGGTCATAGGTGGGCCATGAGATATGCTTTTTGGGGTAACATGTGAGCAGTTGGTTAATGAGGAACATTAAACTGACTGGCCTTGCATTCTAGATGTGGTGTCAAAGAAAATGCATTAGTGTCGTATATGGCCAAATGAAAGTGAGGAGTACTACGGTTCTCTTCACCTTCATTAATCCAAATCATCTGGAGGCAGCGACATATTAAACAAGGTAAACCACCTAACCATCAATTTATCTACTTTTGTTTTTGATTCATACCGTATCCTTTTGTTGCATAATAAACAGGTACTGTACCAAACTGGAGCCATACGACCTTTTGCATGAACTTTAGTTCGATTAAGAGAAATAAATTGATTCTGTTTTAGAGAGAGAGAGAGAGAGAGAGAGAGAGAGAGAGAGAGAGAGAGAGATGTAAAGTTAAATTCATTCTCATGGTAATAGTTTTTCTGTAACATGACATTCTCAACTGTTGAAGAACTTCAAGTTTTTCAACCTGCATTCATTATTACCTTACAATGTTTTCAATTTAGTCACTTTTGTTTCTGATAGAAGATCCTATTGAGCAGGTCCCAACTATACTCACTATGATAGACCTCCTCCTGCCTTCAACAAAATCAATTGCTTCAGAGGAATATGGTTTTATAGTTGTAGCTGCATCTTGATGCATGTATTCTATACATAGCAGTTAGAAAACAGATATATAGAGAAAGACAAATATATTGAACATAGATGAGCTAGCCGGTGAAACCAATCCATCTTAGCATAATATGAAACCAGCCGGTGGGCAATGAACCCATAACCCAACATTGTAATTGAAAACTTGATTACACACGCATGAATGGCACGGCCATAGGAGACAGAAGGGGTAGGAGCTTATAGTAGAAATCATAAGAGAGAGAAGAATGTTATGTGCATTGCAAGAGCTTGTAGATACATTGTGGTTTCGGATTTGATGGGAGGTCCAAAGGAAGGGAGAAAATCTGCTACATAAAAGAGAAGTTGAGTTTAGAGAAACTTTTGATTTCGGCCATTGAAAAGAACAATCTCTATTCAAATTACTGCAAGTGCTTACCTTTACCAAGAGTTAGCAGTCCTAAACTCTCTACTAAGAGCTTCAAACACATCCTTTGTAGGTAAGAATATCTCCACACTGCTTCCTTTTTCCTTCCCATTCCTGCCTCTCTTCTTACTTTCAGCCTTTCCTTCCTTCATCTGGGTTACCTTAGCTTCAACAACTGTCACTGCTTCCCTTAGCCTTTCAGGACCCTTTCCTCCCTTCATCTGAGTTACCTTAGCTTTAGCAACTGCCATTGCTTCCCTTAGCCTTTCAGGACACTCAAACTTAATAAGTCTCACAGATTTTTTCTCTCTTATCAGCATACCAAGTACTTGAATGCGCTCAACCCCTCTGTATTGATCCCTTATATGCTTTTGATAATCATCCTCATCCTCCCCCTGCTTCCCCCAAAAAACCATGTTTTTGGTGATATATAAGAAGGAATTTTCAAAATATTCCTGTAAGAGATCAAAATCCTTGCTGATTTGCAAAATTACATGTTCTCTCTTAGGTTTGATCTGCACCACTGATCCTTTGTCTAAATATGCTTCTAGGAATCTTCCTCCAGTACTTGAACTCACACAAGCAGCAGCAGCAACACATTGTTTCATGAAGTTGAAAACATCATCTTTAGTTTCCAAATCGGCTGTTGGTAATAATTTTTCACAGTGATCCAAAGCTGCTGAAGTTCCATGTCCGGTGAAGCAAACCCAAGCATAGCCGTCATCAATTTCATGAGCACCACAGGCAAATACTTGAAGTAAAAAGCCTTCATCACCATTGAAGCCGTGCACACCAATTTGTGCGGAATGATCATCATCCCAGTGGTCAGCAAACTTCTGCATTCTTCTAACAATATCTGCTGCACTGAATTTGCACAACTTTTTCTTAATATTCCTTAATTGTCTTTTAGCAAAACGAAAGTGACCTGCTACTGTTCCCATGTGAGTCCCGTTCAAGGAATACAGTTTTTTAGCAAAACCTGTCTCTACCCCAGCAGCTCTTGGATAAACCAACCTACCATCCGCTACTGACTGAATGCAACCATTTACCAGCATTGTCATTGTTGTTGTTCCCCTGAATTCCTTAAACTGCTCTTTGAAACCCACACCAAGACAATCGGATGGTTGTTCAGTTACTGTCTTGTAACAACAAGAGCGGCTGGTAAAATTAGGTACCTACACAACAAAGCATTCACGTAAGAACATGTAATAATTAGATATAGTATACATAATAAGCTGCTTAACATTTTAAATATGGAAACATTTACGAAGATCAGAAGTATTCTCAAAGGCTTTATATAACCTTGTACCTATGTGTTTGAAAACCATTGTAAGTAGTTTAAAAAAATAAAAATAAAACCATAATGATTAAAAATAAAAATACAGCATAGAAATGGTCCTAAAATATGTTGCTTCTACTTTTCATCAGTCTTCTACCACTTGTAGTCAAACAGGGTAGTATGATTTACAAAATATTAAGAAAAGGGGGTTCCTCCAGCCAATAGTTTACTCAACCAGAGACTTGGCATTAGCCTAGTCCTAAATCTAGTTCAAAGCATTGCACTAGAGGATCGAAATAAGAGGAACCATCTGATGGTATTATTGGTCAATTGAAGTAGCAAAATAAAAACCCACTCGCTGTCCATTACTTAATGAAGGAAAATTTGAATGAGCAACTTTTTTAGTAGCCACTACTTCATACTCATTATACCAAGATCTTCAAAAACCAAAAAATAAAAAATAAATAAATAAATCAAAGCGCCAAAAAAAAGCTATGAGTCACTGACCTTGACTGAGATATCTTTCCTGCGGGCCCTGATAGACTTTTCAGCTACCTCAGCAGATACTCCCATTTGGCCTCTGTTAGAAATTAAACTCAATTTCAGGTTTGTGATTTACTAAAAAGCTTCACATATAGAAGATAAACAATACAATAATTACTCTCTTTTTTTAATGACATGGACATTTATCTCATTAATGTAAACTATCGACCTATCGTGGTAGTAACGAAACATATTGATAGCAGAAGTAGAGAATTGAGTCTGCTTGTGGGACTAAAGAAACACCAAAAGTGGAAACTTTTGTGGGACTAAATAAACACCAAAAGTAGAAACTATAACTCATGCTATAAAATGGTCAAATGGATTTGCAGACAAATTTTTTCTTCAAAGATTTTTTTTAATGATGAATGATTGTGCAAATTTAATGTAAATATCCTTATTGCCTAGCACTCCAACACTCTAGAATGTGATGCTCCTGCATTCCTCCACATTTAATGGCATAAAATAAGAACTAATGAGTAATATGATGGCATTACATGAAAAAATGCAAAAAGCAAAGAAAGAAGCACAAACCTCCACAGTATAATCTGCCCTTTCCCAATATGCTCATCAAGCAATTCTGGTACATCATCAGGAGCAACATAGCCATACCTGCAATTAAAAACAGACAAAGCTCAAATTCGGTCATGCCAATCCAATATTATCAGTTACATTTTACAATAATTAATCGATATCTTACCAGTGATCAGTGATCTTTCCATCTGCATCAGGGCTGTAAATAATCAAGTTCCCAGCATACTTGTGGCCCCCAATGTGAGAACAAGGACTAACAAACACCTGATCCTTCAGTCCTCGCAATTCAGCCTCCTCAATGAACTTATCAATGACAACAGGGCCACAAACACCACATCTACGATCTCGACTACCATGGGCGCAGACGAGTACATGAGAACCAGTCAAGACCTCCTGAGCTCCAGATGCCCATGGTTTACCATTCACGATGACATCATATACAAAGCTATCGACACCTGACTCTTTCAAGCCCCTTTCATCAAAAAGCAAAGCAACAATGAAGTCAGACAAGAAGATTACCGGAAATAATCCCAAACTTCTGAAGCTTACACAGGGAATGGAAATATGTAGAACCAACCTTCTGAAGCTTACGCATAACTCAATTTTAAAGGGTTTGCTGACGTCTCTAAACTCTAAACCCTAAACTGGACTGGAATGCATTCAAAGGGTTTGTTGACGTCTGAGTTAGAGAATATATCACATCACCATATTTTAACAGACCTTTCTTACAGGTGTGACATATACTGCCTACATTTCTGTACTGTTTCTTTCTCAATTACTTCAAGCTTTTGCATCGAGCAGCAGGTAAAAATCATTTCTAGCAACTGATCTAGATGACAAAGTCAAGACTAGGTAAAGCTTCATTAGGTCATACTAATGTGTATCATACAATTAATCCATCGCAACTCTTCACAGAGAACCGGTAGCAGAAAATATTCATATACAAGTGAAGAAGAACACGAGAGTATGCACAAACAAAATACATCTAACGGAATCATTTTCCCTGGCCAGTTCATTCTAATTATTACTTCCAGTGAATTCAACAAGATGACTCTATGAAAAGTAGCTGACATACTAAAAGTAGTATAGAGTTCCAAATCTCAGAGTAAACAACGACTACTGGCTAACATACTAAAACTAGCTCAACCTGAGATTCACAATATGGGATCCAAAACAAAACCCTAGCTCCTAATCCAAACATCACAATTCCGATCAAAGTAACGCAACAAAATTAGAAAACCGAAGTGAAATTTACCTGTATTTGATCATATCCGGGAAAATCAACACATCCCCGTCGGCGAACTCAGTCCCTTCTCGTCCTTCAAATACAGTCAACTTAGTCTACCAAACAAAAAAACGCAGTCAACAACAAGTCTTCAAAAAAACGCAGTCAACTACAAAATCAAAGCGCCAAGAAAAAGCTAAGAGCCACCGACCTTCACGGACGTATCGTTCTTGTGAGCCCTGAAAGCCGACGAGAGAAGCTTGGGGAACGGATCAGACTCGGAGCCTTCAACCTTGGCGGGCCAGGCCTCGGGGCTCTTGTAGCAGAGGAACACGTGGCGGTCGTAGGCGTCGAGGGTGCCGGCGAGCTTGGTGGAGAACATTTCAGGCCTCTGGAAGCCGTACTTCCCGTTGTCGGAGGCCGTGTCGTCGGAGGCCATTGTTAGGGTTTGAGGTAGGAAAGTAGGTGAGCGAGGTTTAGAGAGGGTTGAGGAGGAGAGAGAGAGAGAGAGATAGGAGCGGCTCGTTACTTTTTCTCACAATTGGTGTGGGTGAGCAATGCCCATGGGTATTTGGACCTTTGTAGGAGCGTGGTAAGGTGTGTCACTCTGGTTTGGAGAAAAAGTTAACAGCGCGTTCCAGAGCGTGGTGAGCGCGCCTGTAGTATGTTCGGAGTGGCAGAAAGTGTTCAGGTGCTCGCGGGTGGAAACGTCTGCTTTACTGCTTAGCGCGCGGCGTCGGTAGCGCCCACTTTTGTCCTATTACGTGTCATAGCGTGATTGGCCACTGATTTTTTTTTTTGAATTTTTCGTGTGTCTGTTTTGCCCTTACGGCTGATTTGACCACGCTCCCCACGCTCCGTTACTATTTTCCGCGCGTGAAGCTAAAGAGTAACACTCAAACCCCCCAACCTTAGGGGGATGAGAGAGAGAGAAGAATTCCGTTTCGTTTTCCCCTCAAATTCCTCTTGCTTTTAAATTTGGGTATTGTTGATACCCAAAAAATCGAAGGTGAAGGAGCAAAAATTCCTCTTACAGGCTGTGAAAGAGCTGAAGAATCCCACCCCTGCGCCAAAGCAAAATGCTGAGCAAAACGAGAAGGTGTCGCAGGAAGAATCTGCGGCAGCTAAGGAGTCCGAGCAGAAAGGACCTTCCTTTGTCACTCAAGAAGACGTGGTTGCGATGCTGAAAAAAGAGTTGCACCGTGCCAACGAAGATTGGAAATACATTCCCCAACCTCCTTATCCATCAAGCTTAATCTCCCTGCCTTACCCTAAAGGGTATGAAACGCCGACTTTTGTTCTCTTCGATGGGAGGAAGGGAAGTCCCAAAGAGCACATTAGCTGCTTCCTTGACGCACTTGGACCTCATGTAGGGGACCACAACCTCAGGCTTCGTGAGTTCTCAAAAACACTCACTGACCACTCTGACACCAGGGTCTGTCCGCACTTGGGAGGATTTAGCAAGCAAATTCTGCAAGAAGTATTTCGAGCATGAAGAAAGGGTAACTATCACCCAACTCAATTACACTCGTCAAAGAGCAAGTGAGAATCTTGTTGACTTTGTCCAAAGATTCCGCGACCCTGCTCTTGACTGTTATGATGAAAAGGGAGAAAAATACCTAGTGGAGATTTGTATCAGTAACATACTGCCGGAGTACAGGGTCTATTGAAAATGCTGGTATTGACCAATTCTCCGGGCTGATGGATGCAGCTAAAAGGACAAGTTTGTCTGTGAAGGCACAAAAAAGTTGACATTCTGAGAAGAATGATACACACCAAACTCTTGCGATACAAGAGGAAAAGGGAAACTTATCCAGCTATCCCCTGCGGCAACGAGGAGTTCCATGCTATACTGGACTCCTTGTTTGCTGATGGCGTTATCAAGCCACCGCGGCCACAAAAGCCTCCGTCGAAAGAGGAAAAGAGTGACCCCCGCTACTGCCGCTACCATCAGTTCGTCGGACACCCAAGCCCTGCTTGCCAAGTTTTGAGGAAGATTCTTCATGAGAAGATAAACGATGGGACTCTCGATTGGTCAACCAAGAGACAAGTCATTGATGAAGATCCATTGCCTAAAAGGAGGACTGCTGTGTGATTACTGCAGCAGGTGATCACATAAAGGAAGACGTTGTGCATTTCCAAATGTGTCAGTATCAGTACTCAGAGACCATTAACCAAATGGCTTGGAGTAGGTACTGCAATGCTCAAGGTTACAGTACCCCATGGCCCAACCTGAATGAATGGGGAAGAGATGCAAACATCCTTGTCCATGAAAAACAATACTTGGGGGATGCGGAGGCGAGTCAAAAGCCACCCAGACTTGGGGCAAGCAACACTTGGAGCCGCGGGGAAATAAGCCAGGCCTATTATGTCATTGCAGTAGACGATGAGATGGAGCAACACAGTAGCAGAAGCTGCAGGCCCACCGCTGCGCAAGTGCTCCAACAAAACCTGAAGTTCAAGTCTTTGTTTGATCAATTGGAGTATGGTCCGCAAGCCAGGCAAGAAGCTGCGGAGGCGCTCATGCACGTATCTGAGGAACACGGGCCACAGTGCTTTGCTACAGAAACAATGAGAACCATGTCCATACTGGAAAATGACAATGCCATAGTCTTTACCGATTCAGATATGGAGGTACCGTTCCCGGATCACAGGAGACCTCTCTAGCTCAGATCAATGATGTGTTTGTGAGAAGAGCACTGGTGGACACTGGATCTTCCCTCAATATCATACCACTCTATGTCCTCAAGGTTGCAGGGATCCCATTGTCAAGAATTGTGAAGACTGAGATGAAGATATCTGGCTTTGCCGAAGTAGATGAGACATCCATAGGCTACATACAGTTTAGATCTTAAAGTGGGGCCAATCCGATCTTGGACAAAATTCCAAGTCCTGGACGTTAACACAAGCTACCATGCTTTGCTAGGGCGGCCATGGCTCAACAAGCACAAGCTGATTCCGTCAACCTATCACCAATGCGTCAAAGGGCGAATTAGTCTCAAGCCTATTAGGATACCAGGAAATCAGCTCCCATTCCACCAGAGTGAGGCTCACTACATTGAAGCAGAGTATTATAATGAATTTACTGCTGATGGAGGGTCAGCCCCTTCTAAAGTTTCGGGTGTGCCTCTACCGTCATGGCAAGACATTAGAGATGTCAGTGATGGTGATCTTTCAGCAATGATAAGGCAAAGAAACGAGACTACTGCTTATGCGCAGGCGCCGCTGCGGTGTTCAAAGGTTGTGTTTGCCAATGGGCGCACCATCTATTGCTTATGACGGGTTGTGGGGTCTGACTGCAATTTGCATAAAGGCCCATACATAAAGGTGTCAAGGAGAATATATGTGCTAGTGCAAAAGAAGGGACGCCCATGACACCTGATTCTTGTCCCCTTCAAGAGGCCTTACATGCCCCAAAATGTATGCAAGATGGATCCACCGCAGTAGCTAAGGGAATGGAATCTGTAAACCTCAGTGATGACCCTGCAACAGAAAAAGCTCTTCTCATCAGCAAAAGCTTGCACCCCAAGAAAGAGAGGAACTTGTAGCATTACTCAAAGAATTCAAGGATGTTTTTGCATGGAGCTATGAGGAGATGCCTGGTTTAGATCCAAACCTCGTGTGCCACACGCTTAATGTAGAGCCGGGAACCAAGCCAGTCATACAAGCAAGGAGGAGTTATCATCCTGAGGTTGAAGCACAAATCAAGCAAGAAATTGAGAAGCTCCTAGCTTGTGGCTTCATCAAACCTGTCAAGCATCCTACATGGCTAGCAAACATCATTCCTGTGAGAAAGAAAAATGGCCAAGTCAGAATCTGTGTTGATTACAGAGATTTGAACAAGGCGTGTCCGAAGGATGAGTTTCCGCTGCCGAATGTGGACATGCTTATCGACTCAACTTCAGGCCAAGGCATGCTTTCTTTCATGGACAGTTTCAGCGGTTACAACCATATAAAGATGGCTGCAAGGGATGCTGAAAAGACTGCGTTTCGCACCCCTTATGGAATTTTTACTACACAGTAATGTCGTTCGGTCTGAAAAACACTGGTGCAACCTATCAACGAGCAATGACTGCTGCCCTCCATGACATGATGGGGAACGAAGTTGAAGATTATGTTGATGATCTTGTAGTGAAGTCCAAAACAAGAGCAGAGCATTGGCGTGTGCTGAGGAAAGTTTTGAAAAGGTGCAGGCTATACAAGATAAAGATGAATCCTAAAAAGTGTTCGTTTGGAGTGTTAGTAGGGAAGTTCCTTGGGTTCATGGTGCATAGCAGGGGAATAGATGTTGATCCAGACAAAGCAAAAGCCATAGCCAAACCAAAAAGAGTTGAAGAGCTTCTTGGGCAGACTGTCATACATCAGGCGTTTCGTTCCAGGCCTAACTGCGGTGATAAAGGCTTTTGCTCCTCTCCTCAAGAAAGGTACAAAGTTCGTGTGGAATGAAGATTGCAAAAACGCCTATAAGAAAGTGCAAGAGCTTGTTACCAAGCTACCAACCATGAAACCCCCAATCCCTGGCATACCCCTCAAATTGTATCTTGCTGCAACTGATGCTGCGGTAGGAGCTCTTCTTGCAGAAGATGATAAAGATGGTAAAGAATGTCATGTATATTACGTGAGTCGCTTGTTAGGAGAAGCAGAAGCACGCTATCTAACTCTGAAAGGATTTGTCTGGCACTCATATATGCAGCCCAGCGGTTCCGCCACTACTTCCTAGCTCACAAGATTCATCTCATGGTGAAAACGGATCCTGTCAGGTACCTGCTCACAAAACCGGTCTTATCTAGGTGACTCGCCAGATGGTTGTTGCAGTTGGCAGAATTCGATATTGAATGTGTAACGCCCCATGCCATTAAAGGGCAAGTTGTGATTGACATGCTTACTCTATTTCCTGGTAATGAAGAAGTCTCTCTCATGCAAGATATTCCTGAAGAACTGCCTGATATGGTGGGGATAGTTACTGGTGAAGGGTCAGGAGACCAGGAGTTTTGGACCCTTCACTTCGATGGATTGGCCACAAGCAATGGAGGTGGAGCTGGGGTTGTGTTAGTGGACCCTGAAGGCAACACCAAAGCTTTGTCATTCAAGCTGAACTTCCCCTGCACCAACAATGCAGCAAAGTATGAAGCTTTCATCACAAGCATGTCTACTGCAGTGGAAATAGGAGTTAAGAAGATCAAAATTTCCGGAGACTCAAACTTGGTCATCAGCCAAGTGAAGGGTGATTTTGCAGTTAAAGAAGCAGGCCTTGCACCATACAGGACCCTGGTAGAAAAGCTAATGAAGATGTTTGATGAAGTAACTCTGGAGCACATACCTGGGTCCACCAACAGATATGCAGATGCCTTGGCTACTCTTGGGTCTAAGTTGTCATTCACAAGGGAGCAGCCGAATATCACAGTCATTCAAAAGCATGAACCATCCACGGAGACACTCAGGATTGCAGAATCACCTGAGGAGCATGACTGGCGAAAACCCATTAAAGGTGCCTTGATGGGTCGGGGCACTGAGTACGATTTGAAGGAGATAAGAGACTATGTGCTCCTCAAGGGTGAATTGTACAAACGTCTCCCAGGCAATATGCTAGCTAGATGCATATGTGAGAATGAAGCCAAGCAAAAGTTAAGTGAAGTGCATGAAGTTACTTTCGGGCTGGAACAAGTGATTAGCTTGTATAGACGGTTGCTGCGGAGAGAGTATTACTGGCCAAAAATGAAAACACGAGCTTTTGAGCTGCAGGCCACATGCTCCAAATGTTCCAGGTTGCTCTCAGAAAATGAAGTCTTGGCGATCACAGCAGTAAATGATTGGAGGACCCCGTACCTGGAGTTCCTAATCGACAAAGTATTGCCATGGACCTGGAAGCTGGAATGGGACGCAGGGTCTTGCTTTGATTGGCGACTCATGGACCTGGAAGCTGCAGATGAACAGAGGCAACAAGCTGCAGAGAACACTGTAGCATATCACAGGCGTGTTACCCAAGCATACAACAGGACAGTCAAAGAGAGAAGTTTCAAGGAAGGAGACCTTGTGCTTAGAGCTGCTAACCGGGTGGGGAAGCAAGTTTCAGGACCTTCAAAGTTTGCGCCGCAATGGGAGGGACCATTTATCATCAAAGTATCCCATAGAAGTGGCTACTATGAGCTTGCCTCCATCACCAGTGGAACCGTCGTCACAAGCCCCATCAAATGGAAAATGGCTCAAGCATTATTACTGTTAGTTATGCAGTTTCATCTTTTATTTCCAAGAACACGCTTCTTCAAGTACTTCTCACGGAAATGTTGTATGAGCGCACCATCATGGTGATGTTGTAAACATGTAATCTTTGTAGCGAAGTAAATGAAGAAGCACCTTTCTAGTATGAACATTTTTATGAATTACCTTTCCTGCATTTTCCTCTAAAAAAAAAGTGCAGGAGCTAAGAAAAAAAAAAAAAGAAGAAGAAGGAAGATAGTTCCCAATTCAAGTCAATTATCCCTCCATACAGGAAAAAGAGTTGGTTCCAAAATCCAAGTCAATTCTTATCTATGAAGCCCAAAGAAGAAAGATGAAAGTTGCTACACCAAAAAAAACAAAAACAAAAACATGTGAAGCAAGAAACTAATACAAGTTGCGAATCGCGCGACTCTGAGGCGTCCAAGAGGATTCTTTGAGGCGTCCAAGAGGATTCTTGAAGGGAAGCCATGCTATCAAGACTTGCATAATCACCAAACTTGGCATGGAAATTCCCCCGCGCCCTCTCTAGTTGTCCCTCAAGGCTTGAAAGCTCAACCTTTAACCGGACCACCGAATCTTCCAAGCAGCGGACCTCCCTGCAGCATCCATCCAGGCCAGCTGACTTGAATATGTATCCAAAGAAATCCCTCGCAGCCACCTTTAGTTGGTCAAGCATGAAATCAATTCTAAGTCCCCACTCTGTAACTGCCCGACATGCATCTCTCCAAACCAAAAAGATTTCTTCACTCTTCACCTCCTCTACTTCCATGCTATACAACACAGAACCAAATTCTCTAACCAATACATGCCTTTGAAAAGCATTCTTTCCCTCTGCAAACAAACTAGAAAAACTGCCTCCATCGTGCTTCTGAGCAAACTTGGTAAGAGGAACCACATATTCTGTCGGAATTTCCCCACCTTCGAAGAAAGATTGCTTGCCACTAAGAGGTTGTGCAAAACTTGCAATAGTGACGCTCAAGCGGTCCTCAGAATCGAAACAAGCAATAAAATTCTTGAACCGTGTCTCCAAAGCAATTAACGAGCTCTCCCCTCCTTCGTTTGAGATATTGGCAGAAGAATGAGCCTATTCACCGGCCAAACCTGCAGTAGCAATGTTGTCACCTCCAAGTGTTGCTTCAGGGAAATAAGACTCATGCCCTGCTCCTCCAACTTCTAACAAGAGCAGCCCATCCTAAAAAAAAGAAAAAAGAGAAAGGGGGATTGCATCTGTGAGTATAGCAAGGAAAGAGCTGCAAAAAGCCTATGTATGTTTTGGTCAAGTGCATCATCAATCCAAAACCTCACCTGATCATTATCATGACCAACATCTACAATAAAGTCCTTCGCCGGAGAGTTAATTTCGGCACCTTGATGAGCCTCATGCAAAGGAGAATGCTAAACAAAAAGAAGAAATGCGATAAGTCACAGCAACCCAACTTTTGATTATGTAAACCACTCTTCTCCAGTAACGCTGGGGGCTTAACATGCTTCACATAATCATGGGGGCTAAACAAGCAGTGCATAAAGAAAAGAAACATGCCACATACCTGCTCTTTATCGCTACCCTCACGAGAATTAGCACTCGCAGCAGGTCTCTCCATTAGAGTGTCAGTGACAACACCCTGGAAAGGTTGCGTGAGGAATAAGTGCGAGAAAGCTCAACAAAAGGGAAGAAGTGCAGTAAGTGCAGTAAGCATCCAAAAAAGAGCAAGACCGGTGGACTCCTCAAGGGAGAAGAGGTAAACTAAAAGTCTTAAATGATAATTTGGGCTGGGCTGACTTTTTCCTCCATACGGACTCTGATTATGTGGCCCACTCCATGCCTCCAGCAGCCCACATAATCATGGGGGCTAATGTTGATACCCAAAAAATCGCTCATTTTATTTTATGTGTTCACGCAAACTTTATGATTATTCCAATACTCGATTTAACTCGCCAGGCAAGTACGCCATTTATGCGGGCCCAAGCCGCATGCATTTTGGGTCTTGCATAGTGGGTATGGTGTGGAAGGTTACGTAAAAACGCACAACGCTCGTTGTCAATTTAGCGTTTTTGACGATTTCGGTCTTGGGCCCGAAATCCATGCCCAATGACATGAATTAATGACGAAGATAGTGAAGGTAAAGAATTTTGGGTTGTTTCCCTCTGAACCCAAAATTGAAGCAAAAGCCCAAATACCACTTTTAGGAAAAAAGGCCCAACTCTTTCTCTGCCTCACCTTTTTGTGCCAAACCCCATCTCCTTCTTCTCCGATCGATGTCACCAGCCAAATGTCCAGGAACTTCTTCCCCCTGCAGCAGCTCAGGAACCGCAGCTCCTTCCGTTTACCACCTCATCTCCACTGAAACCAGATCTTAAACCAGTCAATAAATACCCCCTTCACCCTCGAAATCATGAACTCACCATCCTAAATCTCTCCCCAGCTCCTCCTTTCAGATTTCATGACATCGGGCTGTCTGCCATGGAGATCGGCAGAAACCCCTGTAGCAACCTTCATCTGTCTAGGGAACCCGCCTCAAACAAATATATTTTCTCCCATTCTTCTGCATAAATCAAGGACGAGATTGAAGGGGAAAGAGTTTATCCAACAACTTGGAGGTATTTCAACTCCCCCACAACTCTATCCTGAGCCTATAAAAAGTGGTCTTTGAGATCAGAAAACCAATCCAGCAACTACCCAGCAATACATAAAACCCCTCCCTTCAAGCATTCAAGCCTTTCATGCATTCCAAGGAGAAACCCCTAAATTTCCCCTTTCTCAAATCCTAGAAACCCAAATCTGCCATCCTTAGAATTCCCCAATTCTCCTTCACTGCGGTGATTTTCCAGCTCCCATGCCAGGCTCACTATGCATAGCACCATCTCTGTCTGAATCACAATCAAAGTTGGCTTAATCGACCAAGCTGCAGGCTGAGTTTGGTTTTAGTTATCTCCAAATTCAAAAGAACCCCTCACAACATGTGATCGACAATTACACACAAAACATAGCACGAAGAACACTCAAGAACATGCTTCAAACGACATCAAAGACTTCATACGGCAAGCAGAGTATTTCATGTATTTCCTACGACCTAACTCAATTTCAACTTTAATTATAGCCCTTCACGGTTCATCTAATTGTTAAGACTTTAAAAGTACTTAGAGCTAACTTCGCGTATCACCCTAAGTTGTATACTAATCGGTTCAAAGACAGTTCGCGTAGAAATCAAACACAAGAAACATATAAGCACAAAAGCCAAATTGGAAACATAAAAACAAGCAAGTCGTCACACATCTTATTATATGCAGATTTTCAGAATTATGGTAACCCTATTAAGCAACCTAGATCGACCAACTTCGCGTCTAAAATCAACCTAAATTAGTTTAGCAAGTGAAATCGAGACCCTTGAAACTTCCATAACAAAGGAAGCTCGTACGTACACTACTTTTATGCATAAAATTCATGAAAGTCAATCAAGTAAACCATATGAACATACATGACACACCTACTGCCCTCAATCAAAGAATACGAAAATCAACATACAATTGTTTGTAAGAATCGTTACATAAACTTCAATAAGAAACCGAAATTATGTTCATCATACAAAACCAAAATAAAACCAAGTATTTTTATAACAACTAATGTGACTAGGCATAAAATAATACAAGCCATGAGGGATGGATCACAATTGAGAAACCTTGAAGAGCTTCGGCAAGATGTGATGAAGTGCACGGCTGAAGGTAGGATCGGATACGATTTATGGTGGTGCAAGGGATGGTGTTTTGGCTTGGTATTTTCTGCCTAGAACTTGAGAGAACTTTTGGTAGAGTTTCAGCCTATGCTTATGCAAGAATTGTGATTCCCATTTTGTATGAAATTTGTGCCTTTATATAGAGGAGAGGCTGGGAAAAGTTGGCAGACACAGATGCAGCTGCAAGCTTCCCTAGTCTTCATTTAGCTCAGCAACTCTTATTTAATGCATTTGGGTGACTTTTTGGTGCAAAAACACAGAAAATCCTCTCAGTAGGCAGTAGGTTGTTCTTCTCGGCAGACAGTGACCTTCATGCGTTGTGACTGACATAACTTCCTCCCCAAAATAGCTATTAATATGATTCTAAATGTTCTGTAAACTAGACTTCCACAGCTTTCTTTGCATGTGTGGCTCGCATTCTGATTCTAAGTGAGCCGTCCTGGAGGATCCGTGGAAGTCAAGCTTTTCGGCAGGCTGCCAGTCAATCTTCTCGGCAGATGACCTTTCTGTGTTATGACTGGCATAACTTCCTCCTCAGAGAAGCTTTGGATGTGATTCCAAATTCTGTAGAAACTAGACTTGTAGAGCTTTCTTTGCATATATGGCTTGCCTTCTAGTTCCTTGTGAATCGGCCTGGAGAAAGTATGAAAGTTGGATGATGTGCCCAAGAAATTACTGGAACTTACTGGATTTGCATATGGTTTTCCCTTGAAATTCCTGGCTGCTTCTTTTGCTCCAATTGCTATAACTCCTTCAATTGCTCAATCATCAATATGCCTACTGCATATGAGAGAAGAAACATTCATCAAATACAAAGTCGAGGCTTTACAGATCTAACGAAACATCTTTAAACCTCCTTAAATCGGTTGTTGACATTTTTCTACATTTTAATCTATACTTGGCACGATTTTGATGTAACTCTACGAAAGACTCATGACTCTATTATATGACTCGATTCTACAACAATAAGGGTTAAAGGAAAGTATAAACGAGGGTAAAACACATTAATAACGTCGCATTTTATGTTCCTATCAGAAACCAAGCTCAATTAATAGACATGCTTCAAGATCATAAATAAACCGAGGAAACCAGCACACCAATTTTTCCAAATCGTAATCCTTAACCAAAATTCAAGTGCATATTCTTATAGAGCTCGAAGAGAAGATTATTGTCCATACCATATTCATCATCATAGTGAAGTAGTTGGATATCTTTTGTTCGATCACAAGTAGAATTTCAAGTATTTAGTTTGACATTTACATGCACTTTGATTATTTCCTTTCAAATATAACCTCATACTTTTGATATACATTCATCATAGCTTTAAGTGAGATCACATTTGATTAGTTAATCCTCTTTTAATTATTGAAACAGCAATACAACTATAGAAGAACACCAATTACAATTATACGTTCGATAATCGTATCCAATTTGTTGTTTGCAACAACAACATGGGCATTTAGGTAACGCCATGGTTTGGAACTGTTTGAGAGAATTATATCGATTTGCACAACTGGTCATAAAAACTCCGGTGCAGTTGAGCCTCTAGTTGAACAGTCCAAGAACTTATTGTTGTCTCAGAAAGATAATGGGTTCCCTTATACACCTAAATTATCATCAGCTATGCTTTCAGTATTTATTATTCTTGTCCAATCAGAGCTTGAGCATGAACTCTCCATATTGAAATTTCTGCACCGTCTCTTGAATTGGAAGTATGGAAACAGTATGCTTGATAAATTTCATCTTGACAATTTACATGATTATCATATTCATTGTTTTTATTGTTAACTGATTTTTCCGTTGATTTTGATTATTAAGTTTTTTTTTTGTACAAAAATGGTGTAGAAAAAAATAGAGGTGCCATGAGCGAGAATATGGTTATTAAGATTAATTTTACAAAGCTCACAAATTTTTTAGTAATATCTTTGTAATTGGCACCTTCATACTTCTAAAATATGACGTAATATCATTGTTTGTCAATTACACTCTCACCTTACTAAAGCGGCTATCTACGTACGTTTGGCACTTTAGAAGGGGTATCAAAAACTATCAGAAAAGGCCTCAATCAAACCACTCCCAAAGTAACACAAATAAAATGCAACACTTCTTATGAACACAGATAAAATGCAACACTTCTTAACCAAGACAAACATATGCTGAAAACAAAAGGTGTTGCCATCACTGGAAACCACAAATGACTACACACCGGGTCCCTTGTGAAATGCCTTCCCATCAGAGGTATCTTCTTGGCAGATGAAGATACCTGAAATATCAAAAGGTGTACCATCAGAGGTATCTTCTTCTTCTTCTTCATCATCAGAGGTATCGAGCGCAATATCTGCTTCTGAAATTTCAAAAGGTGTAAGAGACTAGGAACGATACACTACAACAGATTAACGCAAAACTCTGAAAAGAGGCAAGACGATCAATGTGAAGACAGAAATACATACCACCAAAACCTTGAATCTTCGAAATATATTGGCCTTGAAATTGTGGGAACATATGGTCCAAACGAGAGACGCCTGTTTCACGAAGAAAAAAAAAATAGTGAAAAATAGTTGAACCCAAAACAAGAAATAAAATCACTGCTTGGAAGCACATGACAACGAACATAAGAAGAGCAATGCTTTGCTGAATTAGAGACACCTGCAGTGCGAAAATGATCTATGATTGCACTAAATGTATTACATACATTCAAAACTTTATTTTATCCATCAAACAACGTCAAGCAAGTCCAAGATAAATTTACTCAAAAGTGTAAGTATTACAATAAAAACATACCCGGAGGGGGACAAACGGGATCTTTATTCGAATCACCTGTTTCACAGCAACATTGTTAGTTACATTATGTTTAATGGCTCCAACATAGCAGAATCTTCAGATACTATATTATTCTATCCTGGGATGCATAATGCACAAATCAATGTTCCTTGGCACCATGAATCATCTCCACTGAAGTGTGTGCATGATGCCACTACCTATCCCCTAATCCCCCAACAAAAGTTTAAAACAGTTTACTTCCACAACACAAAATCAAAAGTCAAAATCACACCATATGGAGCACCACCTCAAACGCCAAATGGTGGGGGCAGTGTTGGAAAAGATAGTGTTGGGAAGGTAAGCTAAAAAATATGGGAAAGGGTAACAGATCTCACAGCCAGATGGCGGGGGTAGATGTGTTACCTCATTGTTTATCTTATCCTATGCGTTCAACTAAAATTCTCATATAAAAAAAGACATCAAATTTCTGCCGAATCAAAAAACCAACTTCAAAATATATGGATTCTTCATTGTTATTCAGAATTGCAAAATTATCGAGCACAGCTAAACACAAAAATAATAGCATACCTGGGGGGGGGGATCGATCCAGATCTTTTGAAGGATAAGCTGTTTTTATCATACACAATTAAAGTCAACAATTAGAGACAACAAGGCAAAAATTAAACAACTGGGGCAAAGATACAATGCTGTAGTGTAATCGACTGTAAGTCACCCAAATATCTTCAGAGTTTCATGTTTACAACTCCAATCACATGGTACACTTGTGTACAGCTGAAAATTGGAGTGCGAATTGTCACGAATAACCAAAGACAATCAGGCTAACGTTAAGGACGGTTCGTAGGTGTTTAAAATGTTAAACCAGAAAACAACAGTAAAGAGCCAAACAATAATCGCGAACCTGAATACAACAATTAACAGCTTACCATAAATGACAAATTCAGTTCCGGTACGATCTGTAAATGACAATGTCAAAACCATAAAGTCAATGCCACAAGCATAAGAAAGATGAATATGTAATGAAACATGAAGCTTTGACAAAACATGAATACGAATCCATAATCCTATAAAACACAAAAATTACTAAATTAGACTTGCATTCTGCACCAGGTCACAACAATTACTAAAGTCGACTCTCAAGCTTTAATAGAGGATTACCGTGTCTAACTTTGCGTACAACACGTTCGCTTGCTGCACAGATGCATTAAAGCAGGAAAAAAAAAACAGATTACTACAACTGACATCAAATACTCCATAATCCTATAAAAAACAAAAATTACTAAATTAGACTTGCATTCTGCACCAGGTCACAACAATTACTAAAGTCGACTCTCAAGCTTTAATAGAGGATTACCGTGTCTAACTTTGCGTACAACACGTTCGCTTGCTGCACAGATGCATTAAAGCAGGAAAAAAAAACAGATTACTACAACTGACATCAAATACTACTACAAGAGGAGCAAACATGAATGTATAATAAGATATGAACAGCCATAATGCAAAATCATCCATAATCCTATCAAAACAAAAAAAACTAAAACATAAAATAAATAAGAGAGAGAGAGAGAGAGAGAGAGAGAGAGAGAATCCAATTGTGGTGCTTTGGTTTGCTGGAGGAGTCCGTATGGAGTAAATATGGATATGATGAGAATGGTTGGGGCACAAAACCAGTTCTGGGCGGACCAGGTAGAGATGTAATCAAGGACATCTCAGGTGGAACAAGCAAATCCTCGATTTGTTAAACAATTGGGTTTTGGCAAGACTCTTAGTTGTGGGGATGCTAGCTGCTGTAGTGAGTGGTGTGGATGGAGAAGAAAAAAAATTATTGAAACCTCTCGCTGCGTGGAGATAGAATACATGGGGAGAGTTAAGTTCTGGGAATCGTTATGGTCTTCTACTTCTGAGGATTTTAGGGATAATATCTTCCATTATTCTTAACTAGCAAGCTGTTGTAGGATAAACCCTAATAGCTTAAGCTTTGAGTTAGCATTAACAGATAGGCAGCTAAGCTCTACACCTAACTGCCCTGATAAGGGCAGGTAAACTTGATCATAGAACACAGCAGCGTGAGAAAAAATACATTTCCCAGAATACAGAGCACTATGGAGTTCCCAGATGATATTTCTCAAAAACTTTCAGTAGAAATCTGGAGCTTATCACTAAAAGGGCCAGTACATCATGATCCAAAGAGAACATAGCATCAGTTTCAGAAAGAAAAAAAAAATACATATATATATAGGTATTTTCTTGGTTAAGGACGTCCGCACCATAAGGATTGGTGCGGATTTGATATTTTGACTAACTTTTCGATTGAAATTTTACATCTCCACCGTCTAGTCTTTAGGTACTCGTGTATAGATCTCTGTAAATTTTCAGCCAATTTGATAATCGTTAAGGCATTCAAAAGTGCGATTTTCTATCAAAAACATGAACGATTCAGTTTTGACAAAATGCAGTCTGTCCATTTGTTTTAATCTAGTTTGATATGCTAATGGTTATCAAATTGGCTGAAAATTTGTAGAGATGATATATACATGAGTACCTAAAGACTAGACGGTAGAGATATAAAAATTCATCGAAAATTTAGTCAAAATATCAAATCCGCACCATAAAGATTGGTGCGGACGTCCTTAGCCAAGAAGGCATGTATATATATATACACACACACACACATCAAATAAAAAATAAGTGACAAATGTAGAAAGTAAAAACAAAAAATAAAATCATTATGAACACACGAAGGTGAATAGTGATTAGAGCAAAACGAATGTTTGCTACACAAAAGAAGTTGAATTTAAGAACATACCCTTCACATGGGGAGACACAGGTTGTTTTGCTGGTTCGGCACCTGTATCACAGCAACATTGTTAACTTAAAAAAAGAAACCATAATAATCAAAAAGTAGATATTTAAAAACAAAAAAAACAAAAAACAAGTGTGCAGGCCATGATGACAAAGTCACTCCCCTGCCCCCCACTGAATTTAACAAATGTATCAGTAGTGATAAGGACAGTAGATCTATGGAAAATATAAACAAAGACCAACATAGGCTAAATTGGCCCTCAAATGAATCTCAGCAAAAAAAATTGGCCAGAGAAGAAATTTAAATAATATATACAAAATATGTTTATCCTACATCAGCCATAATAACTATGGTAATCATTTCATCTTCAAAAACCAACTTACTTACACCGTAAAGTAAAGAGAACAAGAAAAAGGAATCATTTTCAACAATACAGAGCATTATGAAGTTCCCGGATAATATTTCTCAAAAACCTATAAAAGCGAAATCAGAAGCTTACATGAGTACCTAAAGACTAGACGGTAGAGATGTAAAAATTCATCGAAAATTTAGTCAAAATATCAAATCCGCACCATAAAGATTGGTGCGGACGTCCTTAGCCAAGAAGGCATGTATATACACACACACACACACATATCAAATAAAAAATAAGTGACAAATGTAGAAAGTAAAAACAAAAAATAAAATCATTATGAACACACGAAGGTGAATAGTGATTAGAGCAAAACGAATGTTTGCTACACAAAAGAAGTTGAATTTAAGAACATACCCTTCACATGGGGAGACACAGGTTGTTTTGCTGGTTCGGCACCTGTATCACAGCAACATTGTTAACTTAAAAAAAGAAACCATAATAATCAAAAAGTAGATATTTAAAAACAAAAAAACAAAAAACAAGTGTGCAGGCCATGATGACAAAGTCACTCCCCTGCGCCCCACTGAATTTAACAAATGTACCAGTAGTGATAAGGACAGTAGATCTATGGAAAATATAAACAAAGACCAACATAAGCTAAATTGGCCCTCAAATGAATCTCAGCAAAAAAAATTGGCCAGAGAAGAAATTTAAATAATATATACAAAATATGTTTATCCTACATCAGCCATAATAACTATGGTAATCATTTCATCTTCAAAAACCAACTTACTTACACCGTAAAGTAAAGAGAACAAGAAAAACGAATCATTTTCAACAATACAGAGCATTATGAAGTTCCGGGATAATATTTCTCAAAAACCTATAAAAGCGAAATCAGAAGCTTACCATCACAGTGGTCCACTTTGCAGTCATCTACATGACCCAAAGAAAACACGGTATCAGTTTCAGAAAAATTAGGACTTAGAAACAAACAAGTGAAAAATGTAAAAAGTCACACAAAAAAAATCATTATAGTAAACACGTGACATTTAGTAGTAATTTAAGTAGAACAACATGACTGTTTGAGAGTTTGAAAATAATAACATACCCTTCACATAGGGAGACAGAGGCTGTTTAGTCGGCTTGGCGCCTGTATCACAGAAACATTGTTAAATATAGAAGAAAAAAAAACTATAATAAACAAAAGTAGATATTAACAGATAAAAAAAAACCAGTGGGCAGGCCACAACGGCAAAAATCTAAAACAAAAAAAACAAAAACAAAAAACAAAACAACTGAATGAAAACAGAGAGAGTGTGTGTGCTTTAGCTTGCTACCTGCTTGTGGACATGAGCAAAAAGAAACAATGTAAAAATCAAAAATACTGGTGTACTTTATTTATTATATCCTTATGCAGGCTAATTCAACCCGTTTGGCCAGAGAAGAAATTTAAAATAATGTGTATGCAAATATAATTATTCTACATGGACCATAATGACTACAGTAATCATTTAATCTTAAAAAAAAAAAACTTTATTACATGGTAGAGTATAGAGAAAGGAAAAAAAAAATTTTGACAATACAGACCACTATGAAGTTCCTGGATAATATTTCATCAAAAACCTTAAGGAAAAATCTGAAGCGTACCACCAGAGGGGTCCCCTTTGCAGTCATCTACATGATTCAAAGAAAACACAGCATCAGTTTCAGAAATAAAAATCAGTATAGTGAACACAAGACATCAAATAGTAACTTAGGTAGAGCAAATTCAAAAGGAGATGAGCTACGTAAAATAATATACAATCCCATAAAGTTATCCAGTGTATTAACCACACATTATACACACCACCCAAAATTCTCATCCTCCAACGAAACTTTAAACAAAGCCTAGATTAGGAACTCCTTAAGAGTAGTGCAAATAAGTCTTTTCATTTACGTTAAAACTTAAAATTAGGACTGAGAGGTTTGTAAGAAAATACTACTTTATAATAGCTTACTGTCTATAATTGTCATTTTAAAAGATATATATGTAATTCAATAATTCAAAAGATATAGAGGTCAAGTAAGCAAATGTGGAGGTCCCAATAAAAATTCTCCAAATCAAAAGTACAAATTAACAAATAAAAAAACTTTCATTTGCAAGGCAGAATCATATCTCACCGAAAAAAAAAGAAGCAAATCATAAGTTTACTTTAACCCCATTCAAAAAATAACTATCCACAACTTATTAGTTTATGTAAATATAAGACAGGGAGTAAATTGGTCAAATATCAAAATATAATCAGAATAAACAAGAAAAAATCTTACAATGTGAAGGCGCAGGAACGTTGACCTTGCTACCTTTTGTTTTCATCTTTTGTAACCTTGCTTTCACGACTTTGCTCCCTGTTGGTAGTAATTTTGAAACATGAATATCACTGAATTGCCAAAGAACGCGAATGGCCGAATTGAATTGAAAAAAAAAAATTAAATAAATAAATAAATACCAGAATCCCAGGCGGATCGCCGGGGTTGGCATTTCCCTTTCCTGCCTATCATGGTTTCGGCGATGAGAGTATAAGAGAACCCCTAGAATGGTTTTATTTCCTTTCCCTAGAATCAAAACCATAATAAACACAAAGATAACGATTTTTCGATCATAATAAACAGAATCGTGAATACAAAGAGATGAGAAATCAAAAGAGAAAAAGGGGGAGAAAGGAATCAGCCACCTGATGGAAAACGAGCGCAGCTCCGAGAGTCGAGAGAGAGGATGTGATATTTTGCTATTAGGGGTCAGGAAGCCGCTGCTCTTATATGCCCTAACCAAGCCTCTATCAATCGTGGTCGGGTTAGAATTATTAACTCGGGTTAACCGACTCTACTTGGATGACTACGTAACACGATTTGGACGAGAAATTTTTCAGTCCCCGTGTAGAACCGAAGAAATTTTTAAATAGATTAATAATCCTCCCTCTTAATTAAATTTCAACACGTGAAATTTTATCACAGATTTTATAAATTTAGGTATTTTATTTTCTGTAAATGAATTTAATAGATCTTTGATGAGTTTATTTTCTTATTTAGCTCATATTCTAAAATGAATATGATTGCATTTTAGGGTTTAGGGTTTTAAGGTTTTAGAGTTTAGGATTTAGGGTGTAAGGTTTAGAAAAACAATAAGAAACCCAAAATGGTTTTTCACAAAATAGCTTAAATAATTTTGTAGTCATAAAATGCCATGTGTTAAAATTTAATTGGAAGAGAGGACCACCAGGCACTGCCACGTGGTCCTCCCGTAGAACGGAAAAGTTTCTCGTGTAGACAGTGGCGGAGCCAGGATTTTGGGAGGAGGGGAGCGGAAATTGGTTGCTCAAGCATTCCAAAAAAAATGACCTTTAGATAATTCAATTGCCCTTCCGCGCTTCCCCAATACAGCTCGACAATCACCAGCATTAGCAATTAGCATGTTCCTGCAACAGTACATCAATGAATAAATGTTCAGTTTTATCAGCTATGCTATATCAACTTCAATGATTATTGAGTGCCAACAAATTTGTTTCCATTCCTACATGAGAATCGAAGATGTTATAGAAAGTACCAATCCTCACCTTCCGAAGATAAGGGCAGTCAAAGCAGTGGTACCAGAGGACTTGTCAAGAGAGGTAGCATCCGCAAATGCATGATCGGCCTTCACAAAAGCGCTTCTAGTTGCTTTTTTAAGGCCATTTGGGAAATGAGAGTCTTGAACAATGAAATTGAGCAGATTCTTTTTTATGAATGATGCAGCATCAACACCACCATGTCCATCAAAGACCTGCAGAAGTCAACAAACAAAGCAAGAGCATAAGAGGCCATTTGGTCTCATATTGTATCATTGGAACAAGTGGAGAAGTGTGGTTATCACTGCAAAACCGTTCCAATTGAAAAGAAAGTAACAAGAGTAAGTTACACACCCCATAAAATGCCCCATGAGAAGGCAAGTTTACTAAATCACCAAGATGTTCCTCAAGATTATCTACACAAATATACTCATCTTCCATATACTGTTTAGGTCCTTTTTCAGAACAGCTCCCCGAACGGAATACAGAAACAAACGCCGATGTCTCAACTGAAGACGACTTCAAGCCAAAATTTCCAAGATCTGAATCCTAAAACAAAACGGTCATGGAGGTATAAGTAGTCAATCTCAAGGATTTTCAGAGTACTCCAACTTAAGGGTCACTCTAATTAAACCTCACTGTATCAAATAGTAGTTAATTGTTCACCTAAGCAAATACCTGCTTATATATACACACCAGACCATTGCATGCAAGATACAGATCAAAGAAAGGTAATGATAAAAAACGTTAAAGAAAAGTTGATCTACTTAATTGCATCTAAAGGATCAATAATGCTCTAAAAGCTAAGGACACTAATTTACAAGTAGATTAAGTTCAACATACTGAAAAATGGTTTCCCTTCAGACTAGTTTCAACTAATACCACTCAAATTCCTCCACAATGCCACATCTACTACTTCCAGCCTTGCAGGGTCTCAATAAAGAAAGTAATCATGCTACACATTCTTATCTTGATCCTAAACATCCTAGGCATAATTTTTTTTTTTTATAATAATTTGCACACAGCACACCCAATTCACCAAAGATCAAGAAGAACAAAGGCAATTACTTTACTTACTGATTCACACAAAAATGCAGAGCTAGTGCAATGCCTCATAACCGAAATGTTCCGCCGAGGCTTGCCAGTAGGGACTTGATTGGAACTGACCAAAGTGTCACCATTGTGATCTTCCATGGCAGGAGCAGGAGCAGACATTCCAGCACTGTCCTTTGAGCACCCACCAACATATCCGGTCACCTGAGGAGAGATTTCAAATCCTGAAGCCATCATTTCCTTCCTAACCCATCAAACTCTTTAAAACCTCTTATGATCATTCAATTTATTCAATCCACCATAACTGCTAACAGCAACACTACCTCAACCAAATGTGCTTAAGCTAAAAGCCAATAACAACTGTCAATAAAAGCACATTGCCTCACAGACAACCCATGTTCTAGACAATAAAAAAAAACCCAGCTCTTGATCCAAGTTGTATAGATCACAACACAAAGCTCATTCCTTTACAGCTTTGCAAAACTCAACAATGGCCTGCGTCCTCTGTTTTTCCTCTATCTGACAATTGAGACTGAAACTCATAAACCCAGATGGGGAATTGGAAATTCAAAAGCCAAAACTGAAGAAACCGAAATTATAGTTATAGAGATTGAGAAGAAGAAGAGGGATGAATTGTGGTGGTTGGCGTCGCAGCTGCTGCTGTGCTGGGCAGTGGGCGGAATGCAGCTGCTGCTGTGCTCTCTGTCTCTCTGAGTCTCAGCGTTTTGAACAGCACAGATCCGCTCCGCGCCTCTGCCGCTCGCCGCTCTTCAAATTCAGGCGGACATGGGGAGCGGAACCAGCACAGATCCGCTCCCAGCCCATTGATTTCCGGCGGACATGGGGAGCGGTTGCTGACCACCGCGCTGTGCTGGCTCCGCCACTGCGTGTAGAACCACTGGATCATGCCACGTGGTCTACCAAGCCAATTAAAATTTACCATGTGGAAGTTTTTAGCACGTCATTTTAAAGTAAAAAGAAAGAAAATAATTAATACAACGTCAAATTAAACACCACAACCTCCATATGACCTTCTGCGTTATCTTTTAAGGAAAATTCTACCCTCCCGTTCTCACTAACTTCATTAACTCACGCCGTCTTTCTTCTCCTTCTCTGTTCTGGGTTTCGGTATAGTCATATGCATGGTTAGATAGAATTTCAAAGTCTGGGTCGATGAGTGGAGGGCTGAACAATAGCGAATTCAATTACTCTGATTATCATCATTCGAGGACGAGTTTTACCATAACAAAACACAAAGCAAAATGCACGAAATAATCCAAAGTCTCATATCACAATTTCAAACAATTTAGTAAAGGAAATTTGTAACAAGACAGTAACTAGGTAATTGGCAAGCATGTTAACTTAGTTTTGGATTTGTATTTGGTTAATTCTTTGAATTCATGTGCCTTAAAGGTTTGTGTTCTATGCAACTGCAATGTGTGGGGCATCGATGTCACTTGGCTGAAATCAAACATAGGTTTAGTATACGCTGAGTTGTTTTGTGTGTGTTGTTTTCATTAGGGCTAGAGTAGTTTAAAGAATTTACTTGTCTAATATGAAGAGTGACGCTTTGCATGTTAACTTGTCTCCAATTAAAAGACTTTGTGCTTATGTGCTAGCTAATAACTGTGTCTACGCTGAGTGTCATGTGAATTGGTTAGTAAAAAGATTAGAATTATACGCAGAGTTGATTTTAAGTGCTTAAGGAGTCTAGTTACGATTAGATGACCGCTGAGGCTCTAATTTAAATTGGAACTAAGTCAAGTCTAGGACATTTTAGTATTGTTGCCATGAGTCTTGTTGCTTGATTGTTATGAGTTTTGATTGCTTTGTGTGCTAAGCTTGGTGTGAAAGATGTTGATCATATGTATATAGTAGTTTTAGGTTTAAATTCGTGTCTAGATAGTTTAGGGGCAGTAGCACTGCCGATTCCTTTTCAATCCCCCATTTCGTGTGTATTATATGTATATATGTGTGACTATGTGTGTTTCTAACCTTTTACATGTCAGGTACCCTTAATCCCCGAATAGAACGATCCCTACTTATGCTATAGGTTTTTGATTGCGCTTGTTGTTACCATAGTTATGGCAATCGTCACACGGGAGAAAGAGAATAACTTACAATTTCCACGTCATCAAAGTGTCGTAAGGCGGGAGTAAGAGACGATAAATAGGGCATTGCCCATCCGGAGGTTCGCGGTCATCGACACCGCAAGATAATCCTAGAATACTAGGTCCCGTCACTCTCAAGTCAACTCAAGAAATCACAACACAATAATATTTCAAGTCTAGCCTCAATAACAAAATAAATAACTTTACGATATATCTGAGACATAGACAAAAGCGGGCAAAGCATAAAGCATAGAAACAATAAAGTAGAGCATTACACAATTTAAAATCCACTGACCCGGATGTTCCGGCTCACCCTTGATGGGCGGCTCCCCTTTCCTGATAAAGCAATGTCGAAGTCAGCATGCTTCGTGTCTCGATCCTCGTGCTCAGAATGATGAGGCGATCCTGAATCCCGGCACGAAATATATATTAGTCGAAGGAACGACCTGAAAGTTAAAATGTGGCGACTATAATACTGTATATTGGGTTTTAGTCATGATAGTTATTTACTACTTATTATTTGGCTTACACTGATCCCGGTACTGTTCATGTTGGTGGCGTGAAGTGTTGCCCCTGTTTCTTTAGTTTTGACGACGCTGCCCTTTGTCTGAGTATATAATGAGTTTGTCAAATGCGCCGACACCATTTTTTTTTCTCTCTCTGCGCTCTTTGTTCTTCATCGTTGTTTCTCTGCTGCTACCGATCTTCGTTCCTTTTCTTCTTCACAGTGATTCGTTTCAAATCTCATTTATCTTTCTCAGTTAAATTTATCGTCCAGAAATTCGTTGTGCTTCGTTTGTGCAATAGCTCGCACATCGAATCGAATTGGGAATTGGGTTTGATCTGACATCGATTAAATTGGAGGTAATACTTCTGTCTCTGTTCAATTGGGTTTGTGCTGGGTTCGCATTTGAATTTTCATTCTGGATTTCCTTTGAATTGACAGATTCCAATATCCTTTTGCTGTTTGAGCTTTATCAGGCATCACAAAAATCAGCTAATAAATCATTCCCTTTTTTTTCTGTGTGATTGATGAGTTCTTGGGTGTCTATGATTTATAGGCAATTAGGTGTTCCCAAATTATTTTTTTTCTTTTCTTTTCAAGTTGCTTCACTTAGGTATTCCATAATTTGTGATTATATACACGAACAACACAAATTGATTAGTCTATGATAATGTCTTATGAATAAAAGGATTGCTTATAGTCGTATGATTGTTTCTTTGTGGGAGAAACTTTGATAAGTACTTGAAAGCTTTCGATTAACACTTTTTTTTTCTATTATTTTTTTTAGTAGTTTTGCATATTGATGTGATTGGTGTTGTGACAGACAGGGTTGGTTTGTATTAATTGGCTAAGCATTTCTGTTTTGTTTTACAGTGTGGTCTCCAGTTATAACCTGTTCAATTTTTGTTTGATCATAATGAGTTCTAACTTTTGTTCTGTTTTTTTTTTTTTTTTTTGTCACAGCTATGGCTCCTCCAAGATGGCGATCTTTAAGAATGAAATTTTTTCAGGAACATACTTTCGGGAATGAACATACCCTTGCAATGGAAGTTGAAGGGGCATTAGCTTCTGAGAATGAATCACCTGACGATACAAATGTAACAGGTTTGTTAAATTAAATTTGTGAGAATTATATCCTTGGTTTAGTATTACTAATTGCATTTTGATAATCTCTACATGTACAAATATCTCACTTAAACAAAGTAGTTTTTTTTTTTTTTTTAATAATTCTGCCAACCTTAAAGTAGATATGTATTAGATTCCTGTATTGTTATCAAATGTTGAAGAAATCGTATTACTATTAATTTAAATGTGAATATCTTTTTTCACAATCTTAATTTCAACTGCTTTTATTTATCATTTTACTTTAATTCAGTGTTTACTATGTTGATATATAATAATTGGTTTTTGAATGATTATACATGTCATAGATGTGCAACCTGCAAACAAAATGAGCACTAGAAAAAGACAGATGCAGATGCAAGTGCCGGGGAATGAAGGAACTTGAACAGGTGCTAGAACTTATGGACCTGCATATAAATATGTTGCAATAAAACGTGGTGAAGAAAATGTTTATCGCTGTATGTCGAGAAGAAGAAAGTTATTTGAGAATCTTCAAATAGAAGAAACATCATCCAAGTCGAGCATCCAACACAGCACTCCGAATTTAAACGTGATTGAAACTGACAGTGTGTCGATTCATGAAAGTATATCGGATGGTGATGAGAATATAACATGTATCCATAATAGCTACTACATTTTTACCTTTACGTTGTAAACATTTAGAAGACTGTTGAGATTCATTTTAGTGTATATTAACATAGATGCTGACATGAATGTTTATATTTATATCAATTGCAGTGAGAAATGTGTTTGAGAATCTGCCGTCATTTGGTCAGGCACATTATCAGAAACGCAGACAAGGTCAGACTACTGATATTTGATCACAATCCTTTTCTCCCTTATTAATGTTTATATATATGGTATACTTACTCAAAATGAATTGCAAATGCAGGAGTTATTATCAACTGCAAGGACTTTGGTGATAGTACCTTTGAGTGTGTTGATTGCAATTCATATTTGTGAGGGGTTCTTTTGATTTTGGAGATAACTAAACTCAGGGTTAGCCTACAGCTTGGAAGATCAAGCTAGTCTTGAGCGTGATTCAGATAAAGATGAAGCAGTGCATAGTGAACCACATGTTGTGAAAGGACCCGTACAAATGTTTGATGAAATCAATGAACTGACCAAGACATTTCTATCTGTTAGGGACAAATTTGAAGATGATTCTCTACCTTCATTAAGTATGACCATGATAAGCCGACAACCATGTGATAATAAACAATATGAAGAACCAACAAATGATCAACTAGCTGGTTTGATTGTTGAATTTGATTCTAACAAGGACATTGTAACTCAATCTTATGATGGTTATATGCAACGAGTTTCAAAATTACATCCAAAATACATGTCGTTACAATACCCAATACTTTTTCCACACGGTGAAGAACTGAAGATGGATATAAGATTAGCTAGCTTATTATTAAATGAAACTCCTATGAATAAAAATAATAAGAGGAAAAAAATGTCCTTGCGCGATTTTATTGCATACCAAATTCATGATAGAAGTAACGAATCAAGCACTTTATTAAAAGGTGGGAGGTTATTTCAGCAGTATTTAGTTGATGCTTACGCAGCTGTTGAAGAACATCGCTTAGATTATATCAGAAATCACCAAGATGATTACAAAATCGAGAAATCCAAAGATATTTTTGCTGCAAGCTCAGCTGGAATTACTGAAAGTCGTGATGTAGGAAAACGAATTTACCTTCCAAGTTCTCATATTGGCAGTCCTCGAGATATCATCAACAATTACCATGACGCAATGGCAATTTACAGACATTATGGCAATCCAGATCTATTTATAACTTTTACTTGCAACGTTAAATGGCCTGAAATTATAAGATATTTTCAAAACAATCATGTGTGTAAACAAGAAGATAGGCCTGATATAACTTCAAGAATTTTTCAAATAAAGTTAAAAGATATGATCGCTTACATTAAATCTGGTGAACCTTTTGGAGATGTTGAAGCACATGTATGCACAATTGAATTTCAAAAACGAGGTTTACCTCATGCTCACATGTTATTTTGGTTGAAAAAAGAGCACAAATGTTACACGTCTGGTGATGTGGATTCAATCATTTCAGCTGAATTACCAGACAAAAATGTCGATCCGGAACTTTTCAAAATTGTTAGTCAATATATGATTCATGGGCCTTGTGGATCAATGAATTTGAAAGCTCCTTGCATGAAAGATGAAAAATGTTCTAAATTTTTCCCTAAGCCATTTAATGCTGATACAACATTTGAAAAAATTAAACCGCCAGTTTATAAGAGACGCGATGATAACACAAAATATGTGATAAAACATGGAGTCAATCTTGGAAATAATTTTGTTGTGCCTTACAATTCCCAATTGCTATTGAGATACAATGCTCACATTAATGTTGGATCATGTTCCCAATCAATGTTAATCAAATATTTATTTAAATATATCAACAAAGGTCCAGACCGAGCTCGAATTTTATTGAATGAAACCAAACATGATGAGATTCAGACATACCTTAATTGTCGTTATTTAAGTCCACATGAATCGGCTTGGAGATTATTTGACTATTCAATTCATGAGAGATATCCAGCAGTACAATATCTGGTTGTTCATCTACCTGAAGAACATAACGTTATTTTTAATGCAAAAAAAAACTGTTGAATCCATCATAAAGTATCAAGCCACTGATGACACTACATTAACTGGTTGGTTTAAAATAAATAGAACAAATAAAGAAGCAAAACAATTAACTTACGCTGAGTTTCCTACTAAATTTGTGTGGGATCAGCAGAGAAAATTATGGAAACCAAGGGAAAGATACAAAACTATTGGTCGAATAGCTCATGTTAATCCTAGAAGAGGTGAAGTATATTTCATGAGAATGCTATTGACAGTTCAAAGAGGTTGTGAAAGCTTTGATTCAATAAAAACAGTTAATGGTACTACATATTCTACTTATCAAGAAGCCTGTCGAGTTCTTGGTTTACTGGGTGATGATAAAGAATGGTGTGATGCCTTAATAGAATCTTCGTTTGTTGCATCAGCATCAGAAATGCGTCAACTATTTGCGACAATTATTTTACATTGTGAAGTGGCAAATCCACAAAAATTACTCGATGCGTATTGGTTAACCATGTCTGATGATATTTCATACAAATTTCAAAAAGAATGTGGCAACCCAAATCTCACTATGTCTGAGTCTGAATTAAAAAATAATTTATTATTTGAATTAGAGAAAATATTCAACACGTGCTCAAGTTCGTTAGAAAATTTTCAATTGCCAATGCCAGACGCAAATAAAGTGGTGGAGCTTAAAAATACATTGTTGAAGGAAGAACTCAATTATGATTTACCTACGTTAAAACTTCAACATGAAAATTTTGTTGCTCAATTAAATAGTTGTCAGAAAATTGTGTATGATTACATTATAAAAACAATTGAAGAAAAAAAAACCCGGAACCTTTTTCGTTCACGGTAGTGGTGGAACTGGAAAAACATTTTTATGGCATACAATAACTAGCAAATTGAGATTAGAGGGGAAAATAGTTTTAACTATAGCTTCATCGGGCATTGCATCATTACTGCTTCCAAATGGCAGGACTGCTCATTCACGTTTTAAAATACCACTTGATGTGAATATTAATACAATATGTCCCATAAGTAAAGGAACAAATCTTGCAAAGCTTATTGGAAGAACTGATTTGATTATTTGGGACGAAGCTCCAATAGCTAATAAATATTGTTTTCAACTATTAGATAAAAATCTCCGAGATATTTTACCAAATTTTATCGAACCTTTTGGGGGAATACCAATTTTATTAGGTGGAGATTTCAGACAAATTTTACCAGTGGCAGAATCCAAAGAACAAACTGTTCAGGATTCATTAAACAAATCCTACCTTTGGTTTTCATTCAAAATATTTAATTTGACAGAAAATATGAGGTAACTAAAAAATGGTTTAACTGATTTGGAAAAAAAAGATATCGCCGATTTCGCAAATTGGTTGTTACAAATTGGCGAGGGACGTGTCCAATCAATTCAAGAAACAAATGATAAAGACATTTCGTGGATTGAAATTCCAGAAGATTTATTAGTGAATTCTTATACAAATCCTATAGAATCCATTTTTTTTTTGCTACTTATCCTAACTTTCTTACTAACTACAATAATACTGATTATTTAAGAGAGCGTGCTATTGTTACCCCACGTAATTCAACTGTTCATGATATAAATAATTATGCCATAAATTTACTGCCTGGTGAAAAAACTACATATTATAGTTGTGATATGATATCAAACAAATGTGGTAGTAACGAAGATATCGATCTTCTATATCCAACATAATTTTTTAATAAACTTGAATTCAACGGATTACCGACTCACGAATTGACCTTAGAAACCGATATGCCAATAATGTTATTAAGAAATCTAAATCAAGTATATGGTTTATGCAATGGCACAAGATTGATTATAACAAATAATTTGTTTGATAGAGTACTAGAAGCAGAAATACTAACAAGTAACAATATTGGTCAAAAATGTTTTATACCAAGAATTAATATAAGTCCTCCAGCTGATACAAAATGGCCATTTACATTTAGAAGACGCTAGTTTCCTGTTCAACCATGTTATGCAATGACCATTAACAAATGTCAGGGTCAATCACTAAATCAAGTTGGTATATATCTTTCTGAACCAGTGTTTTCTCATGGTCAATTGTATGTGGCATTATCGAGAGTTACAGCAAAGAAAAACTTAGTCTATAAAGACGTGTTCCAAAATCTATCAGTCCAAATGTGAAAAGCAATCAGGAAAAGAAAATGCTTGATTAAATATGAAATTCTTTTTACACTTTTACAACACCGTTTTTTTTTTTGTAAAGAAAAAGTATATATTACGACATCCCCATTAAACTCAAACCTCGATTTGTCGCACTTGCTTAGAGGCAAATCTTAATAACAGCCAAGCACAACTTCTATCGAGCCCAAGAAAGGTATTGCTTATTCTTGCTCTGGGTAATTAGTTTACAACCACGGCTTACTTGCATGCCTATAAGAGATATCCGATTTGTTTACACAATCTTCTTTTTCAGAGAAAGTTGAAGGACCTAAAAAAAAAAAAAAGGACCGCTTCATTCGATTAAATTTCATGGCAAACCCGTTTCAAGTGATTAATTCGCGGTGCATACTACTTTAATTGAGTGGTTAAAATGAATTTGAATTTTCTATCCTCGGTAAGATTAGTTAGTTTATAATTTTGTAGAACTTTTTCATTAATTTGAGGTGCAAACTCTGGCCAAAAGATAAGAGTTTAGCTCCATATCTATGGCTAATAAGATTATGATTGTTTTTAGTCATTCATTATGACTTAGTATTGATTATATCAGGGCCCCAAGGTGTTGTAGAAGAAGAATTTAAGGTCACAATTATAGATCATGAAGAAGAGTGTTCAACGGACCATGAAGTTTTGATATCAATGACATGTTAGTTAAAGGCATCTCAGATGCAGAGTATTTGATATTATTCCAAAATATAATGGATCTATAACCCTTTTGTGTATATATAAGGACAACCACAAGTTAGTTAGCCTTAAACCAACACAACATGTTGTTTAGAGATCAGCTAAACAACACAACATGCCTCTTTTCTTCCATTTAAAGACATCACCTATTTTTTCTAATCAAACTTCTTTTTTGATTACTAATTAAACTTCAATCTCCATGCTTCGCTCCATTTAGATAATTTTTAGTGCACCTATTAACCCCGCAGCGGAGCGCGGGCACCATTTCCTATATTAAGCGGCCTATAGCTCAGCACTGTTCATTTTATTTTCAAAATTGCCACCGGTTACTATATCATTTTATTACACAACTGCCACTGGGTTTATGGGCTGGGTTGGCTTGGGCCTGCTTCGTGCTGTTGTTGACGCGTGTGTCTCATTTTCTCTTTCTACGTGTGTGGTTCCTTTTACGTGACATTCGTTCCTTTTTTTTAGTTTCTTTTCTCGAACACAACAGAGCAAGAGAGAGAGAGGGAGAACGAAAAGAGGTGATTCCAGGATTTCGCGGGTGATCTGGATAAGGAGCAGTCCCGTTCACCTGGGTGACCAGGGAAAATATGGTCAATAACCATCAGATCAAACCAAGTAAAATCCGACGGCTACAAATTCAGAGGCAAGTGACCAGGTGAACGGGATCGGAATAAGGAGATATCGAGGTCATTCGGCGAGAGATCACTCTTTCTTTCTTCGGTTTTGTTTTCTTCTGCTACGATTCTGATGGGATTTCTTCTTCTGTGTATTTTTTTTTGTAGGGTGGTGTTGGGTTTTGTTGTTGCAGGTGATTTTGGGGTTTGTTGATGCAGCTGTTTTAGTTGTGCTGTTCGTCTGGGTTGTTTGGCTATCTCCAGGTGATACTGTTGTTTTTGATTGATTGATCTGGGTTTAGTTGTGGTGAATTTGTAACTTATTTAGCTTATTGTGGTGATCAAGTGGACTATGGCTTAGTTTGGTATTGCGTTTTGGGGTAATAATCACTTATAATTATCATGATGGGTTACTTATGTGTTTGATAAGTGTTTTATAAGATGCTTATTTATAATATTTAGTTGAAAAAACCACGATTTTTAAAAACAGGTGAGTTGTTGCTTATTTATAACTCAGTTTTTTCATATTTGAGTTTTTTCACCTCAATACCAAATTAAGCCTATGTGGTTGAGGTGCCAAAGATTTTTAGTAGATTGTAGGTTGACCTCTGATTTGCTTGATTTGTTTTCAATTCAGGAGAGGGATAGAGAGAGAGAGAGAGAGAGAGAGAGAGAGCGAAAAGCAAACAATAAGTCTAGAAATTCGTTAATTTCAAGCAGAAGTTTTAAAGAAAGCTACTAGAATAGTAGAAGAACAGGAAGACTGGAGACAAAGGAATAAGCTTCATAGCTGGGTTTGATGCTGCCGTTTCTATTTTTTTTTTCCTGTCTTGGTTTAAATGCAAGTTTTTTCACTTACACTTTTCTAATATATTGTTCTAGGTTCCAATTGTGAAGGAATATCCAGCAAGGTCAAGGCTTACAGCTCTGCAGTCCTTCTTCAGCTACACGAAGTTTGCTTTCTGGACAATTGCAATTGAGGGATGGCTTTCAGCTTGGATTAATGGGTGTTGGTTTTATTTTTCGTTGGTGATGAATGAATATGTTTATAAATTATATGTTCAATAAGGTGTGTTATGGATACAGTAAGTAGATATAAATCATAGTGGTTATCAATGATTTATTCAATGTATTTTAATGTTGCTGGTTTTAATCTGGTTTGTTCGTTTGTCAGTTGATATCTGCGTATTTCCAGATTGCAAGTATTTGACCGCGTAGATTTGACTGTTAGAGCAAGAAGTACATAGGGTTTTATTTTTCGTTGGTGTTTAATGGCTGGTTTGATATCATTCTTAATCTCATTTGCATCTTCTGAAGTGGTCTTTTTTTTTTGTTATCTGCTTTGAGGTCGGATTTGGGTTCTGAGCATTGGGGATGCAATCTAGACAGCTTTGGTGTTTGCTCTAGACTGGTATGAAACAACCGAGAAGAAGAGAGAATTCATTTTAACATCGTAATTTTTTTCTCATGTATCTCATATATATGCGCTGCCATGATCTTTTAGACTCTTTTGATTAACATCATGCATGCATATTACATCTAATGACATAAAACTTCGTACTATTCCTGTACCAGGTACAATATGGAGGTTCGTATTGAGGATGAGTGATTCAGCCTCGGTTATGGTCATAGGTGGGCCATGAGATATGCTTTTTGGGGTAACATGTGAGCAGTTGGTTAATGAGGAACATTAAACTGACTGGCCTTGCATTCTAGATGTGGTGTCAAAGAAAATGCATTAGTGTCGTATATGGCCAAATGAAAGTGAGGAGTACTACGGTTCTCTTCACCTTCATTAATCCAAATCATCTGGAGGCAGCGACATATTAAACAAGGTAAACCACCTAACCATCAATTTATCTACTTTTGTTTTTGATTCATACCGTATCCTTTTGTTGCATAATAAACAGGTACTGTACCAAACTGGAGCCATACGACCTTTTGCATGAACTTTAGTTCGATTAAGAGAAATAAATTGATTCTGTTTTAGAGAGAGAGAGAGAGAGAGAGAGAGAGAGAGAGAGAGATGTAAAGTTAAATTCATTCTCATGGTAATAGTTTTTCTGTAACATGACATTCTCAACTGTTGAAGAACTTCAAGTTTTTCAACCTGCATTCATTATTACCTTACAATGTTTTCAATTTAGTCACTTTTGTTTCTGATAGAAGATCCTATTGAGCAGGTCCCAACTATACTCACTATGATAGACCTCCTCCTGCCTTCAACAAAATCAATTGCTTCAGAGGAATATGGTTTTATAGTTGTAGCTGCATCTTGATGCATGTATTCTATACATAGCAGTTAGAAAACAGATATATAGAGAAAGACAAATATATTGAACATAGATGAGCTAGCCGGTGAAACCAATCCATCTTAGCATAATATGAAACCAGCCGGTGGGCAATGAACCCATAACCCAACATTGTAATTGAAAACTTGATTACACACGCATGAATGGCACGGCCATAGGAGACAGAAGGGGTAGGAGCTTATAGTAGAAATCATAAGAGAGAGAAGAATGTTATGTGCATTGCAAGAGCTTGTAGATACATTGTGGTTTCGGATTTGATGGGAGGTCCAAAGGAAGGGAGAAAATCTGCTACATAAAAGAGAAGTTGAGTTTAGAGAAACTTTTGATTTCGGCCATTGAAAAGAACAATCTCTATTCAAATTACTGCAAGTGCTTACCTTTACCAAGAGTTAGCAGTCCTAAACTCTCTACTAAGAGCTTCAAACACATCCTTTGTAGGTAAGAATATCTCCACACTGCTTCCTTTTTCCTTCCCATTCCTGCCTCTCTTCTTACTTTCAGCCTTTCCTTCCTTCATCTGGGTTACCTTAGCTTCAACAACTGTCACTGCTTCCCTTAGCCTTTCAGGACCCTTTCCTCCCTTCATCTGAGTTACCTTAGCTTTAGCAACTGCCATTGCTTCCCTTAGCCTTTCAGGACACTCAAACTTAATAAGTCTCACAGATTTTTTCTCTCTTATCAGCATACCAAGTACTTGAATGCGCTCAACCCCTCTGTATTGATCCCTTATATGCTTTTGATAATCATCCTCATCCTCCCCCTGCTTCCCCCAAAAAACCATGTTTTTGGTGATATATAAGAAGGAATTTTCAAAATATTCCTGTAAGAGATCAAAATCCTTGCTGATTTGCAAAATTACATGTTCTCTCTTAGGTTTGATCTGCACCACTGATCCTTTGTCTAAATATGCTTCTAGGAATCTTCCTCCAGTACTTGAACTCACACAAGCAGCAGCAGCAACACATTGTTTCATGAAGTTGAAAACATCATCTTTAGTTTCCAAATCGGCTGTTGGTAATAATTTTTCACAGTGATCCAAAGCTGCTGAAGTTCCATGTCCGGTGAAGCAAACCCAAGCATAGCCGTCATCAATTTCATGAGCACCACAGGCATTTACTTGAAGTAAAAAGCCTTCATCACCATTGAAGCCGTGCACACCAATTTGTGCGGAATGATCATCATCCCAGTGGTCAGCAAACTTCTGCATTCTTCTAACAATATCTGCTGCACTGAATTTGCACAACTTTTTCTTAATATTCCTTAATTGTCTTTTAGCAAAACGAAAGTGACCTGCTACTGTTCCCATGTGAGTCCCGTTCAAGGAATACAGTTTTTTAGCAAAACCTGTCTCTACCCCAGCAGCTCTTGGATAAACCAACCTACCATCCGCTACTGACTGAATGCAACCATTTACCAGCATTGTCATTGTTGTTGTTCCCCTGAATTCCTTAAACTGCTCTTTGAAACCCACACCAAGACAATCGGATGGTTGTTCAGTTACTGTCTTGTAACAACAAGAGCGGCTGGTAAAATTAGGTACCTACACAACAAAGCATTCACGTAAGAACATGTAATAATTAGATATAGTATACATAATAAGCTGCTTAACATTTTAAATATGGAAACATTTACGAAGATCAGAAGTATTCTCAAAGGCTTTATATAACCTTGTACCTATGTGTTTGAAAACCATTGTAAGTAGTTTAAAAAAATAAAAATAAAACCATAATGATTAAAAATAAAAATACAGCATAGAAATGGTCCTAAAATATGTTGCTTCTACTTTTCATCAGTCTTCTACCACTTGTAGTCAAACAGGGTAGTATGATTTACAAAATATTAAGAAAAGGGGGTTCCTCCAGCCAATAGTTTACTCAACCAGAGACTTGGCATTAGCCTAGTCCTAAATCTAGTTCAAAGCATTGCACTAGAGGATCGAAATAAGAGGAACCATCTGATGGTATTATTGGTCAATTGAAGTAGCAAAATAAAAACCCACTCGCTGTCCATTACTTAATGAAGGAAAATTTGAATGAGCAACTTTTTTAGTAGCCACTACTTCATACTCATTATACCAAGATCTTCAAAAACCAAAAAATAAAAAATAAATAAATAAATCAAAGCGCCAAAAAAAAGCTATGAGTCACTGACCTTGACTGAGATATCTTTCCTGCGGGCCCTGATAGACTTTTCAGCTACCTCAGCAGATACTCCCATTTGGCCTCTGTTAGAAATTAAACTCAATTTCAGGTTTGTGATTTACTAAAAAGCTTCACATATAGAAGATAAACAATACAATAATTACTCTCTTTTTTTAATGACATGGACATTTATCTCATTAATGTAAACTATCGACCTATCGTGGTAGTAACGAAACATATTGATAGCAGAAGTAGAGAATTGAGTCTGCTTGTGGGACTAAAGAAACACCAAAAGTGGAAACTTTTGTGGGACTAAATAAACACCAAAAGTAGAAACTATAACTCATGCTATAAAATGGTCAAATGGATTTGCAGACAAATTTTTTCTTCAAAGATTTTTTTTAATGATGAATGATTGTGCAAATTTAATGTAAATATCCTTATTGCCTAGCACTCCAACACTCTAGAATGTGATGCTCCTGCATTCCTCCACATTTAATGGCATAAAATAAGAACTAATGAGTAATATGATGGCATTACATGAAAAAATGCAAAAAGCAAAGAAAGAAGCACAAACCTCCACAGTATAATCTGCCCTTTCCCAATATGCTCATCAAGCAATTCTGGTACATCATCAGGAGCAACATAGCCATACCTGCAATTAAAAACAGACAAAGCTCAAATTCGGTCATGCCAATCCAATATTATCAGTTACATTTTACAATAATTAATCGAGATCTTACCAGTGATCAGTGATCTTTCCATCTGCATCAGGGCTGTAGATAATCAAGTTCCCAGCATACTTGTGGCCCCCAATGTGAGAACAAGGACTAACAAACACCTGATCCTTCAGTCCTCGCAATTCAGCCTCCTCAATGAACTTATCAATGACAACAGGGCCACAAACACCACATCTACGATCTCGACTACCATGGGCGCAGACGAGTACATGAGAACCAGTCAAGACCTCCTGAGCTCCAGATGCCCATGGTTTACCATTCACGATGACATCATATACAAAGCTATCGACACCTGACTCTTTCAAGCCCCTTTCATCAAAAAGCAAAGCAACAATGAAGTCAGACAAGAAGATTACCGGAAATAATCCCAAACTTCTGAAGCTTACACAGGGAATGGAAATATGTAGAACCAACCTTCTGAAGCTTACGCATAACTCAATTTTAAAGGGTTTGCTGACGTCTCTAAACTCTAAACCCTAAACTGGACTGGAATGCATTCAAAGGGTTTGTTGACGTCTGAGTTAGAGAATATATCACATCACCATATTTTAACAGACCTTTCTTACAGGTGTGACATATACTGCCTACATTTCTGTACTGTTTCTTTCTCAATTACTTCAAGCTTTTGCATCGAGCAGCAGGTAAAAATCATTTCTAGCAACTGATCTAGATGACAAAGTCAAGACTAGGTAAAGCTTCATTAGGTCATACTAATGTGTATCATACAATTAATCCATCGCAACTCTTCACAGAGAACCGGTAGCAGAAAATATTCATATACAAGTGAAGAAGAACACGAGAGTATGCACAAACAAAATACATCTAACGGAATCATTTTCCCTGGCCAGTTCATTCTAATTATTACTTCCAGTGAATTCAACAAGATGACTCTATGAAAAGTAGCTGACATACTAAAAGTAGTATAGAGTTCCAAATCTCAGAGTAAACAACGACTACTGGCTAACATACTAAAACTAGCTCAACCTGAGATTCACAATATGGGATCCAAAACAAAACCCTAGCTCCTAATCCAAACATCACAATTCCGATCAAAGTAACGCAACAAAATTAGAAAACCGAAGTGAAATTTACCTGTATTTGATCATATCCGGGAAAATCAACACATCCCCGTCGGCGAACTCAGTCCCTTCTCGTCCTTCAAATACAGTCAACTTAGTCTACCAAACAAAAAAACGCAGTCAACAACAAGTCTTCAAAAAAACGCAGTCAACTACAAAATCAAAGCGCCAAGAAAAAGCTAAGAGCCACCGACCTTCACGGACGTATCGTTCTTGTGAGCCCTGAAAGCCGACGAGAGAAGCTTGGGGAACGGATCAGACTCGGAGCCTTCAACCTTGGCGGGCCAGGCCTCGGGGCTCTTGTAGCAGAGGAACACGTGGCGGTCGTAGGCGTCGAGGGTGCCGGCGAGCTTGGTGGAGAACATTTCAGGCCTCTGGAAGCCGTACTTCCCGTTGTCGGAGGCCGTGTCGTCGGAGGCCATTGTTAGGGTTTGAGGTAGGAAAGTAGGTGAGCGAGGTTTAGAGAGGGTTGAGGAGGAGAGAGAGAGAGAGAGATAGGAGCGGCTCGTTACTTTTTCTCACAATTGGTGTGGGTGAGCAATGCCCATGGGTATTTGGACCTTTGTAGGAGCGTGGTAAGGTGTGTCACTCTGGTTTGGAGAAAAAGTTAACAGCGCGTTCCAGAGCGTGGTGAGCGCGCCTGTAGTATGTTCGGAGTGGCAGAAAGTGTTCAGGTGCTCGCGGGTGGAAACGTCTGCTTTACTGCTTAGCGCGCGGCGTCGGTAGCGCCCACTTTTGTCCTATTACGTGTCATAGCGTGATTGGCCACTGATTTTTTTTTTTGAATTTTTCGTGTGTCTGTTTTGCCCTTACGGCTGATTTGACCACGCTCCCCACGCTCCGTTACTATTTTCCGCGCGTGAAGCTAAAGAGTAACACTCAAACCCCCCAACCTTAGGGGGATGAGAGAGAGAGAAGAATTCCGTTTCGTTTTCCCCTCAAATTCCTCTTGCTTTTAAATTTGGGTATTGTTGATACCCAAAAAATCGAAGGTGAAGGAGCAAAAATTCCTCTTACAGGCTGTGAAAGAGCTGAAGAATCCCACCCCTGCGCCAAAGCAAAATGCTGAGCAAAACGAGAAGGTGTCGCAGGAAGAATCTGCGGCAGCTAAGGAGTCCGAGCAGAAAGGACCTTCCTTTGTCACTCAAGAAGACGTGGTTGCGATGCTGAAAAAAGAGTTGCACCGTGCCAACGAAGATTGGAAATACATTCCCCAACCTCCTTATCCATCAAGCTTAATCTCCCTGCCTTACCCTAAAGGGTATGAAACGCCGACTTTTGTTCTCTTCGATGGGAGGAAGGGAAGTCCCAAAGAGCACATTAGCTGCTTCCTTGACGCACTTGGACCTCATGTAGGGGACCACAACCTCAGGCTTCGTGAGTTCTCAAAAACACTCACTGACCACTCTGACACCAGGGTCTGTCCGCACTTGGGAGGATTTAGCAAGCAAATTCTGCAAGAAGTATTTCGAGCATGAAGAAAGGGTAACTATCACCCAACTCAATTACACTCGTCAAAGAGCAAGTGAGAATCTTGTTGACTTTGTCCAAAGATTCCGCGACCCTGCTCTTGACTGTTATGATGAAAAGGGAGAAAAATACCTAGTGGAGATTTGTATCAGTAACATACTGCCGGAGTACAGGGTCTATTGAAAATGCTGGTATTGACCAATTCTCCGGGCTGATGGATGCAGCTAAAAGGACAAGTTTGTCTGTGAAGGCACAAAAAAGTTGACATTCTGAGAAGAATGATACACACCAAACTCTTGCGATACAAGAGGAAAAGGGAAACTTATCCAGCTATCCCCTGCGGCAACGAGGAGTTCCATGCTATACTGGACTCCTTGTTTGCTGATGGCGTTATCAAGATGGCGATCAGGCATGCCCAGGCGGACCACGAAACCTACGGGCGCCGCCATCAGAAGAAAAAGCACGAGGAACCAGCGCCATCCCGGCAGGAAAACAAAACTTGGCAACAGGGCCAAGACCAAGGAGCCTCATTCCACAAAAAGGCGAGAACCGGGGGGTATCAGCAGCGCTGGAGGGACAATTTCACAAACCCCCAGGCCAGTAGAAGACCCCCACCCCATCAGCAAGACCGAACCCTGTTCTTCGTTCCGTCCGCCAATCCTGCCTCGCACTCGACCAACCCGCGAAGGCCACATCGGCGACGGTTCGGCTCTGCGGCGTCTTCCTCTCTGCCCCGTCTGGGTTCCGAAGTCGCCTCCCGGTAACCCATTCCGCGCCCCCCTCCCCGCCCGGTCATTCAGCCTCAGGCTGCCCTCTCCTGTTCAGGCGACTCTCTTCCTCTCCGGGCAAGGCTCGGTCTCCACCTCCGGTCGACGGTGCACCCCTCCCGTGTGGGACATCCTTCTCTCCGGGTACGAGTGATGGCTCGCCTCCTCCGGTATACCTCATCTCCTCCGGTGCAGCTCGTCTCCTCCGGCGTGGGTCGTCCCACATTTACTCACGGCACCCGGCTGCCCTCTTTGGGCACCCACCGAGAGAGAAGCTGGGAGAAGAGAAAGAGGTAGAGAAGAAAACAACAAAGCAGAAAGAAACAGAAAGAAGGAAAGAGCGGGAAAGGAGGAAGAAAGAGAAAAAATAAATAAATTGTGGTCAACCAGGTCAGCCTGGTCAACTGGCCCGCCCGGTCGTTGGGCCTGTCCAGATTCAGTAAGTTGGGCCTAGACTGGGTACGGGTCAGCATGCTATTCCTTTGGCCACCCACCAGTCTTCTATGGACACCCCGGCTGTACTCTACACCCGTAGACATTCACTGGGCAACTCGGGAATCATTCCCGCACGCTATTCAAACACCCGGCGACCTTCTCCAAAGATTAGTACTCTTTTCATTACTCAACGCATGCTTCACCTGTGCATAATCTGTTTGGGAATATTGGTAACTAGACATGTGATAAAAGCACGAGCATGGTCCAGAATGCATCGCATATCAGTATGCATCGTTGCACGCATATCATTATGCGCTTATCAGTGCTGCGCATATCATTATGCATCGGTCGATCATTTCAGCATTGCAATGCATCGCATATCAGCATGCATCGTTGCACGCATATCATTATGCGCTTATCAGTGCTGCGCATATCATTATGCATCGGTCGATCATTTCGCCATTGCATCAATGCATCGCATCGGTATGCATCGCCATCATTATGCATCAATGCATCGCATCGGTATGCATCGCCATCATTATGCATCAATGCACCGCATCAGTATGCATCGCACTACGGTGCACGCATTCCAATGCATCGCATCTCAGTGCGCGCATCAGTATGTATCGCGTTACGGTAACGCCATCTCACTGGTTATGTAGCATGAACCGGCTCCACCGGCCCCATGGCATCTCACCGGTTATGTACCATTCAACTGGCTCCATGGCATCTCCACCGGTTAGGTACCATTCAACTGGCTCCATGGCATCTCCACCGGTTAGGTAACATTCAACCGGCTCCATGACATCTCACCGGTTAGGTAACATTCAACCGGCTCCATGGCGAACGCATGGGCTTTATAAACCCGGGAGAGTTTACATCTAACACATGTAAACTTTTCCAGCAGGATAAAAACCCTGCATCACACTGAACTGTGATACATTTGGGGATTCATGGCGAGACTCGTTATCTCAACGCCACCCCACCGGGCAGATTGTTTCTCTAACACAGAACAAGTCTCCCCGTAGGCTAGCAAACCTGCACATTACCCCACGCTTATTCGGGCACAAGCTGCGTCGAACCACCGGGCTACTCCCCGGCCTGCCTCGCCGTTGGCAGCAATTTCACCTTTGGAACTTGGGGGACTCGTTCCGACATGGCAGTCCACCAGTCGAGTCCTCACATCATCATCTCATGCACTCGTCCAGGTTTCACCCCGCTCCACATTTATTGCATGGCATCTCTCCGGTTACCGGCTCTATGGCATCTCTCCGGTTACCGGCTCCACGGCATCTCTCCGGTTACCGGCTGCCTCGACCCCTGCACCACAGCTCACGCTAGCACCTCACCTCCGGCCTCGTGAGCTCGGCCGCTCAGTCTATCAGCTCACCCTCCGGCCTCGTGAGCTCGGCCGCTCAGTCTATCAGCTCACGCCAACACCTCACCTCCGGCCTCCGGCCTCGTGAGTTCGGCCGCTCAGTCTATCAGCTCACCTTCCGACCCGGTCTTGTCCGGCGGGTCACCCCGGCCAGCGGGTCACCCCAGGTTCAGCAGGCCCGGTCCTGTCCAGCGGGTCACCCCAGATTCAGCAGGCCCGGTCCTATCCAGCGGGTCACACCAACCAGCGGGTCACCCCAGATTCAGCAGGCCCGGTCCTATCCAGCGGGTCACACCAACCAGCGGGTTACCCCATATTCAGCAGGCCCGGTCCTGTCCAGCGGTTCACCCCAGATTCAGCAGGCCCGGTTCTGTCCAGCGGGTCACCCCGGCCAGCGGGTCACCCCAGGTTCAGCAGGCCCGGTCCTGTCCGGCGGGTCACCCCGGCCAGCGGGTCACCCCGAATTTGGCAGGCCCGGCTCTGTTCGGCAGCGGCTCCGCTCGATCAAGCTTCAACGAGTCAGGACCGGTCAAACCCGGATCCTCCTTGGGCACCCACCGCCGCTCCAGAACCCGGTACAGACGTTGAGGATCAGCTCCCGACACCTCATCACTCCCGGCCAAGTCAAATCTCCAGCACGGACTTGGGAGACTACTACTGGGAGCACATCAGTAGCACTCCAGCGGAGGGGTGGGACTCAGCATTCAAACGCCCGGTAAGAGCCCAATCTCACTTAGGGACTTGGGGGACTGGTGGTAGTAGGGGTGACTCGGTCACCACCTACGCTTGGCGGCACATGATGATTAACTCCCCAAGTAAGATTGCACTCTTACTCGGGAACTTGGGGGACTTGTTGACAGTAGATATAGTGCACCGCCAAGCACATCCGGCGACCTCGTGGACCGAGAAACCGACATCATAGGTCCTACTTCCGGCATCCATCGGGTAGACCAGCACCCCGACTACATCTCCATTGTTCCACATCACCGGTGCCGCACCCGGAGGGCGTGCCACCGGGCTCCTGAAATAGCTTCGTGAGTAGGAAAAGTGGGTTTGCATCCCACATTGGAAACATTGTAAAGGAGGGAGCCTTCCTTCCCTATAAATAGAAGGCTTCCCCTTTAGAGTTAGAGATCTTGGATACTTGCTACTCTTGGCATGTAACCACCACCCGATGGTTTATCGGCCGATCATACTATATTCCAAGTGGACGTAGCCGTGCCCTCCGATGGCACGGTGAACCACTATACTTGCTTGTGTCTTTACAGCTTTATTAGTGTGCTTCTGTCAGGCTTACGGGTTTGTGCGGAAACAGAGCCTAAGTCTAGTGTAGAAACACATGCACAACCTCATCTATACCTCGACCAAAGATGTGGAAGGATTTAATGTCATAGAAGCTCTAGGCTAACAAGGTTTAGAGTTCTTTTTCATGGTCCAATCAGGTCTCTTTAAGGGTTCACTGAAAATAGGGACAGATAGACTCATCAATATCCTGTCAAGTTCCTTCAGAGATTTCTCTAAAGAGGCCTGAAATGAGTTATAAAACTCACTCTCTTGGATTAGTCTGGTTCTAGGCTAATCTCTGGTTAACTTCCAGGAAAAAGTCAGATGTAACTCACAACACCGCAAATGTGACAAGTGGGAACAAATGGTTTGGATAACCTTTTAACAAAAACATTCCTTTTAATGCTTTTCAGGGATTACAACTTCTTCTTGTATCCCTAATTTAGGGGGTGTATTGTATTTGGATTTCCATAGTATTTTAAAGATTATTATGGATTCTAGAAGTTTTGGGGTATTCAATTTAGATTTATAAAAGAAGATTTTAAATCCACTAAAGTCTGAGGGTATTCAATAATGACTTCAATTAACTTTTAAAAAGTCTATAGAAATTTAAGGGTATTCAAAAACTTTACGAATTTTAAAAGATTCATTAAATGATGGATTTACATGGATTGTTTAGTGTAAATTGTAAAGAAAACAAGGTTCTATCAATCCAACCTCTAGACTCAAGATTTCTGTGGATTTATAATTTTTTTAATTTTCATTACTCTCTCTCTCTCTCTCTCTCTCTCTCTCTCTCTCTCTCTAATCGGGTCGCAATTTTCTGATACATATTTTACAATAGGGGCTAGCTATACAAGTTGGTGGTAATAGAAGAGTACAACGAGTACATAACGACGACCCCAACTATGTTTCTCACGTCCGCATATATCAGAAAGCCCACACACTACCAGATCGGAGAGAATAGCCGACGAAAAAATTTCGTCGACTATGTCAAATTTTCGTCGGCTATTCCTTCTGCCGACGAAATTTTCGTCGGCTATAATTCGTCGGAAAAACGCCGTCGGTAATACCAATGGCCGACGAAAATAACGAAATCGTCGGCTATTCTCGAGTATGGCCGACGACTTTACCGATGAAAATTAATTTCGTCGACCAAATCTGGGCAAAATATCCGACGAAATTCTTTGGATATTTTCGAGTATGGCCGACGATATCGTAAACTATAGCCGACGAAATTCGTCGGCTATTTGTTCTGAAATATAGCCGACGATTCCATCTATTTCGTCGGTTATTTCGTCAGAATATATTAATATTTTAATAGGCATTAATTAGTTATAGCCGACGAAATAATGTAATTTTCGTCGGCTATAACGGTTATAGCCGACGAAATTTGGTAAAAATCGTCAGCTATAGAACTTATAGCCGACGAAATAATGCCAATATCGTCGGCTATTCTTACATTTGGGGGAAAAAAAATTAAATTAATTTCTAAATTACCATTCCAAGCAACCTGCAAATCACAAAGACAATCCATGCATTTGCACCAACAAGAAACACGTCTAAATGATTTATTATTTAATTTGTTCCAATATACATAAAATATAACCCTAATCATCACCTAAAGCACTAAAGTCCACCACGTCATCCCCAACATCCTGCTCGTCATCCTGCTGAACGAACTCGGGAGGTTGAGGCATTGGAGGTTCAAGGGCTTGTTGTTGTGCCGCGAACATATCACACCACCAGTTTTGTTGGGCGGCGTAGTTGTGTTGCCGAACTCTGTCGCATTCAGCATGCCAACTGGCCATATCCAAATGATACTGCTGTGTTCTGCGGCGTAGCTCCTGTGATCTCTGGGTCTCGGCCGCCAATCTTGCGGCCAATCTCTGCACTTCCCCCCTCATATGTTGGCTGTCCCCGCCTCCCTTCTTTTGACCTCCCTTAGTGGTCTTCAGGAGCCCTATTCCAGAACTTCCCAAACTCTGGCAGTAGTATTGGTTTAACCGGTCTGGGAAGGCTGCGTCGAACATCCTCGCTGCCGTTTGGACATTCGATCGGTCGACCTGGGGCAGGGCTTCTTCCAGATCTGCCTCTGAAATGTTAGGTTGTGTCTCCCGAACTACTTGCTGGAACACCTCTTCTTCGGCCCGGTTCACCCTCTCCTAATTGAACGGGAAAAAAAAAATAATTAATATTCTAACAAATATATAATTAAGTAAAATTAATAATTAAAATTTTAAAATCGTAATCAACGACTTACGAGCTATTCTTTCGCTTGTAGATAAGCGATCTTTAAACGTCTCCACGTACGGGTTGCTATCAGGATGATCTCTAAGCGCCTCCTCCTGATATTGTGCAAACGGCCTAGAACCACCATGATGGGGGGTTGTGTTACGGCGGCGGTTCGCAGAGTTTACCCGAGACCGTTCCTTCAAACAAATAATAAAATATTAGAAAAATGCATAAAAAAATATTAGTGTAATAATTATAAAATAATTAAACTAATAATTAAAATTTTAACAAAATAAACATTTATAGTTAAGTTTAGTATTTACCTGCATAAGTGGGTTGTTGAAGTCTACTGTCTTCAACCAACGCCACTCGTACTCTCTAAACATGAACTCTCTGGGAGTACCCATACGACCACGGTTGTCGTATTCGTTAAAGTGGGAACGGAGCTCGTTCTTCCACTCTTTGAACCTACGGAAAAAATAAAAGTACATTAGAAATATTATTAATATCATAAAATATTTCAAATTATAAGATAAGGAATTCCCAACGTACCTCAAGTTCTGCAATCTCAAAGTATGTCCGAAAGATAATATTTTATTAGTTTTACAATTATAACAATACCGAAAATTATTAAATATTACGTAAAATAAATTAAATTTTTTAAATTACTCACCTACGCGGCGTTGTTCACCTCCCTCTTGATCTCTTCGGGCACATCACCCCACTGTGTCCACAACATAGGGACTCTGTCCCTAATCAGTGCCCCCACGCAACCCGTGTAGTCGCGGCGTTTTTTCCCCTGAACCTCCTGATTAGGAGGTTCGTTGATCTGGATCCTCCCCCGGAGCGCAACAGTTCTCCTGAGCGTGTCAAAACATATGACACCTCTCGTATTCCTCGTTGAACTGCTAGCGGCTGTCCCTATCACATAAACGACGATTGGTTAATAAAATTAAATATTAGTGCGTTAATTTTAATAAAATATTTAATTAATAAAATCAAATGTTACCTGAACTCGATGACCCGTCTGTCGACTTTCCTTTTCTCCTCGCCGAAATCAGGAGGTCAGGGTTCTCAAATGGCTGCTGCTGGTATGCCTCCGCAGCACTCACGTACTGAGGCATAGCAGGCCATATGGGCACACCTCAAAAGTCGACCTCGGGTATGGCAGGAATGTTGTACGGGAGGTAGAGCTGATTAGGGAGAGTAGGCCCCTCAGTCGAGTCAGCAGCAGACGTCGTCGGACTCGTCATCGGCTCCCGATGAACCTCAGGTATACGGACCTGAGGAACGTCTGCAGCTATCTCGTCCTGAAATAGCTACCTACTGAACCTCGGAGCATCTGGCCCGACAGGGGGACGTGAACTGCTCGACGGCCGCCCCGCCTGGAGAAGGGTCTGGTGCCGAGAACTCACACTCCTCCGCGGCTGGGATGAATCCACAGGCCTCCGCAGCTGGGATGAATCCACACTCCTCTGCGGCTGAGTGGTGGTCCTCTCAGGCTGGCTAAGGGTCCTGTCAGACTCTGCGGAACCGGCGGAACTTCCAGAACCCCTAGATCTGGAACGACGGCCTATGAAGAACTGTCTGAATGCATCGACCATCTGCAGCTTGATGCATTAATACATTAATTAATATTAAATTATATTACATTAAATAACAAATTCTAATTAATATAATAACCAATAATACTAACATATTTCAAAACATACTAACAAATTAATATTTAAATTTTAACTAATTTTAAATAATACTAACCATTAACCTAAATATAACTATTTATATACAAATATAACTATATTTCATTATTAACATATATATAAATACAAATAACCATTTATATATTAACAAAAATATATAACAATTTATATAATAAAAATAAAATATATAACAAATATATAACAATTTATATAATTAAAATTAAATATATAACAATTTCTATACCTAAATTATAACAAATATATAACAATTAAATTTATTAACAAATATATAACAAATATATAACTATTTATATAATTAAAATTAAATATATAGCAAATATATAATAATTTATTATATAACAATTTATATAATTAAAATAAAATATATAACAAATATATAACAATTTGTTAAAATTAAATTTATTAACAAATATATAACAATTTATATAATTAAAATTAAATATATAACAATTTATAAACTTGAACTAAATTGAAAAAAAAAAAAATTAACCGGATCGGAGGAGGAGGCCGGAGGAGGAGGGGAAGGAGGTCGGACGAGGAGGGGAAGGAGGAGGAGGAGGAGGCCGGCACGGCTTGGAGGTGGATTTGAGGAAGCTAGAGTTTGGATCGGAGGAGGAGGAGGAGGAGGAGCCGCCGATTTGAGGAGGAGGAGGAGGAGGAGCAGCGCGGCGGAATCTTGTGGGAGAACGTAATCGCGTTCGGCAGCAGTAGCAGGAGGAGGAGGAGGAAGAGAGGAAAAAGTCGGATAGGGTTCGACAGTTTCTGATTTATACCCGAAAGAATAGCCGACGATTAAAAAAGATTTCGTCGGCTATTCTTCAAAATAGCCGACGAAATCTTTAAAATCGTCGGCTATTCTTTGAATGTCGTCGGCTATGCTTTAAACATCGTCGGCTATACTTTAGGCGCTCAGCAGCCGTCTGATCTCCGCCATCTAACGGCGGACAATAAAAAGGCGCGGATCGCAAGAGTTTAGCCGACGAATTCAAATATTTCGTCGGCTATGCTTTGGACAATCAGCAGCCGTTGGATCTGAACCATCTAACGGCGGACAATAAGCGGATCGCAAGAGTTTAGCCGACGACATAGAATTTTCGTCGGCTAAACTTTTGGTCAAACAACGAAGTCATACCTCAAAACGCTTTAAAACGGAAATTAGTCTAGTTAGACAACGGTTTCTGGCCTGACCTTCAACAGATAATAGTTTCAAATGGATGAGACGCAACTAATCGTTTAAAAATTTTACTCAAAAATATTTACCGAACGTCAGGCTACCCATAGGAAAACGGAAGTAAAACACAGTTAACCGCAACATTCAGCACACTGATTTTGTCGGAATCTTGTCATTTTTCAACCGTAGACGTATTTCATTATTTCGGTCATATCTTATTTGACGACATATTTGCATTTGAAGAGTGTACGTATAGTAACTATTTGAAACTATACATTCACTTAAACACTTGGTAAACAAGTTAAAGAACATTAGTGCATATGTTCCGATTTTGAATGTAAAAGTTTGGAAAATCTATTCCAACCGTCAGATATCACCGTTAAGATTAAATACATGTATGAAAAAAATCCAACTACATCTGACAATGTTAAAGGCTCGATCGGGACGGTCAACCGGGTGAGTCAACCCTTTAAACGCTTAGAAATGGTAATTGGCCTGTCTAAATGATGTTTTTTGGCCTAACCTTCAACAGATAATAGTTTCAAATCGATGAGACGCAACTAATCGTATAAATTTTTTTCTCAAAATATTTACCAAACGTCAGGCTACCCATAGGAAAACGGAAGTAAAACACAGTTAACCGCAACATTCGGCACACAGATTTTGTCGGAATCTTGTCATTTTTCAACTGTAGACGTATTTCGTTATTTCTGTCATATCTTATTTCACGACTTTTTTCTGTTTGAAGGATGAAGCAATGGTTTATCGTTAGTGATAGAAAATGGAATGTGGTCATTTTTTGTATTTTTTTTTAAATCATAGCCGACGAGAGACAACCTCGTACTCGTCGGCTATTCTTTTGTTGTTTTCTGTCTAAAATAAAATATGTATTTTTCAATATTGTTATGGCCGACGAAATAATGCATTTTTCGTCGGCTATTATGAGTATAGCCGACGAAATAACGTGTTTTTCGTCGGCTATTATATGAAAAAGGTACAAAAAATCAGGAGGTTTACACCTCTCGTATTCCTATTTCCTGTTCATATATAACCAAAATTGAACATCAAGAAAACAGAAACCCAGCAGTCAACATATTTCAATTTTTTTTTAAGGGGTTTGGAACCCAGCTTAGCTGGGAGGCTCATCCCCACGCCCGTTCATTAGAAATTAGTGGATTACAAATGAAAAGATTACATCATCTAAATTACTTAATCCGTCGGATTGTAATCGGAATCATCGGATGAGTCTTCTTCGGTTTCTGAATTTCTCGATAGGGGTAATCTATGTCTTTCCTCACCACTAGAGTCCTCGTTAGTTTCTTCATTTGGATCAACATCAACAAGCAGTGGCTCTTCACGTCGAATTCACACCGGCGTGTCTAGGCGAATAAAAGAGGAGTCAGGAATACCGTTTGAGTTGGGCTCTTGATATGCGGTGCCAGCTTCCTCGTTCTCTTCAGCCACTCCAAGTGTAGACGCCCGGTAAATGTTGCGATGGTGGATAGTGTTGACTACTTTCCACGGGTCACCCTTGGCGAGATCATCAAGATAAAACACTTGTTTCACCCATGTGGCTAAAACGAACGGGTCGTCCTCATACCATGATGTACTAGTGTTCACAGAAGTTATGCCGTATTGATCGGTTTTCATACTCTGCGGCCGTGTGTCAAACCATCTACACTTGAAAAGGTGCACTTTCATGCCTTCCCCATAATGCAGTTCCACAACTGAATGGAGAATACCGTAATAGTTAACTCCATCATCCCCACCATGTGCCATAACCCCTGAATTTTGTGTTTTCAGTCTGAGGTCTCTCTCTTCACATAGAAATAACACACCATTCACCTTGCATGTCGCATAAACTTTTGAATAGACCGGCTTCATCGCCAGCAGTCTGAGTTCGTGCGACCAATTTGGGTGATTATTATTTTTAATAAGGTCCATTTGCAACCATCAGAATCAACTATAAATATGAATAATTATACACAATAATATATAAATACGTATAGAATAGTGTTAAAGTTACGTACCCAGCGGCCGAAATACTCTGTGAATGTCCAGTTGTGGTAATCGAGATCACCTCCTACTTGGTCACAGTTTAGATGCATGTTCTTCCAAAATTGAACTTCTGGACAGTTAATTAGTACACACCAATGTGCAATGGCTACCTCATAATCTTTCAACTTGTAGGAAACTGGCATGTTTCCACCGAGTACAACATCGTCGGAGAGTATGGAAAGATTGAACTGTGAAGGTACATCTTCAGGTATGCTTTCCTGTAACGCTCCTAAATACAGCTTCATGTAGGTGACGCACTCGTGCGCAATATATGCTTCAGCTATACATCCTTCAGGTGCGGATCTGTTTTGGACAAAATCACCATATTGTCTAAGTTGCCTATAAATCAAGTTTTTAAAGTGTTATGATAATACATTAACACTATATCACATATATTGATGAGGAAATTAACATAAGGTGTAAAATACGTACCTTTCCATCGGATACATCCAAGTGAAGTGCACAGGACCGGTAAGCAACAACTGCCGAGGAAGATGGATCATGAGGTGAGGCATGATGTCGAAAAAATTTGGAGGAAATATCATCTCAAATTTACACATGATATGAACGTACGATGTCTTGTTGCATTTCCCGGAGGTCAGATTTTCTCAGTTCCCGTGTGCATACCTTCTGGAAAAATCTTGCCAACGCTAATAACGGCTCCACAACGTGACGGGGAAGGAACGGTCGAATGAAAACAGGGAAGAGACGTTGTAGCAGGATATGATTGTCATGACTTTTCAACCCGTAAAGATTGTTGAATTGTCTGTTTACACACTTGGCTATATTTCCAGCAAAGCCGGAAGGATACTTGACCCGACTTATCCAATGGAAAATTTCTGATTTATGCTCAGGCTTGACGGTGTAAGGAGCTTGAGGCATTTTTCTCTCCCCTTGTTTCAACCATAGTTGTTTTCTGATATTCATGTTTTGCAGATCAGTGCGAGCCTTAGGACCGTCTTTCGTCTTCCCCTCCAAGTTCAGCGTTGTGCCCACCACACTTTCAGAAATATTTTTTTCTATGTGCATAACGTCTAGGAAGTGACGGATCAGCAACTCACACCAGTACGGGAGTTCCCACAATATGCTCTTATGTGTCCAGAATTTGTACTCCTCAGGCCTTTCAGGTATTTCCGCTACAATATCGGGATGATTGCTGAGGGGCCCAAAATCGTACTCATTAAGCACTGCTAAAATTTCTCTTCCCGTCCATCTTCTGGGGGGACCACCGTGTTCTTCGGTTCCATCAAATGCGGCGGACTCGTAACGCAAGTGGTGATCCGCCGGAAGGAACACACGATGACCCATTCTGCATATCTTGTTGCAATGAGGGGTGCTCCCATAATCGCTGAGGCACTCTGGACAAGCCTTGTATCCCCTAACAACGCTGCCCGACAACATCCCATAAGCAGGAAAATCACTGATGGTACCAATAACCATGGCATGTATCTGGAACGTCTCCTCCTTGTACTTGTCAAAAGTGGGATGACCAACGTCCCACAATACCTTAAGCTCTTCAATCAATGGTCTCATATACACATCGAGACATTTTCCTGGGTAACCAGGCCCCGGAATCAACAACGTCAACATATTATATTCCTTCTTCATGCACATCCACGGAGGAAGGTTGTAAGGTACCAAAACCACCGGCCATATACTGTATGAAAGACTCATGGTGCCGAAAGGGTTGAACCCGTCGGTTGAGAGCCCGAGCCTGACGTTTCTGACATCTGACGCAAAATGAGGAAACTCATTGTTTATATGCTTCGAAGCCGCTCCGTCAGAGATGTGTGTCATGATATCTGCGTCTCCCGCGTCCCGCTCACCGTGCCATCTCATAGCTTTTGCGGTGGTTTCTGACATGTACAACCGCTCAAGCCTATCTCTCAACGGAAAATACCGAAGTACTTTCACAGGTTTCCTATTGCCTGCTCCCGTCAACTTATATCGGTCAGACTGACATATCGGACATGCGTCAAGGCTAGCAAGGTCATTCCCTTCTGCATCTTTACCCCAGAAGAGAACGCAGTCAAATGCGCATGCATGGATCTTAATGTAGGAAAGCCCTAGATCTTTGAGGATACTTCGGACATTACGGTGATTGGTAGGATTAAGATGACCCTCCTCCAACAACGAAGAGGGGTCTGCATCACCTTACGATGATTGGTAGGATTAGAAGTGTACTGTAGATATTCATCCACTTGCCTGATAGTCGATTTTGTCTCGACTTTAATCCTCATTACCTCCATCACACTTTGAAGAACTGTCTTCTCAGAACTTGAAGACACAGGGGTCTGTTGCAATGCAATCAGTTTGTTGTACTTGTCAAAGGCAGCAGTGTTGACAACTTGTGGGAAGGGCAGCACCGGGTCATGCATATATTGTTCCCCACGTACACTGCTTTCAAAAGGAAACACGTCGTTAACGAATGTCATTGTTGGATCGTTGAATGTACTACTACTGCCCGCCTAAAAAAACTGCCCATGATCATGCGATCCATCTAATGATGGCTCACCGTGATATATCCAACGTTTGTACTTCGGCCAAAACCCATTACTCTTTAGGTGCTCCCATACTGTCCTAATCGGAAATCGACACATATCACTGCGACACTTACATTTCTTGCACGGGCAATAATGGTAATCATTCTCGTTTGCATTTTCCTCGACGAACTGCAAAAAAATCACAACTCCTGTAGTGTATCGTCGGTCATGCCTTGGAAGCGAAATCCAACTCTTATCCAGATCCATATATAGCCTCATAATAATATATATGTATAACTTTAATTAATAAGAAATTAATTAACACATACATATATATATATATATATAAATCCTTAATAATTAATTACATTACAATATATATTATTATCAACATCAATTCATATATATATACCATTAATTAACAACCATTATTTAAGTTACACTATATATCAACCATTATTTAAGTTAATTAATCACACTATATATCAACAACTATTAATTAACATATATATATATTATATATTTTAACACTAATTAAAATAACATCAAATTAAAACACATAATTAAACTAAAACTCAAAATCAACTCAACTAAAACTCAAAATCAACATATATACATACATTCTAACACTAAAACAACAACAAATTAAAAAAAAAAATCACTTAATAAATCAAAATCACTAAAACTCAAAATCAACTCAACTAAAACTCAAAATCAACATATATACATACATTCTAACACTAAAACAACAACAAAACAAAAAATCACTTACTAAATCAAAATCACTAAAACTCAAAATCAACTAAACTAAAACTCAAAATCAACATATATACACATTTACGTACCTATATATAGCTCCACAATGTAAGAAAGGACGGATTTCAACAATACCCACAGATTTTTCACTCTTTCTCCCGTTTCCCCCCCTTTTTTTTTAAATGAGCAGCTGCTGCCTAGATCTGAAAATATATTGACTTATAGAAATGTCAACTTCGTCGGCCATACTTCCAAAAATTTTCGTCGGCTAATGTTTCGGAGAAAGGCCGACGAAAATACAAATCGTCAACTGAAATATGAATATAGCCGACGATTTTTTGAAAATACCAACGAAAAAACGGTTTCGTCGGCTATGGTTAAACTATGGCCGACGATTTTTATTTTTCACCGACGAAAAATAAAATCGTCGGCTATTCCTTAGAATTACCGACGAAAATTTTAATTCGTCGGCCGTTTTTTTTTTCGTCGGGAAAACCCTTTTTTCTGGTAGTGACACCTTTCATAAGTAACCATATCAATTTATGTTTTCACTCAAGACACATTCAAGAAAATCAATACTCCATTGAATACGCCTGTAGAGTTTTAAATACTCTCTACGACGAACATATTCATCTCCAAAAAGAGATAGGAGTAGAAGAACTTGATCCTTCCAGACAAAGTATAGTTGAATTTCTAGATCATCTATCTAGAAATAAAACTTTTGAGAAAGCAACAAAACAACTCGAAAGAGTTAATCTTAAGATTAATCAACTCGGAGAAATACCAACAAGGTTATCAAAGCTTGAAGTCAAGATAGATTACCTTAAAGAAAAACAATATCTTTTAGATATTGAAAAGAAATTAGTAAGAATAGAGATTCTTGCTAACAATATCCATCAGCAAGCAGCAAAATTGAGAGAAACGCAAGAAAATTTGAAAAGACTTTTAGAAACTCTTATCTCCAAAATAAGATGAAGCAAAGAGTACAACAAAAAGTAAAACAAGAAGACATAAAGGTTATAAGTCTTTATCTTCCTACAGAAAAACTTGCTGAAAATGTAGAAGCAATAATACATCAGCAAAACTATAGCAATACATATCTTCAAGAAATCGGAAGAGATATAGAAGAACAGTTTCAAGAAGTAAATGCAAGAATCTCAAATCTATAAAAAAGTGTAGAAAAAATGAAAGAAAGTTCTCGCGTTGAAAGAATCAACGAAGAAATACTAGCACAGACCATGGCTAGCAAAATTATCATACATTCACCATAGGTAGAAAGCGAGTTTAAATTTAGCGAACTTAAATTACTCGAATGGAAAGTATCTAAAAGAGATATAAAAATGCTGAGTAGAATACTCAGTAAAAGACATGTTATACCACAACTCATAAATGCTCAAGAATTTGAGTATAATGAAATTGAATCTAGCGTAAGAGAAGCATCTGCTCCCAGATTCAGATTCAATGAGATTTACAAGAAATGATCTTTTAGCTTGGATTCTCATAGATTCAAGATATTAGAATTAACAGTTCCAACAACCGGTGGAGAAACAAATATCAGGTTAATCACCCAAAAGGAAGTGAGTGAAGCCTTCCAGAAAAAATATTCCTACATGCATATTGGTGCTGTTCAAGTATCAATAAAACTCTTAGCAAGAGACGAGATAGATTGTTCAGTCATGTGCATCTTACAGGATGGCAGAATAACTGAGTTCAAGAAGAGTCTGTTAGGAACAGTTGAAGCCTCAATATGCAACCAGGTTGCATACTTTAATGTTTTTCCAAACTTCACCACTCATCTGAGTGATGCAGCCCACTGTTTGAGATTGAGAATCAAATCAGATGGGATTACCATGAAGCAAGGTGTGATGACCCTGATCTAACCTGGCTAGGGAAGCTAGCAGGTAGACAGGTCACAAATCCCACATCACCCGGGAAAGAGTGGATGCTGTGCTTATATGTGCAGAGTTAGCTCAATACTTAAGGACGCGTTTTGGGGGCTCAATGGCTTCGGAGGGGATGGGAACTCCGAAGTTAAGCTTGCTGAGCTCAAAGCAATCCCAGAATGGGTGACCTACTGGAAAGTTGCTCGTGAGCCTCCAGAAATAAATCCGTGCGGGTCGGTGGGCTCAAAGTGGACAATATCCTTAGTATATGGGCTGGGCTGTTACAAATGGTATAAGAGCCTGTCTCCGGCCGAAAATATGCCGACGCGGACGTCGGACCCTAAGGGGAGTGGATTGTGATGACTCTGATCTGACCTGGCTAGGGAAGCTAGCAGGTAGACAGGTCACAAATCGCACATCACCCGGGGAAGAGTGGATGCTGTGCTTATATGTGCAGAGTTAGCTCAATACTTAAGGACGCGTTTTGGGGGCTCAATGGCTTCGGAGGGGATGTGAACTCCGAAGTTAAGCTTGCTGAGCTCAAAGCAATTCCAGGACGGGTGACCTACTGGAAAGTTGCTCGTGAGCCTCCAGAAATAAATCCGTGCGGGCCGGTGGGCTCAAAGCAGACAATATCCTAAGTATATGGGCTGGGCTGTTACACAAGGCATGATGGAATTAGCTGTGGATTATAGAATTTATCACAAGCTAATGAGTTCTAACGTAACGCCAAACACTAGATTCCTTAACAGCCCTGACATTACTACATCTGTCCTCACAAATCCGAGAAACAATTCTCAGAAAAACATGTCACCAAATGGCATGAAATAACATTCCCAAGGGAATGGAACTTAGCACCTCTTGAGAGACAAATACAAAACTCGAATGCATCTATATATGAATATATGAGAGGAAAAATAAGTCTTCAATTTCATAGGCATTCGTTTGCTAATTATGAACAGTCAAGCATTTCAGGAGCAGTTCCTGAAGAATCTTTCGAAGAAGAAGATTCAAAAAGACCTATAAGAATGCTCAAGATAGAAGGACTAAAAGAGCTATATGCACAAGCAGAGACTTGTGATTCCCTAGAAGGGTTAGAAGAAATTATAAAGAAAATTTGTTTAATCCAAACTGCAAAAAATAAAAGAAAAATACTGCCATATCAGGCTGCCACCGAAGAGTCAGGAACAACGTCCACGGAGGCAGAAACAAGTAATAACCAATCGGTACCCCAACAAGGGCATACTATCATCCAAAACATCGCTAATAATCCCACTAAGATTATTAGAGAAGAAAATATCAAACTTCCTAAAGAGCAAGCGCCTACAGAGAAGAGTGGAGAGAGAAGCTCTCAGAAGTACATTCCTACATAACCAAAATGGGGACAAGCAGTCTCCGAAAGAGGTGTCTATCTAAATCTAGATAGTGTAGGAGACAAAAGAAAAGCCATTGACGACTGGGTTGCAAGCTTAAAGCTAACCCAAGCGTTAATCCTGTCTAAATACGCCTATGAAGATGCTCATGCATATTATGAGTCGACCTTAACAGGAATAGCCCAGAAATTGTACAATTCATTTAAGAAAAGTTCTAAATGGGCTGATTGGGCAACCAAGCTAGCTCAGACTAATAATCCATTGGATTTTTCTATTCCCATATACGCACAATTCTGTGGAGATATAACGGGACATAGTGAGCAGTCTAAAGAAATAGCTAGAGCAAATATTCAAAAACTGAGCATTTGCAATATGAGATACTTTGAAGAGTATACCAATGAATTTCAGAATTATTTCTGCACAATCGGAGATTTAGAAAATGATGATCTTGTCAGAACATACTACAGAAAACTACCAGAACCCTAGAATAATGCTGTAGCACAATCCCTTGACGAGAACCCCCTCCAGTATTTTACTGTTGGAGGAATAGCAGAAAGAGTGAGAGATCTCTTTAAAAAGCAATGTACTGAAAACAAAAAATTGAGAACTGCCAAAAAACAACTCAGAGGAGTTGAGAACATGTGTCCAAAAATATTGGGTACTCCAACGCAGTGGGGATGCCATATCCACACTGATCGGAAAAATAAAAGCAAATTCAGAAACAAGAAATACAACCGTAATTTTACTTCTAAAAAGAAGTATAAGTTTAGAAAAAGTTTTGAACAAAACAAAGAAAAAGCATCTCCTACAAAGAGATTCTTTAGGAAAAAACAACCACCAAAGCAAAACTCTTCAAGAGATACAAAACCCTGCATATGTTGGCTTTGTAAAGCTGAATGGCATTAGCATAATGTCCTAAAAGAGAAAAAAGATCTTCTAAAGCTCTCATAGCAGAATATGATGAAGCTATAGAATATGCAAACCTAAAAGGTTTCAAAGTAGCCTATTCTGATGAAGAGAATGACTCAATATTTTCTCTTGAGTATTCATCAGAAAGCGATACAGAAAGCACTTCAGGAGATTCTGAAGAAGAAAATAGTTATCGCCCTATATTCATGTTAATCCAAAATTGGAAACAAGAAAACATTGATAGCATCAATGAGTTAGAATTTCTACCAAATCCAGCAACTTTTACCTGTGATTATTGTAACTGCTACCATAGTAACACAATACCTATGTATTGTGAAGAAATAGGAGAAACATATCATAAAGAGTGTTTCAAAGCAGAATTAAGAAGAAAAATAAAACAAAACGATGCACATACCTTGGTCGATCAAGAATATGATATATTTCAGGATCAAAACCAAAAGCAAGAGAAGGACCTCAAGAACAAGCAAGATCTCGAGGAACACCTCAAGAAAATGAAGTTTGTAACTTCATTAAGCCAGAAAGCAATAGAAACATCAGAAAGAGATTCTCCTCAAAGGAATGAAAAGAAAATCAATCATTTCATAGAAATTTCTGAAAATACAATACAACCAGTAAAACAGGTTCAGACGAGTACATACAACAACTACATCACTGTTGGCCTGAAATTTCCCAAGTATAAAAAGTATCATCTACATGCCTTTGTAGATAATAGTTCAGGATATAGTCTAGCAAAAAAGTATGCTATTCCTGAAGAATATTGGGAAAAGTCTAACAAACCTGTTACTGGAATTGGAATTGGAGATAATGAATTCCTAATGGATCATGTTGCTAGGAATGTCAGAGTTTCAATAGGAGGATGAACTTTTACTTTCCAAAGAATATGGCAAAGTGAAGCTCAATGAGCTGATATGCTAATAGCAAATGACTTCCTGCTTCAGCAAAAGATAGTGCAAACCCTCGAAATGATTGGGTTTGAAAAGAACAATAAGTTCTACTGGGAATCTAGACTACTTGATGCCGTCAGCATTGCAATTAAAGGATTCACAGAACAATATCAGAAGTCGCCAGCAAAGCGTGGTGATCATAAACCACCTTTTAAACTGGTTTTGCAACCCGTGTTGGCATTTCAAGAATACCAAGAAATCATACTAAATGAAGCAACGAGTTTAGAAGACTCAGAATTAAAGGTAGAACCTCAAGATTCATAAAGCTCTGATGGTGAAGAAGAATTCAACAAAGAGCACAATCTAAAAGTATACGTTAACAAGATAGAACAAAAGAAAGTTTCAAATCTTGTTGAAATAGAAAACTTACTGAAACCCATAATCAGTGAGAATCCCCAGCTATACTGGGAAAGAGACACAGTATATTGTCAGCTAAGAATGCACGATGCCAATGCAATATGCCATGTCAAAGCCATTCCTCATTATAGAGATGAAGATAGAAAGGAAATGGAAAGTCAAATTCAAGAATTGCTTGAAAAGAGACTAATTAGACCCTCAGATAGCCCTCATCATGCTCCAACATTCTTGGTTATAAACCATGCAGAGTAATTGAGAGGAAAAGCAAGAATGGTAATAGATTACAGAGATGTCAATAAGAAAACAGTCAAAGATGGTTATCAAATTGCACAAGTAAGAGTCCTTATCAATAGATTGAAAGGAGCCAAGATCTTCTCAAAGTTTGATGCAAAATCAGGCTTCTGGCAAGTTAAGATGCACCCTGATTCCATTGCCTTGACAACCTTTAGAACTCCACAGGGACACTACGAATGGCTAGTAATGTCATTTGGACTTAAACAAGCACCATTTATCTTTCAACGAAAGATGGATAACACTTTTAAGCCAAATTTAGATTTTTGCATAGTTTACATTGATGACATTCTTGTCTTCTCTAAAACTATGAACGAGCATCTGAGACATCTTGAGCAAATTTGCAAGCTTATGGTCCAAAAAGGAATTATCCTTGGACAAAAGAAAATTCATCTCATAAAAGGAGAAATAGATTTTCTTGGCATTCACGTCAAAGATGGAGAAATTCGTCTTCAAGAACATATTGTGAAGAAAATTAGCCAGTTCCCTGACAATATCCAAGATTCAAAATCTCTGAAGAGATTTTTGGGAGTTGTTAACTTTGCGAGAGATTTTATTCCTCAAGTGAGTGGCCTCACTGCTCTCCTGTCTCTAAAGACAAGCTCAAAAAAGAAATGGTCATTTACAACGGATGATAGCAACACCGTTAAGAAAATCAAAGAACTCACAAAGAACCTCTCTCATTTGCAGTTACCTGAAAAATGTGACTTAATTGTTTTGCAGACTGATGCAAATGATTATTATTGGGAATGAGTAGTTTTGACAATCACGCCAGATATGAATCAAGAAAAGATTTGTAAATTCTTGTCAGGAAAGTTCAATCCTGCATAATTGAATTACTTCACGGGAGATAAAAAAGTATTTGCCCTGATAAAATCTATTAAGGGTGCATAAGCTTTTTTAGGAAATAAGTTTCTGGTTAGAAATGATAACAAAAGAGTAAAAAGCTTCAAAAATTATAAGTTAACAGATGCAGCTGATAGAGGAAGAGTTCTTAGATGGCAAATGTTTTTATCTCAATATGAATATAATGTTGAAATGATTGCAGGAGACAAGAATTATTTACCTGACGGAGAAAGCCACACTTTGGGCTAAGAGAAAAATTAGTGCCTGATGACAGAGAATCAAAAACAAAAGAGAAAGCTATGTGGGAGAGATACAAGAGCAGAGATAAAACTGTAGGCCCTCTACATGATGGACCTGGATATCAGTACCTAGTGTCATATTCCCCTGCAGAATCAAGCAAAGCCTCAGAAATGATTCAACCAGACTCAGCAGGTTGGGAAGATTATCAAAACAACAAAACTCTTTTACATGATGAAATACAATATGCGAATTCAGAAGAGAGACAACTCTTAAGTGAGTTCTTACAGCACCCAAGAACTACGGTTACGAATGACCGATTCCAAAGAAAATCAGCAGGACCACCTCAAACATCAGAAGGAAGAGCCAAACCAACACATGACAGGCTAGCAGTCCTCAAAAGCAAACAACCAATTGTAACCGGAATGAAGAAAATCTGTAATCATCTGATGGGGATTTATGAAAGGCCAGTATTTAGAACAAGCAGAGTTTTACAGTTCAACCAAAATGGCATTATGGATAACATCCTAACTGCTTCGAGTGGAAAGAACGAAGCGCTTGTACTTCAAGCTCTTGAAGCTTTGACTGAAGAATTCTGCAGTTACGATTTGGAAGAAAAGAAAAAAGTTGTTTTCCTGAGAAAAATCTTGAGGTACTGTATCTTGAGAATCCAGAAAGTGCAAAGGTCCCTATATTAGTTTTATCAGAATTTGAATGGTTCCGTTTTCATAATCTCTTAGGAGATTTTAAGAACAGGAAAGAGCTCAAATCTACTCTATCAGTTATAATAGGTCCTTACTACGGGAGATATCTAGTTGATGTTCAAGCAGAACATCCGCAGAAGCACAAGCTTTGGATAATAGAAAATGGTTTTTTCCATAACCTTTGGACAAAAACTAATAAAGACTTAGAAGGTCTTCCAGAAATAATCTATGAAGCAGTCAAGAATGTTAGACCGGATGGATGTATTTTGAGATTGAAGTTCATTTCAACTCCTCTGGAATGGACAACTGAAGAAGGACGAGTGAGCTACATCTCTCCTTATCATTATGTCAGAATAATTCAAGGTCATACAAATAGAAATAATTCAGCATCAAGAAATGGTAAGCCAAACCAGAGCATCCCTTGGATGAAAGCAATGGCGATAATCAATATACAGAAATTGGTCCAGAAAGATCGTTCTACCACTCTTCTAGCAAGTGGAGAAAAAATAATGGTTACTAGCAATAACCATACCCCTCTAGAAAACTGTGATTTTTACAGGGCCTTAGAAAGGCGTGAAGTAGATGGGACATTAGCCACCACCACTTGGATAGAGAAATTAGAAGGAGAGCATAAGCACCAAAATCCTTATGACTCAGATATAGAATCTGAGTATGATGGTGTGGTAGCAGATGGTGGATATTCAGATTCGAGTGCCTCTTTCTGTGATGAGGAATTGCATAATATTATTGTTGACAGTAGCCACAGAGAGGCTACAGCAGGCCCGCAGACCCGCAGCAAGCGCACCAGGGCCCGGCCCAAGGGTCGGGACCAGATCACCAGCACCCGGCCTCGGGGCCTGGCACTCTATCTGCCTCCAGGAGCCCAGGGGCCGGGGGCGCCAGCCCGCCTAAGAGGGCTTCAGAAAGTATAAGCAGAAGGGAACCAGTCCCACATCGAAGAGTAAGGCCAGTCCTTACTCCCAACCACCTATATATGGGCCCCAATTACCTTCTTTATGAGGTAACTCGTCTCTCTTCCCGCTTACATACGTGCCTTAGTTATATACATTCCAACTATACTAACTTAGGCATCGGAGAGGTGAAGGCCGGCCCGCCCGGTATTCTCCTTAGTGAGCAGGATTGCAGGAGATAGAGGTGGATTCATCAAGTATCTACTAGACCCCCGGGTTTAGGCAGAAACAATTATCAACCAAATGGAATGCTGAGTAGTTGCCGATGCATTGCGACAAGCAACTTTATGTAAGATAATAAATAAGTGGTTGCCGATGCATAGCGACAAATAACTTTTAGAAAAGTTAAGAAATAAATGGTCGCCGACAGAAGCAGACAAAATTCAAAAGGAGAAAAAGATAAAATCTTATCAGCATTAAGATTCTTCTAGTCTCCTTTTTCTTAAGGCGTTTTAAATTTAGTTTGGGGTCCGGCTTCTATAAAAGGGAAGGACGCTCCCATTTGAAGGCATTCGAGAAGGGAGCGAGCAGAGCACAAAGAGAAAGAGTATCAGAAAGACTGAAAGAGTGTTTTCAGAGAATTGTGAGTGTCTGTAAAATAGAGTGAGTAGAAGATAAGAGAGTAGTGTCTGGAGGTACTGTATCCAGTTAGTAGTCCGTTGTGGTTTCCTTTATTTCCAAGTAAGTTTGTGCTTTAATTTCAATAATGAGTAGCTAAACAGCTTTTAGCTGTTTACCCAAGAGTGAGGCTCTGGGTTATGTATATGTATGTATGTTTGAATAAATGATTTTCAGCTGGTGTTTCCCATATCCGTCGAAGTTTCAATCTATTTTAAAACTTTCTCAAACCCCAGGTGACGGACTACAGCCTAAGAGTGGTCTTTGAGATTACTTGTTTGTCTATATTTTTCACTTCTCAAACCCCAGGTGGAGGATTACCTCCTAGGAGTGGTATTTGAGATAGTTTTTTTTTAGCTGAAACTGTTACTATGCTAGAACAACTGTTACTAGAACTTAAGTATTTCCCTATAATAAGACAGCAGTGATACCGCCAGGATAATAACTCTAAGACAAGAGGTCGTTAGGTGAAGATTGCCATGTTGAAGGCTTGTCCTTAAACTTAGGGAGTGTTACTAAGGTCTAGTGCTACTGAGGTATTGTTAAAAAAAAAAAAAAAGGTCTACTGTTTAGTGTCTTTAGTTGTAATAAGTGAAATATGGGTGAGTTTTCTGTATATTCAAATTTGGTCGGGTACTGTTTAGTAAATGACCCTAACTTTTACTAGTGGTTTGAGGTTTCTGGGGATCGTATACAGAGTGAACATATGTTCTGGGTTTTGTTCATTTATGAATTATGATGGTTCTTCATCGACTTTTATATTAACTGCTTCTGATGATGCTTCCCTTTTCAACATTCAAACTAATAAAAGTTTTAAAAAACTCATCTTAATTATGGAAGTATGAGAATCCGATGAACGTTTGAAAGTAACCAAAACTCCAAGAGTACAACTCAAGCAAACAAAGAAAAATCCAGCCTACACTTGAGAAATAATAGAGGCATCAAAGTCCTAAAAAAATAATAATAATAGAGGCATCAAAGCTATCACTCCTATAAGAGTATCAGCTATGCAATAGAGTAAATCAAACCAAATAATATATATATACAGATACATAATTTGTTCAAGGATAGGCCATTCCCTCAGTCCAAAATCAGCTTTATCAACAATCAATATTAGTTGAAAAACTTGTACCAAATTTGGGTCCTTTAACAATACATAGTCGTGATGTATATGTCCTTCCAACTTTATACAAAACCAGCTTAACTTGAGCTTTAGTCAAACAAAATCCAATCTTGAGTTATCTTGGTAGAACATTTCAATGGGGTTGGGGCATGCAGGCTTCCAACCCCCAATTCAAAACTCTGCCATTTTGTAGCCACCGAGACAGAGTTGCTATTCTTGCTGAATGGATTAGAGTTTCTTGCTTTTAGATTGTCGAGTGTGTCAACGAAACTCTGTATACGACGAACCTATCACAAAAAATACACATTGTGATTCTCCATTGATCTATATAAAATCCTATCAGCTTCTGAAATGAAATCTCAAGTAGTCACTTCTAAGGCTCATGCAGACAATCTTCAAGATGCAAGTGGTCTATGCTTGTAAAAGCTTTGAGTCATTGCAAATAACTCTCCCATTTTCCAGTTTTAAACCACCTATGTCATGAGCTAACTATATTGCTAATTTCATACACTTGGAATCTAATTATAACATGATGTTAAAGTTTTAAAGAATAAAAAAGATCACCAACCTCTACCCGCCTCTGTACTTTTGCTTCTCCATCTGCCTCGATGGAATCCAATTTGAGCAACTCCACCATGAGCAACTCTGTTAAGACCACAATCTCCTTATCTGCGATCTTAGTACCATTGCAGAGTGTTGTCTCCATATCTTTAATCTACAGTTATAAAAAAATTTATTAATGAGCTTATTGGATGCCACACACAAAAAGAACTTAGTCAAACAGCAGATTGCAACCTTTTGAGAGAGCTTGTCAACTTGTGCTCTAATTTTGGCAACCTCTTCACAGGCTTTCAGTATACCTTGATTTTTGTTCATTTCCTCAAGCTTCTTCTCTTTGCTAGCTGGGTCTTCCAATAACATAATCTTAGACATATCTTTTACACCTGCGATGTGCAAACATTCAACATCATCCTTCTCTTTTCCTCTATACAACAACCTTTGCGCCTTTGGCTCTAAGCCAGTCTCAATTGCCAGAACTCTCTTCAGATCGCCTTCATTAAACCAAAATTAAACATAAGTAACGGAATGCTTAATGAATAATGAGAAACCACAAGTATCACAGTCTATCCAATTACATAACATCCAAGATGCCAAGTCCAACACAAGAAAAGGCAAACAAAAGAACAAAGTTAGAAAAGAAAATGTGTATCAGAATCCAGAAATGATACATGCTTTTATAATTAAAATAAAAACAAAGAAAAGAAAAGGATGATTTGAAAAATCAAGAACCAATCTTTAAAGAACCCTGTTCCTACATTGTAATGTATAGACATATCTAAATGAAACTAACCATGCATGCATACAAATTCCTGATTCAAGAACTCCAGTTTTACCTTTGATTAATTTATGAAGTACAGCAATGCTCGTACTAAGAAACATTCAAGTATTAAATGATAAAAGCAACTATGTTGGCTTCAGATTTTCCATCAGCGAAACAAAAATAACCCAAATTGAACACAGGGATTACTTGATCCAAAAATTCAGGAATGCCTACAATTATGAGGGGAAAAAAAGCCAGAAAGTAAAGAATGAGATGATTACCAAAAGTTGATCGAGAATGTACAGTGACATCGTGGTAATAAGAATCATGAGAAACTTTGATCTTGATCATAGGCCCAGAAGAGGCATCGCCAGTGTCTCGTTTTTGGACAAGCATGCCACCGGGTCTGAGCTCCCAAACGATCTGCCTATTATTATACCCTTCCTTTTCCACACCGCATTTCGATCGTTTTCTCATTCTCTACCTAATATAATGTCTGAAAATCATAAAAAGAAATGGAATTGGGGAATGGGAAAAGGTGGAGTTGGTTGAGAGAAAAGGATCGGTAATGGGTTTGAGGCTAGAGTAAGCAAAAGAAAAGAGAGTTCAGGACAGGGACACCTCCAAACAGAGACACACCAGAGCTTAGCGGTTGGTCGGTACAAGTTGGTAAAAGATAAACTGCCTAGTGCCTACAGCTCGAACTTGCACCCGTGCCACTAGAGTAAGTGAGCCTTTTTCAAATTATGGGCATTTCGAAGACCTTAGAATTGGGTTTGGCAATATCAACTTATGTACGGACTCTGGATGGGGGTTTGTAGCAAGAACAAATTAAGGGTGTTTCTCTTTACACCCAAGCAATCAACGACCAGTAATTGATCGCTGTTAATTGAAACCCCCCCTCCGGAGCACATTTCCCTTAACAGGGGGCGGCGCAAGGGGTTTCTCTGCTAATTGGAGGTTGGGTGCGCAGAACACATTTCTATACGGGCGGCCTGGGATTCTGTTTTGGTTTGGGTTGGCTTGTGTGAGTGTTATGGCCAATTCACTATTGGGTTATGTAGCTTTATAAATCCATATTGAGATCCAACAAGTTTATACATTAAACAACTAGGTTGTGGTTCGTCTTTGAAATTAGGGACCGAATTCATGACTGATGACTCTTATTCTCGAGAGTTCATCTATTAACGCCCAAGTTTTTCACGCTCTTGGTCGTCAATGTTCTTTCAGGAACCTTGCGTCGATTTATTATGGGAAATTCCCTTAAATCTCGTTTGGGTTATGGATGGGAAATGAAAGTGAAAGTTTCATTTAAGGTAAAATGTATTTCCTTTTTCCATGTAAAGTGAAATGAAAATTTTCTAAGAACATAATACATGCATAACAAAACTCGTATGTACTAGAAAGTCAGTTGTTTCGCTCTGTACGTACTAGGGGTTTCTCTAGTAGCAAAATTGATCGAGAGTTGATGATCAAGAGATGGTGGCGGTTTCAAGCTGGTTGTCTTTGGTGGACAGGGAGGAGCCAATGATCTTTATGAGGGGCAGTTATCCCTATTTTTACATGTGTAGAAGGTTCCTCTCCTTGAACAAACTTATCGTGATTTCGGTGCTTACGGCGGCGGTCACAAGGATTTGGAGTCTCAAGGAGAGGATTCTGATTCAAGAGGAGGAGTTTGAGATATTCATTTTTAGTTTAAAAAACGGAGGAGATGGATCAGTTCCTTAAAAGCGAGCTGTGGTATTACAATAGCTCATTGCTAGTGGACAACGACTGTAGAATATTTTAGGATAGTTACTTTCTTTGTATGTATAGGTAAATTAATTAGTGTAATCTTAGAATATATTTTCCTTGTAAATGTAGCTTTGTATCCCTATATATACATCCTCTACCGAGAAGAATAGATAATTGAAGCATTAAACTCAAGTTCTATTATTATTTTCTACTTGGCATCAAAGCCAGCACAAAACAAAAACCACAAACCCTACCATCACATTTTTTTTTCCGCTGTAAATCTCACAACAACAAATCCCACAAGAAGCACACACACCAAAACCCAAATAGCATATTCACACAGCATACACAAACCCACAAAAGCAAAAAGGAGTTGTTACACCACGTGCAAGGAAGCCAGCCGAGCCGACGACCCAGCCAAGCCGCCGAAGCTCTGCGTTTCCTGCTCCAAAGCAAAGTTTGCTGCTCCTTGTCCCCTTCCCGCCAATTTTCTCTGCTCTGCGTTTCCTGCCTGCACCAGACCAGCCCAGTCGGCGGGACCCACCACTGCTGCCCTTGTCCCCTTTGTCTCAGACTGACGCAGCCGGCCCATCAACAATCTTTTTGAATAGAACACAATTTTCCAATGGAAACCGAAATTAATAATTACCACACCACTACATCATACTGCTCTCAAGACCAACCAAGTTTGTATGCAAACACAAAATGCCTGCTTTGTGGATATTATCGTCATAACAAACAACGGTGTTTTGAAGTAACTGGATACCCGGTTTGGTGGGATTTCACCAAGCGACCTCGCAAAAATCACACAACAGTTGTCATGCCTACTACAGAGGACAAGCATTCATCTCATGCCTCCACTAATGTAGCACAGTCAAATGTGAACGGTCAGACTATTTTGAATAATACTTGGATCACTGATACAGGAGCATCGGATCACATAACAAATGACCATAGTCTCTTGACCAGAGTTAAACCTTCCTCCCAACATGTTGTGTCTACCGCTGATGGTACCCCAACTCCAGTTATTGGAGAAGTTTCTGTCATCTTATCTGATACCTTAACCCTGGAATCTGTCTTAGTTGTTCCATCACTAGCATATAATCTCATGTCCATTGGTCAGATCATTCGAGCCCTTGCATGTATCGTTACCTTCTTTCCATCATTCTGTGTGTTTCAAGACATTCTGACCCGGCAAATCCTTCGTTATGGTGTACGTAGAGGAAAATTATATTATCTGGATCTAACAGAGACTGGAGAAAAACATAAACATCTTTTGGGGCAAGCTAATCAGGTTCATGGAGTATTGAGTGATCCAGAAGCTGTGTGACTTTGGCATCAGCGCCTAGGCCACCTCAACTTCCATTATCTCAAGAAGTTACAACCTCAGTTATTTTCTGGTGTCAACACTTCAGATTTCCATGTGACACTTGTGAACTGGCCAAGAGTCACCGTGTTTCATATTCACCAAGTCTTCACAAAAGTCTGGTTCCCTTCATAAAGATCCACTCTGATATATGGGGCCCTGCGAAAATCCCTTCACTATGTGGCGCTCGTTATTTCGTCACATTTATTGATGACTGCACCCGAATGACTTGGGTGTCTCTCTTGAAGAACAAAAGCGACGTTTGTTCCAGGTTCAAAGAATTTCACAAGATGGTGTCTACACAATATCAACAGACCATTCGTGTTTTCCAATCTGATAATGGTGGAGAATATGTTAATGGCCTTATGCAAGAGTTCACACAATTTCATGGAATTCAACATCAAACTTCAAATTCTTATACTTCTCAGCAAAATGGATTGGCAGAATGGAAGAATCGGCAGTTACTTGAAGTTGTTCGTGCCTCGTTGTTTGGCATGAATGTGCCTCGTGAATATTGGGGAGAAGATATGAAGTCTGCTGCATATCTCATCAATCGTACTCCTTCTCTGGTGATTGAGTTTCAAAACCCTCATAAACAACTTCACGCGCTTCTTTCAGTTCCATCAATGCTCAACTTAGAGCCGCGTGTATTTGGCTGCACAGTGTATGTTCATATTCCCAAGCCTCTGTTTGGGCCGAAACTGACATTTGGCTGAGACTATGGCTCGAGGCCCATGAGGTTATTTAGTAAAGGATAATCCGATATACATTTAATCTTTTCCTTCTTGGAAAGGATTTGGGGTTCCTTTAAGAATCCGAAAAGGGGTTGGTTTATGGTAATTGAATCCTGATCGATCTCCAAATCTATTATGCTACTTGATACGCAAGTATTGGGGTTTGACATCCTCTATATAAAGAGCTCTTGTACAACGTAAAAGAGATCCCCGATCAATCAAACAAACACACAAGCTTTTGCTCATCGCAATCCTTGCAAAGCCTCTCCGGAGCATCTTACGCGCACAGCCTCCACAAACTGCAAACAACCACCCTCCAACCCCTCTGCAACCTTACGCCCGCCACCAGTCGTTGTATCATTGCACGGTTGTCGAAGTGTGCCTTGCATTTGTGTCGACCGTCGCTGAGACCTATCTCTTCCAGCATATCCGCACATCGTAGTCGCAACTTGTCACCATACGTATAAAGTCGCACCTCGCCGCCATACGTACAGAGTCGCTCGCTCGCTTCGTGTCCGCATTCGCTGAAGCACCCAGTGTCAGTCGCTACGCCGTAGCCAATCGAGTCGTTACTCTGGTAACAAATCTCCACTCAATCTGCAATAGGTTGGAAGACAAACCATTCAATCTGCAATAGGTTGGAAAAGGATCGTTTTCCGCGGTCTTGAATTATTGCTCTGCTTTGCGTCTCAGGATCAAAGTAAGATTACTCGATCTGCCATAGGTTGAGAGAAAAATCCTAATATACTCTTATTAGGTCTTGTTCGAGCCTCTTACGCCGGCCTTGTCAACGCCCGCGTAATAGTTGTTTGATCAGGAAGTTAGGAATTGGGAGCAGACAGACACGCTAGCCAGAGAAGTACGCTCGCCAGAAGTACGCACGTCAGAGGTCGTCCGCATCGAAGTTGTACCTAACTCAAAGGTACTGGCACGCTCACACACATCACAACAGGACTGAGATTGACGTCTGTCACCCCACGTGTTGACCGTCCGCCGGATACTAATTCCGAACACAAACATTTTGACACGCCCAGTGGGACCAGTGTCAAGATTGCGGGATCTAATCCTTATCGGCGAATCATGCATTCTTGTAATAAACCAGAACACAGGTTGTTCGCTAGACACAACTCTTCCGACTGTAGAGGTTTATCAGAGATAGAAGTAGTCCTCAAGTATGGAGGTGTTGCGACCAACATTGAGGATCTTGATGAGGTCGTCGATGTTGGCACAGGAGTTCCTGAAATTACAGCGACTGCTGACAGCCAGGAGGAACCCGCCAGCCTTCTAACTAAGAATATGGCTGATGCCTCAGAATCTTTAGGGGTTTCTGAGAAGGATGGTGCAGTCATCTCCCGAAGATGTAATGGAATCTTTGAACCTAGTATTGGCAAAGTCAGAAAAGACAGATGACGTCCTTCAAAGGATCGAAGCTACTTTGGCTGAGCTAAGGACAGAACAGACTGGGAGTTTAGTCAGCATGAAGTGGTTGATGCAACAGCAGGATAAACTCGCCAACCGGATGGCTGCCCATGCTAAGGACTTCAATGAGAAAGTAAAAGCTCAGCAGGATCAGAAACTAAAACCTCAGCTGCTATTGAGCAGTTATCACTACTGTTCGAACAGAGGTTGGACTTTGAGTTTCAGGAGTCGGAGGAGCCGAACCAACAGAAGGTGATCGAAAAAAGGCAAGGAAGGGGTTCTTCCAGTACGACGAGGCCTCCTAATCAGTCTCGCACAAATGGAGGTGTGGACTCTTCTGAAGCTACAAAACGGAGAAGAGGAGGTGGAGGATGGTTTAATGTCCTTCCATCTGATGATGAAGAAGCCGACAAGCCAGAAAAGGAGGAAGGCTTAGTTCTAACTGTCGACGATGTGAATCGGCTGTTTGAAGAAAGAATGAGGGTTATGCATGGTTTGCCAGATACAAACCGAACTTATGCTAATCCGTTTACCTCAGAGGTGAATGCGCTTCCTTGGCCACTGAACTTTAAGTACATCTGGTTCACCCAATTCTCTAGAGATTCCTCAGAAGATGCTGAGACTCATATCACTCGCTTTAACAACGAGTGTGGTCCCTATGCGAACAATCCCATACTCAAGCTGTGAGTGTTCGGTACATCGTTAACAGGGTCGGCATTGGTATGGTACAAGGATTTAGCTCCAGGTTCGGTTCCAGACTGGAGGGCTATGGAAATCTTGTTTAACACCATGTTTGGGGTAGTTGAAGCCAAGGTTACTGTGAAAATCTTAGCCGGAATAGAACAACAACCTGGCGAGTCAGCCATGGATTTTCTGAAACGCTTCAAGCTACTGATAACCAAGTGCAAGGATAAGCTCCCAGAGGACACTATAGTCGATTTAGCTATTGCTGGGTTAGAAGAGGAAGTCCAAGCTGACTTTCAGCAAGTATATGTTGCCAATATGGCCGATCTGACCAATAGGTTGGCCAATCAGCAACATTGGGTTGATCGAATGAAGGAGAAGAGGGAAAGAAAGAAGGGCATCCCTATGTCCTATTACCCTGATTCTCTGAAGCCCAAAGTCGATGTTCATTCTGGCTCAAAGACAGTTGCAACTGTAAACACCGAGTCATCTCCAAACCTGGCTTGGGTTGAGGAGGAAAAGGATGAAGGGATTGCGGTTGTAGAAGTGGTCGGTCACCAACAACTACAATCAAAGAATTTGAGAATGGCCAAGGAGCCAATCAAGATTACGACTTCTGTGCCAACTAAGTCTGCCTTTGAGACATATACTTATAACGCTTATAAGGCTCCAGAGATCTTTCAAGAGCTATTCAACCTCGGCCGGCTTAAACATGATGGAGGTTTCATTCCCAAACCCGACTACATAGTGGGTAAGAAGTATTGTAGCTACCATAACATGAATAACCATTATACTAAAGATTGTGTCAAGCTCAAGGATCAGATCCAGATATGGATTAATGATAATGTCATGAAGATAGATACTCTGAAGGAACCTACTTGGACAGAAACTAAGTCGTTCCACCAGGTGAACACGATTGATTTTGTATCCAATCCATGTCAACAATTCAAACCTGGCAAATACATCTCCAAATTTGCACATTACACATACGATGCAAATAGGGCCCCCGAGATTTGGGAGGTCTTGATCCAGCAAGGTGGGGTCAAGCTTGTTAGCACTTGCGTACCACAAAAGGGAATATGGCCAAGCAAATCCTACTGAGGTCTTGATCCAGCAAGGTGGAGGTACCTCTTAATCCAACTAGGAACATGCAAAAGAGGTATGGCAGGGCAAAAAGAACTCTGGATGCTTTGGCCACGGGGGAGTTGATCCCATCAGAGCTTTCAGTCACGATTAGACATATACGGGATACCTATAGGCGGTATAGAGCTAAAACATATGTTGATACTCGCCGAGCACGAAGTAGTCAAGTTTCGCCGCCTCGCAGGAGTAGTGCTCATGAGAGGCTTTCGGAGCCGGATCAAGCAGCGGGTGCACCACGGCAATCACCAAGGAGGAAACTAGATTACTCCCCAGAAAGACATCATATTAGGACCGCGGCGTCTGACAAAGCAAATCCTCAATCTAGAGAGAAGATCTTAGAGGTTAGAGGAAATAAAAACGCCAAGGAAAGCATTTGCCAAGGAATTCGGGCTCGCGAAAGCAGAACTGACCAAGCCTATTACAATATTGGCTTGGTCAAAATCATCGGGTGTTCCTCCCGGAATGTCTTTGCCTCAGTATGTAGCGCAAAAGCTAGGTGTTGATCCACCTTCGAGAAAAGCGGAGGGTGAGTCCAGATCCCTGCCTTCAAACATGGAGGTGGACAAAGATCTACCAGAAGCGGATGATGACGAGCATATGGATGAAGATGACGATATCGTGGATTGCAACATGGTCTCATTAGATCTAGTGGTGTTAGATTGTCATATGGCTTTCATTTTATCTTCTGATTATGCCGTACCAACACCCATTCCTACTTCTCAATTTATCCAAGAGGAAGGGAAGGACAGGCTAGTATACCTCATACAAGAACCTCAAGATGAGGCAATGGCGAGCACGGACGACAAAGGATCTCAATCCACCAATGAACCTCTAAGGAAGTTGGCTGAGCATTCACAGCTAAATGTGGTGTTCCCAAAACCTACATTCGCCATGTCTCAACACCTCAAGCCGTTGTATGTGTTAGCAGAGGTGGCGGGTCTCAAAGTTAACAAGATTCTCATCGACACATGAGCCGCGGTGAGCGTTATCACACTTAGTACCATGGAGAAGCTTCAGATTTCTGAAGAGAAGATTATAGGTACCACTGTGAAGGTTAGAGGCTTCGCTGGTGCAGTCACACCAACCAATGGTATCTTGATGCTCAAGGTAAAACTCGGGCCCTCTGACGCTTTTCAAGAGTTCATTGTCACAGAAACAGCTAGTGCCCCATATAGCATGATCTTGGGGAGAGACTGGATTCACAAAACACTTTCTGTCCCATCATCACTGCATCAAGAGATGCTCATGTGGGATCCAGTAGCTGACATTCCGGTATTGGTCAAGGCGGATGACCGCCCTTATACAATAGCTGCTTTTTCGCTTGAGGCAGACTACTATTATAGTTCCATAAAGCCTCTCAAGGTTGAGGATGTGGACGACACAGGCCATCCAATTGGGGTGACCTCGAATGATCTGGCTCGATGGAGATTGACACAAGCCAAATCAGACAGTTCCAGGCCTAGCTCCATCAATTTCTTATCAAATAATATCAATGAGTGGCAACCTCACAGTGGAGGAAGCGGAAGCCCTTGCTTCTATGATGCAGCGTTGTGCTGTTTTTAGAGAGGAGCAATTGGCATGGGAAGCAGTCGCTCTAGTTGAGTTTATCGATGAAGACGAAACAGCGATTCTAGACGAGGTGGAAGCTATACAACCGGCCCCAGCAGCATTAGATGATACTCCACCTAAAGTACATGATCCAGTGGAAAGAGTTAATCTCGGCACCAATGAAGAACCTATGGAGGTTGGGATCAGTCAGTATTTAGAACCAGAATTAAGACAGCGACTAATTGAGTTGCTGCAAGAATTTAAAGACTGCTTTGCCGAAAAGTATCAAGATATGCCAGGACTATCAAGAGAATTGGTTTGCCATCGGATACCTATCAAGGAGGGATTTAGACTAGTCAAACAGGCGCAAAGGCGGATGAATGTTGAGACTGTCCTGGCGGTTAAAAAGGAGGTTCAGAGCATGCTTGACGCGAACATTGTCAGGCCAGCACAATATTCATAATGGCTGGCGAACGTGGTTCCTATCAAGAAAAAGAATGGCAAGATCAGAGTCTGCGTAGATTATAGAGATCTCAATGCGGCTTCACCAAAGGATATTTACCCAATGCATATTGCTGATATGCTGGTAGATGCGGTGGCAGGACACGAGATGTTATCTTTCATGGATGGGACGGCTGGATATCACCAAATTCCAATTTATGAGCCTGATATCCCCAAAACTGTTTTTCGTTGTCCTGGTTTTACAGGAGCTTTTGAGTATCTCAGTATGCCCTTCGGTCTCACCAATGCAGGAGCAACCTATCAACGTGCTATGAATCTCATTTTCCATGATATCTTAGGAGGTATTTTGGAAGTGTATATTGATGATGTTGTGGTGAAATCAAAACTGAAGAAGGACCACATTACTCACCTTCGAGACGTATTCATCAGAATGCGAAGGCACCAACTTAGAATGAATCCAGCTAAATGTATATTTGGGGTTCGTGCAGGAGACTTCCTGGGGTTTATGGTACATGAACGGGGTATTGAGGTGTCTGGAGATAAGGCACAAGCTGTCTTAGAGGCACCACCATCTAGGAATAAGAAGGAGCTTCAGAGCTTACTAGGCAAGATCAATTTCCTTAGAAGATTCATATCCAACTAAGCTGGAAAGATTGTTCCGTTTTCATCTCTTTTGAAACTCAAAGACGGGGAGCACTTCATATGGGGACCTGAGCATCAAGCTGCATTCAATAAGATTAAGGAATGTCTGGCGAGCCCGCCAGTATTACGACCTCCTTTACCAGGGATCCCACTTAAATTATACATTTCTGCTTCCAGCAATTCTATTGCAGGGTTGTTAGCTCAAGATGAAACAACCGGGGAAGGAAAGAGAATCGAGTACGCGGTTTATTACCTTAGTAGGACCTTGTTAGACGCAGAAACTCGGTACACGCCAATAGAGAGGTTATGCTTGGCACTGTATTTTGCCGGTATCAAACTTCGTCATTATATGCTTTCTTTCACCACCATTGTGGTGGCTCAGACTGACTTGGTAAAATATATGCTTACCAGACCTATTATGAGAGGTAGGGTTGGCAAGTGGATCTTGGCCCTATCTGAATTTTCATTACAATATGCACCTTTGAAGGCAATGACTGGACATGCGGTTGCTGATTTCTTGCTCCATCATCCTCTTGAGGAGGAGATTCCTGAACAAAGTTGGTCTGTAGCCATGATCAGGACTCAACCTTGGGTGCTATACTTTGATGGGAGTAGTACTGATTCTTTGGCAGGTGCAGGTATTTCTATACAAGGTCCAACTGGGATCATACACTCATATTCTTTTCAATTAGAATGGAGTTGTACCAACAACCAAGCAGAATATGAGGCGTTGATTATTGGTCTAGTGTTATTGTTGGATATGGATGCTAAGGAAGTTGAAGTCTATGTTGATTCTCTATTGGTCATCAACCAGCTTTCTGGAGCTTACAAATGTCTTTCTTTCTACCTAGTACATTATTGGGAACGAGCATCAGAATTACTTGAGCAGTTTGCCGATGTGGTGCTTGATTACATCCCTTGCGAGCAGAACTTTGCAGCTAATGAGTTAGCACAATTGGCGACATGCATTATTCTGGCTTATGGTGCTACGGAAAGAATCTTGAAGGTGGAACGCATAACTTTACCATCTTTTGCCGTTCGTCGAGAAGAACGCGGTGAATGGTTGGTTGCTACAGTGGAACCAATTGATACAGATTGGCGACAACCAATCATCCAATACTTACAAAATCCATCTGCACCGTCCGAAAGACGGATTAGGTACTTGGCCACTAATTACTTACTTAAGGGAGGCGAGTTACTTCGCAGAGGTGAAGACGGCATTGACCTTCGGTGTGTCTATGGGACAGAAGCCAAGAGGCTTATACGAGAGGTACACCTTGGCGTTTGTGGTTCGCATCAAAGCGGACCAAAGATGAGGTGGCTCATTCGTAGATACGGATATTATTGGCCATCTATTCTTAAAGACTGTATCAGTTTTGCACGAGGTTGCATCGATTGTCAAGTTCATGGGCCAGTCCAAAGAATTCATAACATCCCTATGCAACCTATTATCAAGCCTTGGCCCGCCAGAGGATGGGCACTGGATTTTGTCGGAGAGATACACCCTAACTCTTCCCTCCAACATAAGTATCTGTTAATTGGTACGGATTTCTTTACTAAATGGGTTGAAGCAGTGCCTGTCCGGAATTGTGACGCCGTAACAGTCATCTGATTTATCTTTCAGAATATCATTTGTAGATATGGTAATCCTGAATGTCTAGTGGCGGACAGGGGGGCAGCTTCTATGGCAGAGAAGACTCAAGAGTTTTTTGCACGGATATGGTGTTCAGTTTCTCCATTCCTCCCTATATTATGCTCAATCCAATGACCAGGTGGAGGCTAGCAACAAGGTGATTATCTCTATTATTAAGCGCATGTTGGAAGATAATCAGAGGGCATGGCATACTTAATTAGACAACACTCTGTGGGCATATCGTACATCCAAAAGAACTCCTACGGGAACTACACCATATGCGTTAATGTATGGCCATGATGCAGTCTTACCTTTGGAAATTATTGTGCAATCTCTTCGAGTCCAAGAGTAGCATCAGTTAATTGGTGATGACTACGTCCAAGCTATGTTCCAGGAGCATGAAGACCTTGATGACAGACGTTTGGAAGCTCTGGATAGTATAATCGTGGAAAAGAAGAAGGTCGCGAGAGCTTATGATAAACGAACTAAGGGCAAGTCTTATGGCGAGGGCGATCTAGTCTGGAAAGTCATACTTCCCTTTGACGAACGCGATACAGGTCGTGGTAAGTGGTCTCCTAAATGGGAGGGTCCTTTTATTATTCACCGAATCATCGGCAAGGGTGCTTATCAACTCAGAGACATCGATGGCGACATTCACACAAATCCTATTAATGGTCGCCATCTCAAGAAATATTTTCCTAGCGTCTGGGAATACGAAGAACCGCTCGCCATGGTTGAGGCTGGGGGTCATTCTTTTCCTTAAAACTTTACTCGCTTGGGGGGGGCAACCAGACTTAATTTTCTTGGCTTCCTTTCATTTTGTATTTCCATATTCGCTTCAGCCAATGAAAACTGGGGGGCAACATAGGGCAATATCAGTGCAGGCCGTCCGCCAGAAGCCAGAAGCCATAAGATTGAAGTGATTCAACTATCCAGGAATTTTCGAATTTTTTGTGAAACTGAAAGAGTTTCATGGAGGTTTGTTAATCCCGAATTCAACCCTAGGACCAATAAATGTGGTCCTATTTTTATTTTTGTATTTTCAGTAATGCAATAACTTTTTTGAAGGAAGACAGTACATATGTTTTTCTGAATTTAATTTCATTCAAAGACTTTGCGGTCAAAGCTTTTACAAAGCATAAACATTACAATATGAAGAGCTATTAAGTAGCTCTGAAACCATGTTTATGCTAAAGGACTTTGATCGATTACAAGGAAGGTTGGAATTTCTATTTTGAACTCTGTTTCAGAATTCCTCCGATAAAAAGGCGGACTCGAGACAAGTTCATCTCCTTGACTTGCCGAATGTAGAATTCCCTTCCTTGATCGTCCTTTATGTCAGCCTCCTTCTTCTTTTGGAACCAACACACAGCATTCCTCATCCGCCAATTTTTTTCATTTTGCTGTTGACAAATGAGGAAGCCATCTGATTGCAGTTCAGAACTTCTGGGTTGAGAGAAGAGCGAAACGGCAAGGAGTTTTCGTCCACCAGGTTGGAGCAGTTCAGATGTTAGCTCGGACGGAAATATCATCTGCAGATCTTTTTCTGTTCCTGCCAGCAAGCTAAGGAACGGTAGAAGCTGCAGGATTACAAGGCTGACAGAGGACGCCTAAGTCGATAGCCTAGTATTATATCAAAGGAGGACGTGAATAATCTGACCAAATTCTGACCAACCATCTTATATCACGTCATCCAGGGGCATAATACTAGATTATGTGACTTAGGATTTTGATAATACCAGATTACATGACTTAGAGGTGTTCAAAAGAACATCTTAGTATAGTCTGGAGGAAAAGACTGGAGAAGCCATAGGGGCTTAGAGATAAACAGAAGAGAAACCATGGCGATAATGGAAAGAAATGAAGGTTTGATCAACCTTAGCGAGGGGGTTCCTTTATATAGTGAAATTGGGCAAGGGATCTTACGGCTGAGACTGATTCGGGTTGATCACGAGAGATGCCAGAATTTATGATGTAGTTATTATTTCCAAACCGTTTGCATTGGAACCGGTAAAGGGTTTTGTTTTTCAAAATCTGGGAGGTGATATTTGCAGTAACGAAGCATTAAATCAAAGCATTGAATTGTAGTTGAATGAAGCGGTTTGAAAAGTTGGGCCGGATTGCATTCATTAAATGATAAACAATGATAAAATAACTACTATAATTTCAAGCTCAATCTATTTGGGTGCCATTGTTTTAAGTTCAATTATGTGCATCCCTATTCTTCGAATCTTCGCTTGCAGGTGATGAATTTGGTCCATGAGCTCTTCTTCTTCTACTAGACTCTACTGGGCTTCGTTATGAAGAGTGGTCAGAAGCGCCCTTTGTTCGCTCGCGTGTTGAAGATGCTCCTCTTGCCTTACTTTGATGAGGGCGATCTTTTGGTCAAGAAGGTCTCTTTCCCTTTCCAGGCGAGCGAGTTCTTCCCCGTCATCATGGCTTACGGTGGCTACCGTAGCAGAGTAGGCATTTATTGCACTCGTGAGGGCTGCATTTACATCTTGCGTCTTGAATTGTTGAAATGGAACTATTGCAAGTTTTTCATGGAGTTGCCTCAGAAGATCAGGAAGGCTCGCCAGGAAGTTCTTGAAATCTAATTGAACCGAGGCCGGCAGGCGTTCGACATGGTCTTGTAGCAGTTGGACCGAGGATTGCAACTTGGTTGCCACTACTGCATCTTTTAGATTCATGCCTCCCAATTGTTTTTGAATTCCCATGCTTCTTTGACTTCAGGGAGATCTCTCCTTCGGGTTGGGAGTTTCAGGAGCGGATCCTCTTCTATTGGTGGGAAAGGTAGGCTCATCTTCAGAGGTGAGGGGGTTGGACCCTCGATGGGGGATGCTCCAATCTGTACATCATGGCGGGACGAAGTTGCAGTCGGAGTTTGCTCGCCAGAGACCTCGTCACTCATAATAGCAACAGGGGTTTCGTTTACCTATACAAACATAATGGTGGTATGGCTTAGTAAAAATAGCTTGTAAATCATCAAAAATAGCTTGTAAAGAATCAAGAGAATTTCGGAGTTACCTCTTCCATCACTCGCGAGGCAGCTATGGAAGGCTCAATTTGGGGTTTCTCTTGAGGTTCTAGAGAGTTGGGCAACCGGCTTGAGCTCGCTCCAGCATCCGCATAGCTTCTAGGTGGCGACTGGGGAGCTATACTCGGATCTTCCAAGACCACCACTTCAGGAGACAAATGGGTGTTCTCCTCGCCAGTAGCTGCTTGGGGCACCATTACGCTTTCTGGTTCTGTCCAAGTAAGGGCAGGAACTGGCTCGGCCTCCTCCACAACTTCAGGGACTTGAACATCCGCCGCTGCTGTCACTGGCTCTGCAGGGAGAGTTGGAGTCGTCAAGGGGAGGGCTTCGGCGGTAATTGAAGCAATCGCCAGGGGGAGATTAGGAGTACCTATATTAGCAGGAAGAAAGCTTAGTGGTGGTACATCAAGAACAATCTTCTCACGAACTTGTTGAATCTCTTTTGCAAGTTGCTTAGTCAATTGTTGGACTTCGGCGAAGTTAACAGGTACTTCGCCTCTTGTCTCAGAATCCCCAAGGGAAGATGAACTATAAGATGATTCGGATGACTCACCTGAAGAAACTTCAATCACAGTGGCTGAGGGGGTTGGAGCTGGTTTCTTTCTCCTTATTAGTCCCTGTGAGAGAAAATTTGACAACTGCATCAGGCTTGGTATGTCAAAATCATTGTATAAATCAATGGTGCAGTAATATATCGAGGTTTTGCGGAACAGTTTTCTAAGCTCGATTTGGTAAAGTTGTTTTGTTAGAGGGAACGACACAATGCTTCCGAATTTTTAAAGAGGTTTGGGTTGGGCTTTCTAACATTTATCAATTTCACCAGACTTTCAAGTTCAAAGGCTGGGGGGCAATGTTTGGGCCGAAACTGACATTTGGCTGAGACTATGGCTCGAGGCCCATGAGGTTATTTAGTAAAGGATAATCTGATATACATTTAATCTTTTCCTTCTTGGAAATGATTTGGGGTTCCTTTAGGAATCCGAAAAGGGGTTGGTTTATGGTAATTGAATCCTGATCGATCTCCAAATCTATTATGCTACTTGATACGCAAGTATTGGGGTTTGGCATCCTCTATATAAAGAGCTCTTGTACAACGTAAAAGACATCCCCGATCAATAAAACAAACACACAAGCTTTTGCTCATCGCAATCCTTGCAAAGCCTCTCCGGAGCATCTTACGCGCACAGCCTCCACAAACTGCAAACAACCACCATCCAACCCCTCTGCAACCTTACGCCCGCCACCGGTCGCTGTATCCTTGCACGAGCTTCGCTGAGACATATCGCTTCCAGCATATCCGCACATCTTAGTCGCAACTTGCTACCATACGTACAGAGCCGCACCTCGCCGCCATACGTACAGAGTCGCTCGCTCGCTTCGTGTCCGCATTCGCTGAAGCACCCAGTGTCAGTCGCTACGCCGTAGCCAATCGAGTCGTTACTCCGGTAACAAATCTTCACTCAATCTGCAATAGGTTGGAAGACAAACCATTCAATCTGCAATAGGTTGGAAAAGGATCGTTTTCCGCGGTCTTGAATTATTGCTCTGCTTTGCGTCTCAGGATCAAAGTAAGATTACTCGATCTGCCATAGGTTGAGAGAAAAATCCTAATATACTCTTATTAGGTCTTGTTCGAGCCTCTTACGCCGGCCTTGTCAACGCCCGCGTAATAGTTGTTTGATCAGGAAGTTAGGAATTGGGAGCAGACAGACACGCTAGCCAGAGAAGTACGCTCGCCAGAAGTACGCACGTCAGAGGTCGTCCGCATCGAAGTTGTACCTAACTCAAAGGTACTGGCACGCTCACACACATCACAACAGGACTGAGATTGACGTCTGTCACCCCACGTGTTGACCGTTCGCCGGATACTAATTCCGAACACGAACAGCCTCAACGAAGTAAACTCGATCATCGTGCACGAATGTGTATCTTTGTGGGTTACGTAGAGTTTCAGAAGGGTTACAGATGTTATGAACAACACACTGACACAATACAAACATCACTTGACGTTTCTTTTCGGGAATCTGAGCCTTATTTCTCAAGCGGAGTCTTCCCTTCAGGGGGAGAAAAGTTATGAAGGGAATTCCGGACATGTATTTGATTTGGAAGAGTTTGCGGACATTGAAGCACTTGAAGCAAAATTTGGTACTGACACAGAAACTATTGTATAATGTGAAAAAGAGACGTCACCATGTGTTTTAGGAAAGCAAGAAAGTCAAACACAGCAGAAAGACAAAAGCAACCAGACGCCATGTGTTGATGTGACAACACAAATCCAAAAATGCCAAAAACAGCATGATGGCCACGTGAACCAGACAAAAGACTCTGCCCAGCCATGTCACCCTGTCGAGCCGCCAAGCCAGCCACCAAGCCAAGTCGATCAGACAGATGCAATACAGCAGAAACGACACGTCGTTTCTGCCGAGCCGAGCCGTTCCACCGAGCCTCCGAGCCGAGTTGAACTGACACACCAGGAACCGGGAAACGACGTCGTTTCTATCCATGCAAACCCTCCAGGCGAGCCGAGCCTCCACATAAACTTGAATTTTGACTCAGCCGAGTCAAACCAAAAAGGTGATTGCTTTCCTGCTAATGCTGATGTTGGCATGCCAGAAGATTGTGACCTCACCAACACTATTCCACTAATTCCCAACAAAGTCATAAAGAATCCGCTGCCAATGCTCCTCATCAGGTACCATTATTTTCCGGGAAAATTATAAAAACAGTACACGAAATTTACTCCACTGAGAATTTTGGTGTTTCAACTTTGTGAAATAACATATTAGTACATCAAGTATCAATTCTGACAACATTTTCATACATGGTGCTTACGGCTCTGTTACAATGTTAAAAAAGACTATTTTAAGACCAATATACCCCTTTCTAAATTTATATTATTATTATTTTTTTCTTGCTTACTAAAACTTAGTTACTTACCAACTCTAAGAACTAGCCTTCAACATGCCAATTTTTTCACCTAACGACCTCCTGTCTTAAACGGTTACTATTCTGGCGGTATCACTGCTGTATTGGTATGGAGAGTTTCTTAAGTTATAGTTAAGCAGAAAAATTTATCTCAAATACCACTCCTAGGAGGTAGTCCTCCACCTGGGGTTTGAGGAGTTAACAAAACAAACAATCTCAAAGACCACTCTTAGGCGGTAGTCTGCCACCTGAGGTTTGAGAAGGTTTAAAAACAAACTTAAAATTTCGACGGATATGGGGAACACCAACTGAAATTTATTTATTCAAACATACATACATATACATAACCCAGAGCCTCACTCTTGGGTAAACAGCTAAAAGCTGTTTAGCTACTCATAATTATAATACAAACAGAAAAATAAGGGCAATTTTGGTCTTTTTAACAGTATTAACATAATATTCGCGGAATATTCCGTCATACACCAATTTTATATCTAAAAGAAAACTTGATACACTGTTTTGATATCTTATAAAGTTGAGCAACTAAAACTATCAGTGGCTGATAGTTGATGTACCATTCCTATAATTTACCCTTATTTTCTAATGAACCTAGAAAATCATATAGAGTTACTAAGGGTATTCCTCCAAAACATTATGAGTCAGACATCAAAGCCAAAACAAAAAACCTTATAGCCAATTATATGTCTAATCATAAGTTGTCTGGGTCACATGCACTTGTTGTCGATCAATTATCTTATGTATCTATTCCAAGTAGTGCACAAGATGCATTGGCAGATCCCAACTGGAAACAAGTGATGAATGAAGAACTTGAAGCCTTGCAGAAAAACTCAACTTGGGATATTGTGACAATGCCACATCTAGAAATAAAACTATTGGATGGCGTTGGGTGTATACAGTGAAACTCAAAGCAAATGGGAGAATAGACAGATATAAAGCCAGATTGGTTGCCAAAGGTTACACCCAACGCTATGGAATTGATTATGAAGAGACATTTGCACCAGTAGCAAAGATCAACACTGTCCGAATATTGATCTCACTAGCAGCAACTAGAGATTAGACTTTTCGCCAATTTGATGTGAAGAATGCATTCCTCAATGGAAATTTAGAAGAAGAGGTTTATATGGATGTACCACCAGGAATCAAAAATAAGCCTTGCGATGCAGGCAAGGTTTGCAAATTGAAGAAGTCATTATATGGCTTAAAGCAATCACCCAGAGATTGGTTTGGAAGATTTTCAAAATCAATAAAGGCGTTTGGAAACAGACAGAGCAACTCAGACCATACTTTGTTCATTAAGCATAGTAAGGGTAAGATTACTGCCCTGATAGTATATGTTGATGATATGATTGTCACAAGAGATGACATGAAAGAGATAGAGGCCCTACAGAAATATCTTTCGAAGGAGTTTAAGATGAAAGACCTTGGACAATTGAAATACTTTCTTGGTATTGAAGTTGCAAGATCTATGAAATGAATTTCTTTATCCCAGCGTAAGTATGTACTCGACTTGTTAGTTGAGACAGAGATGCTTGACTGTAAACCAGTTGAAACACCGATTGAGATGAATCACAACCTCGCCATCTATCCAAGTCAGGTTCCAACAGATAAAAGAAGGTACCAACGTCTAGTAGGGAGACTCATTTATCTTTCTAATACTAGACATGATATTGCTTATGCTGTGAGTGTGGTTAGCCAATTTATGCATTGTCCCAGTGAAGAGCATATGGATGCAGTATATCGTATTCTGAAGTATCTCAAGAAGACACCTGGAAAATGTTTGTTGTTTGAAAAGAAGAATGAATTAGAAGTCATGGGATACACAGATGTTGATTGGGCAGGTGATAAGACTGATAGAAGATCTACATCTGGATACTTCACTTTTGTTCGAGGAAATCTAGTGACTTGGCGTAGTAAGAAACAAAAGGTTGTTGCTAGATCAAGTGCAGAAGCAGAATTTCGAGGTATGGCACATGGCGTATGTGAATTGTTATGGATCCGAAATGTGTTAAAGAGCTTAGGTGTCAAACTTAAGAAGTCTATGGACTTGCATTGTGATAATAAGTCAGCAATTAAAATTGCTCATAATCTAGTTCAGCATGATAGAACTAAGCATGTGGAGGTGGATCGATTCTTTATCAAGGAGAACTTAGACAGGAAAGTCATTCAATTCCCTTTCGTATATACAGAAGACCAGTTGGCAGATATTCTTACAAAAGGAGTGTCAAGGAAAGTATTTGATGACTCAATTGACAAGTTGGGCATGATTGACATCTATGCGCCAACTTGAGGGAGAGTGTAGAATATTCTAGGATAGTTACTTTCCTTGTATGCATAGGTAAATTAATTAGTGTAATGTTAGAATATATTAATGTAGGTTTGTATCCCTATATATACATTCTCTACGGAGAAGAATAGATAATTGAATCATTAAACTCAAATCCTATTATTATTTTCTACTACGACGGACTAGGCCCCCTAAAGGTCTGATCTCTTTTAGGCTTGGGTATCGATGAGGGGGTTGACGATGACTGATACGACCCGAACCTCGAATTACCTTTTAATTGTTTTATTTTTTATTTTTACGTTTCAGGAATCGTTTTTACGATTCGAAAGTTCTATAAGTTGACTGTTAAATGAGTTGACCTGACCGAGGATTTTATTTCATGACGAGATAGAAGACGTTGAAACGAGTTCGTGGACAAATAGCACGTTTAATTTGGAGTTCGTACAAAAAAGTTATGATGTAAAATCGGAAATTGTCTGATTTTGGACGAGTATAAATAGCCGTGAGGAAATTTCCCGAAACGGCAATTTTTCTTTTCTTTCATTCTTTTCTTTTTCTTTTTCTCTCTCCTCCTCCCCGACTCGGCCCGCACCCACCGACCGAGTCGCCGCCCTCGGTACTCCGCCGTCCGGACACCAAACGACGCGCCACCGGTCGCGTTCGAACCGGCTTCCTCTCCTCTTCGCGTCTATGGCAGCGGAACTGCGTGATTCGCCGCCGTTTGGCCGTGCGCAGCTCGGGAAGTGCCGCCTCTGATTGAACGGAACTCTCTCTTCCGGCCACAATTCGGCCTGATTCCGGTCAGGAATCGAAGGTCTCGATGTTTGCAACAATTCCATGGAAGGAATTGATCCAGTTCAGCCCAGGTAAGGAGAATTTTGAACTCAAAATTCTAGGGTTTTTTTTTAATTCGTTGGAGGTTGTGTAATTGGTGTTTTTGTTGAAATTGGAGGTTAGAATCGTGTTCGGAGTGTTGTTAGGAGTTGATTGAGTGTAATTTGGTGTTGAATTGGTTGAGTTTTGGAGAAATTAGAAATTGGGCAGTTTGGGCCACCATGTGCGGCGGCTGCGTGGGTTTTTTACGGCGGAGGCGATGAGGACGAGGTCCTAAGGTGGTGGCGGTCGTACTGGGATGATTTGGAGTCGAATAGGAGCATTTTTGGCCACTGTGGTGGCGCTGCTGGTGGAGGGAGGAAGATGATGAATAGTGAAACCGTAAAAGGTTAAAGTAAAACGGTAAAAGGTGAAAAGTAAATGGTAAAACAGTAAAATTAAAGAGTAAACAGTAAATAGTAATTAGACTTTGACCATTTACTGTTTGACTATACAATTACTGTTGACTTACCGTAAAAAGATAAAAGTTGTTTTAAAAGGATTTCACGACGAAATAACTAGTAAAAGGATTAATCGGACACGAGGTGGGTGTCCTGAGTTATTTTCGGACGTAGATTGTTCGGTATTCAGGCGTAATCCCTATACCGATGACTGAAAAAGGGAAAATTGGGCGGTTTCGTGCGAGTGAGGACGTCCGTAGATTTAACGTTTATAAATAATTTCCGAGTTCAGTGATATTTATAAATACGTCATTGTTACAGGTCGAGAGGTTACTCGACGTGACGAGAGCTCGGAATAGCGGCAACCTCGGCCGTACTGTGAGTGGATTTTACTTTAAATAATGCATGCATATAATTATGAAATGCAATTTATTATTATAATGTTTTAAGCATGAAATGAATTGTCGGTCTTCAATAATTCTTATATATATATATAACCCAGATGTTTATGAATTTAATATTTTTGTGAAATATGAATTTGAGTTATATATTTACGACTATTTTTAATAGTACGTACATTTATCCGGAAATGAGATTTCCGGAAATTTTACGATTTCACTATTTATGAATTTCACGACATGGGAGGCATGTCGTTGCTTTATATATATATATATATATATTCCCTTTCGAGATTATTTTACGGCATATGGGATATGCCGGTGATGTATATTTTCTTCGAGGCTATTGTTCTATTTAATTATATTTATAAGCCTCCGATGTGCGGTTGGAAACCGTACTGATTTGTGATATATAGGGGAAGTGTGTTTTCGGTTTTGTTTTCGGATTTTTCACCATACTAGGGTCCATATATGTTTATTGCTAGCTAGCTTGGTCACATGATCCCATACGAGGTGACGACTTGACCATATAGGTCAAATTCACCTCGGTGGTCGACGTGTACAGGTAGCATGTGACGCTATAGAGAGTCTTGGAGAAGAGAGATTCTGACCCTTAGCCTTGGAGGCTCATTATTATATGGTGGTTAACATTCCCCTATTTTTATTTGATTTTAGTAAACGGCCAATGGGATTGGCCCAGTGATGATTTTTATATACTTGGATTTGAGAATATTTTTTCCTATGAGACTTTCATTTATTTAATAAATTCCCGAACCAGCGGGGCTGTATTTTTATTACAAGAATATTTGGGAATGGGCCAATGGGATTGGTCCAAATATATTTTATTTGATTATTCGATATACCAGTGAAACTGGGTTTTTACTACAAAATGATTTGGGATTCGGCCAATCGGATTGGTTGTGATATGTTATTATTGGTTTTCGAAATATTTTCATTTGAAAAATATTATTTGTTCAAAAAGTATTTCTTTTTGAAAATTGAAACAAATTATTAATTGTTTATTTAAGATATCAGCAGGGCTGATTAATTATTATGTTTTTCTGAAACGTGGGACGTTTTATGAAAATGCATGCATAGTGGTTTTCAATTATAAAATATTGAGAAAGTGATATAATACTTTTTATATAAAGTATTATTCGATATTATTTTTATCCACTCACTCTAACGTTTTTAAATTACTTTTCCCTGGGCCCTTCGTTTTATATCGCCCAGTGTGCAGACTAGTTATCAGAAGTCAAGAGTACTCGGAGTTGAGGCATAGCTATCATCGTTGTCGCTTCCGCTAGGTGGGATTTGTGATCCCTTATTCTTACATTCTTGTTCTATTTTCAATTGTAATTCCAGTTCATTGTATAGGTTGCTCTGATTAATTGGGAGTCAATTGAGTATAAATTTGAACTTGTTTTTTATGTTTTATTTGAGGCGGTTGTTGTGATTTGGGTAGCAGGTGGCTCCAGGTGTTAAGGTTGGAACTGAAATTTAGAAGTCTGTTGGTTGTTACAGGTTTTAGGGTTGTCCATCTTAAGATTGACTTATCGATTTATCGATAGAGTTAGTCTTAAGGTGGTCCCCGCAGGATCTTATCCGGATTTCAGGGAGAAATCTGGGACGGGTCCTGTCAGTTTGGTATCAGAGCATTAGGTCCTTTCCTTCCTTATCTTTTATACTTGATGACGCCTAGTATTCTTGGATTTACGGTCCGGCCGCGGCGGATTCCCATTATATACTTTGATGCTAGTGTGTTCATTAAGTGTGTGACACAGATTCTTTGGTGTCTTGTTATGTACTCTGTAGAGTACTATTCTATTCAGTTATTTTATATGCTTAATAATGCTTAGTACCTCCGACTGATGGATCCGACTGCAGCGGATACTCATCGTGCTCATTGGTACTAATGTCATTATTAAGTATGTAAAGTACATTCGGGGTATCGAGTTGTATCTATTAGACTATGCCTCGAGTACATCGACCTCTTAGAACGTTATTCTTGCGTACGTAATAGGTATGTGGGTTATACCTATCCAGTTGTGCATTGACGCTTACCAACAGTTCTAGCGTCAGGTTACGAGTTGTGAACTCGGATGTTTCGGCCCTATTCCTTTTGAGATAGGAAGGTGTTATTCCTGAGAGGGCTACACATTAAGACCTTGGTCTCTTAATCACGTCGTGTACAGGGATTTGGCCCTAGTTCTTGAGCAGCCTATTTAAGTGATCGGTTTTGGAAATGTTGACAAGACTAAAGTGAAATAATTGTCGTTGTAGCGACTTTGCGGTAATGAGTGGAAAAATTGATTATGTAACATTCTGAATGTTATATTAGATTGTTATGGGTCTGTATTAGAGCCACTCTTCAGCTATATTTTATAGATTGATCAATGGATTTGGCGTTTGTGGAAGAAGTGAGTCCATGGACGTTTAAGTTGCAGTGTACAGGTGTAGTACCTGTGAATTTCATAACTATCTTATTTTTGATTTTGGGCATATCGGTTATGAAGGGAGGAAAGGAGAGCTATATAGAGATTGTGGGAGCTATAAGTAATTCTAATTCTTAGCGACTTTAGTCGGGAGATTGGATAAAGGGAGAATTAGAAATTGAAATAACTACCGATATTGGAGATTTTTGCCTCGAAATACGTGATATTTGAGGGGAAAGAGATTTGAAGATGTGGTTATGGTAGTATTGGGAGTTTAATATGAAATCAAAGTTGGTTGGCTATGGTGAAATCTAGCAGCGTAAGTTTCGTGATATAGTCTTTTGACTATGGAATTAACGGGTTATGGTAAAATGTGGTTAAGCCTGATCACATGGTTTTATCGTATAAGCAGCTGGTGAATATTTGAAATATCTAGATCGGGGATCCATTTGACCATTGTATGGTTAGCTCGGTAATTCGGATGAGAAGATTCTGGTAGTTGCACCAGAATTTGACAAATGGCTTGCATCGACTGGTCATTATATAAATGATTGTATTTGTATTTGATCAACCACTTCTTTAGTCCCTTTTGTTTTTATTTTTCGAGGAGTTGCAACGAAACTTCGGTGGATCATAACTTTTGATCCGTAATCCCGATTCAAGATCCGTGAATGGTTTCTGGTTTGTATTGAAGTCACATGCTTATCTAGGGTGGTTGGATTGAAATCCAATGGTAACTTATAGAAAGTATTTTTCAAATTCCAGAGCTATTTTAGCAATTTTTTCAAAGTTAAGTTGGAGTTCTATCTGCTACCGTCATAGCGATATCTTTTGATTTTCGAACATTTATCTAGCTGATGGCGAATGTTGACGTTGACTATTTAATTAGTCACGGAACAGTTGTCAAGTAAATATATCGGCTTTGTTGTTATTTCGACAAGTGTGTGAAGCATATGGATAGTTGCAACCTGGACTCTGGCGATTGTGGATGTAGAGATTTCGACGCCAAAGGGTTGGCGATATTGAAATCATTGGATGCAGCATGAGATAAGAATTGAATGGTGTAACTCAATCAGAGGACGCTAATAAATCAAGTGACTTCATTAAGTAAAGTGAATCTCGAGAACGGTAAGGTGAGTCACGAGTATTTATTTTGTACTGGTTTTGCAGGGCAATGCCAGGTGATTTGTTCGAGACGTTTTATCTGTCATTTATAGTATATCCTTATGAGAAATGTGTTTCCCTGTTGACTCAGGAAGTGTTCCGAGTCAAGGTTTGTGTAAGGAATGTTGTGACGTGAGTAGTGCGTATTCTTATTAGTTGAACGACGTTTTGTTAATGGGAGAATTTCTTTTGAGATCGTACTGAGGTGGGACCATTTACTGATCCAGTGATGACTTGAGAAATCATTATTTTTGTAATGTGTGTTGGTGTTTTCATTGAATAGATCATTAATTTGAGTTTATCCCCATATCAGTTCTCGTGGGACGAGATATTGACTGGAACCTCTATAGTTTAATTGAGGTTTTGAGAATGTTATTTCTCGAGGATATCTTTTCTTTTATGCGAGTTAGTAGAGGATATTGGATATTTGTTGGCTCAAGCAAATTCAAGTTGTGTGGTTTATTTTGTGGATGCAGCGAGTCTTTTAGTACATGAGACGTTTTCTCTCGAGTTTAAGATCATATTCGGAAATTCGATTTTCGTTGCAATGCTATTTTCGATAATTGTCGATCTAACAGTTCTGATGTTAGTCGTCGGGTATGAAAATTGATTTTGACATGCAAAGGATTCCTTGATGTCATATCGGATCTGGATTATTGGTGGTAATTAATGTATCTAGTTGGAAGCCTCTGTTGGTTATCACATTTGACAATGATTCAGGTCCCACTCTTTTGTGAGTTATGAGTTGTGAGTTATGAGAGTTGCTTTATCCATGGACGAGATTGGACTTTGATAAGTCAGTTTCATTTGAAGCCAATCCTGATTATTTTGGTGCGGGAAGCACAAATCAAGGACTCGTACAGAGAGCATATGCGTGATAAAGCATTGAATAGCTCACATATGTATTTTCTCCAGTTTGAATAATGGGATGCTATTGATTGATGTGACAACAGGTAAAAGTGGAGAGGTAGAACCCCAAAGTTCTTAGCGGCGTTTGCCGGGGTCAGTGTGGGATTAAATATTGTTATTTTAATTTGTATATATGGCGTATTCCACACCCAAAGTAGGCATAATGAGATGTGGGTGAGGGAGATTGTTAGATCCTGTGATGCCCAAGTCCATGAAATCTGATTGAGAATCGTTATTTATTTTATGGACCTGAAAGGGGTTGCGCGCAGCTTTGGAGACTCGATGATATTTAACATTGTCTTGCACACCTGGATTGGTGAATGGACAGAGAGATCTGTTAAGATCCTAGAGAATATGTTGAGTACTTTTGTGAGATTCAATTCATAAGTAACTGAGATGAGCAACTCTCCTTGAGAGAGTTACGCTGATAATAGAGGTGAGATCCGAAGTCTCAAGATTTATCGGCCTTCATGAGATTATGGAGCGGTTTGGTCAGGTAGTTTATCAGTTGGAGCTACCTTCGAAACTATCCAAGATACATGATGTTTTTCCATGTGTCTACACTGCATGAGTAATTGTCGATCCTCCGCATATCTTGAAAACTCAACCAATCAACCCGAAGAAAGATTGGTCAAGGAGCAGTCAGTTGAAAGTCTTGATCATGAGTACTAAATTGTTTGAGGTAAAAGGGAACTAACTGAGAAACTTGAGAAGTAGTGGGATGTCAGTGCTCATCCTTCTTTTTGGCAGGTACGTAAATTTCGAGGACGAAATTTTTATAAGGAGGGGAGAATTGATACGACCCGAACCTCGAATTACCTTTTGACTGTTTTATCTTTTACTTTTACGTTTCAGGAATCGTTTTTACGATTCAAAAGTTCTATAAGTTGACTTTTAAATGAGTTGACCTAACCGAGGAATTTATTTCATGACGAGGTAGAAGACGTTGAAACAAGTTCGTGGACACGTAGCACGTTTAATTTGGAGTTCGTACGAAAAAGTTAGGAGGTAAAATCAGAAATTGTCCGATTTTGGACGAGTATAAATAGCCGGGAGGAAATTTCCTGAAACGGCAATTTTTCTTTTCTTTCATTCTTTTCTTTTTCTTTTTCTCTCTCCTCCTCCCCGACTCGGCCCGCACCCACCGACCGAGTCGCCGCCCTCGGTACTCCGCCGTCCGGCCACCAAACGACGCGCCACAGGTCGAGTTCGAACCGGCTTCCTCTCCTCTTCGCGTCTATGGCAGCGGCACGGCGTGGTTCGCCGCCGTTTGGCCGTGCGCAGCTCGGGAAGTGCCCCCTCCGATTGAACGGAACTCTCTCCTCCGGCCACAATTCGGCCCGATTCCGGTCGGGAATCAAAGGTCTCGACCTGTGTGTGCAACAATTTCATGGAAGGAATTGATCCAGTTCAGCCCAGGTAAGGAGAATTTTCAATTCAAAATTCTAGGGTTTTTTTTTAATTCGGTGGAGGTTGTGTAATTGGTGTTTTTGTTGAAATTGGAGGTTAGAATCGTGTTCGGAGTGTTGTTAGGAGTTGATTGAGTGTAATTTGGTGTTGAATTGGTTGAGTTTTGGAGAAATTAGAAATTGGGCAGTTTGGGCCGCCTTGTGCGGCGGCTGCGTGGGTTTTTGGCTGCGGAGGCAATGGGGACGAGGTCCTGAGGTGGTGGCGGTCGTGTTGGGATGATTTGGAGTCGAATGGGAGTGTTTTTGGCCACTGTGGTGGCGCTGTCGGCGGCAGGAGGAAGATGATGAATAGTGAAACAGTAAAAGGTTAAAGTAAAACGGTAAAAGGTGAAAAGTAAATGGTAAAACAGTAAAAGTAAAGAGTAAACCGTAAAAGTAAATAGTAATTAGACTTTGACCATTTACTGTTTAACTATACAATTACTGTTGACTTACCGTAAAAAGATAAAAGTTGTTTTAAAAGGGTTTCATGACGAAATAACTAGTAAAAGGATTAATCGGACACGGAATGGGTGTCCTGAGTTATTTTCGGACGTAGATTGTTCGGTATTGAGGCGTAATCCCTATACCGATGACTGAAAAAGGGAAAATTGGAAGGTTTCGTGCGAGTGAGGACGTCTGTAGATTTAACTTTTATAAATAATTTTCGAATTTAGTGATATTTATAAATACGTCCCTGCAGGATCTTATCCGAATTTCAGGGTGAAATCTGGGGCGGGTCCTGCCAATGACTATATGGAACGAAAAGGTTCTCACTCGTCTTGGGAATGATTTCGGAGTCTTGGTGAGCTTTGATTCTACGTCGGTGCATAGGAAGGAAAAGATTTAGACGTTCATAAAAGAATTCTGGCCAAATGTGTTTTCAATTTGAAATCCGTCAGAGTTCTCTGTAAAGCATGAAAATTGCCATGAAATATGTTAAGATTGTGGTTTCTTTTGTCATAGAGGCAGAGTTTGTGGTAAGGAGTTGATTCTGGAGCCATAGTCATCGGTTATGGCATCGACATCGGAATTGTAACGGCAAGGGAGAGGATAGCCGTTTCTGCAACTCATCCGGTGTCAGGGAATTGTTCTACAGAGGCAGCTAGAGTTCCTCATCGAAGATTGGGTCAATGTTCCTGGTTCACCTGGTGGTAAGCTCGTCGATGGCGAGCTCGACCAAAGCTGGATGCACACCAGATGCAGATCTGGTCTGGAAGCGATAATCCAGCCTTTTTCGGCGGGAAAGATTGGCCTTATGTTGGATTTAACTGGAGCATCGACTGTGGCTTTGACTTGGGCTTAGGTCAGATCGGGGTTGAAGCTTTGGGGCTCAATAATCCTGGTAGGGTTTGGCTGTTCGTAAGCTTCTTAAGGGTGATCGAGATGTGGTTGGGAAACGACTTTGCATGGAGGTTGGTTTTGAGGGAGGTATGGTGGAGGACCTTGTGATTGTGATGTAGAAGGTGCCAAAGCAAAAAGATTGTTCCGGTGGTCATCGAAATAAACCCTAGCATTCACCTCCCATAAAGGGTAGGGGTCTGCTCGTGATTGTATATAGTAGTTTCTTTAACCTTATTTATGCTCGGTTATTGAAACTATCGTTATGTACATGTTGAATCGTTGCGTAGTACACCAATTGAGGTCTTCCTTAATTAGGCATCAAAATATTTGGTGTAAGAGTTCTAGCGTTTGGGTGTGATGGGGTTAAGGAAGTTCTTTTTGGCACTTTCTTTTCCTTGCATTTTCTTTAGTCTTTCTTTTGTTCGTTATTTTATAATTTTAACTGCATCCGGAAGTTGATTGATGAGATCGATTAGGTTGCTTTTCTTTCTTTGCTAGTGTTTAATACAAAGGAGTTTTTATTCATAACTCCCAAAAAGGCACTTGGACCTCCTCACCAGTAGGGGAATGAAATTTTTTATCCATGAATCTGACTATCATTTCATGGTAATATGCTAATGAACTTCTTTTTGTGATTGTTTTAGGATGACTGACAGCATTAGTGCGGCCGCATGGAGTTCGATCGGCTGGAACATCTTACCTGTTTGCTTGATGCAGTTTGAGATCGACTTGTTTTCTTTTGTTCTCGTTTAGGATTACTAATCAGTATTTGGTGTTGGAATCTGAACATAAATTGCTACCAGTAAATTGACATTTGCTAGTTATGCTATTAAGGTTTGCAGGAAAAGTTCAGTATAATGTATATATTATACGTACTACTTCTACCTATGTTTGTCTTCTGGTTTTAGAGAAAAACTTTGCAACCTAGTGTATGCTCTCTGTCTCTATCTCTCTCATCACCCAATACCGAATGGAGAATGAGGATGGCGTTTTCATAGCTACCATATACAGGCGCAGGGTTTTTTTTAATTCTTCCGGTGTGATGATATTCCTTGGTCAAACAATGATCGCGCTGCCTGCCGAAGTAGGATTTTTGCATGGATCATGAGCAGAGAACCAGTAGGATTTCTGCCGATTTTTTTGTTTATGTATGTACAGTGTTGTCAACTGTCATCTAGTTGTTCGTTATCTACTTCCCTGCTCGAAGGACTGTAACTGAAAATTATGGTTCATTTCCTACTGCTCTGTTCTACTAGAACGTGCGTCACATTGGACCTAGAATCATATGAGAAGGAGGGACATCATGCTTGAACACTAAACTGATTGGAAGATCGCCGAAACAGCTTATAAAAATGTTGGCTGGTGGAGTGGTATGATCAGCAACATTCAGATAAAATAGAATCAAGTGAGTGAGCATCAACATTTTCAGAAGAAATTAATGTCTATAAGGTGACAACCATAAAATGAGAACCAAACTAACAACAAATCCGTTGTAGTCTAGTTGGTCAGGATATTCGGCTCTCACCCGAAAGACCCGGGTTCAAGTCCCGGCAACGGAAAATCATTTTTTATTTCTTTGGAAGAAGGTAAGATCAATTTTGCTAAACTGACTTTTTAATTTTTTTTTTTTTTTTTCTATTAGCCGGATTAATTTTGCTCATATTTGAAGATTAAGAAAAAACAGAGACGGTAGAATCAACTGCCATAAGACTGAAAAATCAAGTTGTCCATGGACAGCAGATACTGTATACAAGGTGTTCTTCATACTTGAAAGAACTAATGTAGTCAGATTATGACTAAATCTCCGGTCAGTTTATCTGTTAATTCCCAAACCAACAGAAGCATACTCAAAAATCACCTCTCCTTTCCATAAACATAGGAAACTATGCAGATATATATATGCCTCCTCCCAGTAACTTGTAGAGAACATCAGAGCTAAAAGTTGTTTCATAACTCTTCCAATGCACCATTTGAATACTCCTCACCTCCAACACTGGACGTTCCATTTGGTAGCCGACTTGTGCTATTGGAATTTGAATAACTGGAGTATGTGGAACCAGGGTTGCCTCGTGTATGCCGAGTCTGTGAAGCTGTGCTACTTCTTGTCACCTTCAGACGAGCCTTTCTACCCTGTGGTGGACGAAAAACAAACTTCAGAAACCCATCACAGCCAAAGTACACAAGGGAAAAAAAACAAAGATGTAATACTAAAAGAAGAAAGCATAAGCTCACCTTCCCCATACACTTCTCCAAATGAGGAGCAAATCTTCCAGCCATGATAGTTCGACCACAATTCATGCACTCAAATATTTCATTGGCTACAGGAGGATGAGTCTGTCCAAATATGTCGACCACGTATTTCCCATTTGCTTCACTACTATTACTAGGATCAGCTACCCTTGCCCGTGCTTGGGCCGAAAGCCTCATTTCTGCTTCCTCTTCTTCAAAGTTACGATCAAGACCAAGCTTTGCTATTCGGTGACACTCAGATGCAACATCAACAATGATGGAATCCAGTAGATCCCCAAAAATATCATTAAGCTGCAAGGACAGGCCCGAAAAGAAAGGAACCGTGAGAAAATGAGGACTGGATAAAATTTTAGTCTTCACACACACAAAGAATCATTCCTCAACAAAAAGAAAAGCATATACTGCTTTATATAGCAATTTGTGATGATCTATCAGTGACAAACTTTGATAATCTCCTATATTTGTAAAGTTTGGTTTATGATCCATAGTTGCAAGTTCAGCATTATAACCAAGAACCGCACCGCATAATCAACAGAAGACAATTATATATTGAAACATTAGGATTCGTTGTTTCTCGAAAGTGATATGATCACCAAACCAAAGCAATGTCCAATTGACAAGTTAATAAGTGCAAAACTGTACTATTAACACTAGCTAGTTGATTGTGATCCCACACGCCCCATTAAAACACAATCAAGAATTTAGTGAAAAGATGCAATCTTTAATACCTAACCACATTGCTGAATCAGACCCAGAAACAAAAACCAAAGTACAAAAACAAAAGGGTGTTCGATGTTCCCTTTTCGATGAAAATGTATACATACCTGTGCATCAGAAGTTGAAGATGTACTGTCTTCATTAGAAAGCGACATGCTTTATATAACCTAGCCAAACAAAACAGGGTTTCAATTTAGAAGAACCAAAACCAGCAACCATTTAAAGTCTGCAACTTCAATTTTAAGCTCTTGTTATATGTATTCTCTGCGTGATCGAGATGAGTTTATGGATCTTAGAAGAAGAGTGATGATTTATATGTGTGAAATAGAGATGGGGAGAGACAGAAAGAGGAGGACTTACAGTGAGGAAAGTGAAGCAGAGCTGCTCAGAGACCAAGGTTAGAGAGAAAGAAATAGAGAAAAATTTGATCCCAAATCGATGTGTTTAGGACGAAAGGAAGGAGGAGAGGGGTGATCAGGTGCGGTGGGGCTGCATCTGTTCTTTACGTCAACGAGTAGGAGCTTGCCACGTTACTAATAAAAAAGGTGAAGTAGAAATTACAGTGGGCGAAAAAAAGTTCCATTGCCGGGAATCGAACCCGGGTCTCCTGGGTGAAAGCCAGATATCCTAACCGCTGGACGACAATGGATTGTTGTTGAAGGAAACTAAATGTTCTATATAAAAATATTGCAAAAAAAGTTTCCATAGCATAGTGTATCAGACTATCAGTAACATTTGCTACTACTTGGCACCAAGTGCTTGGAATATATGCCTAGGTAGAGATTGCACAGCACCTCATATCTCTAACTAGCTTATCAAGAGGAGAGAAGAAGTAAACTTGAAGATTTCAGAGGTTGAGTCGAGGAAGTTTTTCCATGAATGTAAGCAGCTAGGTTCCTAGAACTCTGTTCATTCCAATTATTGTTATTCAAGAGGGATCTTAATGAGTGTTATCTTTGCCAGAACTTAATTTTGAAAGGAAAAAAAAGGGGGGGTTTGTGCTAGTTATTGTTAAAGAGAACAATTACTATGACAAACAGAACCCTCTTGAAAATAAACTGAAAACTCTCGAAACCAAAATCAATTGTAAAAATGGAGTAGATCTAAAGGAATTCATCGGATAATTTTATACTTCATTCATTCATGCTTATCGACCATGGCAATTCTTCTAGGTTACGTACGGTTACAAGAAGAGAACAACACTACAATCAAGGTTCTAAAAGGCGCTAGGCGACACTAATCGGTAGAGGCACCTTCTAGCACCTAGGCGACTAGGCGTGGATTAATCGGAATTAGACGTTTTCTAGGCGTTTTCTAGGCGATATTAATTAAATATATATAAATATTTATATATGTGAAATAATGAATATTTAAAATATTTCTATAATTTAATTAGCAAAAATATAGACTAAAATTAATAAAATGTCATAATATCCCAACCAAAATATAGCTCAAATGAAATAAGTGACAAATTACATAACACAATCCATCAAAATTTGGTTTTTTTTTTTTTTTTTTTTTTCCGCCCAGGCCCGCCCAGCGGCGCCCAGGCCCGTCCAGAGTCGCCCAGAAGCCCAAAAAGTGGAATATCTCGATTATAGGCAAAATTCCCTCATTTTGGCTCGCCTAGCTCGCCTTTTAGAACACTGACTACAATACAACTTCCCAATATTTTCGGCCAGATGGCCTTGTTCCTACCTACTACGATGCATAATTGCCTATTACTCGCTTACTCTACATAATACGCCTACAAGGTGGACTTCTGGGCACTGAAAAACTGAAAATCAGTCAAAACCGCACCGAATCGACACCGAAAAACCAAAATCGGACGGAACCGATTTATCGGTTCCGGAAATTGCAACAAACCGAATAGGTCGGTTTCAGTTTGCGGTTTCGCTCATGTAAAAAAAGCGACCAAACCAAACCGAATCGAATAAAATATATGTATTTAATTATTAATATTTAATATAATATTAGGTGTACGTCATATTTTTATTGGTTGGGGGTTACAGAAGATAGACTTGCACACACATGATTATGTTTTCTAAGTATCTAACATAATTCATCCCGGTCTCTAACTCATTTAATGTTATGTTATGGTTAATATTTATTGTGTTTAAAAAACATAAAACCAAAATCTTGATTTGAGTTTTTTTGTTAGTACTCTGAAACCGAACCGATGGAACCGAGTCCACCCCTACGCCTACTAGTGCTAGTGCTAGTGCTAGTGCTAGAACTCCTACTGTGGAGAAGAGGGTGAGGAGAGAAGACTTGTGTTCCATCAAATACCCACCAACTGAGATAGGCCAGTTCAGTCACGTACGTTGCCTATCATAGGAGGGGGTAGCGGGGGGTTGTGGTATGGAGTAGGAGGATCATACTCACAAAGGTTGCTAGGGGTTGGAACGCAACCACGTGGATGACAGCCGCGGATGTGCAGCAGTTACAAACTTGTACTGCTCTTTACATTGGCCAAAGCAGTCATTAGTTCTAAGTTTGCGTCCCTCTCCCAAACTTGCCAGCATCACCACGAGTCCACGAACGCGATAACAGTAACCAAACAGCTGAACACACACCCTGCTTCCCATTGCAAAAACCTATAGACAAATATGTAAATTAAAATCAATATGTTCACAATACAATAGATCATATGCATAATTATAATCATTAGACTTAAGTTTTAAGTTAACTTACCATCATCATAAACCATAGTTTCTTCCATTGATATAATCCTGAAACACAAAGATACTAGGCAAAGCCTTCTGTTAGTCACCACAATAAGCTTCTCAATGGACAGAACTTACGCTATATCTCGTGGTGATAACATGGACTAATACTATATATATATATATATATATATATATATATATATATATATATATAGAATCATTAACCCTAAAGAGTCCTCCCATTAAGGACATTCCTTGCGAGTTAAGTCTTCTAATTATATTTTTGATACAATACTGATTTGTCGTCTTGCTTCTAGACTATAACCAGGATTCCTTACAATAATGATCTAATACACGAAATCATTATCAACTAGATATGGTTCTGTATTTGTTTCCATGTAGAAGTATATATCGTCATTAAGCATAATTATCATTTAATATGTGACAAGTCCATATTGATCTGACAATCTCCCACTTGGATTGTCACTTGCCATAAACGATAACTAGCACCTGAGAATGACAAGATATATTCTACCTACTGTAGTGCGCGCCAGATAACAAATGAACCAAAAATCCTTTCACAACATGGTCGAATTACAATAACTTATGCAGAGCAAGAACCAAGTTACATTTTGACAAAAATGCAGAAGTTCTGTACCACGACATAAGCTTCTGCAATCCACATATGTCAATCATGCAGTATTGAAATATATGTTAATGTGTATTAACAATTAAAAACATATATCAAGTCCTACTTTATGTTCTGAAAACCAGAACTCAACCAAATTTTACTGAACACCAATAATCTCAACTTGCTTGTACTGTAGTATCATGCTAAACATGAATGAGATCATCATCTGATAGCAAGCATATATATGATTGAAACTTTAAAATAATAATTTTCAGAACAAACATAAAGCTGCAGCAATGCAAAAATTCTGAAATACCTCAAACTTATATTTATAAAATTGTCATTACAAAAATAAGTTGCAATTTATACTGATATCACAACTAAAAACACAAGAACTCAGAAAATAAAATATTTTTAAGTTTGCTCCTACTGGTCTTAACTCCCACTGAACATAAGCATCTAACTTTGGAAGAATTCCAATACTTTCTGCATGCTTCTTGAATACTTTTACTGGTAGTGCTTTGGTGAAAGGGTCTGCAAGTTGTGAATTAGTGTCAATGTCTAAGATTGTTACCTCACCATGCTTGACTCTTTCTCTAACACTGTAATATTTCAAGTCTATGTGTTTTGAGTTAATGGACCTTTTATTGTTCTTGGTAAAGAACACAACAGCCTCATTATCACAATATATAACAAGTGCATGAGCCACAATGTGACTCAATACTTTAGTCTGCTCTAGGAAGTTTCTAATCCAGAGCCCTTCACAGATTGTTTCATATACTGCAATATATTCAGCTTGCATGGTGGAGGTTGTGATCAAGCTTTGCTTCATGGTTTTCCAAGCAACTGCTCCACCTGCCAACATAAATACATAACCACAAGTTGACTTACTTGAGTCTGGAAAATTCCCTGCAAAATCAGAATCTGAAAAACCAACGAGTTTCAAATCCTCAACTCTTCTGTATACTAGCATGTGACTCTTTGTCTTCTGTAAATATCTCAAAACTTTCTTCTCAGCCACCCAATGTTCTGGTCCAGGATTTGACTGAAATCTTGATAGCATTCCCACTGCAAAAGCTAAATCTGGTCTGGTACAAACTTGAGCATACATGAGACTTCCAACAAGTCTAGCATATGGTTTTGTTTTCATGTTTTCTTTCTCAGCTTTACTTTGTGGACACTGACTCTTTGGTGAGTTTATCACCCTTAGACATAGGAACCTCTCCATTTGAGCACTTTTCCATACTAAATCTTTTAAGAACTTTAGTAATGTAATTTTGCTGAGATAATACCAACAACTTCTGTACTCTATCCCTTTTAATTTCTATCCCTAGTACATAGGATGCTTCACCTAAATCTTTCATGTCAAAGTTATTTGACAGAAAGCTCTTGGTATCTTTAAGAAGCTTGAGATTCTGCTGGCCAAAAGTATATCATCCACATATAGTACTAAGAAGATAAATTGGTTCCCTACTGTTTTTAAATAAATGCACTCGTCCACTAGATGTTCAGTAAAGCCAAAAGAAAAAAATACTGAATCGAATTTCTTGTACCATTGCCTAGAAGCTTGTTTTAGACCATAGATGGATTTTCTTAATCTACAGACTAAGTTCTCATTCTCAACTTCAATAAATCCTTCATGTTGCGTCATGTAAATCACCTCCTCAAGCTCTCCATTTAAAAATGATGTCTTGACATCCATCTGATGCAGCTCCATGTCATAGTGTGCCACCAATGCCATGATAATTCTGAAAGAGTCTTTACATGAGACTGGAAAAAATGTCTCAGTGTAATCAATGCCCTCTTTCTGTGAGAATCGCTTTATCACTAGCCTTGCTTTATGTCTTTCAATATTTTCAGTTGCATCTCTCTTGGTTTTATAAACCCATTTGCAACCTATTAGCTTTTGTCTGGGATCAGGTTCGACTAATTCCCAGACTCCATTCTTCTCTATGGACTCAATCTCAGCTTAAATGGCCTCCTGCCACTTGTCTGAATCTTGACTTCTTCTTGTTGTTGCTTGATCAAAATTTGTTGGATCATTGTCTTCTGCATAGTCTTCATTAATGTCTGCTTCAGCTAAGTAGACAATGTAATCACTATCTCCCCCCCCCCCCCTAAATTTTGATTTTCTACCTCATTTGGATCTTCTAAGTTCAGGATTGAGAATATTTTGTGGCTCTATAATATGATGTTCTGCAGCATGTGGTTCTGCTGCACCTGGTTGCTCATAAATTTGCATTTCTTGATCTTCTGCAGTTTGATTTTCTTGAATAATGTAGTCTGCTATTTCTTCAGTTTCAAAGGGCAAAACATTTTCGCAATCCTCATCAGTCACAATTTCTTCAAAATCTAAGGATAAATCCTCATATTCTGTATTGTGAACTTTTTCATTTAAGAATTTGACTTGATGAGTTTCAAAAATCATAGGTTTATGTTTAGCAGAATACAGCTTATAACCCTTAGATTTTTCTAGATAACCTATGAAATAACAGCTTATGGACTTAGGATCAAGCTTGCTCAAGTTTGGATTATAAGGGCATCTCCAACAAGGGTGGCCAAACCCATACCCAAACCCATACCCAAAAAAAATTGATCTCCAACAACCAAAACCCATACCCAAATTTGGGTTCCTCCCCCACACTTGACCCAAATGAAGAAGGAATTGGGGGAGGAAACCTATTACTGTTCACTTGACCCACACTTGACCCAAACTTTTTTAATAATTAAAAGTTTTTTTTATTTGGTCCAACACATATTAAAATATATTATATAATTAATATCTATAGTTTATATAATTCATTTATTATTAAATAATTATATAAAATTATTAAAATTTGGGTATGGGTATGGGTTTTGACAAAATGGTTGGAGATGAAATATGAGTTTGAATAGTAATGGGTTTGGGTGAGTCAAAAAATGGGTTTGAGTATGAGTTTTGGGTGTCATTGTTGGAGATGCTCTAAACTCGAGCTTCTGTATGGTAGTCCCATACATGACAATGGTGAAGACTTGGTTTTCTTCCACACTATAATTCAAATGAGGTTTTCTCAATGGCTTTACTAGGTGTTCTGTTGCAACTGTAATTTGCAGTTTTCAAAGTCTCTCCCCCATAAGAATTTTGGTAAGCCAGTTGTACACATCATACATCTAATCATATTTAGAAGGGTTCTATTTTTTCTCTCTGCAATACCATTCTGTTGTGGATTATAGAGTGTTATATATTGAGCTTTAATTCCATGCTCTTGTAAATATAAGGCAAATGGACCTTTCTGTTGACCATTTTCTGTATATTTTCCATAAAATTCCCCACCTCTATCTGATCTAACTGTTTTGATTTTTCTCTCTACCTGATTCTCTACCTCAGTCTTGAAGATTTTAAAAGCTTCAAGTGCTTGAGATTTTTCTGATAGTAAAGAAACAAAACTGTATCTAGAGAAATCATCAATGAATGTAATGAAATACACATTACCACAAATAGTTTGATGTTTAAATGGACCACAGATATCAGTATGTATGAGTTCTAGCAAAACTTGGCTTCTAACTGCAGTCTTCTTTCTTTTATTTGTCATTTTTCCCTTAAAGTATTCCACACAATCATTAAGATCAGAAAAATCCAATTCATTTAGAATATTATTTTTAACTATAATTTTTAGTCTCTCTTTTGAAACATGACCGAGTCTTCTATGCCATAAATATAGAGACTTTTCATTTTGTTTGGTTCATTTAACACCAATCAAAGCATTAGTACTGTTAGTGTTTTCTTATTAAACAAAAGAAATTTCTTGTTGAGACATAGAACAATTAAGCTGTAAATAAGCATTCAATATCACACCAGAACCAATCTGTTTTGAATTTCTAGAAATAGTAATTCCACTATTATCCATCAAAAGTCTACAACCAGCTTTAATTAGCTGAGAAACTGAAACTAAATTTCTTCTAATGGAAGATACATAATAAACATTATCCAAAAATAAAAAGTTTGCATATCCTAAATCAAGCTTGAGAGTTCCTATGGCTTTGACTCCCACTCGCATTTCATTGCCTACTCTCAGGTTCACCTCATCACTTCTTGGGACTCTCCTCTTTGTGAATCCCTGCAAGGAATTAGTGACGTGAATAGGAGAATCAGAATCTATCCACCATGACTGGGGTTCAACATTTATAAGATTAATTTCTAAAGAAAATATTGTATCAGAAATCATCTTACCCTTTTTAGCTAGCCAAGCCTTATAACCTGTACAATCATTTTTCATGTGCCCTACTCTCTTGCAAAAGTAGCACTTGTATCTGAATGGCCTGTTTTCTTTTGGTCATGTGGCTGCAGATGCCTTGGTGATGGTTTTGGTAGACTTGAGTTTGTTTTGAGTCTTTTTCTTCTTAGGCTTCTCAACTAAGTTGACTGTGACGGACTGGGACTAGTTTTTCTTTATCCTAGATTCCACATCAACACAAATTGAGATGAGTTCATCTAGGGACCAGTTTTCCTTTTGAGCATTATAACTCGTTCTGAGATTGTCAAAACTGCTAGGGAGCGTGTTTAGTGCATGATGCACCAACAATTGATCTTTTACTCCCACTAACATCTCTTTCAGCATATTGTTGATGTTAATCAACTCCATAATATGCCATCTTACACCCCCATGTCATGTTCCAGAGTACTGTAGGGTATGATACTCTTTGCTCAACCTAACTATTTCAGCTTTTTCACTTTCTTTAAACTTAGCCGACACAGCCTCAAGGAAATCAGTAGCTAATTCTGGTTCCTCAACGCAACTTCTCACTGATCTAGACATAGAAGTCCTAATCACATTCTTGGCCATCATATGTGATATCATCCATTTCTTATGGTGAGTTTTGATTGAGGGTTTATTATCTTCTGCTGGGGTATCAGGTTGTTCTTCATGAAAGCAGAATCCTATGATCTCATGCATACAGATGTAGTTTTCTATAGAATCTCTCAAGGCTCTAAAGTTTGAACCAGTAAGCACTAAGACATTGTTGAAGGTCATGTAGGTGTTACCTAAGGAGCAAAAGAAAAAGATTTTGTGAGTTCTCAATTTTGTAAAACTTTTAGAGTTTTCAACGTTTTATGAATTCGTTTAAGTTAATTAAACCATAACAGAAACACTCACAAAACAAAACATTCAGAAAACTCAATACAAATATATTTGCATTCACATCAGTCCATATCCATAAAAAACAATATTGAGTAACACTTTTGAGCAAAAACTTAGTATCATGTAATCCTTTATCAATAAGCCACACTTGATAAAAACATGTTATTCAAGGAACTAAATCCACATCTTTAGACAGAAGATTAAATTCCAAGTATCTTGATATATTCTTATCAAATATGCTTACTGTTGTTTGTACTCTAAAAACATACTTCGACACTTCTTTGGAAGATAAAAAGCAATATTTAAAATGCAAAACACAACTTTCAGTTTGTTATACCATATGATTTCCTGCAAATATCAATGAAAAAAGCTTTGTGCAGTATATCCATTTATACCAACAGAAAATCACAAACTTGTTTAAGCTTGAAAACTTGATTTCTATCCAAGTTACCCTTTGTAAGAAAACTAAGCTCTTGTTCCTGTAAAAACTTTTCAATGCATAAATTTTGGGAGACTTTAATAACTGTATGCATCATTATCAAATACAGAACACATACTTCAATCCAATTCCATAAAACACATCTTATAAATTTAAGTTTCATCCGGCACAAACCACACAAATCCAACTTATGTGCACGCCGAGAGTGCTTTAGGGATCTTATGCATAATTATATATAGATATACATGCTTGAATTGAAACCAAAATTTCCAGAAAATCTGACCTTGATAAATACTAATATGCTTGCTGAATTAAACGCGGAAGCATGAAAAACTTTTCAATTTTAAGCAAGCAATCGATTCGCCCTCTTAATCCGTAGCCTTGGGTATTTTGAGTTCCATGAGAAGATGATTGCATCTTCTGCACTTTTCAATCTGAACTAAAGAACCCTATTCCCAAAACTCAAACTAAATGGGAATAAAAATTGGGTCGGGTCAAGTGCTAAGCCGTGGGTCTTGGACGAGGCCCTTTTATTAATCAAGTTTTAAAAAAAAAAACTTAATTTTTCTCTTTTCCTTTTTTTTAAAATTTTTTTTTAGAGAAAATCCTAAAACAATTTTGTTATGCAAAACTGAAAATTTTGTGAACTTTTAAAGGCTCTGATACCATTATGTAAACCAAAATCAATATGTTCACAATACAATAGATCATATACATAACCATAATCATTAGACTTAAGTTTTAAGTTAACTTACCATCATCATGAACCATAGCTCCTTCTATTGATGCAATCCTGAAACACAAAGATACTAGGCAAGGCCTTCTGTTAGTCACCACAATAAGCTTCTCCATGGACAGAACTTACGCTATATCTCGTGGTGATAACAGGGACCAATACCATCTATATATATAGAATCATTAACCCTAAAGAGTCCTCCCATTAAGGACATTTCTTGCGAGTTAAGTCTTCTAATTAGATTTCTGATACAATACTGATTTGTCGTCTTGCTTCTATACTATAACCAGGATTCCTTACAATAATGATCTAATACACGAAATCATTATCGACTAGATATGGTTATGTATTTGTTTCCATGTAGAAGTATATATCGTCATTAAGCATAATTATCATTTAATATGTGACAAGTCCATATTGATCTAACAAAACAAGCAACAAAGAAGCATTTCATAAAAAGTTACAGAGTTAAAACAAACTCTGGAAAAAATTCATTGGAATTTCATCTTGTTGTTCAATTAATAAGAACCAGAATCAGTACTCTCTAAAATTCATTGAAGTACCAACCTTACATAAAGAAGAAGAAACAAAAATAAAAACTTATAAGTTTACGGCTTTTTAAATCGCACTACTCCAATGACGACTCTATATGCTTTAAAATAGTAGTGACATTATGAAAAACACAATAAACATGTAACGCGAGTAGATAGTTGGAAACCTGAATTATTGGATATTAATATATACCAATCTAATGTCAAGTAGTTTGTTAAGCAATTGAACACTTGAGCACGAGCACGGTGTGCTTGTTTGACAGGAACCCACGCGGTTTCTTCAGTAGAAATCATTATCAAGCTCTCCATAGAAGTTTGGTCCAGAGTGATGGGCCAATTCCATGACCTTATTTATTTAAACGCCAACGCAATAAAACGAAAGCTAGGATAAAAACAACTGAAACTCGGCCTTATATAATAACCCACGCCATCACCCTCTATTTATGGTAATGACACGCCCCCTCCCCTTCAGAATCTCTTTGACACACCTAAATTCATCCAAGCAAGTAATTAATAGTTGAACATTTCTGTGATTTCACACTGACAGATAGAAAGAAACGACTGGTAGAATAATTTTCCATTTTTCCATAACTTAGCAAACAAGAGAAAGATAGCTTCTCTGGAGATGATAATATTAGCTCTAACGGCAACATGGGCAGCCGCCGCAGCACCTCATCACACACTTCCGGCCATGTCATCAGCAGCAGTACCTGCCATGGCTCCTAATAACGAAGATGGGATTCTGTTCTTGGATGATAAGCAATATGCTTTGCATGGGGAGATCATGTTGGTGGTGCTTATTGTTCTTTTTATCGCTTTCGTCTCCTGCCTCACCGTCGTCACTCGTCTCCGGCGAGCTAGGGCAGTCGAGGAGGACTTGGTGTCGAATAAGCCGTGCAACTGTTTTGAGTTGCTTTGCAGTTTGGTGAGGAAGAAGAGGAACAAAAGAGATGAGGATGCTGCTCTACCAGAAGCTCCATTGAGGGGCAATAATGAGATAGCAGAAAGTATACCTCATCAAAAGTAGGATAGCTCTATTTGGTGTTTGATTTGTATGGCTAACCTTTTAGTCTTGTTGCTAGAGCTGTGGCTGTGAGCGTTCAATATCTATGCCATTGTTAAATGTCAGGTCAACCCTTATACTAATATCTTGTATATTTGTTGGATGATTTTTGCTGATAAATATGAGTTGCTACTTCAGTTGCCTCTATTGATCTTCACCACTAGTTTTGGATGATTTTGAGAGACAAGAAAGCAATGATAGGTACAGTTTTTTGAAACTGGAGTTGGTAGATTGACCTAATTATTTGAAGGCCATGGTTCCAAATTTATGGGAGGATCTCTTTATCACTTTTAGCTTTTGTATTTTAGAAGCGAGTATTGCTATACAGACCATCTTCTGGAGTCTGTTTTACTATCCGAGTCATAATGTATATGATATAGACAATCTCAAAAAACCAAAAAAATGAAAGGAAAAAAAAAATACTTGGTACCTCTAGTATAATTGAATGCAAAATATAGGGAAGAAAATAAAGATATTGCATTGATCACACTGAATATTTCACATTACAAAATTCATGGTTGTTTCTCAACCATGCAGGGTTGGTAAGTCACCTGCATCGTCATCTGAATTTCAGAGATCTAGAGTATCAAATTTTCATCCTTATTTGTCTGTCGAACTAAGGAGAAACAATGTTAGAATACACGTAGCATACAACATCTAATCACGTTCGCCAAATGCAATTGATTGTGTTCCCTACAATCTGCTATTTACAAGCTAGGACAAAACAAGTCAGAAAATGAAACTCCCAACTAGTATAGAAGCAAGCGGAACTGTAAGGTTGTCATCAAGCTCGGTGCTTATGGGAATTGATTCTACCAGTGCTGAAGCAAGAGACACAACCAAAAAACCCAAAACCATATCCCAGCTCTTGTCAACAAAGCCAAACTTAGAGAAATAGTACATATACCTGTTACAACATTGCCAAGCATTAAGAAACTTTCCCAGATATGATGATCACTCCAGGTCTAAGTGAGGAGCAAAGTAAGCCACCAAGACTTACCCGATAGATGATAAAAAACCAGCAGATGCCATCGCCACACTACCAGCTACAGATTTGCTTCTGTTATATGGTAGTTTTTGGGTACCAAAACGCCTACCAACAACGTCTGCTAACCCTGTTACAAGCATGTGCAGATATTTGTAAGCCTTCATTAGAAGTTGACAAGTTCCTACAGCTCTGTAGTATAGCAATTTAACACAAAAGCCAAACTGAATCAACTAAATGTACCATCTCCAGCACACAGGTTGCATATTAATGCAATGGCAACAGGGGAAGTTCTCCAATAGACTACGCAAGCCAAAGTTATGGCTGCGGCATAGTAGAGTGGTCCCTTGAGAAGTTCCCTGATGCATGGAGTAAAGGTTAAGGTGATTTAACAAATCATATATGACAGTTTTTTGTGGAACCTATCAATGGCAATAACCAAAATACAAAGTTTGTTTTATGTCATTTTCCACACATGGTTCACTTGTGCAAAAACATTTAGATGTTCTAAGAGATATATTATATAGGTCTTGTATGTCTCTCCAGTGGAGAGCTTGTGTGCAATGTACTTGTTTTCTCATAAGAAATGGTCAAGCAGGTGAGGCTACTTTATTAACAATGAATAAACGCCCTAGGTGGTGCCAACTCCAAGAACAGAGTTACAAATCTTGCTTCATGCCTACATGGCAAACATAATTCAGATGGAAATCACCCAAAGTAGGTATTAAAAGATTACCTATAGTCGTTATATCTGCTCATGGACTTCACTGTTCCTTCGTCTTTCATTATTCCAAGTCCCAGTAGAAGCATTCGTATGATATTAAGGCCTGGAATTAGAGATGCTAAAAGTGCTCCTTGGTAGCCCGAACTGTAATTATATATAGTACCTATAATTAGGAAGATCAGTCAACATGTTATTACAATGATTACTTTGGTCATTACATTACCTAAATAGCGGCCAGCACAGCATGAAAGTGAGGCCAATGCTGATATGCACTAGCTTCCTGTTGAGTTTCTACAAAAAATGAGATGACCAATTTTAGATGTATAGGCTATTAAGACAAGTTCTGTTAAAAGTGCTAAGCTATCTTTATCATTGTGATTTCTGTTCACTGAACTACAGCTATGAAAAGGTTTTTCCATCACAATGTATGATCACACTTCTCTTCATCTGTATCTCAATAAGCAAAGCCACCATCCAAAAAGTCTAAGAACAATAAATTTACTCGAGCACCACTGTTTCAGACTATCAGGTTCTTACATGGGTAATTGAAATCATTGTAAGCCAAGTCATTTTCTCGATATAAGAAAATCTGGGTCTTAAGTTTATCATAAGAAGTCCCATACAAAGAATGTGCATTAGAACAAACAAATTCGAGACAATCGAACAGACTGTAAGGTGGATGATCAGAGGTCAGTCTCAATTGATCACTCTCTTGCTTCAGTTTTAACGCGAAACAATCACTGCTAATATGGCAGAAGTTAGAAAATCTACAACCATTATCAGCAGTAACTCCCACAGAGGTAATGATCCACCATAACACTTACTGGTTAAGCTTTACAAGTAACTCTTCAGCCGTAGTTTACAGAGTAAAATACTAACAACCTCTACTACGGATTTAGCTGAAAAAGAACACAATCTTGGTCCTGTCTTTCAACTACACTACACTTAAATTAGCCAATTTCAACCCACTTGGACAAGTGTTTGAATTATAGTTGTTATTAGTTAACAAGATCAGTGTTTTCCCACAAACCAATCAAAACCCCACAATCCCAAAGACAAATTACTAGGTAGCAACATAGTACAAGTACTTGAAACAGAAGCAAAAGATAAGATTCTAACTTGATCGAAGACCCCACGCTTGGCGGTTTGTTCCCACAACAGAAGAAAGAATGTAGCCACACCACCGGAAATAGCAGTGGCGCATATATCAGCGGCGAGCGCGTTTTCCAGAAGCATAGCGGCGGGAGCTAACGTCACTAGGCGGCGGCGAGAAATACGGAGGTGGTGAGTGATTGGGTATCTGAGAGTGGCAGCAGGGAGAGAGTCTGAAACTGAAGTTGGAGAGAGACGAAGGCGAAGACTAGAGAGGAAGTAAGGCAGTCGTGGAGAATGGGTTAACTGAGGGAGCACGGAACATGTAATACCTACCTGTACTGGATCTAAGGACCGGTAGGGGTGCATTTCTGGTGGTGTGATGAATGCCTTCACTATAGAAAAGTCACCTACTTTGGCAGCCATCTGATATCAGGAAAAAAATAATAGGAAGGGAAAATAAACATGATATTTTGAAGAGGTTTTTCGATCCAAAATTCCAAATTCATTTTGCATTTAAGTGTATGTAAACGTTGTTGGTACAAAAAATGGTGGCTAAGTGAGCTACTATACATGTCAGAGCAATTGGGGTTTGAATTAGGGACCTCTCTCTTGTTAATATGTTAATTTTCATAGTGCCGCTTACTTGCAACTAAAGATGTTTATTAATAGACAAAATACTGGTAACTCTTTATCATTTTAGAGTCTCGACAGTTTAGCTCTCGTGCTTTCAATTTCAATTGATCACTCCTCGTAGTCGTAATTTTCAACCAAATTGGTCTAATATGTCTAAAATGGTTGTTAACTATTTTCTTATTTCCTCAAATACTCTTAGGTGTTGTTTTATTATTTTTCTTCTTGTTTTCTTTTCCTTTTTCTTCAAAAACAAAACCGAAGAATACACAACTCACCATGAAAGGCTATGTAGCCCAATTAAGTTTGAGCATTATTGGCAAAAAAAATTAAAAAAATTAAGCCTAGTGTTGTTTGTAAGCTTAATTATATGAAATTGTAGTTATTATATAGTTTCATTCGTGGGAACTTAGAGAGTGTTGTTAATGCTAAGGATAATGATGAGAATTTATTTTAATCTCATTTTGGTTTAAATTGATATGATGGAGATTTGATAGAATTTTATTTCATCGTGATTATGGTGATGTTATTTGATTTTGTTAGCAGTATGCAACTATACATCAAATCAAGTTGCATATTTTTTTTTTCCGATTGTAATCAGTTTGCAATTGTAAAATTCTTGGATTGAAAATCGATAATCATAAACCCAGATATTCTGGAACTTCTCTCGGTTTTGGTTTTGAAGAAGAGAAAGTAAAAAAATAAGAAAAATAACCTAAGGGCATTTGAGGAAGTTGAAAAATGGTAAACAATCATTTTGGATGAAATGGACCAATTGGTAGAAAATTGAGACTATAAGGAGTGATCAGTTGAAATTGAAAACATAAAAACTAAACTGTCGAGACACTACAAATATAAGGAATGATCAGTAATTTGTCCTTTATTAATTGTCGTTATTTATGTTTGTTGTTTAGCTGTTTTAAGAACTTTGCAAGGCTAGTCGGGTTTTGTACCTGTATGTGCAATTAACATGCATTGTCTGATCAAGGTAGGCAGCAAGTTCCTTGCTTCGTTAAATTGTCGTTTCCGTTTAGTGGCTAAGTGAAACTAAGTGTCGTTAGATTTATCCTATGACGGCAATATAGTTGGAAAGCATTGATTTGATGATTATACTACGTTATAATTGAGTTCGTATCGAGTTCTCTTTCTGTTATGTCATTGTTTTGTTAGAGTAATGGAGTAGTCATTAGAACATTCTTTGTTATTAGTTGGTGCTTGTTAGAATATATGTTATTTTCTATATATATAGAGATCTCTGGAAAATTATTCAACGCACCGAGGTGCAAGTGAACCAACACTTAAATATGCAATTTCAATCATTTATTTAATCTTTAATTATATTGTACTAACTTTGTTTAAAATAAATTAAAGAAGGAATTTTGATTGTATTTATCATGAAAACAGTCAGTCGTAATTTATTACTGTACGAAGATTGGGCATATGGGGGATTTTCCCGCCCCCGCCCCCCCCCCCCCCCCCCCCCCCCCATGTCGGGTAATGGGTTCCCCACCCCCGCAATGTGTTTTCTGCCGGCAACCAGTTCGTTGAAAAAGGACGAAAAAATTCTCAGAGCACTAAGTTATGCAGGCAACAGTTTGTCGGCAAAGAAGGCCTTCCTCCAGAAACTCCTTTCCCGACAACCACTTCGTCGGTAAAATAAAATCCTAAATTCTGCCGACGAAATCTTTATCGGCAGAGAATGGAAATTCTTTGGGCACCTAGAAGACTACTCTGGGCACCCTATCAACCTTTCTGCCCCCTGCCTCCAGTTACTGCCCTCTCCCTCGCCGGTGTCCCCTCCGTTATTCGACGCCACCCCGCTGCGAAGCTGCCATGACCGCGCCGAGCTTGACCAAAATCCCACCACACTGAGATCGCAAAACACCCAGATCGCACCGTATTCCGATCGAATCAAATCAACCCAATCTAGGTCGCACCACCATGCATCATGAATCGGCGTTGTTTCCTCCTCGATCTGATTTCCTCCTCTGATTGAACACCACTGGCCAGCTCCAGCGCCGGTCAGCCCTCGACGCAGCACAGAACCCGGCTTCATATCCTCGTCGATGCCGATCCACCCCGACACCAGCTGGACGAAGCCAACTCGGTTCAGCCAGACCCGATCATTTCCGGCGCTCAAATCTTTGCTTTCCTCCAGCCAATCCTCAGCAACGCCGCAGCTCCGACGTAGGGTTTTCAGTTTAAAATACAAATAAATCAAAATGGGAACCCCGCGTGGGTAATGGGAATCCCCACACCCACCCCCGCAACCCCGCGGGGGAAATAAACAACCCCGCGTCCTTAACGGGGAAACCCGCCCCCGCCCCCACATGTCAAATGCGGGTTCCCCGCCCCCATCCCCGTATGCCCAATCTTATGTACGAGCCTTCATACCAAAGTGATCAAGTTAAAGAGGATTCTCTTTTGAAAACCTAGCAGCCGACTCTTTAACAACGTGGGTATGCTTATCCAAAGGCGCACAAACGTTGTTGGTCTCTGGCCTCATCAGCATTATAAGGTTGGTTGTTGGAAGGGTGATGAATACTATCCTGGTAGTTTATAGAGAAAATGTGTGCTTGGGTTTAATGAATGCCATCTTGGCGGCGGTTATAGGTTCCATCGTCTTCACAAGGGTTGTATGTTACAGTGCACTTCAATGAGGATCACGACGACTATATGGGTCATTGGTGGTGCTTGGGATGCGACCTCATAGTTTTCTGTATTCCGGGCTGTTAAGAGTCGCGGTGGCGAAGCCATGCCATCAGGGAAGAGTGGCGATATATGTTGGGCAACGGTTTGGCCCTTGTAACTTGGGTGCGGCGGCGTTTATGGTGGGAGACATCGAAGTAAGACGTAAATTTTGTCTGCGGCGCTGTGTTCCTTAGGCACTGTCATGGTTTAGCTTGTTAGGACATCTCCAACAGACTAGCACATTTGAAAAAAATTAGAAACTTAACAAGAAAAATTTATAACTTGTATCTCCAACACACTACCTATTAAAGCATCTTCAGCAATACTAACCATATTTTAGTTAAATTTTAGCCAAAATAGTTAAAAAGTTATTTTGGCTAGCCACTTTAGAAATACGTCTGCATCAGTTCTCTCTACTTTAACTTGATTTGAATTTAAAATACTTATTAAATGAAGGAAAAATGACCAATTAGTAAAAAATTATGATTTTTTTGCCCAGTCCAATGATGATAGCCCATTCCAATAAATCTTTTGCAAATGACTGAACTACCCTACTAAACAGTCAACTCGGGTAGTTCAGTCCAATTCAAACACAAACTGCTCCGTTACAGGAACCGTTATTTCTCTCCCACCAAAAAAACCCTAAGCAATTCTCTCTCTCTCTCTTTCTCCTCTCTCACTCGTTCGCTCTGTGTTTCACTCTTTCGTTCGCCGATCCGACCCGAGGATAGATATGGCGCCAACCAAATGATCAGTAATTCCGATTAGATTGGGTTTCGAGTTGATTGATGATTCTATGGCTTACTGGGAGTCAGTAACTTGTTTACTGAAATCTGTATGTTGCTTACTGGGGGTCAGTAATCTGGTTACTGAGAGTCAGTAACTTGATTTCTGGAATCTATAAGTTGCTTACTGGGAGTCAGTAACCTAAGTATTTGCTTACTGGAATCTGTATGTTACTTACTCGGGGTCAGTAATCTGGTTACTGAGAGTCAGTAATCTGGTTACTGAGAGTCAGTAACTTGATTTCTGGAATCTGTAAGTTGCATACTGGGGGTCAGTAACCTGATTACTGAGAGTCAGTAACTTGATTGTTAGAATCTGTAAGTTGCTTACTAGGGGTCAGTAACTTGATTACTGAGGGTGTGTAACTTGATTACTGAGGGTGTGTAACTTGATTGCTTAGAGTCTGTAACTTAATTCGAATTCTCCGATCCTCCGATTTGAATCTAAGAATCTCAGCGATTTAACTCACTCAAATTCTCTGCGAAACTCGGTCTCTCTCTCTCTCTCTCTCTCTCTCTCCTTCTCTGCGAAGATCGGTCTCTTTCTATCCCCTTCTCTGCGGAGCTCGCTCTCTCTCTCTCTCTCCTTCTCTGCATAGCTTGCTCTCTCTATCTCCCCTTCTCTATGAAACTCGGTCTCTCTATCTCTCTCCTTGTCTGCGCAGCTCGCTCTCTCTCTCTCTCTCTCTTCTTATCTACAACCACGGTTATCAACATCTCTCCTTATCTGTTAGAAACGAGTAAAAGGGTAAAAACGGAAGAAAAAATTTAAAACTAAGCCAGAGTTGATAAGATTTGTTGAATTGAGCAATAAGAGTGGTTACCTTATATTTAGTAGGGTAAGATATTAGGGTAGTCATTGGAATGGGTAATGAGGGGGCCAAATTAGTACTAAATGAACATTTTCCCTAAAATGAATAAAAAGTGGTTTAAATGCATTTATAAATTATATATAATTACATATAAGGAATGCATTAAATTTAAATATTTTAACTTTTAATTATTACGCTCTCCAAATTTGGCTAGCGAGATAACTAAAAGTTATCATAGAGTTATAATACAGAGTCTGGTATAGCTGCTATTTTTCACAAAAAGCTAAATAGCCTCTCCAAAGTAACTAAAGAGTTATAGAGAGTAGGGCTGGGCGTTTGGGCTCGAAAACCCGAAAGCCCGGCCCGAAAACCCGAAAAAAGACCGACACGGGCCGAGCCCGAAAATTTTTAGGACCGGCCCGAAGAAAGCTCGGCCCGAAATTATAAACTTCGGTCCGAGCCCGAGCCCTATTTTTCTTGGGCCCGAAAGCCCGACCCGGCCCGAAGTCTTTATTTATAGCCACGGGCTCACATCGTCTTCGCGATCCAACCGCTCCTCGGCTACTCCGTCTCTGCGATCCAACCGATTCTAGAGCTCTCGGCTACTCCGTCTCTGCGATCCAACCGATTCTAGAGCTCCTCAAGCACCAGCTCCTCCCTCCGTCGCCCCCTCGCCCTGTCGATTCCCCAATCCTCCGTCTTTTGATGGAGCTGTCTTGTCTATCCTCAACAGCCTCGACGTAGTCGTCTTCTCCAGGTCCTCCTCTCTCTCTCTCTCGCTCGCCTGAAACCTAAGATCTATTTCCGATCAATTTTCAATTTGTTATCAGCGAATTTTCATTTTGGTTGTTGTGAGGATCTGATTGTGTGTTTTCAATCTGATGGAGCTGTCTCGTCTTCTATTTCGATTTTTCAGATGTGTAGAGCTTTGATTTGCTCCCTCCGCAGCCTCATCCACTCCTGCCTAATCTCCGCCTCGTAATCGGCCACTTCCTTGTTTGCGAGCTCCACCGGTTTCTCTCCTCCCTAATCGCCTCCCGATCATCGTTCCCAAGCTCCACCGGCCACTTCCTCGCAACCGGCCACTTCTCCGATTTGGGCCCGAAAAAGCCCGAGGGCTCGGCTCGGCTCGTCGGGCTCGGTCTCGGGCCGGTCCTCGTCTGGGAAAAAGCCCGGCTCGGCTCGGACCGAGGGGGTCGGGTTTTGGGTCGGGCTTTGGGATTTTTGGGCTCGGCCCGGCCCGCGCCCAGCCCTAATAGAGAGTCTGTTTAAGATGTTCTTAAAAAGCTGAATTTAGCTTTAGCTAAAAACTTTAGCTAAATATACCTAGGGAGGATAGAGAAACTAACTCTAGCTAAACTATTTTTTGTTGTGAATTTTGATAACTCAACAATAGCTATTATTGTTGGAGCACAACTATCAAATTAGAGCAACTTTAGCAATGCTAGCCATTTTTTAGTTAAATTTTTGCCAAAATAGCTAAAATGTCATTTTGGCTAGCCAGTTTAAAAATATGTTTGTATCAGTTCTCTCTATTTTAACTATTTTGAACTTGTATATTAATTAAATTTTAAAAAAATTACCTTAAATACAATTATACATTACATAGAATTATCTAAAAGGAAAGTATTAAATTATAGAGAGCCTCATCTCGCTCTCTATATTTAGGAGCGAGATAGCTAAGAGTTAAAATGGCTACCCACTTAGGAGTCTGCTGGAGCTCTTAATTTTGATAAAAAAACTAAACAGACTCTCTAAAATAGCTAAAATGTCAAAATAGAGAGTCTGCTAAAGTTGCTCTTAGATAGCTTTGTTAAAGAAGGAATTTTGATTGTATTTATCATGAAAAAAAAATACCATTGCTTTATTAAGAAAAAATAAAATTTGGATTGACCTTCTTTAATTATACTGTACTAACTTTGTTTAAAATAAATTAAAGAAGAAATTTTGAGTGTATTTATCATGAAAACAGTCAGTCATAATTTATTACTGTACGAGCCTTCATACCAAAGTGATCAAGTAACAGAGGATTCTCTTTTGAAAACCTAGCAGGCGACTCTTTAACAACGTGGGTATGCTTGTCCAAAGGCGCACAAACGTTGTTGGCCTCTGGCCTCATCAGCATTATAAGGTTGGTTGTTGGAAGGGTGATGAATACTATCCTGGTAGTTTATAGAGAAAATTTGTGCTTGGGTATAATGAATGCCAACTTGGTAGCGGTTATAGGTTCCAACGTCTTCACAAGGGTTGTATGTTACAGTGCACTTCAATGAGGATCACGACGACTATATGGGTCATCGGTGGTGCTTGGGATGCGACCTCATAGTTTTCTGTGTTCCGGGCTGTTAAGAGTCGCGGTGGCGAAGCCATGCCATCGGGGAAGAGTGGCGATATCTGTTGGGCAACGGTTTGGTCCTTTTAACTTGGGTGCGGCGGCGTTTATGGTGGGAGACATCGAAGTAAGGCGTAAGGTTTGTTTGTGGCGCTGTGTTCCTTAGGCACTGTCATGGTTTAGCCTTGTTAGGGCATCTCCAACAGACTAGCAAATTTGAAAAAAAAATTAGAAACTTAACAAAAAAAATTTATAACTTGTATCTCCAACACACTACCTATTAGAGCATCTTCGGCAATGCTAGCCATTTTTAGTTAAATTTTCACCAAAATAGCTAAAAAGTTTTGGCTAGCCATTTTAGAGCATCTTCAGCAATGCTAGCCATATTTTAGTTAAATTTTAGCCAAAATAGCTAAAAAGTTATTTTGGCTAGCCACTTTAAAAATACGTATGCATCAGTTCTCTCTACTTTAACTTGATTTGAATTGAAAATACTTATTAAATGAATAAAAAGTGGTTTAAATGCATATATAAATTACATATAATTACATATAAGGAATGTATTAAATTTAAATGTTATAACTTTTACATATCACGCTCTCCAAATTTGGCTAGCGAGATGGCTAAAAGTTATGATAGTTATAATAGAGAGTCTTATATAGCTGCTATTTTTCGCAAAAAGCTAAATAGGCTCTCCAAAGTAGCTAATGAGTTATAATAGAGAGTCTGCTGAAGATGTTCTAAATACTAGTTTCAGCTATGCAAATAGTGCTATTGTTAGACTTGAGTCTGACTCTAGTTCTTTGGGTTTTATGGGTTTAGTTTTTATTTGGGCTGGGTTGCTTCAGCCTTGGGCTTGTAACTAGTATATAGTTTTTTTTCTCTCTCTATCATATTATCCTATATTTGTAGGTTGTTATGTTGGATTGTTGGGCTTGTTGGAACAGTAAATTAGGCTTGTTTTGACTCTGTGTTTTAGTTTTTGTCTATTTAGGTTAATTTTCTTGTAATAGGAACTTTAGCACCTAACTTTAAGTTTCTTTGTGTACCTATATTATGATTTTTATCATAGTTGTAGGCTCACTCTTTAGTTAGCATACATTTCAGTAATATGAGATCCATCTATATGTATCATGGTGGTGTTCTCATCGTAAAAGCCTTAATTTGTCTTCTATCTTTGAAGTGATAGCGGGTGGCAATGATGACCAGTTTAGCATGAGTTCGATGTATATGACACATCACAATTAAAGAAAAATTCATAATTTATTACAAAAATAGGTATAATAAGAAAATAAAAAATCCAAAATTATGCAGTTAACTGTACAAAACTGAAAAGAGGTATAATAGGAATGCAGAAAATCCAAAAATACACAATTCACTGTACAAAACTGAAAAAAGAAAGAATTCATATGAGGCAACTAAGTCATCACAAGATTACCACCACAATTGACAAAAAGGTTGTGTGAATTGTATTGGATACAAAAGATGAACTTTGAACTTTTTTTTTTTAAAGGGGAAATTTGGTGACACAACAATAATAGTAAAGAACTGCCACACAATTCGTGTGGTTTTTAAAATCATGTGTGGATTAGATCATCTTCAGCACCATGCCATCTCTATATTAGCTCATAAGCTATTTTGTATAAGCTATTTAACTTTTTTATGGATTGTAGCAACCACACCTAAGAGACTCTCCATTTTAGCTCAAATCTGACTAGTACATAGCTAGCAAGCATTGCTAAAGATACTTTTAAGAATTAAACGTCACCCTCATTTCAATCATATATGGGTATTTAAAAGCCAAACCTCTAAAAGCCACACATTGTGTGTGGCAATTATTAATTATTGTTGTTGTGACTTTTAACAACTATACCAAACTCGTACGATTTTTAGGCTCAAATTTGACTAGTACATAACTAGCATTGCTAAAGATACTCTTAAGAATTAAAAATCTCACTCATTTCAGATTCGTATGAGTATTTCGGAAAGCCACACATTGTATGTGGCTATTGTTTATTATTGTTGTTATGTGGTCAATCTATTGACTATGGTAACAAACTAAATATGTAGTTCACCTAAGAGGACTATGAAAAGATTGAGTCATTCTTAGGCAGCCATACTGGTCTAACACCACAATGCAATTGTAACATCATCATAAGAATAAAATTAAGGACCTAGAGATAATAGTTTCTTAACAATGCTGAGAGTTAAACCAGAACAAGACCAAGTCCCTCATAGCTTATTAACGAAGAGCTAAAAACCATCACTCAAGTGCCTTTGTAGGTAGCGAGCAATCATGGTTCTCCATTGTAGTTCCATATGATGGCATTGTTGCCTCTACAACAAGTTGTGAATTCATTGAAGCCTCACTGCTGCCATCACCATTAGTACTTGACACAAATTAAGCTGACTAAGATTGAAGCCCAACAGCCTAATCAGAGGGTGTTGCTAGACCCTAACTGTTGTATTTAGTCTCCATATTTGCTTTAGCAACACGAATCTATTGTTACGATCACCGCTAAACCACCTTAACTCGGTCACATTTCCAGCCCCAACACCAACCCATGCGGGAAATCAACAAATAGGAGCACCCACGAAACCTAACGATAGATCCAAACTCAATCCGCCACCACAAAATTCTGACGTGCCGCCAACATCCATCTTGAGACTTCTCTCCACCGTACCCATGAAATTTGTACTTCAGATATATGATTTATGTTTATATATAAACTAATATACTGAATAGACCTAATGAGACGCTAATGTTATTAGATCAACTACTCTCGAACCTTACTTATTTTGTATTCTGTTGGGCACAATTATCGTAGAAATTAAATCCAATCTTAAAAAATAATTAGACAAACAAGTTAGACGAGGTAGATTAATTGTCACACGTCTCAGCGCACCGTACATTCTACGTAAAAATTAAATTCATTTAATCATTAAGCAACTTAAATTATTATTTTATAATCATCCTTGCAAAAATGTTTACTCATTTGATTGAACCAAACATTTGATTATTTTTTTGATTTTTTTGTTCACAATCACTTTTTTTCTCTTAAGGATAAGAATGGAAAGCGTGGTTCGGTTGTTTCAAATACTTAATCCCTAGGCACCAAACGACGTAAGAAACATTCAAACCCTAGGCAGCTAATCAGATCGATCAGTACGTAGTTATCACCCATCAGTCTCAGCCTTGCCGCAAAAGGACAGCGCTCCATCCATCCATGAAGAAAACCAAGATTCCACCCACCTTCTAATTATACTAAAATTCTCCATCTTCCGGATCACATAATCGTGGAAATTTTCTGCAAACTCCCAACCAAAGCACTTGTCCGCTGCAGGTTTGTGTGCAAGCCCTGGCTTTGTCTCTTCAAAGATCCTCACTTCACGAAAGAGCTGTTTTCACGAACACCCTCGGCATCCTCTTGCGTTTTGGTCCATGAGTACGGACACCGAATGACCAAAAACTCTAATTGGAGGGGTTACTTCTTGGTTGATTTCGACAAGTCCTGGATGAGGAGCCTGAATAATGTGGTGATGAAGCTTCCTGAAGATCCAAATGTCAAGTCTTGTATAGACGTTGTGGGTTCCTGCAACGGACTCCTCTGCCTGAATGATCTAGGGCGCCGTTTTTACGTATCCAACCCCATTACTTGTGAGTCCTTGCTTCTTCCCAAGCATATTAAAAAGGAGAAATATGTTATTCCATGTGTCTCAGGTTTCGGATTTAGTCCCATCAGCAATGTCTATAAAGTGCTGTTTATTTCTGCAATTCGAGGATCCAGTTCAGGGGAGGCAATGGTTTTGACTCTTGGTTCATCTGGTATGTGGAGAAGCGTTGGAAGTTCTGTATGCCCTAATCGAAATCTTCAACCATACATGACATATCTCGATGGATGTCTTCATTGGGCTGTTGAGAGAAATCGTTCACTTTTGGTTTGTTCCTTTGACCTTGAAACTGAGCAGCTAGTTCCAAGAGTTACCACCTTTTGCTTTGGAACGATCTACTAGTCAGTTCACCCTTGGAGTTCTGGGAGAGTGCCTCTCCCTAATCGGTTGTTGAGTTGTTCTAGTAACTATGTTTCCAGTACTATTTGGGTGATGAAAGATTATGCATGGTGTTAAGGGGTCTTGGACCAAAGAGTATGAAATTGATGGTGTGGCCTTTTTCAACCCTAGAGTGTTGAAGTATACAAAGGAGGAGGGAATATTGCTGTTAAGTAGAGATAAATTCTGGGCTTATGCTCCTGGACAGAACGGCCTTCAGAGGGTTAAGGTGGAGGGGATGCCAGCAGTGATTCGGGGGCGTGTTACTATGTTCCAAACTTCCAACCGCTTAATAATATCATTACTGGTTACAGCTTGAAGGTATGATGATATCAATAACCCTTGCTTATCAAAAATCTATTGTTATAACTACTTGATGCTGTTTCATTACTAGAACTGACGTAAATATTAGAGGGTTCATAATTAACTTCTATTAGCAAATTATGAATATGCTTATTGTTTAATAAAGAGGAGAAATAGATGTTCTATGTAGTGCACCAAATATATACACACACACATTACAATATATCTTGCAGAATTTTCAAGTGCATTCAAACTTCATTCCGCTTCATATTACTGTTATTCATTTGTTTGAAGCTTAAATGATTGTCCGACCTTGCTCATCCATCTATCGTTATGATGTTTAGTGGTCTTGAAGGTATGCATCTTTGAAACTAAGATGATCGACTAGCTACTTGGTGATGAATTAATACTAGGTTTGATATAAATATATGATGATTCATGATTTACTTTTTTACCAAATTATGTAAATGTAAATTCCATAACAGTTAATGGTTCAAGGATATATATACAGCCAAGAAATTAAATGCATTAAATTTCCTATATATCTATGGCAAGTTTTTGCACGCCTCAGTTAACACCAGAGTACATAGTCTTATAGTGAATATGCAAATGGCTGATAAATATCAAGAAAAAAGCGAGTATTCAAAAAGGAGAAAAACAAATGTGTCCTCCCTTATATGTCAAATGTAATTATGTACACAGTCGACAAACTCCTATTAGTGTAGAAGTAAGCTAAGTTATTCATGCATAAAACTACTCACTCGAGAAAAAACACTTATTAATAGATTATACACTTAGTTCATGCTTTAGAAGTTTTATATGCAAGAGTTATCTTGAAAAATTGTCTGTATGTACCCTAGCTAGGACACATAAGAATTTCATTTTCCTCTTTACACTACTACTATTGTAGGGAGACCTGCTCACCCAAAGGATACAGTGTTAAAGGTATTGTGAAAGACAAGTGGATATGACAATTGAAAATAAATGTACAGGTATGTCAACTTTTTAATTACAAATATGTGGTTGAGATATATTAGTCCCTCACAATTCCTTAATATTTCCCCTAGATGAGTAAGCCTGTACTGTTAGGTGTCTGGTTCAATGTTTTGGTTTGCTTATTTCCATAGTAAAACCAGCCCTTTGCCCTAGCATCTACTATAAAAGGGACATTATAGCAAACCAAATCCTCATCATTTGGCTGCTCATTTCAAGACTACTTATCTGGTTCAAAGCTTTTGTGAGGTTAGGTTATTCTTTAGTTGATGAGAAGGAGAGTATATATGACTATATGGATTCTGTTTAATATGCCTCTGCTTGGTTACAAATAATTTCTAGATCTGGCTAGCTACTTAAATCTTTTTGCTTATTGCATTGCAGGTCTATAAACAAAATGGTAGGATTTAGCAAACCACCACTGCCACCACAACCATCACTGCCCTCATCCTTATGGTGTCACAATGGAAACCAGGAGATTGGAAACACAATAGGTAGCGCACTCGCTGGAATCCCAGTCACTCAGGACAACTCTGAGTCCCAGCGATTGCAGGACGTTGTTTCTCGAGCTAAAGTACCAAACCCTGCTCATGTTGATCCATTGGAGGTTTCTCGAGCTGAAGTAGTACTAAACCCTGATCAGGATAAGAAACTCAAAAGGTTTGATCATGATACGCTGTATGAATACATTTTTATCTTTTTTTCCTTATTAACAAAATATTACCGTTGGCGTAATGCTATTTTCACTAATAGTTTGTTCTCGTGCGTATATACGTGATCATTTCGTTATTGTATCCGTTAATAAATTAAAATACTAATTTGGGTACGTATAAAACTAAAATTTAATTTGGTAAATTTTTTCATATATATATGGCACGTGGTTTAATTTCATGAACATGGTAAATTTTTTCTCCACATAAAATATAGCAGGCTGTATATTTCAAAACTTACATGTAAAGAAGATACATATTAATTATGGTGCAAATATACACCTTCAAGACAGGCATTGTCCTAAAGTTTTTTTTTACAGCCACTATGCCATTAACACCCTTAGACGACGAACTTTGGTTAGGCGGATCAAAGTTCGTCTCTTAAGAAGGCCTTAGGCGACGGAATATGAGTGTCTTTTTAGCGGAATGTTCGTCGCATAAGCTAGAGCCCTTAGACAATGAAAATATAATTTCGTCGCAGAAAACTTGTTAAGCGACGACTTTCAAGCGTAGACACACTAAAGCGACGAACTTGTTCGTTTCCATTGCTTAAATGTTTTTTAGATCTACTATGGGTGGACCCCACCCTGGGGGCCTTTTAGGGGGCGGTGTTTCTATATTTCCGACCACGTGGTCATGCTCTTCTACCGTCTCTTGCCCGTTGTTGAGGAAGGTTTCCGGAGGGTGGCGGTCAAAGGGTTTTTGTGTGGTCAAAGTACCATTTTTTCGGTTTTCTCGACGATCAAACGGCCAAACGACGCCCGTTCTGTCTCGAAATTAAAACAAAAATAAATGGAGGACTTACAAATAAATACTATTATATCTTTATTATTCCCTAATTAATTTCAATAAATAAAAATTAAAAAAATCAAATTTATCGACGAAATACTATGAATTCGGGTTCGTCGCATCACATCTTTGCGACAACCAGGCTTCGTCGCTTAAGCTCTAAACCTTCATCACCACAAACTGAAGGGACGAAGAGATTCTCGTCGCCTAAGCGTTGATTAAGGTGACAACATTTGGTTTTTTCATCACTTAAGTATTGAAGAGACCAATTCGAGGAGACGATGCTAAAGTGACGATTTTTCATCCCATTAGTCTCAGGCGATGAAAATAGGCTCTGAAGCGACGACTTTCTTCCGTCGCTTAAAAACATATATGGTGTAGTGAGCTTGATAATGGATCTTTTGCTGTGTTCAGGCTTCTGGCTACCAGAGTGTACTCAAAGAGGTATCATAGCAAACAACTCAAGCATATTGCAGATCTGGAAACAGAAGTGAAAGTCCGAGAGGTATTGTCAGTTATTATATATCGTTATTAATCTATAACGGGTTAGTATTTGTGTTTTAAAATGAGTTTATGTACATATAATTCAAAACTAATCGTACGTGAGATGATCATGTGCAGACAGAGATTGCTGTCATGTCTCCAAGAGTCCGATTCTCAACACGGACAAATATGTTGCTTAGAGCAGAAAATGATATACTCAAGCAAAAGATGTCGCAATGTAGCGGAAAGCTTATTGTGAAACAAGGTATTCTTCTCTAGCTATTCTAAGTTTCTAACGGGAAAATGCATGCAAGACGCTTGTAGCTTCATTTGTATCGTCTTTTGTTATTCCAAAAAAATAAAATAATAATAATAATAATAATAATAATAATAATAATAATAAATGAATCGAAAATGCATTTGGCTATGGAAGATAAAAACATCATCAACTTGGATAACATCGATCGCTACTCTAATGCATGGCACAGTTGAACATGAAGATTTGCAAAAGAAAGTAGACTGGTACAGGAACCTTTATCAGATGCAACAAGCAGCGGCCGCTGTTAATCCTCTAGCCGAGTCTGGTTATATGGCTTTCAACCCTCCAGCCGAATTGGATCAGGCTTTCGATCCTGACTTTGATCCAAGTAATTATCAACCTTTCAACCCTCTGGCAGGATTGGATTCGGAAACTGTTGATGATTTTGGTCAGTTTTATGCACCTGCTGAGGCTGATCAGTTCAATATGGAACTGCCTGCGCTAGATGATCAGTTTAGAAGTGATCCTGTGGAGCTTTACCGCCAGTTGGATGAACCTGTCGGGTTCTCTGAGTTCACTGATGAACTGGCAGCGGTCGTTAAGCCCCACATCATGGCGGACAAGGCCAGGGGTGCTGACCAAGTTGGAGATGGAGATGGAGATGATCAGCCCATTGAAAGCATGAACTTGGATAATTTCGATGATTCTCAGAAGGGAGCTGGATCTTCCTCCTAGCTACCCAGTTGGTGTGAGCCTCCGACCAGCTCTTGTCTTTGATGCTTAATTTGGAACTTGTGCTTGTTATTTTATTTTCAACTAGCATTGCCCACACACATCGTGTGTGAAATCTTTTCTCGTGTTTTTTTTCTCAGTAATTTTTTTATTTTTAAGAAATGTAAGACATGTAGAAAGGGAAAATTAATGCAAATAGTGGATAGGAATTTATAAGCACAAGATAACTTCTCTCCAATTATATTCTTATATTTTATTATTATTATTTTGTTTATTATTTTTTATCTTTTGTTTATTAAAATTTATTTTTTCATAATTTATGGTATAAGGGTCAAGTTGTATTTTCACACACGTTTTTACTAACAATGCTTTTTTGCTTAATAATAGTATAGATAACGAATTTCTGCTTACTGTCCTACTACTAGGGTTTCATCGATCTAGTTTAGTTCTTGGCCTTTGAATTTCAACGTACAGAAAAGCTCTCAAACTCTCAATCCTCGATCACGTCCATTCTGTCAAATGCTCCATCAAACTTCGGTGCTATTGGATGAGGATTGAGTGTATAGGGACTTGAATGATGGAATTCTTAGCTGAGAGCGAGACATGTAACTGATGATCAACTCTAAGAATATAGGCAAGAAAGCATAAATTAATCCCTTTTTATTTCGTTTCATGGATCCAGTTTTCTATTGTAGCTGGAGTGGATTTTATTTGACCTGAAGCATTTTCTTGCTAATAATTAAACTCTTGATTATTGATATCTTGGGTATCGTTTAAAACTCTCTTGATAGGTGTCTTGTTGCCTTTGAAATTGATTGAAATCCAAACCCTATACCTATGAATTATGTCCATTCGATCGGCTTTTAGATTACACTGGCTCTATAATTTTTCATTATTTGTTCCGAGTGTGCCGTTTGACATCACATCATCTCTGTCATTAGTGTTACGATCGTAAGTAGGGGGATAAACAAGTATATGAGACTGTTCACCTAAGAAATTATTTTTAATGGACTGTAAATGACAAATGAATTTAAAGGTTGGAAACAACTACAAAATTTTATGTTGTTATCATACCAATTTTTAAGTTTCAAACATGTGGTTGAGATATGCACTTGTGCCTCGAATTGTTCCTCAGTTGAGCTTTGGGTGACCAGAACACTTATACTAGCTCCCACAACACTTAAACTACCTCCCACAACACAACAGTTCATATTGTATTGTACATGTCAAAATGGATACCATATATGTGTTCTTGCCCGATGCATGTTTATGCTTAATATTTGTCTGTTCGGACAAAATGCTCTTTATTTTTGTTTCTTTAAAGTGAGCATGCAAATCCTTCTTACAAAACAAAAGAAAAAAGAACAGCAAAAAAAGGTATATTACGTAACATTCACATATTGCACATATGACATATCAAATGGATACCATATCATGCATATATGTGTATTATATAATTCAGTCCCTATCCAAGGCGAAATTAACGTGCGAATTTCTTTTTTGACACATTTTTCGGTCATATTTTCACATCTCCACCGTTTAAATGTTTGAACCTAATGTATAAATCATTCATACAAAATTTCATCTAATTTGGTTACCGTTAAGGTATAAAAACTAAATAAAATCAATGAACAAACCGAATATGTTCAACCTGAACTGTTAGTGTAAATCACCATAATGAAATGTTAAACGATTATCAAGTTGAATGAAATTTTGCAAAGATGATCTATACATTAGGTTCTAACATCTTAACTGTGGAGATGTGAAAATATGACCGAAAAATGTGTCAAAAAAGGAACTTCACACGTTAATTTTAGAGCGAATGTTCGCTCTTGATAGATATATTTATATAATTAGCATGTTTTTATTTAAAATGTACTTGTTCATGAAAATGCACCTTTTTTTCGGTATTTTGCACTACAGTAAAAAAAAAAGGGTCTTTTACCGTGTACACTCATACTGGACAATTTTTTTAATTTTTTTTTTTTTAAAATGGTAATTTCACTACAAGAACAACAACCAGAAGGAAAACATGAGAGGATAATAGACTTGGACATAGTTGGAACCTTGGAGAAACGTGAGAGGAGAAGAAGACACGAACAGTTGAAGTTGGAATTGATGCTGCAATTCCGTTGAATTGAATCATTTAAAATCTAACAACTGTGAAGGAGTTGTACCATTGTCTCTTTAAAAGTCTTCCACAAGTGAACGGGCTTGTATGTTTCTCAATCATTTGTGGTCGTTTCATATTAATTAGGGTGTTTTAAGTACAACCAAGAAAAAGTTGTATCTTTAATTTCATGCAACATTCTTCTCTTAACTATATATATCAGACTTTGTTACACGTCAAAAATTAGTGATAAACTTGTGAGAGAAACGTTATAACGGTTGCGGCGCAAAAATTAATTTCTTTGAGACTATTATAGGAGATAAGAACAAACATTACAAGTACAACCAAGTTAAATCCAATGATGTCTTACAACAATATTATTGACCAATCAATATACTCAATTCACCAAATATTACATCTAAAATTTATAACTATTGAATTTTCAAATGGTCAAGGAGAGGCTGGGGCCAGTAATGTATTGATGGTAATATATACTTGGTAACCTTACAAAATCTTGTCTGTACGAAGATGTGGCCAGGCAAGCCTTTCACAAACGTAGTGTCCAAATTACTTGTACACATTAATTGATTAAGGAGGGCCTCCTTAATACAAGACCCTTCCCTTTATAAGCACATCATTTCCCTCTTCCCGATTGCATATTGTTTTCTGGCATCTTCTTGTTTGCAAAGAGAATTGTAAAATGGAGTCAGACAAGAAGTTTAGCCAGCCGGAGAGAGCAGCCCCATGGGAAAACAGGCCCTTCTCGATAATGGCTCCATCAACCCTTCCTCTTGCCCCAGCTGGTTTATCTCAAGTCTGGAAACGACCTTACTTGATGAACCATTTTGAAAATGGGGAAGGCAGTGGAGGAGCCGAGACTCACTTCCAGAACTTGGACTCCCACACGTCCACCACCACTACCTTTATCCCTTCTCCTACGACCGCCACTAACCCCACCCCTACCCCATCCGCTGCCACCCCTGAAGTTGAAGCAATGAAGGATAAGGGCAAGAAACTCCAGGAGGAATCTGAAAACTGTGATGCTAACCAACGTAATGATAGTAAAACTGTTACTGTCAAGACTGTGAAGGAGGAAACAGACGACTCTTCGATTGGTGGTCTTCTTCAAATTAGAGTTGGTCGTAACATAGCTCCTGAGTCACTGGATCCGAGAAGGCTCAAGAGGTAATAATATACTCACCTGATTAACTAGATTTATAAAGATATTATGTTGGATATGTTGCTAGATTTTTGAGATGTTATGTTTAATAGAAATATACATTTTTCTTATTGTAGGATCTACTCAAACCGAGTTTCCGCCCAAAAATCTAGATTAAAGAAGCTTCAATATATTGTTGATATGGAAAAGAAGGCTAGAGCTCTGGAGGTAATCAAACAATTCAGATAATATCCTCAAACATTGATTGAACTCCAAATCGTGATGAAACTGTCCGTTGAATATCTACTTCCATTACATCAGAATTTAATATTTGAAATTTTATGTGTACATATATGATATATCAGGCTCAAGTAGCTGTGCTAAGTCCTCAAGTTGAGTTCGTTAAAAACCAGAATTATTTTCTACAAATGGAGCGAGCTGCCTTGAACGAATCAATATCTGCTTACGCAGCTAAGAAATCACATAATGAAGGTATGCAACCCTTTAATTAGTCCCAAGTGTAATTTTTCAACATGTAATTTATAGGAAAATAGGTTAATTTAGAGTTCTTATTCGGTTGTGGGGTGAATATATAATGGAAAATACGTGGTTTGTAATTTGATTCACAGCTGTAATTGAAGCAAATAAAAAGGAGGTGCAGAGATTGAGGTTGCTGCACTTGAAGCAATTTGAACAGCAGAAAAGGCAATTGCAGGCAAGAACGTTAATGAATATGGATGGTGTAGGATCAATGAACCCGAGGATGGTGAACAACCCAGGTTCCAGCAGTCAATCTGAGCTGGGAAAGATGTTATATAATTCATACTCTAAACAAGGTAGGGTTAATTTTGCTATATTGCATCTTGATATATACGGTATTGTTTTATTAATTATTACTGATATGCATACCACGTCGATCAGTTAATACATACTCCGATACTCGTCTGCTATACAGAGTTAATACAAACAACACTGATATTTTTCATGACCGGATATGTAAGAAACTATGAAACAAGTATTTTGCATAAACATGATTATTGCTGGGTAATTAATTGCCAGTCAAAACTTCTGTTGAATTTAGACACGACAATCAAATGATTAAAACATCAACGGTTATTTTTCATCTTGCTGTTTAATTAGCTGTATAGCCTGCATGTAACACAGAGTGGATAAAATTGTAGCTAATTATAGCAGATTATATTTATTCTAGATTTCCAGAACAAAATAAGTTGTATTGGATATTCATGCGTGCGGCTGTTCATACATAGTTGGGACTACACAGCCGTCAATAACAGAAAGCATTTGCTGTCTCATCATCTTTTCTAATTTCTGCTTCCGTTTTGGGGTGCTTAATTAATTATATGATACTGTTTATTTTTCACACTGATGCATATATGGTGGCTATTTAACAGGTGCTGTTGGGGAAGATTGTAGTAGTGGAACTAATTAACATAACACAGTCGTTCTGTTTTACTATGATATTGCTACAAAAGCAATCAATAAGTGACATTTCTTCTTCTTCTAATTTTTATAGCACCAAGTTTTGAAAATGCAGCACGAGAGAATCTGCAGAACCAGATGAGTGAGATGGTTGAACAAAAGCCCGATGTGAAGCCGAGTTTGGGAGTCAATTCGACTGGAGATAATGAAGGTTGCAGTTCTTCAATAAAATGACATGATCAGAGGAACCAGAACTAGAGGTCCAAAGGCTCCTCCGATCCGATCCCGGTCACTTCACATGAGATTTCATTCAAGAATCAGCCACAGTTACTTTATTTATATGTTTGAATAAGATTCTATGATTTATGTTATTGTTTTACTGAAGCGCTCTGCGCATTTCTTTTCATCAAGCTTGGACTTGAATTTGTTTTTCTGTTTTATCATTCATGAAAATAAGTTTTTTGTTATGTCTTTTTATGAATTCTTCTCGAACTTTTTGAGCTATTACCTATATTCAATGATCATATGATCACACTATTCATATTTTTATTGCAATATTGTTGGCTTGCTTGATGCCTACAGTCTAATGTTCTAGATGGTGGGAAAAAATATCACTTAGCTCGATCTCTCAAATTCATACCGATTGTTCGTGGCGGATTCAGCACCCGGCGAACAGTTAACACGTCCAGTCCTCTTGTGATGTGCGCGAGCATGCCAGTACCTTTGAGTTGGTATAACTTTAATGCGGACGACCTCTAGCGAGTGTATCTGTCTGCTCCCGATACCTAACATCTTGACCAAGCGACTGTTACGCGGGCGTTGACTAGGCCGGCGTAAGAGGCTCGAACAAGTCCTAACAAAAATCTATTAAGATTTTCTTCTCAACCTATTGCAGATTGAGTAATTCTTACTTCGATCCTGAGATGCAAAGCAGAGCAATAATTCAAGACCGTGGGGAATGGTTTGCTATGCAAGATAGTGACTCGATATACCATGAGATGTGGCGACTGACACTGGGTGCTTCAGCGAACACAACACGACGCAAGGTTGCAGCTCTAACCGGTGCAAGTATGCGACTCTGTACGTATGGCGCAGTTGGCAGCTCTGTACGTATAGTGTAGTTTGCAGCTCAGGTTGGTGCAAGTATGCTACGATGTGCGAATGCTGGAAGCGATAGGTCTTAGCGACGCTCACACGAATGCAAGGCACACTTCGACAACCGCGCAAATATACAGCGACCGGTGGCGGGGGTAAATTTGCTGCAGGGTTGGATGGTGGTTGTTTGCAGTTTGTGGAGGCAGTACGCGTAAGAATTTGCTCCGGAGAGACTTTGCAAGATTTGCGATGCGCAAAAACTTGTGTGTTTATAAGATGGTTGTGAACCCTTTTCAAGTTGTATAAGAATTCTTTATATAGAGAATTCAATTACCCCAATACTTGCGTATTAAGCATAATAGATTCAGAGATCAATTATGATTCAATTACCTTAAACCACCTCCTTCTCGGATCCCTAAAAGAACCCCAATTTTTCTCCAAGAATGAAAGATTTAATATACATCAGATCATTTTTTAATAAATAACCTCTTTAGGCCTCGATCCACAATCTCGGACAAATGTCAATTTAGGTCCAAACACCGATGTATACTATACAAAATCATACCTCAACATTTGAATTCACATATCATAAATAAAATTATGTATGTGTAGTTCAAAGCCCTTAAATATATACTTATAGGAGCCATTCATAATTAAATGTAGTCTAAAGCCCTTAAAAAAGTTATTATCAGGAATGACAAAATACTTACTTGTGTGAAACCCGTACTACTTGATAACATAATTGTCTCATCGGTATATTGTTGAGAATGTACTATTGGTCTTGCAAGAGTTATGTGAACACTTGAGATAATTGAGAAAATCTTTGAGAATAAATTTCATAAACTTTGAGCCACAACTGAAATTCAAAATTTCAAAAACACCCCCACCTTGAAAATATTAATAGAAAATGCCCATTTAGTACTAATTTGGCCCCCTCATTACCCATTTCAATGACCATCTTATTTTTCTTCCCTATTGAACATAAGATTACAACTCTATTGCCCATTTGAACAAATCTTTTTCAACCCTAGTACAATTTTAATTTTTTTCTTCCTATTTTGTCTTTCTATCTTATCTAACAGACTTTTTGAATTATAATGTGCTGAGAAAGTGGAAAATAAAGAAACTTTACAGAAAGGTCACCCAACTCCTCCGGCCTCTCATGGCCGGTCGCCGGAGTCGTCAGATTCCGGTCACCAATTTTTTATTTTTATTTTTTTTTATATTTTTTTTTTATAATCAGGTTATTGGACGATGGTTACTGACCACCAGTAAGCAATTTGCAGATTACAGATTTTCAGTAATCAAGTTATTGACCCCCAGTAATCGATTACTGACTCTCAGTAATCGATTACTGCTGACCCCAGTAATCAGATTACAGATTCCATATTTTCCAGTAACCATGTTATTGACCCCCAGTAATCGATTACTGACCCCCAGTAATCAGATTACAGATTCCATATTTTCCAGTAACCATGTTACTGACACCCAATAATCAATTACTGACCCCCAGTAACCATGGTTACTGACCCCCAGTAATCGATTACTGACCCCCAGTAACCAGGTTACTGACCTCCAAGTAATCAGATTACTGACCCCTAGTAATCAGATTACTGACCCCCAGTAATCCAGGCATGAAGTTGTAAAACTTTATCACCAAACATCCACATTATACTGGTACTAAGATTTCATTGATAACTTGACAATAACAGCAGATCTGGGCACGGTATTGATGTGAACCAATTGAATTGAAATCCAGATCATCTAGCCAGCATCACCAGTCCAAAAAAGAGAATAAATTTCAACTTCAAACTTAAAACTTCAATTTGAAAAATAATAGACAAATGATGATGCAAGGCAGGACAGGCAAGACCACAGCTCCAATTATATGATCCAAGAATAGTGATACCAATCGAAAAGAAATTGCCAAAAATCTGATGACCTGAAGCTAGCTGAGAAGAGAATACCCAAGCCCAGTCGAAGTGCCAAAACCTAAACCATAGAACGTCAAACGCGAATCAACCTTCAAAGCGCCTTCTTCTTTGCACACCGCAACCGAAGTAGCGACGACGGTCGCAAAGACAGAAGACGACGATGACTTGAAAAGGAAGGCTGGGATTCAATGAATGATTTCCAATTTGAGAACTGCTCGGCTTAATCAACAGGACATGGCATAAAATTCAGAGGTTTGAGACTAGGGTTTTGAAATTGGGGGAAACTCGAATCTATGAAATTGAAATTGCGGAAGCATAGAATCTCAGAAGCACACAGCCACAAGAACATGACCATGGCTACGTGTGGCTCTCTCAATCAGTGAAGTCATGGTCTCAGTCGGCGGAGGAGGCGCGGGGGACGTGGCAGGTGTGGCTGCGCTTGGGCTGGCCGCAGCGGTCGCATGTGTAACTGCCGCGTGTCTTGGGGTGCTTGTGGTTGGAGCCAGCGGTGGGCGCGTGGGGGTAGGAGGCTGTGGAGAAGGGTCTGGTGGTTGAAGGCAGCGGAGGAGAGAGAGAGAGAGAGAGAGAGAGAGAGAGGTGATGTCGGGTGATTAGAAAAGAGGATATTAGGGTTTGAGGTGAGGTCGGGTGATTAGAAAAGAGGATATTAGGGTTTAATATATGGTAATTAGATATTTTTGTCAAGATTCATTATAGTGGGTAATAAATATTGAAATGGTCAATTTTTAATTCATTTTTTGTAAATAGTTATTATCTCAAATATTAACGCAGCCCAAATCTCCCCCGCCTTTCCCGAACGAATCCTATTGGTCCTTACGAAAACCACGCGGATCGCAATCCTCACTTCACCATTAAATCTCCACCGTCGATTTCGACCAACAACAAACCCCTCCAAAAACATTTGACTTCCCGCTTTCCCTCCCTATAAATTAAACCCTCCCAAATCCCCCAAAATCCACAACCCAATCTCCTCTGCATCTCAATTTCCCAAAACCCTAAATCCCTCAGATCCCAGCAATGGCTCGAACCAAGCAGACCGCCCGCAAGTCCACCGGAGGCAAGGCCCCACGCAAGCAGCTGGCCACCAAGGCAGCCCGGAAGTCGGCCCCGGCTACCGGAGGAGTGAAGAAGCCCCACCGCTTCAGGCCCGGAACTGTCGCTCTCAGAGAGATCAGGAAGTACCAGAAGAGCACTGAGCTACTGATTAGGAAGCTGCCATTCCAGAGGCTGGTGAGGGAAATTGCACAGGACTTCAAGACTGATCTGAGATTCCAGAGCAGCGCTGTTGCTGCGCTTCAGGAGGCGGCTGAGGCGTATTTGGTGGGTTTGTTTGAGGATACTAATCTCTGCGCCATTCATGCTAAGAGGGTTACCATTATGCCCAAGGATATCCAGCTTGCTAGGAGGATTAGGGGTGAGAGGGCTTAGAAAAATCGACCCTGATGTGAGTAAATGATGTTCTGGTAGTAACAATTGGTAGTAGATCTATGTTTTTGGGTTGAATTCAAGTTGGTAATGTAAAGGAAGACCTTTAATTTAGTTTATGAGGGAGATCTTGAATTTTATGTGGTTGATCACTGTTGGGCTTATTTCTGTGCACTCTATGTGTTTGTTACAAGTACTCTATGAAATTGTAGTTAGTTTTTGCTTCATACCCAGATCTGATGATTATTGCTTTGGTGATGGATGGACACTCTGAAATTGGGAACATTTGATGCTTTGAAAAATGTGTAGTGGAGTTTTCCAAGTCAAGAAATGAAATGGTATAATTGTTAACATGTTGCAGGGGGCTTAGGTGCATTACATGGCTTAAATGATTAAGGAAAGGAGGCCAATAATGTTCATGATACTTGTATCTGAGATTCTGAGCACTACATTAATCAATGTCAAATGCAGGAACTTGAGATGTAAAGCCATGTCTTGCGTAGAATATCAGCCGAGATGCAAGGCTTCTGTAAGGATCACCCTCTCTTTTCTCCTGCAAATAAGCTATGCAGTTTTCGACCTCTGATTTCACTTGTAAATACAATTCGTGAGCTTTATCCCTGTCTCGTAATTCCTCCTTCCTCCCTGCATGTATTCAGATCACAATATACATCATCACAGTATAACATACATACAATTAAATCGTGTTAAACAAGTTCTCTCCCCAAAGTCAGTTGATTATAGTTGAAGTCGAAACCTTCTGTTTCAATTGGTTTCCCAAAACGATAATAAAACCGGCCAGGAAGTTTTGGTAGAATTCCTGGGAAGTATACAGCTTGGTTGCCTACTTCTCCATCAATGGTATCCCTATGGTCACAATATTACATTAACATTCAAGGAAAATATCAATCTAAGAAATTGCACGCATGCTATGAACTAACCTCACTGTTCCAGCTTCATCTGACATTTCATCTATATACTTCTTGAAGAAAGGAACTTTCATCTGATCTTCATAATCGAGTAATAACTAACGAGAAGAAAACAAACACAATTGTTATCTGACCATAATGGGTGACAAGCAATCAAGAAGATATAACACTGAACTGGTAAGTGAAACATAAGCAGGGCAAGCTGATTATACATATATTTAAGACTTGCTATATAGACTAAGACGACTCCAATTCAGTAACAGTAATTTTTATAAAACAGTAATCCCCAAGATAATAGAAAAAATGAAATAAGGTCTGTGGCCTTACATCACCCCAGTCATCTTCTCCAACAGTACCAAAGGGTATGATTTTGGCTCCAAATCTAGCTGCCATCCTCACAAACTCTGACCGTTCCGGCCAAAATAGCTTATATGCTTCCCCCTGGAATGTACAAGTGATAACAATGACAAGTGACTCATATTTTTGAGTGCATGAATGTACAAGTGATAACAAAAAAACAAACCAAACATCAAGCGAGAGCGAATTCAGTACCTTCCTGTGAAGTGCCTCACGCACTCCACCAGGATAGAGTAGGATATGAGACTTATTAGAGAGTAGCTTGAAAAAGTATTTTCCGGAGACAGGAACAGCACCCATAAGTCTCATATCATCGGAAAATGGCGCATCAAACTTTCTTTTTTTCATAAACATCATTGGATGTGCTAATCCTTTCAAAATGATGTCATTTTTTTCTGAAAACTGTGTCATCAGCGGAACGATATCAAATCCCATTAACATGTGATTACCGACATACAATACAGGACCCTCTGAAGGAATTCCAGCAAAACCCCTCACTAACTTCCCATTTGCTAAAGTTGAGAGTATCACTGGGCTCATGATGTTAATCCATCTACACATAGATTAACAATAACCATGAAATATCAATACTGGAAAAGAAAAACAGAACCAAAGCCAAACTAGAAAGCATAATCTATATATCTAATACGCTAGGAAAGTACCACCGACCTGTATGAGTACCAGAAACTTTTTAATTCGGAAGGTGATGGCGGTATGTAATCTGAAACAAAATCTCGTTCTTTGGAACGACGATAGACACCAACCTGCTTGATGACAGTTACCAAATCAAAAGTTTCTTCCTGCAAAAAGTTCAAGCATAAGCACACATGTAATATAAGCTCAGAACATCTAGCATAAAACGTCAAAACTTAATAGTAGATAAGAGAATCTAATGCACATTTGAGAACATGATCATATTTGTACTAGCACATGATACGATCATCCTACCAAGAAGAGAAAATGACCGCAGTCTTCAAACGTACGGGTCTCACAATATCCAAGCAGCTGTCGGAGTCTCAGAGCTTCCTCTTGACTAGGTAGCAATGGATCCCTTCCACTATTAAACATACAACAATGGAATCAGCTGTATATTAAACAGATTGCAAAGTTGTCTCGTCAGTCGTACTATATAATATATATTTGGAATGATGAAAGAATTGTAGTAGCTCTCAGAAAATATAGCTATAAGTGGTTATGGAAGGTTGAAGAAAACCTGGAAAGTATCAGGGTATGAGCTTTTACAGCATGGAGGCGTGAATTAGCATATGAAGAGGCTGAATTAATCATTTGTAGCTTCCACGTAAGTGTTTCTATGGGTAGGAGATCAGCAAGAACCTGGAACTTCAACTATTAATCCCATTTCACAAGATTTAACCTCACCTTTTGAAAATTATAAACACATTACAGAAGAAATGTAAAAAAGTAAATAGAAAAATCAAATGACAGAAATTTCAGCCCAAGAATGCATTTGTTATAGATGATGAGAAGAACAAGTAGTGTACTGATGTGGACAAATAACTTCTTCTGGGTGAGAGTAATGTTTCCAAGCTGTGCCTTACAGAGAGGTAATCTATTGATGGCGCAACAAAATCCTGCGATAGCCTTCCAACTCCCTTCTCTAAATAGGCCATCATTACACCTATATGCATGCAACACAGCTGCAGATTAAGAAACATATACACACTTTCTGTTACACGTATTGGAATTTTGAGCCATTAATTCTGCTGAACTAAGACCAACAAATGTAGGCTACTCAAATCACATATCAGCTTTTAATAAGAAAAAAAAAAAGTTGAACTTTATATCTCATATCAGTTGTCCCCGAACACACATGAAACAACTATTTTGTCACTTTTGTGTAGGAACAAATTCCTGGCTGACTGGCTCTGTCATTGCTATCATCTTTCTGGACACGAGTAACAAGTGGAACAAGGAAATCACACCTGCCATTGAACTCCGTACAAGAAGAAGACTAAGATTGGCTAATAAGTCAGGCATGAACTGCAGTATAGGTAGTATTGTTTGAAGTGGTGACCTGCTGAAGGACGTTGCTGCACATGTTCATTGTAGATGTTAAATTAAGTGAGAAGTTGCAAAAGATTAATATCCTCTTTTTATATGATTGGATTAAAAAGGCTTATATGAAGGAATATATGTATGTTACCAGGATTTGCTAAAAGCAGAACAAGGTCGATATCAGGGTTAAGGGATGCCACAGACAATGCAAGGCATGCTCCAAGTGATTCTCCAACGAGATATATTGGTCTATTAGGTGAGCGATGGTGCTCTGACCGAATTTTTTTCTCAACAAGTTTCACCAAGTCTGTAACATTAGAAATTTGAGAAGACAAAAAGAATTACATAACAGTTTGATCTCCTAATTAATGTGATATTCATTTCATGCAGCAGTCACATATATATGGGACTACGAGTGAAGAAAATTGCCACACACTACATAGAGTGCCAATAATGATACATGTATCATAGTAAAAGAAGGAAGAACCTGTAAATGGTGTTCTGTCCTTTGGAGGTATATGCAAGCACAAGACCTCAAACATCCTTCAAGTAACAAGTATAAATTAGGCTGGGAAATAATTAGAATCTATATGTAATAAACATTCTATGACGAATAGTCGACGGTAACTTTAAACGTACTTTTCAATTTTCTGATGATGCATTATAAGGCCAAGTCCAGTGCCATCGATTCCTGCAGAACTCACCGTTGAAAAACACAACTACATAAAGTACGCAGTTTGAAGAAAAATAAAAACAGAGGACGTTGAGTTTGAATTACAGGCATACCAGGTAAAAAGAGAAGCAGGGGGGAGTCGGGAAAGGGGTGACCACAGTCTAAAGGCGTAAACCAGTGAGGTGTTCCGACTTCGGATGTGACGAGATCCTTGGCTTGCTCAATAAAATTCTTTAAGCTCACACGCTCTTCCTCCAAAGGCTGGTTATTCTCTCCGGTTGCGGTTTTGCCAGACATGGTGTGGTGGGTGGAGAAAGCTAACCTTCTAGTCATCCTAGAGGGATTATTGGAGAAACATGACGTCAAATTACGTCGGAGAGTGGATGGAAAGCAGCAGGGGAAGAGATGAAGGACGTTGGTGGCCATGGAAGTAGTTGTTCGAGCTCTTTCCTTGCCTGGAATTGTGAGCAAGAGTAGTATGAAGAAGTTAATGAGGAAAGGAGAGGAAGGTGGTTCCAGAAATGCGGAGTAGTTCAATCAAGGTATTGAAAGCGTGATGCGCTCTGTTGTGGGCTGTTTATTGATAATTATTAATTTTCCACCTCAAATTTAATCAAGGTAATGTGCGCAATTGAAGAAATTAATTTAAGGCTGAAGCTAGTATTATCTCACATTTACAAGTCTGATTATGTAATTTTGGCTTAGTAATTAAGCTTCCCTTCACCCCATTGCTTCGTTGCATCCATGCTGCAAATAATTAATATATGGGTAAGTTCAGTTCAGTGTTTCTCATGCATTCAAATTCATAAAACACAGAGAAGTTTTGGGGCAAAATATTCCATTTTTCATTCATAAGAAGGACAGAATACAAAGAGAAGGATTTATACAAGTATGAATTAAAACTAAACAATAAAAACACTGTATAACCCATATCAAGGCATGGACTAAAAACTAAGAAAAAAGTTTTCCACCATAATGCCCATACTGCAGTAGGTGAACTCCATGCTGCACAGATGAGACACGTGAACTGCCGAGCACTAGCACACTCGCCATACTATCTCACTAGTATACTCGCCATACTATCTCCAACACTCCCCCTCAAGCTTGGTCCAAAAGATTGAAGGACCCAAGCTTGCACAAAATGTTTTGAAAATGAGCAGAAGTTAAAGACTTGGTAAAGATATCGGCTAATTGATATTCACTTTTCACATACTTAGTGGAGATGATGTTAACTTGGATTTGATTCCTTATAAAATGGCAGTCGACCTAAATGTGCTTAGTTCTTTCATGAAACACAGGGTTAGAGGCGATGTGCATGGCAGCTTGGTTGTCACAATACAGACAGATAGGATCAGAACTTAGAAAACCTATAAGCCAGAAGACCTTTAAGCCAAATCAATTCACAGGCTGCTGAAGCCATTGCTCTATATTCAGCCTCTGCACTTGACCTTGCAACAACACTTTGTTTTTTGCTTTTCCAAGTAACAAGGTTTCCACCAACAAATGTGCAGAAGCCTGTTGTGCTTTTTTTGTCAAGGGCATTGCCAGCCCAATCTGCATCAGCATAGCCAACAATATCATGATGGCCATTTTTCTTCAAGAGAATTCCGCTACCAACTGAACCCTTTAGATACCTCAGAATTCTCTTGACATTATTCAAATGAAACACAGTAGGAGAATGCATAAACTGACTGACAATGCTAACTGCATAAGAAATATCAGGGCTAGTGATTGTGAGGTAGATTAACTTCCCTACTACCCTTTGAAAATCACCAATATTCCCAAGAGCATCACTGTGAGTACCCAACTGCAATTTACTTTCAAGAGGAGTCTTTGCAGGCTTGCATTCAAGGATTTCAGCATCTTGAAGAAGATCAAGAACATACTTTCTTTGATTCAGAAATAGCCCTTTTGAGGAGGAGGCCATTTCTATACCAAGGAAGTATTTTAACTTACCAAGATCTTTCATTGCAAATCTAGACTGCAGAGCATTTTTCAGAGAATTGATTTCTTGAGAATTATCACCATTGATGATTAAATCATCAACATAAACAAGGACTGCAAGTTTGCCATTGACACTGTTTCTGAAAAATAGTGACGAATCAACATTACTTCTGCAGAAACCAATTCCCTCAAGAACTGAGCTGAGTTTAGCATACCAAGCTCTAGGGGATTGCTTGAGAGCATAAATTGCCTTGTGTAATTTACACACCAAATTTGGATATGCAGATTGGGGGTGACCAGGTGGAATCTGCATATAAACCTCTTCTTCCAAATAACCATGTAAGAAGGCATTCTTTACATCTATTTGATGTAAAGACCAATTGTGATTCACTGCAAGAGATAGAAGAACCCTCACAGTGTTCATTTTTGCAACTGGTGCAAAAGTTTCCTTGTTGTCCACTCCATGAGTTTGAGTAAAGCCACGAGCAACAAGACGAGCTTTGTGCCTCTCCACTTTACTATCTGATTGAAACTCGGTTTTATAGATCCACTTGCTTCCCACTGCCTTTTTTCTAGCTGGAAGCTGAACAATGCTCCAAGTTCCGTTTTCATTAAGAGCTTTCAGCTCTTCCTGCATAGCCTGATTTCAAATTGCACTTTCACTAGCTTCATTGAAATTTCTAGGCTCAATGACTTCATCAATAGCACTTAAGAAGGTTGCATGAGAAGTTGACAACCTTCGATATCCTAAAAAATCAGAAATTGGATATTTCACATGGAACCCAACATAATCTTTAAATCTTACAGGAGGATTCCTATCTCTTGCAGGATTCCTTCTGGGAATTTGAGGTTGCACAGGTTGAGGAGCAGCAGCTAAAACAGGTTCTTCCGGATGAGCAGACTGAGCAGGGCTGTCAAAAACTGCATTATCATGCATTTCTTCAATTTCCTGATCATTGGAAACTTCATGCTCATTAATTTCAGCAGATGGTTTAGATAATTCTGCACTTGTCAAAGGTGCAGGAAATAAATCACTAAATGACTCCCCCTGACCATCTGCATCAACAATTTTCTTAGAGAAAAACAAAACTTCTTCTTCGAATTTCACATCTCTAGAAACAACTATTTTTCGAGATTCATGATTATAGCACTTGTAACCTTTCTGAGTAGTAGAGTATCCCAGAAACATACACTTGACAGCTCTTGGCTCAAGCTTATCCCTGTGTTTATCTTGAACATGCACATAGCACACACAACCAAAAAATTTCAGATGACTCAAATCAATCTTCCTGCCTTTTAAAACTTCCAGGGGAGACTTAGAGTTCAACACTCTACTTGGCAAGCGATTAATAAGATAAGTTGCAGCAAAAACTGCATAAGACCAAAAATGCTTTAGAACATTAGCATGAAACATCAAAGCTCTAGTTTTCTCAAGCAAGTCCCTATTCTTTCTTTCAGCAGTGCCATTTTGCTGAGGTGTTCCAACACAGGTTGTCTGATGAATAATTCCATTTGAGCCTAAAAACTGTTGCATTTTGTTGGACATATACTCTGAGCCATTATCAGGTCTAAGGATTTGAATTTTGGATGAATATTGAGTATTGAAAAGATTGCAGAAAGTTTTGAACACATCAATAACTTCACTTTTCATTTTCAAAAGGTACAACCAAGTAATCTTGGTGAAATCATCTACAAAGGTTACAAAATATCTAAAACTATCTACTGATTTTAGAACAGGACCTCATACATCAGAATGGATGATTTCAAACGGATTACAAGCTCTAGAAGCAGACAATTGAAAAGGTAATCTAGTAAATTTTGACATGTGGCACACTTCACAGTTATGATTTCCATGGACCAAATTTGGAAACAAAATAGATAACACTTTCTCTAAAGGATGAGCCAAGCGTTGATGCCACAGATGATACTCTGAAACCCTACTGGAACTGACTTGAAAAACTTGAGACTTCCTGGACAAGTAATACAATCCATTTTGAAAAACACCTTCACCAATCGTCTTCTTGGTTATCATATCCTGAAAGATAACATTGTAGGGAGAAAAGATGACCAAACAATGTAAGACTCTAGAGATTTTTCCAACTGAAAAAAGTTGAAAAGGAAATGAAGGAACAAATAAAGCATCAAATTCCAGTTGATTTTGAAAAATCTTAACTTTCCATTTTCCTAACACTGAGGCTCCCTTCCCATTGGCAACAAACACAGATGAAGAAAATTTTTCAAAGTCATGTAGATTGGATAAGTTGTTTGTCATGTTATCTGTGGCACCAGAGTCTATAATCTAACAATCATCTTCTGCACTAATAGATAAAGCAGTTTCAAATGCCTTTAAGATACCTGGGATATCAAATTTGTTGACATGATCTGAATCAGCTAGAAAACCAGCAAACTGACTTAGAAGAGCAATGTGACTTGAATCTTGATTTCCATACTTCTGCTTCTGTTGGAGAAATCCTGCAAATTCATTGATAAGAGTACAAGGATTTGCAGTGAAGTCAACAGGAACAGCTGGTGATGCAGAACTAGAAGCAGTATTTGCTCTGAGAGTGGGAGTGCTAGTATTCTTAGGATTTCCCTTGCCCTCTTTTCTTGCTTTCTCTTCAAGAAATTTTACTTTCAGCTCGGGGAACAAGATCCAACACTTGTATCTAAAGTGATTTCCTCCACAATGAGTACACTTGCCACCAGTGCGCTTCCATTTCTGATTCTTATCATCCAACTGCTTAGAGCTTGCAGCATAAGCACTAGACTCAACATGGTTGGTCTTGATATCAATATTCATTACTTGCCTTCTGGTCTCTTCTCTTTGGACAGTGCTGCAGACAGTTCTAAAAGAGGGAAGCTCAGCATTCATGAGTATGTGACTCCTCAAATCTTCATATTAAGAGCTTAGGTTAGCCAAGAGTTGAAATTTTTTGTCTTCCTCAGCCCTCTTCAGCAGGATAGCTGCATCAGTGGTATGTGGTCTGTATACTTCTAGTTCATTCCACATACTTGTTAGACTGCCAAGGTATTGCACAAAGGAATTACCTTCTTGTTCAAGGCCAGCGATGTCCTTTTTCAGTTGGTAGACACGAGCTGAGTTATTTTTATTCCCATAAAATTCTTCAATATTTGTCCATATTTGAGTTGCTGAAGTGGAGTAGCTGAAGATCTGAGCCAACTTAGGTTCCATTGAGTTAATGAGCCATACTCGAACCAATTGATCTGTGCTTAGCTAGTCATTGAAGGTGCTGGAACCAACTTTAGGAGCTTGAGTAGTGCCATAGATAAAATCAAGCTTGGACTTTCCTCCAAGAGCAAGAGCAACTGCTCTTGACCAATGAAGATAATTGAAGGAATTAAGCAGGACTGAACACAAACGCTGATTCGTGTTACCATCACTATTGTAACTAGAATTAGTATTGAGGTTGTTTACTGATCCAAAGGGATTAACATCTGAAGATGCGTCATCAGCCATTTAAGCTGAAAACAAGGCAATGATCACAACACTCACGTTAAGAAGAAAATAATAATAAAAAGGAACAAGAACACAGAAGCAGAGGCAGGATACTAAATATCCCGCTCTGATCCCATCTTGAAATTCATAAAACACAGAGAAGTTTTGGGGCAAAATGTTTCCTTTTTCATTCATAAGAAGGAAAGAATACAAAGAGAATGATTTATACAAGTATGAATTAAAACTAAACAGTAAAAACACTGTATAACCCATACCAAGGCATGGACTAAAAACTAAGAAAAAAGTTTTCTACCATAATGCCCATACTGCAGTAGGTGAACTCCATGCTGCACAGATGAGACACGTGAACTGCTGAGCACTAGGACACTCGCCATACTAGCACACTCGCCATACTATCTCACTAGCACACTCGCCATACTATCTCACTAGCACACTCGCCATACTATCTCCAACACATATCTATTGGGAATGCAATATGATTGCTGATTGATAGGAGCATTTTATGCGACGTTCTTAGTACGTTTTTACCCCCATTTATGCAATGCTTAACCCTTATTGTTGTAATTTAGAGTCGTTTAGTCGAGTCAGGAGTCTTTGGTAGAGTCGGTTTGTGAAATGAGCTAAAACGTCTAAAAACGCTGAATTTGTGAAGAGTTTGAGTTGAACTAGGATTCTTAAGTCAATAGTTTGATTCAAAGTAGGACTCCTTATGCAAATAAGAGTCTTAATCAGTTTAGGAGTCTACAATGTTACGACGTTTTTGAAAACGTCGAAAGTTCTAAGAGTTTCAATCAAAGTAGAACTCCTTGTTGAACCAGGAAATCCTGAATGAATCAGGAATCATACTCTTAATAATTCTCCTACATTTTATCTTGTCTTTTTAATATTTCTTCTCTCTTATTTTCAGAAATTAATTGAGGAAATTCGGTGGAGAAACCAAAGAAGAAATCAGGCAGAAATTATTACCTATTGCCGAATACAAGAGAAGAGTTGCAATGCAACTAGGACAAGAAGAGATGATGAATTAAATCAAGGATAAATGGAAGAGATATTGCAAGGATATTCAGTAATTATCCAAGGGAAATTCAGCAACAAATTCAAGAGAAAAGGAAGAGATAATTCGGAAAAAGAAGAAGAAAAATCGGAAGAAACCTTGATTAAATTCGGCAGAACTCCTGTGCACGTCATCCAAATTCCACGGACTCTCCAAGACAGCTCACTTTGAACCAGATGGCGTGCCATATATGGATGGAAAGCTACGGGAGTCTAGTTTCCAAATCAGTTAGAATCACCTCAATAGCTATTTTCTAGAGAGAGTGATGATGTAATCAATGCACAGAGGTCATTCTGCCGAATTCAGAAAATCAAGGAAAACCTAAACCAATTCGGTTTTGGTTTGTAGCTGGCTTCTCTAGGTTATTTCCTCTATAAATAGCCATGTAATAGTCAGAAAAAGATATCTCATCTCTCACTTTCACATAGCCAAAGCTCTGCCGAAATTCCACCACAATATCCAAAGAAAAGTAAAGCCGAAACCCCTCTCCATCACTATCTAAATTTCGTACCATTCATCTCCATTGAAACCACTCTTTGCCAAAGCTTTCTTGAAGGTTTACCAAAGTGTGATTAACTCTTCTTCCATGGCTTTTATTTTTCTGTACAATTACTTAACTTTGTCTATGAAGTTTGTAAGGATTTGTGGATGTTTTATTGGTTTTATTAATCTGAATTTAGACTTTCGAATATGCATGTTTGTTGTTTAATTTCCGATTTTTGTTCTTAACAAGTTTCGAATTCCAATCAGGGTTTGTATATAATTTTCGCAAGTTATCAGGGTTTTGTTTTGGTTTATTTTCTGAATTCATATGCACAACAAGTTGTATACTTGAGGGAAGCCTAGGCCATGGCTGATTCTTGGGTGTATGCTTCATATTGCCGAATGTGTATGAGGTAAGTTATACATGAAGTTGGTTTACCTTGTATGAATTCCAAGGGTAGAGTAATTCTGAAAATATGCATGATAATGGGGTGAGGTGACGCCATACTTGTTACTTGTTTCCAATTCGACTCATTGTGCTTATGTGTTTCTTGGTTTAATTTCTACACGAAGTGTCTTTAAACTGATTAACACTATGTTTAAGATTACGCACGAAGCTGGTTCTAAATAATTAAGGAGTTTTGCTAATTAGATGAACCACGAAGGGCTCTACTTGGAACTAAAATACTTTCTCTGAGGCTTGCTGAATTTTATGTTATGATTCCTTGTTTGATCTCGTTACATGTTATGTGAGTTTCGTGTGATGTGTTATGTGTGAAGTGATGATCATATGTGAATAATAGTTTAGGTTTTTTTTAATATTATTTTCGTAAATTTTCAGTAGGTTTAGATACAAATTTTCAATCCCCCTTTATTATGTAATACTTCATGAGATTAAATGCCATTGATTTCCCCGGATAGAACGATCCATACTTGTCAATACTACGCTCGACACAAGAAGAGTAATATATGTATGAGATTATTTTGCAGGTACAAATTGTGCACGTAATTTGGTCCCATCACTGATCGATTCCTTGGCCAAGTAAATCATTGATCATAATGTGGGTGTGGTTGTTCTTGAACACCCTCCCAATTCCATTGATAAAATCGTTACTCAACTATGTCTTACACGGTTATTGTACTTCGTTACAAATTGTCAAAACTCGGAACATTCTTGTGCAAACACTAAAAGCTAAATTTACTCTGTAAATAAAAAAAAAAAAGTAAAATTTACCAAAGAATCTGCGATCTTGACAGTGAATCTAACAAGAGTGACTTTGAGTCCTCCCACATTCAACAATTAAATTTGCTGAAGAAACAAGATGGTATATTGTAAACAATAGTGCACATTACACGCATCAGTTAACTATTCAATGGAAATCAGCTTGCCAAATGAAATGATCAAATAATTAAACAGTTCATTGATCTATACATGAGCGATACATTAATCAAGGTCACATGCAGGAACTTCAGATGTAAAGCCATGTCTGGCCTGGAAGAGTAGCCTAGACGCAATGCGTCTGTAAGGATCACTCTCTCTTTTTCCCTGCAAATAAGCAATGCACTTCTCGACCTCCGACTTCACTTGTAAATACAATTCATGAGCTTTCTCCCTGTCTCGTAATTCTTCCTTCCTCCCTACAAGTATTGATGAATTCACATCGATATCGCAGTATAATCCTCAGCCAGTCACAGTAATACAATATGTTGATTATAAGTCGGAAATACTTACCTTCTGTTTCAATTGGTTTCCCAAAATAGTAATACAACCGGCCGGGAGGTTTTAGTACAAATCCTGGGAAGTGTACATCTTGGTTTCCTTCCTCCCCATCAACGGTAGTCCTACGGTCACAAAATCACATCAAGATTTAAGAAGAAAATCATTCTAGTGGAATGCCTCCATCCATGCATACCATGAGAAAAGATCTATGGAGATCAACAAAAAAATAATATATTTTTCTATTTACTACCTCAGTTTTCCAGCTTCTTCAGTTAATTCATCAATAAATTTCTTGAGGAAAGGAATTTTAATCTGGTCTTCATAGTCAAATATTACCTGACAAGAGAACAAAACACAACACAATTGTAATGGGGAAACAGAATGTACATGTATTTAAGTTTAAGATTGCCTAATTGAAAAGAAACTTAAGCTTTTAGCTTATGGAAACTGCTGTTTATCAGCTTCTATAAGTAGCAACTCGATCAATAATGCAATTTTTTAAATGAACTGCTTTTAATAAGTTTAGGCAGTTCGTTTGCAGAGCATTTGCCAAGATGGGCATTAGACAACTCTGGTAAGCAAGAGTCATTTTGGAAAAACAGTAACACAGCAAAATTACGACCCGAGATTATAGAAAAGAGAAGGTTTGTGAACTTACGTCACCAAGATCATCTTCTCCAGCTACACCAAAAGGTACGATTTTCGCTCCAAATCTAGCTGCCATTCTCACAAACTCTGACCGTTCCGGCCAGAATAACTTGTATGCTTCCCCCTGGAAAGTGAAAGGTGACTTATGTAAACAATATATAGTGACTAGTGACTCAAATTCTCAAATGCATGGAAACTTAATCCAGTCATGTCCTGCTTGTACCTTAATCTAGTCTTATTTTAGTTTGTAAAAAAAAAAAACTAAAATAAGACTATAAGTGAGAGTGAAATCAGTACCTTCCTGTGAAGAGCCTCACGCAATCCACCAGGATAGAGTAGGATATGAGACTTTGTAGAGAGTAGCCTGAAAAAGTTTTTTCCCGAAACAGGAACAGCGCCCATGAGTGCGAAATCATCGGAAAATGGTAAATCCGGTAAGTTTCTTTGTTTCCAATTCATAAACATCACTGGATGTGCTATCCCTCGCAAATGGACGCCTTTTTGTTCCAACAAATGTGATACCAATGGAAACACATCCAATCCCAGTAACATGTGAATACCTACATACACTACAGGACCATCTGAAGGAATCCCAGCAAAACCCCTCACTATATCCCCATCTGCTAAAGTTGAGAGTATCACTGGGCTCATAACCATGCTCATCCATCTACACATTCATTAATTAATGATAATTCTCCAGAATTATCAATAAAAGAAAACAGTATAAAGCCTAGTAGAATGCATAAATCTATAAGTATCACCCACCTGTATTTGTCACATACATCTTTTAATTCGGAAGGTGATGGTTGTGTGTAGTCTAAAACAAAATCTCGTTCTTTTGAACGACGATAGGCACCAACCTGCTTGATGATAGTTACCAAATCAAAAGCATCTTCCTGCAAAAATCTCAGCAGTAAGCAAATGTAATCTAAGCTCACAAACATCCATAGTAGATGAGAGAAACTAATGCATATTTGAGAACATGATCAGTTTTGTACTAGCACATGATATGATTATCCTACCAACTAGCACATGATATGATTATCCTACCAAGAAGAGGAAATGGCTGCAGTCTCCAAATGTACGGATCTCACAATTTGCAAGCAGCTGATGGAGTCTCAGACCTTCCTCTTGACAAGGTTGCAATGGATCCCTTCCACTTTTAAGTTAGTGATGAAATCAGCAAAGTGGTCTTCTCAGTTCACTCACTCAGTTGTACAATGTAATTAATAAAGTTTGGATGATGCATGATTATAGTAGCTTGCATGAAAATATTGCTAGAAAGCACACCTGGAAAGTATCAGGGTTTGAGCTTTTACAGCAGGGAGGCATAAATTGGCATGTGATGAAGCTGAATTAATCATTTCTAGTTTCCACAGAAGTGTTTCTATGGGCAAGATGTCAGCAAGAACCTGGAACTTCAACCATTAATCCCATTTCCCAATATTTAACCTCACATTTTGAAAATCAAAAATGTTGAAAACACATGATAGAGGAAATCTAGAAAGTAAAAATAATCAAATGACAGAAACTTCAGCTCAAGAATGGATTTGAATTAAAAGATGCTGAGAAGAACAATTAGTGTACTGATGAGGATAATTAACTTCGTTTTGGTGGGGTAATGTTTCGAAGCCATGTCTTACAGAAAGATAAGTTATGGATGGGGTAACAAGATCTCGTGATAGATTTCCAACTCCCTTCTCAAATCGGCAATCAAATCACCTATATGCATGAAAAACAGCTGCAGATTAATACACAGGAATATACTTTGTTTTACATGCATAGGAATTTTGAGCCATTGATTGAACTAAGAGCAACAAATGTAGAATACTCAAATCACAGATTAGAATAAGAACAAAAAATTGAAATGGCTATTGCTATCATCTTTCCGGACACAACTCACACGAGTAACAAGTAAATGAAAAAAGGAAAGCATACCTGCCATTGAACTCAGCACACTAAGAGGAAGACTGAGATTGGCTGATAAGTCAGGCATGAACTGTAGAAAAGGTAAGATGGGTTGCAGTGGTGACTTGCTGAAGGACGTTGCTGCATGCATGTTCATTGTAAGTGTTAAATTAGGTGAGAATTCACATCAATGTATTATCCTCTTTTTATATGCTTGAGTGCATTGAATAAGCTTAATATGAACAGATATATGTTACCAGGATTTGCTAAAAGTAGAACAAGGTCGATATCAGGGTTAAGGGATGCCACAGATAGTGCAAGGCATGCTCCAAGAGATTCTCCAACAAGATATATAGGTCTATTAGGTGAGCGTTGATGCTGTGACCGAATTTTTCTCTCAACCAGTTTCACTAATTCTGTCACATAAGAAATTTGAAAAAACATAATCACTGAACAGTTTGATCTCCTAATGTGGTTTTCATTCCATACAGCAGTGACATATGTGGGGTGGGATAGCGTGTGAAGAAAATTGCAACAACTACAAAGAGTGCCAATGTTACATTTATCATAGTAAAGGGAAGGATGAACCTGTATAAGGTGTTCTATCCTTGGGAGGAATATGCAAGCACAGGACCTCAAAAATCCTTGAAATTAGTAGCAACTATAAATCAGGCTGGGAAGCTAATAAGAATGTTGGTCAATCAGCAATAATAGAAAGAGGCAGTATATATACTATTACTTGAGAAGTTAGCTGCGACTAACAAAAGAAAAATTTAAATGAAAACAGAACAGAATCTATGTCATCTACATTCTCTGAAGGACAGTCGACCATAATGTAAAACGTACTTTCCAAGTTTCTTGTGATGCATTATAAGCCCAAGTCCAGTGCCATCAATTCCTGCAGAACTCAAATTTGAATTATACAGTCACATAGAGTTGGAAACTCTAGCAAATTGCAGTTGAAGAAAAATAAAAACAGAGTACGGTGAGTTAATTTGGAGTATTATTAGTTACGTACCGGGTAAAAAGAGAAGCAGGGGGGAGTCGCGTAAGGGGTGACCGCATTCTAAAGGCGAGAACCAGTGAGGCAGTCCGACGTCGGATTTGATAAGACCCTTGGCTTGGTCAATGATATGCTTTAGGCTCACACGCTCTTCCTCCGAAGGCTGCAGGCTCTGGTTCTCTCCTGCTTCGGTTAAGCCTGACATGTGGCGTGCGGAGTAAGCTAACCTTCTCGTCGTCCTAGATGGATTAATAGAGAAACACGACGTCAAATTACGACGGAGATTGGACGGAAAGCGGCAGGAGAAGAGATGAAGGGCGTTGGAGGCCATGGAAGTACTGTTTGATCTCTCACCTTGTCTCAGTTGTCTGGCTTCGCTTTTGCTGTGTAATTCGTGAGAGGCAAATCAAGCAGAGCTATATATTAGTTGCTGGCATGGTGTTGATCGAGAAAGCAAGAGTAGTTTGAACGTTTGTACAAGTTAACATAATCACTTAGACAACGCGACTGGTAGATTAGGAGAGGAGAGGAAGGTGGTTCCGGAAATGCGGAGTAGTTTGATCAACGTAATGAAAGCGTGTTGCCGCTCTGTTGCGCTGTTTGCCTATAAGTAAATTAATAAAGGGATAATGACCATTTGCAAAAAATGAGTTAATATATATATATATATATATATATATATATATATATATATATATATCTCAAGCTAGGGTTTCACTTTTCTCAATCACTCTCCGATCCTCACTACCCTCACCCTCCTCCTCCTCTCCTCCACCGCCACCTCACCGCAGGAAACCACAACCTCCAACTTCATCCGCTCCACCAACTCGACCTCCACCGCAGCAGCCTCTCCCGATCTCGGATCAACACCTGCACCCGTGACCTCGCCACATCGAGCCCAGATCGAAGCCACTGCCTGTGCTCAACCCAAATCGGACATTCGCTGCGTCGACCCAACAGTCCCACATCGTTGATGTCGAGCCCAGCCGAGCGCCGACGACACAGCCCTCAGCCCAGCAAATTCGCGAGTCGGGAATTGAACGTGGTTGTTGGATATGACGTTCAATTCGATCGGGGAATGAAAGCCTAGCCCAGCCCATCCGGGATTAGGTGTTCGATGGGCGATCTAGGGTTTCGCGATTAAGAGGAAGAGAAGCTAGGTTTGATTATAGTTGATTATAATGGTTGGAATTGAAGACGCGATTGAAAATGCAAGGCTATGCATGGGAGGAGAGGTGATGGTAGGAAACGGAGTCGGCACATGTTTTAGCTATTCTTCTTTAACATTTACCCTAATCAGTAAAACTATTATTGGGGGTCAGTAATACTATTACTGGGGGTCAGTAATACGTAGCCATGGTCATGTTCTTATGGCTGTGTGCTTATGAGATTCTATGCTTCCGCAATTTGAATTTCAAATGCCTTGCATCATCATTTGTCTATTATTTTTCAAATTGAAGTTTTAAGTTTGAAGTTGAAATTTATTCTCTTTTTTGGACTGGTGATGCTGGCTAGATGATCTGGATTTCAATTCAATTGGTTCACATCAATACCGTACCCAGATCTGCTGTTATTATCAAGTTATCAATGAAATCTTAGTACCAGTATAATGTGGATGTTTGGTGATTAAAGTTTTGCAACTTCATGCCTGGATTACTGGGGGTCAGTAACCTGGTTACTGGGGGTCAGTAATCGATTATTGGGGGTCAGTAACTATGGTTACTGGGGGTCAGTAACATGGTTACTGGAAAATATGGAATCTGTAACCTGATTACTGGGAGTCAGTAACATGGTTACTGGAAAATATGGAATCTGTAATCTGATTACGGGGGGTCAGTAATCGATTACTGGGGGTCAGTAACTTGATTACTGGAAATCCGTAATCTGCAAATTGCTTACTGGGGATCAGTAAGCATCGTCCAATAACCTGATTATAAAAAAAAAAAAAAAAAAATCCGGCGAAAAAAAAAAAATTGGTGACCGGAATCCGACGACTCCGGCGACCGGCCATGAGAGGCCGGAGGAGTTGGGTGACCTTTATGCAAAGTTTCTTTATTTTCCACTTTCTCAGCACATTATAATTCAAAAATCTGTTAGATAAGATAGAATGACAAAATAGGAAGAAAAAAAATTAAAATTGTACTAGAGTTGAAAAAGATTTGTTCAAATGGGTAATAAAGTTGTAATCTTATGTTCAATAGGAGAGAAAAATAAGATGGTCATTGGAATGGGTAATGAGGGGGCCAAATTAGTACTAAATGGACATTTTCTAATTAACAAATGGCTTAATCATAACTTAAACCTATATATTTCTCCAAGTGCAACCTTAGCGAAGAAATTAAGTTAGGGCATCTCCAACCATACCATGCCAAGTCATCTCGGGTGGTACATCATTCACAAAGAATTACTATCATATAATCTATAGAAAATATCAATTTAGTGCTAATTTGACCCCCTCATTACCCATTCCAATGACCATCTTATTTTCTTCCCTTATTCAACATAAGGTAACAACTCTATTGTCCATTTGAACAAATCTTTTTCAACCCTAATATAATTTTAATTTTTTTTCTTCCCTTTTTGCCCTCACTCTTTATACACTCATATGAAGAGAAAGTGGAGAGAAGAACCCTAAACCCTAAACCCAAACTCCACCGGCGTCCAATGACCGGTCGCCGGATTCCAGTTACCGAACTCCGGTCGCCGGATTCCGGTCACCCAATTTTTCGACGGAATTTTTTTTTTACCGGATTTTTTTTGTCGGAATATTTTCCCTTATGTATAATCAGGTTACTGACCCCCAATAATTAAATTTTCCCAATCGGATTTTTCACCGGAATTTTTTTTTCTTTCGCCGGATATTTTTTTTTCAATATTACTTTAATCGTCGGATTCCAGTCACTTGACTCAAGCTACTGAGGATCAGTAATGTGATTATTGGGGGTCAGTAATAGATTAGTGAGTGTTTTTAATGTGATTACTGGGGGTCAGTAATTGATTACTGAGGGTCAGTAATCGATTAATGAGGGTCAGTAATTTGATTACTGAGGGTCAGTAATTTGGGTTTAGGGTACTCAGAAACCTAATCAAGGCACCCAGAAAATATACTCTGGGCACCCCACCTATCTTCGGCCTGGCTTCCTCAGCCAGATCGACGCCGGATCTGCTCGACCTGCATGGACCCCCTGCATGGGCCACCTCCTTGAGCCACCTGTGCCCCAAAGGCAGATCGACGCCGCCCCAAAGCCGGATCTGATTGACGCCGCCTCAGAGCCTCTTCATCCCCGTCGACCTGCATGGACCACCTGCCTGGGCCACCTGCACCGATCCAGTCGTCACCCTCGACCAAGTCAACCCTCGATGCAGCCGATCTGGAGCGACGTTACTGGGCTCGAGGCTGCGTCGTCGGTGCTCGGCTGGGCTCGACGTCAACGACGTGGGACTGCTGGGTAGATGCGGCGGAGGTCAGATCTGGATCAAACGACGTAGGAGACGTCGGGTTGGGGTCCGATCTGGAGCGACGTTGCTAGGCTCGGGGCTGCGTCGTCGGCGCTCGGCTGGGCTCGACGTCAATGACGTGGGACTGCTGGGTCGACGCGGCGGAGCTTCGATTTGGGCTCGATGTGGCGAGGTCACGGGTGCAGGTGCTGATCCGAGATTGGGAGGGGCTGCTGCGGCGGCGACGGGGATTTGGGGAACTAGGGTTTTTTTTTTCTGTGTTGTTGTGGAAGCTGAACTGCCCGAGCGGGAGAGAGAGAGAGAGGTTAATATCGAATTGGTTAGGGTAAATATGTTTCAATATGACTGAATTACATGCATTATGATAGTTGTGTAATTTTCCCAAGATTCATTGATCTGGGCAATAAACATTGGAATGAGCAATTTTTAACTCATTTTTGTACAAATGGTCATTATCCCTATAATCTACAACGTACATTTTTAAAGAAACCCAGTCAAGTTAGGAGACTGAATTACCCAAACCCATATTATTACTAATAGTTTGACACACCTAGTAGACGTGAAGCATGTGATAGCTGAATCTCGAGTTTAAAAGCTTCACAATGATCCATTCTCGTAGAGTACATTATATATAAGACCAAGAGACTCGATCATTAGTTATTCTAAACATTCATTTAGGATTGAATCAATCCACCCATCACTTTGTTGTTAGAAAGAGAGAAAATAACTTCATTGATAAAATGGTACAAGAGATTTGACACAACATGCTTGGAGAAAAAAGGTCCTCTGAGTCTCTGACAATGAGGTCCGAAGTGATAAGCATTCAAGTTAATTTCTGAAATCACTGATCTACATTCAAGTCTATAATCGTAATCTTTGCATTGATAGTTATTAAAATTCAGATTGATTGTGTAATTGTTGATAGCTCAATCACAGGGATATTGTATTAATTGTAATAGCTGAACATTAGGATCTAGACTGTAATAGCAGAACATAAGGGATTTAAGCTTGTATATTCATTCATATGAATATCAATGAGAAAGTTTGTCAAGCACAGTATCTTGATTATCTTTTATGGTCATCAGAGCCACCGTCTAACGACAATTCTCTATCCAATTCTTTTCTTTTCCATCCCTCCCTCCCTACTCAATGACCAACGACGCAATTCCCAGCAATGAAACTTCCCACAACAACATCAATATCAACTCCCAAACCACCAACACTACCAACACCAATTCTACTCCAACACCAAACACTACACCTCCCACCCAAAACACCACCACCACAATCTCCAATTTCCTCACCATCAAGCTAGATCGTACAAATTATTCGTTCTGGCTGACCCAAATCACCCCACTTCTCAAGAGTCGAAACCTGATGGGTTTCGTGGACGGCACCAGACCCTTCCCCAACTCTTTTCTTCGCAATCCAACCGGCACTCTGACTGATACAGTCAATCCTGCCTATGAGGAATGGATTGCCACCAACCAAATGATCCTTGGGTGGATCAATGGGTCGCTCACTCCCTCTGTTCTGGCCACGGTGGCCCGTTTCTTCTCCTCTCATACTACATGGGCCTCCTTGGCTCGTCGTTATGCCTCCACGAACCAAAATCGCATCCTCCAGCTTCGCACCCAACTCCTCCGTACCACACGGGGAGATCTCTCAATCTCAGACTACCTTGACAAGATCAACCAAGTTGCTGACACTCTTGCCTTCTCGAGACACCCGGTGGACGATTCAGATCTCATTTCTATCATCATGAACAACGTTGGTCTCCTGTTTGAGAATACCATCAGTGCTGCCCAAGTAGGGGACACGCCTATATCCTATGATGCTCTTGAGGCTCTATTGTTGAGAGCTGAAAATCGGATTAATAATCAAAACCTAGCGGGTCTGGATTCTCCACCCACTACCCTTGTAACCCACAGGTCTCCCCATGGTGGATCTCGCGGTCGAGACAACTTTCAAGGATCTCATCGTGGCCGTCCTCAAACTCCCGATCATGGTACCTTCTCTGGGCCTTCCACCTACAACCGAGGTTCCAGCTCTCGCCCTTCATCCCGTGGTGGGTCGATCCTAGGTCCGGATCCTCTCACCTGCAATGAACCTCGAGGTCCTTGTCAGATCTGCAATAGGAATGGTCACATCACCCTTGACTGTTTTTAGCGCATGAACCTAGCCTATGAGGGCCGCACCCCAAGCTCCCGTCTCTCTACCATGGCTGCTGGCACAGTCTCTCCTCACAACTCCTCTGTTTGGCAGCTGGACACAGGCTCCAACACCCATATCACCAATGACCCAACTGTCCTCAATAACTCTCAGCCCTATAATGGAACCGACACCGTCAGCGGCGTCGTATCTGGCCAAGGTTTGAAAATCTGTAAAGTTGAAAACTCTTCTCTCCCGTCCTCTCCTTCTCCTCTTACCTTATGTGATGTTCTTTATTGCCCCCAATGTTCAACTAATATATTATCAACCCATAAATTACTTTCTAATAATTCATGTTATATCCTAATGTTTCCAAATATTTTCTTTGTGAAGGACCTACATACCGGGAGGACACTTTTGGAGGGTCAGAGTAGTCAAGGATTCTATCCCGTCAAACAAAATCCATCATCCTTCAATAAATCGAGTCTACTTATATCTTTTTCTGCACAACGAGTCACTGACGATGTGTGGCATACTCGCCTAGGACATCCTTCTAGCAATATATTTCGGCGTCATTCATCTAAACTTTTATTGTCCGATAATAAAACCTTGTCCCAATGTCACTCATGTCCATTGGGCAAGTCCACAAAATTACCTTTCCAATTATCTCAATCTGTCACTCAATCTATTTTTGAAATAATACATAGTGATGTATGGACTTCTCCCCATGTTTCCATTCAAGGCTTCCAATATTATGTCGTTTTCATAGATGATTTTTCTCGTTATGCACGGATATTTCTAATGAAATACAAATCCGAAGTCTATTCTATCTTTGTTGGCTTTTTTACCTATATTGAAAATCAATTCTCAAGGAAAATAAAAACATTTCAATCTGATGGTGGTGGTGAATACACAAGTAATTTATTCAAAAAACTCTTCCTTGACAAAGGCATTCATCACCGTCTTTCATGTCCGCATCATCCTGAACAAAATGGATTGGCGGAATGCAGACATCGTCATCTTGTCGAAACCACTCTAACTCTTCTTGCTCATTCTGCTGTTCCAAAATCTTATTGGGTCGAGGCTTTACATACGGCTCTTTACCTTATTAATCGCCTCCCAACTCGAGTCTTGAACTTCTCTTCTCTCTTCTCCAAATTATTCTTTTCTTCACACCTTTGGGTGCATATGTTTTCCCCATCTCACACCTTATAATAATAATAAATTAGATTTTTGCTCTATTAAATATGTTTTTCTAGGGTACTCTGTAAACTACAAAGGGTATAGATGTCTTGATCTCTCTACTGGTCGGATCTATCTCTCCCGACATGTTATCTTTGATGAGTCTTCCTTCCATTTCAAAGAATCCGGCGTTACTCCGACTTCTCCAAAGGCTCCTCCAACGACAACTTCTCCACCTCTCACTATTACCACAATAACTACTACTTCACCAAACCCAACCCCAACCTTATCCTCACATAATCACTCCCCATCTTTTCCTCCAAATAATAGGTCTCCTTCTTCTGCTCAAACACCACAATACACGTCTTCACTCCCCCAAATTCCTCCATCATCACAAATCACGTCTCACCCTCTTCAGTCTACTCAAGCTCCTCAATCTAATCAGCCTCTTCTTCAATACCAACGTCGTCTCAGCAACATCTCTATACCTCCGCCGTCGTCACCTAACCTCCCACCACCATCACCACCACCATCACCGCCGTTGTCACCTAACCTCCCACCACCACCAGCGCCCCCACCTGCTTTACAACCACCACCCCTACCACCACCTGCATCTATTCTACCTCTGCGTCCTGTAACCAGAAACCAACGTGGAGTTGTGAAACCCAACCCAAAATACGCCATGGTTGTCACTTCCATCACTCATGAAATTGAGCCATCCTGTTATACCCAGGCAGCAAAATAATCCTAATGGCGCGCTGCTATGCGCACTGAATTTGATCCTCTTATTCAAGTAGGTACATGGAAATTGGTTCCTCATTCTCCATCCATGAATGTGCTCCCCAATTAATGGGTTTATCGCATAAAAAGGAAACAAGATGGAAGTGTGGAACGGTACAAAGCACGATTAGTAGCCAAAGGATTCCGCCAACAAGAGGGTGTTGACTACGGGAAAACTTTCAGTCCTGTACACTCCTCTATTCAATTGATATTGGCTATTGCAGTTTCCTATGGCAGGTCCATCCGGCAACTGGATGTTCAAAATGCATTTTTGTACGGTTATTTGTCTGAAGATGTCTATATGCAACAACCTCAAGGATTTGTTGATCCCAAATTTCCAAATCATGTGTGCAAATTGCGCGCTCCTTGTACGGGCTTAAACAAGCACCCCGTGCTTGGTTCTCTTGTTTTACAGCGTTCTTGGAAGAATTGGGGTTTATATCGTCACAAGCAGATCCCTCCTTGTTCATCTATCAGTCAGGGCATGTGAAAATATTTTTGTTAATTTATGTTGATGACATTTTGATAACAGGGACGCACACTACTCAGATTCAGTCTATCATATCCAAATTAAGTAGTCTTTTTCTTATGAAAGATATGGGGCCTCTGCACTATTTTTTGGGTATTGAAGGTGAACGATCTTCCAAGGGTCTGAGTCTCACTCAAACTAAGTATACAATAGAGCTGCTTTGTCGTACCAATATGCTTGATGTCTGCCCTGTTTCTTCCATCCAGCAATAAGCGGTTAAGTATTAATGATGACACTCCTTTATCTTATGGCACTGAGTATAGAAGTGTTGTGGGAGCACTTCAATATTTAACACTCACTCGACCTAACATTTCATATGCTGTAAATCAGGTTTGCCAGTTTCTTCATTCTCCTACTACTGAACATTGGACTGCAGTTAAGCGTATTCTTCGGTATTTGAAATCCACACCAACCCATGGATTATTCTACACTCCAAGCTCTCTCCATATAACAGGCTACAGTGACTCTGATTACGCTGGTGATCCGGATACCAGAATCTCCACCAGTGGAACATGCATTTACTTAGGCAAAAATCTGGTCTCCTGGAGTTCCAAAAAGCAAAATGGCGTTTCTCGTTCCAGCACTAAAGCGGAATACCGTCAACTCGCTTATACAGCTGCCCATCTCTCCTGGTTCCGTATTTTGTTTCGTGACTTGGGAATTCCCCTTCACGCTCCCATGTTATGGTGTGATAACATCAATGTCATTTCCCTGGCATCCAATCCCGTCTTCAACACAAGGACACGCCATGTTTAAGTTGATTACCATTATATTAGAGACAAAGTTGTGCGGCAAGAAATTAAGGTTGGTTATGTCTCTTCAACTGACCAACTAGTTGATATATTTACCAAATGTTTGTCAGCTGCTCGCTTTCAATACATTATGGCCAACCTCCACTCCGGCAGCGGACTATCAACTTCCGGAGGCTGGTTAGGTGATAAGCATTCAAGTTAATTCCTAAAATCACTCCTCTACATTCAAGTCTATAATCGTAATCTCTGCATTGATAGCTATTAGAATTCAGATTGATTGTGTAATTGTTGATAGCTCAATCACAGAGATATTGTATTAATTGTAATAGCTGAACATTAGGATCTAGACTGTAATAGCATAACATAAGAGATTTAGACTTGTATATAATCAGATGAATATCAATGAGAAAGTGAGTCAAGCACAGTACCTTGATTATCTTTCACAAAGACACTCGAATTACACGTTGCGGTGGGATCCATTCGATCAGGCAAACCAGCCACTTCTAATAAAATACAAGGAAACAAATAGGCCCAACATCCCAAGCACTAGGCCTCATCATTTGGCCCTTTGGCCCTGGCCCGCCCTAAAGCCCGCCCTACTCTATAGGGCCGAAGCCCGGCCCGACCCTCCATTAGGGCGGGTCGGCCCTAGCCTTTTTTGAGTAGGGTAGGGTGAGGGTCAAGCAAATTAAACCCGGCCCTACCCTACGGCCCGGCCCTATTGAGCCCTTTAGGGCCAAGCCCTACCCGGCCCTAAAAGTCCGGCCCGGCCCTACCCTAAAATTTTAACTATTTTATATTACATAATACATACAAATGTCTTCACTAAGCGATTTGGGGCTCTAAGTTTGTTGGATTGAAGTGATTTTTTTACCATCACCATATTTCATTATAACGATCAAATGCTATTTCATAGTGTTTTTCAAAATTTGAATTCTTTTATATAGTTGCTTCAAAAAGTTGTATAGTTGAGTATAATCTATTAATCAATTTATACCGCATTAGTAAGCATGTTGTCATTATAATGTCTAAATTCACAAAATGAAAATTTTGACCGTCTGATATAATCTTTATAGTCAAATATGAGTAGAGTATGAAAATCAACTCGTTTCGTGAACGTTCGATGCTCGATCGAAACGGTCAATCATATTTTCATAAAACTTATCACACGAAAACGCTATTACGTACCTTTAGATGACCTTGTTTCGTCGACTCTTCCAAACATTAAACTCTCAAATAAATGAGACCTAATCATCCATGTAAAAATTTGGGAACGTTTACCTCTCGATATTATGGCTCCCCATAGAGAGAGATAAGTTTAAATAAGGTTGACCGCATCGATCGAGGCTCTAACTTTGTCGGATGTAAGTGATTTTTTTACCATCACCGTATTTCATCATAAAGATCAAATGTTATCTCATAGCGTTTTTCAAAACTTGACTTCTTTTATATAGTTGTTTCAAAAAGTTGTACACTTGAGTATAATCTACCAATCACCATACAAAAGTTGGCTCTAATTTTGTCGGATTTAAGTGATTTTTTTACCATCACCATATTTCATCATAACGATCAAATGCTATTTCATAGCGTTTTTCAAAATTTGACTTCTTTTATATAGTTGTTTCAAAAAGTTGTATACTTGAGTATAATCTATTAATCAACTTATACCGCATTAGTAAGCATGTTGTCATTATAATGTCTAAATTCACAAAATGAAAATTTTGACCGTCTGATATGATCGTTATAGTCAAATATGAGTAGAGTATAAAAATCAACTCGTTTCGTGAATGTTCGATGCTCGATCAAAACGGTCAACCATATTTTCATAAAACTTATCATACGAAAACGCTATTACGTACCTATAGATGACCTTATTTCGTCGACTCTTTCAAACATTAAACTCTCAAATAGATGAAACGTAATCATCCATGTAAAAATGTAGGAACGTTTACCTCCCGATACTATGGCTCTCCATAGAGAGATATAAGCTTAAATAAGGTTGACCGCATCGATCGGGGCTCTAACTTTGTCGGATGTAAGTGATTTTTTTACCATCACCGTATTTCATCATAAAGATCAAATGTTATTTCATAGCGTTTTTCAACATTTGACTTCTTGTATATAGTTGTTTTAAAAAGTTGTACACTTGAGTATAATCTACCAATCAAGTTATACCGCATTAGTAAGCATGTTGTCATTATAATGTCTAAATTCAAAAAATAAAATTTTTGACCGTCTGATATGATCGTTATAGTCAAATATGAGTAGAATATACAAATCAACTCGTTTCGTAAACGTTCGATGCTCGATCGAAACGGTCAACCATATTTTCATAAAACTTATCACACGAAAACGCTATTACGTACCTTTAGATGAACTTGTTTCGTCGACTCTTCCAAACATTAAACTCTCAAATAGATGAGACGTAATCATCCATGTAAAAATTTGGGAACGTTTACTCCCGATACTATGACTTCACATAGAGAGAGATAAGTTTAAATAAGGTTGACCGCATCGATCGGGGCTATAATTTTGTCGGATTTAAGTGATTTTTTTACCATCACCGTATTTCATCATAAAGATAAAATTCTATTTCATAGCGTTTTTCAAAATTTGACTTCTTTTATAAAACTTGACTTCTATTTCATATCCGGCCCTAAAAGCCCAACCCGGCCCTATTTTAAAGGGCCGGCCCGGCCCGGCCCTGTTAGCCCTAATAGAATGGGCCTTAAGGGCGGGTAAGGGTTTACATATCAAAGCCCTAGCCCGGCTCGGCCCGGCCCTAAGCTATGTTGACTTAGTCAAAGCCCGGCCCGACCCTACCCTAAGCCCTAAATTTTAGGGTAGGGCTTGGCCCGGCCCGGCCCATGATGAGGCCTACCAAGCACTAACATAACAAAATCCATACCCCCAATTTCCCCAAACTAAATCCAGGCTCAAGGTGGAACCTTGGGCCCTTCTACAGTGTTCTACTGATAGCCGATGGCCAGAAAGCCAATGACGACAGCCAATGCGACCAGATCTGGAGTTGCACCCAATATTTAACCTTCATCAGATTGAAGATGAAAACACCATACGTCCAACAGTGATCTGCAGCAAACCAATGGTTTGTCTACAACCACCATGAATGGACGAATGGTGGTCCAACTTCACCATGTTGGATTTAATGCTTTCCTGGTCCAACTAGGAACTGTATATGAGTTCGCTACAGAACAGTTAGCTGCGGGGAAGATATTTTTCGGCCACTTGTTTTGTTATTTGCTCTATTCTTATTAGCTAGATAGCTTGTATCTCAATTAACTACATCATGCACATTACATGCCTGGTTTAACTGATTAAAGGTACAGTATTTGTCTTGCCAAAAGTAAATGATTGAGGAAATTAAAAAGTTTCAATGATGTAAACATGAGCACAGCATCAATCGAGGTCAAATGCAGGAACTTCAGATGCAAAGCCATGTCTGGCCTGGAAGAGTAGCCGAGACACAAGGCTTCTGTAAGGATCACTCTCTCTTTTTTCCTGCAAATAAGCAATGCAGTTTTCGACCTCTGACTTCACTTGTAAATACAATTCATGAGCTTTCTCCCTGTCAAGTAACTCCTCCTTCCTCCCTACAAGTATTCATTATATCACATCGATATCGCAATATAAACCTCCAGCCTAGCACTCAAATACAATAGATAGATTATCCTCGAACTGCTTACCTTCTGTTTCAATTGGTTTCCCAAAATAGTAATACAGCCGGCCGGGAGGTTTTGGTACAAATCCTGGGAGGTGTACATCTTCGTTTCCTACCTTCCCATCAACGGTAGTCCTATACATCGTCACAAGATCACATCAATACTCAAGGAGAATATCATTCTAGAAAAATGCATCCATACCATGATAGAAGGTGTATGGAAATCAACAATAAAACAATATCTTGCAGATCTAGTACCTCAGTTTTCTACCTTCAACTTCATCTGATAATTTATCTATAACTTTCTTGAGAAAAGGAATTTTCATCTGGTCATCGTAATCGAATAATATCTGACAAGAAGAAAACATTACACAATTAATGTAATATTCTGATCACCATAAATAATGAGTGATAAGTAATAAAGATAACTTAATTTGAACTGATACATAAGCAGGGCCGGCAAGCAGAGCGTATTTAAGATTGGGTAAGAAGTAGCTTTGATGAGACAGTAACATCCCTTTCTAGCTAGCAGCTGTGAACTTACGTCAAAAAAATCATCTTCTCCAACTGCACCAAAAGGTACAATTTTTGCTCCAAATCTAGCTGCCATCCTCACAAACTCTGACCGTTCTGGCCAGAATAACTTGTATGCTTCCCCCTGGAAAGTGATAGTTGCCTTCTCAAAACTGTTGCAACTTACAGTACATATAGTAGGTAGTGACTCAAATTCTCAATTGTATGGAAACTTAGTCCAGTTATGTGCTGCCTTATTGTAAAAAACGAACTAAAATTAGACAATAAGTGAGAGTGAATTCAGTACCTTCCTGTGAAGGGCCTCACGCACTCCACCAGGATAGAGTAGGACATGGGACTTTGTAGAGAGTAGCCTGAAAAAGTTTTTTCCAGTGACAGGAACAGCACCCATAAGTCGGAATTCTTTGGAAAAGGGAAAGTCAGCTAATAATCCTTCTTTCGATTTCATAAACATCATTGGATGTGCCATCCCTCTCAAATGGATCTCTTTTTGGTCCCAAAACTGTGCTATAAATGGAATGGTATCAAATCCCACTAGCATGTGATAACTAACATACAATACAGGACCCTCTGAAGGAATCCCAGCAAAGCCTCTCACAATCTTTCCATCTGCTAAAGTTGAGACTACCACTGGGCTCATGATGTTAATCCATCTACACAGTCAATACTCATAATCAGAAAATATCAATATTGGAAAAGAAAATAAAAAAAAAATGCATAAAATGGTTGATTTACCATAAGCTGGGAAAGTACCACCCACCTGTTCTTGTCCCATAATATTTTTCTTTCGGAAGGGGATGGTGGTATGTAATCTAGTACAAAATCTCGTTCCTTTGAACGCCGATAAACACCAACCTGCTTGATGACAGTAACCAAATCAAAAGCATCCTCCTGCCAAAAACTCCAGTGTAAGTATATGTAATTCTATTACATGAAACATTTGGTTGTATAAAACATCGAACATTTAGAGCAGGATTGGATTTCTACTATAACATTCATGATAAGATTAACCTACCAAGAAGAGGAAATGGCCGCAGTCTTTAAACGTATAGATCTCACAATTTGCAAGCAGCCGTCGGAGTCTTAGACCTTCTTCTAGACTAGGTAGCAATGTATCCCTCCCACTATGACAGATACCAGTAAAATCAGCGCTAGCATTCTAAAAAGATGATAAGGTAATGCAGCAGAACTGTCATGTCAGTTCTCACATGTAAATGCGTAATAAATATGGAAGATAAAAGATACCTGGCAAGTATCAGGGTTTGAGCTTTTACAGCATCGAGGCGTGAATTGGCATATAAAGAAGCTGAATTAATCATTTGTAGTTTCCACAGAAGTGTTTCTATGGGCAAGATATCAGCAAGAACCTGGAACTTCAATCATTAAGCCCATTTCACAAGATTTGGCCTTACCTTTTGTTAAGTATAAACACATTACATAGGAAATGAGAAAAAGAAAAAGAAAAAGAAAAAAAAATTTGACAGAAACTTCAGCCAAAGAATGCATTTGTAAGTTTGTAAGAGGTAGATGCTGAGAAGATCAACTATAGTGTACTAATGTGGATATTTCAATTCTTCTGAAGCTGTGTCTTACAGAGAGGTAATCTATTGATGGTGCAACAAGATCCCGCGATAGCCTTCCACCACCTCCCTTCTCTAAATAAGCCATCATTGCACCTATATGCATGCAAAACACCTACAGATAAAGAAACATATATATGCTTTCCCTTGACCTAGAACTTTAGATGCTGATTAATGAAATCACATCTCAGTTTTTAATTAGAAAACAAAATTGGTATAAACTAGATGACATCCTATATATCTGTTGTCTTCAAACACAAATGAAACAACTCCTTTTATCAGTATGAACAAATTATTCCGTGCTCAGATATGCTGTCATCTCTCCCGATGCGAATAACAAGTAAAAGGAACAAGGAAAGCAAACCTGCCATTGAACTCAGAACATGAGGAAGACTAAGATTGGGTAATGAGTCAGGCATGAGCTGCAACAAAGGTAATATTGGTTGAAGTGGTGACTTGCTGAAGGACGTTGCTGCACATTTTCATCGTAGGTGATAAATTTTGTAAGAAATTGCATCAGTTTAACATCCTCATTTTATATACTTGCATTAAAAAAGCTTAATATGAAGAAACAAATATATGTTACCAGGATTTGCTAAAAGCAGAACAAGGTCGATATCTGGGTTATGGGATGCCACAGACAGTGCAAGGCATGCTCCAAGAGATTCTCCAACAAGATATATTGGTCTATTAGGTGAGCGATAATGCTCTGACCGAATTTTTCTTTCAACCAGTTTCACTAGGTCTGTCACATGAGAAAAATAACAAGACATACCAATTTACTTACATTAGAAATGGATCCTTCCTTATTTTGAGTTTTATAGCAATGCAGCACACCATATTGTGGGATGAAGCCATGAAGGAGTGAAGCAAACAATGTGTGCAATACACCACATAGAATGCCACACATAGATCAAAGAAATATCTGGAAGAACCTGTAAATGGTGTCCGATCTTTAGGGGGGATATGCAAGCACAAGACCTCAAAAATTCTTCAAACAGCAAGTAAAAAAAGGGTTACTTTGATGTTAATGTCGATCACCAATTCACCACTAATAGCTAGAAATAGGAAATAAACAATTTCCTTCTGAAGTTGGCTGCTCAAAAACAGAAAAATAGACATTCTGTGAAGACCTGCCAACTTCAATTAAGCTGAAACTTACTTCCCAAGTTTCTTCTGATGCATTATAAGCCCAAGTCCGGTGCCATCAATTCCTGCATGCAGACTCAGTTAAAAAAAGAAAGAAAGAAAAAAGAAAAAAACTTATATACGAACTGAGAAAGAAAAACACCCAAATGAATTTAACAAAGGAACAAGCAGAAAAGTGCACTTGAAGAGAGAAGAAGTCTGTTGAGTTTGAGTTAACTTCAATTACCGGGCAAAAAGAGAAGCAGAGGGGAATTGTCCAATGGGGTCCCGCAGTCTAAAGGCGAGAACCAGTGAGGTGCTGGAGCAGTAGTACTGGTGTCCAATCTAACAAGATCCTTGGCTTGCTCAATAAAATGTTTTAAGCCCACAGGTTCATCTTCCACATTTTGATGATGATGAAGATGATCCTCCATAGCTCCCATAACACGACAAGTTGTGAAGGTTGGAGTGTGGTGTGTGGAGAAGGCCGACCTCCTAGTCCTGGATGGACTTATAGAGAACAATGCAGTTAACTTAGAAGCTTCAGATGGTGAAGACGTCGATTCATATGGGAAATTGGACGGAAGAAAGCGGCACGGGAAGAGACAAAGTGCTTTGCAGGACATGGATGAGTTACTGAAATTAGTATACGTTCGACTTTGTTATTCAAGTTGCTAGTCTTATGTTTTGTTCCGTTATTGCCTGGCCTTGCTTTGGTGTGTAAGCAGCTTCATATTTAGTATCTCAGTAGTTTGAACTTTGAACAAGTTAACATTTGGGGAAACCATTTGGACATTTGGACTGCATGATTACGTACGTAAAGCAGTGAAAAGAGGAGAGGAGGACTAGGCCGTTGGTTCGTTGGTTCAAAATTCCGGTCATGTGGATTGCAGAACGGGAAGGTATGGTGTGTTGGCGTTCTTTGCCTCTTTCTGCGCCCCAATAATGAATCATCCAACATATGCATCAATGCATATTCCTGATATGTACGTATCTATGTTTACAAAAAAACAATGTTGGATAAAAAATGGAGTATGTTGTAATTCAAAATTTAGTTATGTAAGAGTAAATTTTGTCATAGGAGAGAATAGCGTATCATCCAACCAAAACACATTTGAACCATCATCAAGTGTAAGAGGTTTGGGATTTGAAGCATATATGACTGAAAGTTGATTCCTACATCTTATTTGCTCTCTCATTTGGTGTCCCGGCAGCTTAGAGTTCAATGGTGGAATTATTCATAACTTGATTCCTACATGCTTACAACCGGTGTGGACACCAGGGTAACCTTAAGAATTTTACCTCTATGGTGTGTTTGGATGAGAATATTATGAAATCCATTTGAATTTATAATTGATAGCATGCATCTTGAATTTCATCAATTTGAAATTCATCAATTGTAAATTCTATTGTTTGGTTAAATTTATATGGAATTTGAAGTGTGTTATACATTAAGAAAGTTTTTAAAAAATTAATAAAAAATAAAATATAAAAGCCTTATTTTAGAAAGATAATTAAACACTGCAAATGAATTTGCAAATGACACCTATTTTCTGAGGAATTTAAGAGAGAAATTTAAACAATGAATTCATTCGTTTTCTTTTTCACATAAATTTAGAATTTTTTATTTGATAATGTCAAACAACGGAATTGATTTTTAGCAATTATGAAATCCTCACTTTTAATTAAATTCCTCCAAATTTTACTTCATCCAAACACACTCATAGTGTTTGGCTGTAATTCTAGTAGATAAACTCATAACTTGATCGGAAGGAAAGAAAAACACAAAAACAAAACAAAAAGGAGAATCTCTTCAAGCCAGCAAACAGAAATGAGAATCAATAATCTATAGAGTGGACTTCTCACATACACACGTGGCCAAACGCAACGGTGGATAAAAATCAAACGACGGTTTTTGTCATCAGAGTGTGACACACACACCAGTGGTGGCAAAGCTCGGCCATTTCAGGAGCACCTCACAATTCCAAAACCCCAACCCAAAACAACGACGCTTTGGATTATCCAAAACCCTTCTCCTTCACATTTCACATTTTTGGGAATCAGAGAACCCAAAAGCCAGAGTCTTTGAGACCCTGCTTTTCCTTCAATTCGACTCAAAGGGTATGCTTTACTTGACCTCAATGAAACCCTACCTAGTTTTCTAGGGTTTTAGTCTGGTTTTATCTCAATTGAATTGTATTGGGGGTTTTGGGTGGAGAAGATGGCCTCTGCTCAAGGCCTTGCTTCGTTGACCCAGACGTGTTTTGCAGCCAAACGGCACCGCTTTGGCGGTGGTGGGTTTTCAGGGAAATCTTGTGTTAGGGTTTGTAATGTTGTTTTGAATCAGAAAGATTCAAACTTTGTGGTGAAATCGAGTAAAGTTCGTGACTTTAGGCTGTTTAGGTCGGTGCAATTGGACCAGTTTGTGACTAGTGATGATGAGGATGAAATGGGGGAGAGTTTCTTTGAGGCGATTGAGGAGTTGGAGAGAATGAGGAGGGAGCCCTCTGATGTTCTTGAGGAAATGAATGACCGGTTATCGGCTAGAGAGCTGCAGCTTGTGCTTGTGTACTTTTCGCAGGAGGGGAGGGACTCGTGGTGTGCGCTTGAGGTGTTTGAGTGGCTCAGGAAGGAGAATCGGGTCGATAAGGAGACCATGGAGCTTATGGTTTCGATAATGTGTGGTTGGTTGAAGAGATTGATTGAGGAGGGGAATGATGTCGCAGATGTGATTGACCTTTTGGTGGATGTGGATTGTGTTGGTTTGAAGCCGAGTTTTAGCATGATGGAGAAGGTGATTTCGTTGTATTGGGAGATGGGGGAGAAGGAGAATGCAGTTTTGTTTGTGAAGGAAGTGTTGAAAAGGGGGATTGTGTATTCGGAGGAAGATGATAGAGATGGACATAAAGGAGGACCAACTGGGTATCTTGCTTGGAAGATGATGGTTAGTGTTTTGTTTACTGTTTTTCAGTGTAATGCTATTCAGTTGTCAATAGTAGTGTTCTTGACTTGCGAATTTGGATGCTGCTAATTTTACTTTGTGCACACCCAATTATTATAGGTTTAGCTTTAAGTGAGATGAATTCATTATGCCCGTGTGGAATTATGTAGATAAATCTGAGTTCTAGTCTTGTTCCTGGATTATACAGAAAAAAAGGTCTGATACTTATGTCCAGTTGACTGTTAAGTGTTCTACAGATCAGAACAAAAATTACTGGTAGAAAGGAAGTTGTTTGCATTAGTTCAGTTAGAAAGCTTGTCGATTGATTCACCATTTGTTAGCATATTTACCATCCTCACTTATATTGCATCAGGGCCAGTTTGTTATCAAATTGTACAGTACAAATGGTTGATGTTTAGACTGTCCACATACTACATCCACAGGTTTATTTCAGTGTCTCTTAATTATTATGTGAATTAAAATTGAACACTGTTGGTTGGTAACATTCCTTAGCACAATTTGCGTTAATTTAAGTATTCTGTTTTTCGTGTTACTCTGTTTTAACACGTAATACAATCTTTATAGTTGTCAAAAGTATGTCAATGAATCTAATAAATGTGATTCTGCAGATTGATGGTAACTATAGGGATTCAGTGAAGTTTGTAATTCAACTAAGAGAATCTGGGTTGAAGCCAGAGGTTTACAGCTACCTCATTGCAATGACAGCTGTGGTTAAAGAACTGAATGAGCTTGGGAAAGCTTTACGCAAATTGAAAACTTTTACAAGGGCTGGGCTGCTGGCTGAATTTGATTCAGAAGATGTTGAGTTAATTGAGAAGTATCAGTCTGATCTTCTAGCTGATGGGGTTCAATTGTCTGATTGGGTGATTCAAGAGGGGAGTTCTACACTCTGTGGGGTGGTTCATGAGAGGCTGCTGGCTATGTATATCTGTTCTGGACGTGGACTTGAGGCCGAAAGACAGTTGTGGGAAATGAAGCTTGTGGGTAAAGAGCCTGATGGGGACCTTTATGACATTGTTTTAGCCATCTGTGCTTCGCGCAAGGAAACCAGTGCCATAGCAAGGTTGCTTACTAGGACAGAGGTTACCAGCTCTTTATGTAAGAAGAAAAGCCTATCATGGCTGTTAAGAGGTTACATTAAAGGAGGACATTTTAATGATGCTGCAGAAACAGTAATTAAAATGCTTGATTTGGGTTTGTTCCCGGAGTATTTGGATAGAGCAGCTGTGTTGCATGGGCTACGAAAAAGGATTCAACAGTCTGGTACTGTAGATACTTACCTCAACCTTTGCAAACGCCTTTCAGATGCCAATTTGATTGAATCATGTCTTGTATATCTGTATATAAAGAAACACAAGCTTTGGATCATAAAGACAGTCTAGAGAATTGGCAAGAAGTTCAGACATTTGGTGAATACTGAAGTATAGTTTTGTGGTTCAATGTTTATAGCACGCGCACCTATAGTCTTGGTGCAATTTAAATGTTGATTTTGTATAGTTATGGGAGGCTTCAAGCTTTGACCTGGTCAACCTAGAGGCCGATAAACTGCGATATAAAGTTGTTCTTGAGTATATATTGTTCTCGGGGATCTTTCACTTGTGTATGTGGATGGTGGCTGCTGTAAACATAATAATGAAGCTTCAACACTATGTAATTAAGTAGACTTCGTATATATGCTACAGGTATGTTTTTCACAGGCCCTTTGGCTTTCTGCTTGTACATTTTTTTATCTTTTTCAAGACTCCGTGACCCTGGTTTACTGTTTTATCGTGAAATGGCATGTCAATAATCAATAATGTGCATCACACTAATATTGTTCTTGGGATTGATTACTACCACTAAGAAGGAAGATTACTTTGTGTTGTCTGCGTTCCTTTTCCTGCATACATCATGGGTTTTTCTATGATGGCATAAATCTATGTCGGTGTGTTTGTATGCGCTTCTGTGCTTGACTGAATAGATCTTTGCTATCCTGGAGCCAAACTTCTGACTAAGACCATTAAACCTCCCTAACATCTACTAGTATTTTTGTACTTTGTAGTTCTTATTCAACAAGTTTTGTTTTGATGAAAGATTCCAACTTTATTATGCTTTTCTGTATTCAATCAAATGTTGAACTGGGAGGGGATCTTTCTCTTAGAAAAATGGAATGGTTGGTTTGCTTCCTTATTGGGCTGGCCTCTTTATGTTGTTTGGATTAGAAAATGCACGACTTTTTCAATAGCTAGCATTACATCTCCATGTTTGAGTTATTGGAGCTGGTGCTGCTTTATTTCCTATTCCTTCACTAATTGGTGTCTTTACAGTCAGCCATTTAAAAAATTATAAGGAATCTGATTGGGTGGGTGCCGTCTAATCTATTTTCACGTGTAAATTATGTGATTGTCTAATGATTCAATAATTATAAGTACTCTGTAATGCAACTGATAGGGGAGCCGTATAGCTGGATAGCTTATATATGTGTGGTGTGTAATCTTAAAGATGTCTAATGCATCTAATCTCCATCTTCTTTGAACCACATCTGTTTTAAAGTTAATCTGAAATCATTTAGTTCTATAGCTATCATGTTTGACCTCATTGCATTGTATATTGTGCAGCATAGACCAGTAACAAGTCTGAGAACCAAAATGGACTCTGGGAAGGTTTTTGTTTCTGTAGACTTTCCCTGATCTAAATAAGAGGTTTTGTGGATGAGTTTTCCTTTTGAGTTAGAACTTTGCTTCTCTTAGTTGTCCAAGCCATTGTCAACTGTCGTGCATAAGAAATGTGTTTGCAAATTCGACTCGAGGTCGTTTTTTCAAGTTTTAGTCATCCATTCCAGAGTCGAAAACCGTTCTTAATGTTTGCCTCAGAAATTTATGTGCAACTGTTTCTTAACACCACTTCATTTGATCGGGGCAAGAGTCCCTGCTTCCATAGACGCAAAACTTCAGCCCAGCTTTGTACTGCCAAAGTAACATTGCTTAAAATGGGTTGATTTGGCAGACGATATATAGCAGCATTCGGGTGACTTGCACAATACACACGTTAGTGCATATTAGCTTGCTGTAAAGAACTGATGAGAAACAAAGCTGCTTCAGAATCTTCACATGGATTGTGTTGTTGGCACGTGGTCATCAGTTCTTGGTTCTTTGCTATGATCCATTTTTGTGAACTGATTGAGATAAATTATTCCCACCATTGCTGTTTCTGCTTCTGATGCTTTGTTATTTTTTTAAAGATATATAAGCATCAAGTTGCAATGATGCACAGACATTACATTATAGAGATGCTCACCAAGTTTTCAATAATTTTTGTCAGACAATATTTTAGGTTTGCAGAAGAAAGACCACCATAGAGGCATATATGTAGGATGGTACTAAATTAAGATGGGCATAGAAGGTATACTAGATCTATTGTTTTCCTAACCCATTTGCTAATCTTGATTCCGAGTCCCCTACTATATGTGTTTGTTCATAAGTTAACTCCTTGTTCAATTGTTTGATACTTTTGTCCTTAAGAAGCAATTTGTAGGACCATCTCTGATTTAGACATCCAACCACAGTGTAACTCATAATCTAATTCGATTCACATAATATAAAACATATTTTCATAACGATTAGTCTGATTTATATCATAAAATTAGAACTTTCTTGAACGAAATTAGGTGCCTAATTTCTCTCTACTGGTCGGAAAAGAGAGTTCCCCCCAAGAATCTCTTCAGGTGTAAGATGGGACACATTAACTTTTTATGTCTTTTATTTCCAAGCTTACTCAATGGTGCAATGCCTTTGCTTAACAATCAATTTCTCCTTAATCCAAATCTTGTAGTTGCTTAAATAAATAATTAGCAGTTAAGCTGAAGATAAGCTGGATTGAAAATGAACCAGTTGGCCAAACTCTCTTGGATTGCCCCATTTTTTAACTTGGAAAAGTCGAAAACCAGGTGGCAGAGTTGGAGTGGGTGATAATGGTCTCTGGTTTCTAAACTGACTCCAAGAAAAACTTGCTTCCTTTGGAGCTAGCCACCTAAACGACTAAACCTTTCAGAGTTTCAGGTTCACCAAAACCCCTTTTGACATCCAACACAGAGTGACAAAGATGGAGACAACAGATGGAAAAAAGCTTAGCAATTTGCTTATAGAATATATCCTATGAAAGAAAAGAGAAAACCCAAAACCAGAGGCCATTTGCTTTCAGCTTTCTTGTTGACAAACTTAGACCACCTAGACAAAGACCACCTTGGTATGTGAAAGTTTCAAGCTTTACCACTTCTCTTTCAGAACCCAAACTTTTTTAGTGTTCTGGGTTTGTGAAAGTTTCAAGCTTTTTCAACTCTCTTTCAATACCCAACATTTTTAGTGTTCTGGGTTTGTGAAAGTTTCAAGCTTTAGAATCATACTCTCTGTTTGTGCATATATGCAGAAGATATATTGTCATTTGGATATGCGTGCTCTTAAGTTTCTAGAACGATTCACAAGCACCCAAGTCCATGCTTTGAATCCAATAGAAACTTCACCTGGTAAAACCCATGGTGGTGTTTCAAGAGCTAAGCTCAATAGTCAGCTACTCAAGTCTTTTAAGTCAAACTCAAAGCTCAAATCTTTCAACTCTTCAGTGTCAGTCACTGAAGCTCTTGTTCTTCCTTATGGACTCCCTAGTACAGAACTCATTGAACCCTCCATAGAGCCTCACCTTAAGCCCATTGACTTTGTTGAGATCTTAGCTGACCTCTATCGGCGGTTAGAGAGTTGTGAATCTCAGTCTGATAGATCATTGCTTTTCGTGGAGCAGTACTCTCTCTTGCGCAGCCTTGGTGACCCCAAATTGCTTCGGAGGTGTTTGCGAGCTGCTCGACAGAATGCTGTTGATGTCAACTCAAAGGTTGTGCTTTCAGCTTGGTTGAGGTTTGAGAGGAGAGAAGATGAGCTTTCAGGTATGTCAGCTATGGATTGTGGTGGACAAGTTCTTGAGTGTCCTAAGATTGCTTTGGAATATGGGTATGATCCAAATTTAATTTCTACTCATTGCCAATGTGATCAAGTTCAAACTGAAGCTATTAGTGTGCCTAGTTTGAATGATAATGAGTGTGTGAGTTTAGACCAGGAGGAAAGTGATGTTACATTTTGTATTGGCAATGAAGACGTCAATTGTGTTAGGTGTAAGATTGCAATGCTATCTAGTCCACTTAAGGCTATGTTGTGTGGCAGTTTTAAAGAGTCGCGAAAGGGTAGAATACATTTTTCGGAAAATGGGATATCTGTAAAGGGAATGAGAGCTGTGGAAGTGTATAGTAGGACTAGGAGGTTGGACTTGTTTAGTCCTGGTGTTGTTGGGGAGCTTCTTTGTTTTGCAAATAGGTTCTGTTGCGAGGAGATGAAGTCTGCCTGTGACGCTTATCTAGCTTCCATGGTGGATAACATTGATGATGCATTGGTTCTTATTGAATATGGCTTGGAGGAGATGGCATTTCTTCTTGTTGCTGCTTGCTTGCAGGTATTGTTAAGAGAATTCCCAAATTCCTTGTACAATCCAAAGGTGATGAAGTTTCTTTGTAGCTCCAAGACTAGGGAGAGACTGGCCATGGCCGGGCATGGTTCTTTCTTATTATATTACTTTCTAAGCCATGTGGCTATGGAGGAAAGTATGGTTTCAACCACCACTGTGATGTTGTTGGAGAGGTTGGAAGAATGTGCAACCCAGAAGTGGCAGAAAACACTTGTGTTGCATCAATTGGGTTGTGTTTTACTTGAAAGAAGAGAGTTTAAGGATGCGCAGTATCGTTTCCTGGCTGCAGTTGAGGCAGGGCATATCTATTCAGTGGCCGGTGTTGCAAGGACCAAGTACAAGCAGGGGCAACAGTATTCTGCTTATACACTGATGAGCTCTATTATCTCCGAGTATAAGCCAGCAGGGTGGATGTACCAGGAACGCTCCCTCTACAATATTGGGAAGGAAAAGATTTCAGATTTGAGCACTGCAACTGAACTAGATCCCATTCTTTCATTTCCATACAAATATAGAGCTATTGCAAAGGTGGAGGAGAAGCAAATTAACGGAGCCATTACTGAGATTGACAAAACTATTAGATTTAAGCTCTCACCTGACTGCATTGAATTACGGGCTTGGTTTTTCCTTGCACTTGGAGATTATGAAAGTGCTCTGAGAGATATTCGTGTTTTATTAACTTTGGAACCCAATTATATGATGTTTCAAGGGAAGACTAGGGGGGATCACTTGGTTGAGCTTCTTAGCCATCGGGTTAAGCAAATGACCGAGGCTGATTGCTGGATGCATCTATATGATCAATGGTCGTCTGTTGATGACATTGGTTCTTTGGCTATCATACATCAGATGCTGAGGAATAACCCTGGAAAGAGCCTCCTACTATTTCGGCAATCTCTACTTCTTTTACGGTATGTGTTTTCCATCTTAGCTACAGCTTTCTGAGCTATCCAACTGCAATGTTTGTGTTGTGTATTTTCTGACATCTTGCTTTGTATTATTTTCATCACATAAATCATATCTGGATTCTATGGTTTATTAGTGGAACTTACAATTGTTCTTACCATAACATCTCATATCAAATGAGCCCCACCTTGTGTCAATTCTACCAAACTGCTAAACTGCATGTCGGTATAATGAATTGTTACACACTGTTCCATTAATCAGCTGAATTGTGTAATCTAAATTAAACCTTTTTAATAAATGTGTATTTCAGGTTGAACTGTCAGAAAGCTGCAATGCGCAGTTTGCGGCTAGCTAGAAATAATTCTAGCTCTGACCATGAGAGGCTGGTCTATGAAGGATGGATTTTATATGACACGGGAAATCGTGAACAAGCTCTATCAAAGGCTGAAAAGTCTATTCACACTCAGAGGTCATTTGAAGCTTTTTTCCTGAAAGCATATGTATTGGCAGATGCTAGCCTGGACCTTGAATCTTCATCTCATGTTATTCAACTGCTGGAGGAAGCTCTTAAATGCCCATCAGATGGTCTTCGAAAAGGACAGGTGAGAATCAACCATGCTTTAGTCCATCATCATCGTACCTTGATGTACTTGTTTGAAATGCTATTCTGATATTTTGCAGGCATTAAATAACTTGGGGAGTATATATGTTGATTGTGGCAAGCTTGAGGAAGCGGCAAACAGCTACTTGAGTGCTCTTGACATCAAGCATACAAGAGCTCACCAAGGATTGGCCCGCGTTTATCATCTTAAAAATCAACGGAAAGCTGCATATGAGGAGATGACCAAGCTAATAGAAAAGGCACAAAATAATGCATCAGCTTACGAGAAGCGATCTGAGTACTGTGATCCTGAGATGGCTAAGAAAGATCTCGATATGGCGACACAATTGGATCCGCTGAGAACTTATCCATACAGATACAGGGCAGCAGGTAGTCTATATGATCCTGGACTTTATATTTGTTGCTGCATTTTATTCTCTAATAAGTAGCTGGAAAACTAGAAATTCGTATCAGAAAACACCCATCTAGCAATCTTGGTGCCAAGAACAAGAATTATATTTCAATTCGTTTTAGATTGGTGTGCAACTGCATTCTGGCTTACCTGACATAGAATCTAGCAGAGTGATGAGGAAACAAGGAAATCTTTTATAAAAATCACACAGGAAAGAAAATAATGCAGAACAAGGGCATGGCCTTTGGCAAAGTCAGTAAAAATAGGTCTTATACTAATGTATGCAATACCATGACAACAGTGCTGATGGATGAACAAAAAGAATCGGAAGCCGTAGAAGAGCTTACAAAGGCCATAGCCTTCAAGCCTGACCTACAAATGCTTCATCTTCGAGCTGCCTTTCACGAGTCAAGTGGAGACCTCAGCTCTGCTCTACAAGATTGTCAAGCAGCTCTCTGCATGGACCCCAACCACACAGACACCCTTGATCTCTATAATAAAGCACGGGACTAAGCTATTTTAATTGGAATATGTTGCTTCTTCTCAGTTCAGTGTGCAGGAGACTTCATCTTCAGTGATACCAGAACTCAATTGTTTGATAAGACCTTTCCTCAGTATCATGATTGTCCAGCTGCAAATCCACCTGGCGGAAAAGGAACAGTCGACAAGGGACTGCTATGTATATATGGCATTGTGGATACACGATTGTTGGTTGAACAGAACGCATTGAGAGCAGCCTTTTTGCAAGAAATCTGGCAAACATGGCTGCGGGAGCATATAATACAGATTAGAATTCCCTGCTGTAATTTTCTCATTTTCTTAAATCCTTATAATACCTTGAGAATTGTTTGATTTGTCTCTTGGTGAGGAGTGGGATCTCTTTTACGTCCCATTGTACATAGACAACTTGTGAGGACATCCAAATATCTCAGTTATTGCAATATACTGCAGATTTTGTTCGACACATGGAGAGAGCAGTTCTGACTTCTGATACCAAAACAAAGGGGGGATTTGGTTTTAATTGCCTGAAAGTTTTCAGATTCTTTCTTTCTAGTCTGTTTTTCTGTTTACCAAAGCCAGCTGATCGAAGCACAACATTTTCCAACAGGAGATAAACTATAGAAAACTCCATATATGCATATGCCTCTAAAAGGTAGTAATCAAAAATAAAAAACTATTGATCTGACAAATTACATTTTCGTGTATGAAGCAGAAAAAGGCTCACTTACAATCGGTATTTACAATTTCATATCTTCTAACTTATTAGATTAGAACACCACACAATCAGATCTATACTACATGCACCCACTGCTATAATGAATAACAGAAATCGGGTAAAAGAATAACGCGCACACAAATAATAAAGAAATGGACAAGAAAAAAAAAAAAGATTTCATGATCAGTTTCCTTCAGAAAGAATTTCAAGTTCTGCCCACCAAAGAGGTGATAACTTTGGTGTCGCTTGATCCGGCTCCATGGCTGTGATTTCTTTTAACCTAGCTGTGACCTCTGTCATCTTTGGTCTTTGTTTCGGGACAGGATGGACACAATCTGTTATAATTTGAAACAGCTTTTCCAGCTCTTCTTCTTGGTAAGTTTCTAAGATAGGATCCACCATTTCTCCCAAGGGTTTGTCCCCTCTTAGATAATGTGATGCCCAGTCTGCAAGAGAACCCTCTTCCACAGAGTAAGGAATTCTACCAGTGAACATTTCAAACAATATTACACCAAAGCTGTACACATTGCTTTCAGGACTAGCAGATGGGATTTCCGTAAGCTCTTTGTCAGCTGATCTCTTCTTTGAGGCAGTTCCTTCATTCCAGAAGCTGAAATCTGATATTTTTGCTGCATAGTCTTCTGTCAAGTATATAGAAGCTGACTGCAAGTTCTTCTGGAATATTGGTGGACTCATTTGGTGCATATACTCTAGACAGTATGCCATACCCATGGCTACTCGTACTCTCATTCCCCAGTCCAAGTGTTCCGCTTCTTGTACTGCAAGACACAATCAAAATTATCAAACTGTCAGGGGAAAAAAGATATTGTGTAGATACTACAAATTCCATAGGTTACTCACTATGTAGATGCTCAAAAAGTGTTCCATTTGGCGCATATTCAAAAACCATCATTCTTGTAAATGGTTTCTCTTCTTCACAATACCCAATAAGGTTTACAAAGTTCTTGTGGTTCACCTTGGATAATGTTTCTATCTGCAACGAGAAAATTTATCCATGGGAGTTAGCAATTACGGACTATTAGGTACTCTTGTAGTAAAAGATGCATAAAAACTAATGTCAATCTTTACACTATACCTTCTTTCTGAACTGAGCTTCCAGGTGCTTAGACCAGTCTGCAGCAGAAGTTGATGTAATGCATGTTACAGCTATTTCAACCCCACTTGAAAGAGTCCCCTTATATATGTTACCATCTGAAAAGCATCCAATTATATTACTGAAATCTTCACAAGCAGCCACAAGTTCTGATCGATTGAGCTTGGGAACACCTGAAAGAAACTTTATGAGTACAGATTACAGAAACATGTACAGAACTGAATTGAAAATTAGACTTCAATGTTCACTACACATTCAGTTCTGCTGGTGTCAATCTATATTAAAAGGTTCCTCAGAATTTAACATGATAATAACATATAAATACTCATGCATAAGAGATTGTGTTTGAGTGTGCAGAAGGCTGTGCACTCTCACGACTACTGACCTGTTACAAACGCTTTCTGCAACTGCCCACTTAACCCTGTTGCCCAGGGTCTTACTGTAACCACTTTACTGCTTCGGACAAGCATAATGCCAATGATTGAAAGTAAAATGATTAAAGAGCCTCCAACAACGGTTGCACAAATCAGAACTACGCGATGCTTTGACTTGGAACTGTTATTAACCCCTTGTACTGGAACTGAAGCAGCGGATGGAGCTTGTGATGGACTCGACTCTGGTGGAGTCAAAATAGTAGTTGGCGGAATTGCTGGGACTGGAGAGGCTGGAGTTGGTGCTATCAAAGGCGAGGGCGAAGGGGTCAGAAAGCTGCTTGAGGGAGATGGTGAAGGAGAATTTGATGATGGTGATGATGAAAATGGCGACGCAGATGGTGGCATTGAAGCTGAAAATGGTGATGGAGATGGTGAAGCTGATATGGATGATGAAACCCTGCCAGTTGCTTTCGCTTTTCCATTTCTGGGTGGCTCTGGTTCATCTACCACCTGCTGCAACCTCCGGTGAGCTGTATCTCCAGATTGGGCAGTGTTCCTAGAAAATAAGAAAATGTTATCGTAGTAAATATGTAGGAAATAAGAGGCTGCAAGGTACAATATGAAGTGCAAGGCCAAAAAATATAGAATCTGTAGAAACTTATTGGATATAACCCTGTCATTAATGCAAACAAGCTGAAAAGTGATAACTGAACTAATTTAGTAAACCGGGCCTGAGCTGTCGTGGCCCTTTTAAATCTAAGCCAAGATATAAACATTAGATTACTTTCACTTGCTTACCAGTTGATAGATCTGCTCATGCATGATGTTCCAAAAGCAGGATCTGTTAATTGGCTCTCATCTGTTTGGCATTCAGAAACCATCTTAAGCTCATGGACTTCAGGAGATAAACAACCAAGAAATTGGTTATTGTCAAGTAAACTGCAATGAGAATTAGAATATGAGTTTAGCACAAATCATTAAAGTAAACTCATGAGTGGAAAGAGCTCCAAAAGAAGTACATACAGAGTTGTGAGGGCCAGATTGTTGCTGAAATCAGATGGAAATGATCCACTAAAGTTATTATATCCCAAATCTAAAACCTCCAGCTCCATTAAGTCTCCAATCTCTTTAGGAATTTTCCCAGAAAAAGAATTGTTCCGCAAAATACTGTAGTAAAGAAGCACCAATTCAGATTGAGAGTGATAGTAGCAAATGCTTTGAAATAGAGATTGAAAGGAAACAATGGAATGCATATTTAGGACTTGAAACCAATTCTAATCTTACATAGATTTTATGTAAGCCAGCTTCCCTATTTCGGGGGCTAATGTTCCTCCAAGACAAAGATCTTTCAAATTCCTGCAAGTTAATCAAATCTGACTCAGGCTCATGAAATCAAGAACACTGAAACTCCTGGAGCCTCTAGATCCTTACGATCAAAAATCCTAGCTTATAGCAACACTAAGTACAACTCCAACAAAGTTCAGGTATGACATTAAAAGTTGCCGTTCTTAATTCATTACTAGTTCGGTAGTTCCTGAATTCCATAACACTTTTAAGCTTCAAGCTAAAAAAGGTGAGTAGTTAACTATATTACATGATTCATATTATCATATATATGAAGCCCCACCACAGATCAATCTAGAAATACTGAATCTACAAACTCAACATATCAACAAAACCCATTTTCTTAATTGCCATATAATACACAAACTGATTAACAGCTATTTGCTTCAATCTCAGAAATTAAAACAAGAAGCAGGAACACAAAAAAAGGAAACAAAAACTCACAAGCTGATGACTTTCCCATCTGAAGAGCACTCAACCCCAAACCAAGAACAAGGACCATCATCATCTTCTCCACCATTCCAATTCCTTAAAACCCCATAAGGGTCTCTAATCACTCTCTCCCTAAACCTCAACAAAGCCAAACCTGCACCAAAAAACCAAAACCCATTTCAGCAAAAACCCAACACGATCAGCTAAACAATGCAGCACCACTGTTAACAATTACCTTCACTGTTGAGACACCAACAGAAGCTCAGATTATAATGAAACAGTAACACAAACACCACAGCAAACAGATCAAATCCCCACCGTCGATTCATGCCTGAAAACGCTCAAAAGAAATCAAAAAGCTCCAAACTTTGAAGTGTTTATATGTACAGATATAAATATACAACTGAGAAAAGGAGAGTTGTGGGGGTCTCTGTCTCTCTTTTTTTCTTGCACATTGTAGAATTGGCCAAACGTAGAAGAAAGCGCGTGACTTTATTTTTAAAATTAAAAAAATGAACTTTGTAGTAAAAAAAACACAGTTTGGTTCTTTTCACATGTAAGACCGAGATGTCGCCGGAACGAGGTACCGGAATATAGGACAGCTCGGTCAAACCTCGTCGTTTGGGTTTCGCGGCAATTCAGCAACGTTGGATTCTTGTGTTCTCTTTTGTCGTGTAGCAGAGGAGAGCAGCCAGGCGGACTCGGTTTCATGATATTATATTTATAGACCCGCCGTCTCTCCTATTGGCCCCCACGTGCCTCTCACGTGCCGTTTTCGCTGACTTTCCAGGTTTGTGTATTTCATATTTTCATTTCCCTATTTTCTCTGTTCTAGCTTGTGGGGTATTTTAGGAGACTTCATCTGGAATAATTCAGGACTGCATTTTGATTTGATCAAAGAGTGAGTTCTTTTTTTTTGTGGGTGACAATCAAATAGGAATTGTTTCATGTATGATATTCTTGATAGGAGGTTGAGAATGCTGACTTTGATTTGTTTGACAATTTTCAGATATACAAAAAAAAAAAAAAAGAAGGAAATCAGTTTAATTTGTTGATCAAAACTAGCGTGTAACTTAAGAAACATATGCGATCATACAAATAGTTTGACTTGCTTGAGCTACAAGAATGTACTGGGTACTAGAAGTACATGCATCAACACGACTAAATATGTATAACACGAATCCGCATAATAATTTAGTGTGTTTTGTTTCTTTTTCATTAACAGTAATCTCTCATTTTATTCCCAACTAAGCAATTTAATAATCGGAGATCCATCTATTTTCAAACTATAAAGAAAAAAAACCATTATAATGATGAAAATAGTATTAAAAAGTGGATAGCAAGAAGTAGCTAGGTAGGAGAATATAAAAAGATGAAAATGTAGATTTAGCCACCTTCTTACAGTGCAAGAACACCAACCATGCCACTTTCATTGACTATGTACACAAAACTAATACTTACTTAGCTACATGGAATGATCTCAGTGAAATAAAATAAGATTGAATCATGGCATCATGCCATTGGTCATGATGAGAAGATGAAGACTTGTGCTTCTCTTCTTCTTCTTCAACATCATCTTCGGGTTTTTCATGTGGAGGTGAATCTGGAAATAAGGAACTGGTCCACGTACAACTCAACACACAGACACCTAGCTTGAACCAGTACTCTAGCTTCCGGCCTGCACAAGGCAACAGTGATTATATGTTATTATGTTAGCATCATCAATTAACAATTAGTAGATCATAATGGCTCTATTATTATTGTCTGTACACTACAATGATTCAGACCAGTTTGTCAAAATTGGGAATGTGGGTTCTCAATGATCAGCATAATCATAACAAACATTATCTTCCTTCCACTTGGTTATGCTTCATGTGGAATAAAATTTAATTAAGTGGATTTTTAGGGTTTAAGCCCTTATGAATTTGTATAATGAGGTGGTGAATCAGTTTCAGGCTTAGTGCTCTTGTAGTGGTTTTCAAGTCTCTGCATTTTCAGGTAAAGTGGATTTAGAGTCTTCCATATCCAGCAACATCTTCTGCAAGTTACAATGACCTTACTGGGCTCCTCCATTAGGTTTATCTCTATGAGAATGAAGTTTCTGGTATGAGGTCTGCAGGCTATGGTATAAGCATGGAACACAGCTAGCTAGCATTACATTCAAAATGGGCAATTTTAATTTATAGATATTTTCTTTGGCATTTAAGAGGCAACTTATATAAGAAAATGGCAAATTTAACTTAAATCGGGTCAGTAGTGCAAGCTATTGGGAGTGTGTTAACTGTCCACAGTTAAACTGCAAGATGCAACAGTGGGAACTTTTTGTTTATGAGTCTTTGGAATCTTGGATAATATGTTAGTGTCAGGAAGAATGTCATTTTCAATCAATTTTGCATGTCTGGTTCAATTATCAGCATGGAATACATTATTAATTCGATCTAATATTGAATGATAGTCTAGTATAATAAGAAATCTATATTCACGAGAAGTCGATATTCGCACGAAATATCTAAAATAGTAACAAAATTTAAGCGCTTTAACTTTAAATTTTATTTTATTTCTCAGTACAATCTCGAAATTGTGAGTTTATATTTCGCTATTTTTTAACGGCTCAAACTTTAGGAACTAAAACAATGGTCTAACCAAATCAACTTAAGAACTTCCAAGTGATTAGAGCTTATATATGTTATTATACTCTGACAGTTGAAGCTTGGGGTTGAACCACTAATAGGGAACAAGAATGGTCCATAATAACTTGCTGCTGAATTTTTCCTGGAGTTGAGTATGAGTGGAATTAGACCTAGTACCTGAAATGGGGCTCTTCTGGTCCCCTTGCTTCACAAATAGACAATGAAACCTGAAAATGTTGTGAGACCTTATTTCCCAATGACATTAGATCAGTATGATATACTTTTATGGTCTCCAAGTACTGGAAGAGCTTTTCAGAATCTACTATGATTGGTTTCTTAAGTATGAATCAGTTAACTATTTGTTTTAGATTCTGAAAAAAGCAAGTTAACTGAGATACAGAGAATCATTAGGTACTAATTAAGAAACAGGTCTTAACTTTCTTAAGAACTTGACCCAGGAAATATTTTATGTTCGAATCGGTGTTGGAAATTATTGAGAAATGGCAACCCATCCTTGTCAAAAACTAAGCGCCCCCCCTCCCCCCCCCCCCCCCCCATGGCCATGATTGAAGTTCTGTAAAGCAGGTACTCCATAACATAGATTCACAAGCATGTGAGGTGGACCTAAATTCATGCCAGTTTTCACAAAGCTTTACCTTTTTTATGTGAAATGGCAACCATACATACCACATGCTACCTTGTGCTCATTCCAAGCAAAGGTCATGCAATTGTGAACCAACATTGGCTCGACCAAATTCGAATTATTTTCGAGCTTGATGTTACATGTACAACCTTTAAGAGTGTGCATTACATATCTTTGATGCATAAGTTTCTGGAAAACCATTCTGTTTACAAAATGAAATGGAGGTAGCGAACTAGCCTATCATACTTTGGGCCCTTTCAGTCCCTATAGAGAACCAAGTGAATAACAATATAGATGGCAAATGAGAAAAGCAAAGCATAGGGGTGTCAAACTAATACGAAGTGTCAGACTACAAGAGCAATGAAAACTGTAATCCACACTTCCATATTAATCGACAGATTTGAAGTTGACAATAAACTGACTACATAACCAATTGAAAGTTGTAATTGATATTTCCAAACTTCCATGAAATTTGAAGTTCACAATTCATGCAGACGAGAAATCCCTCAGCACATCCGACTTGAAGCCCCAAGCCATCGTAGAACACCAACAGATTAGAGGATATCATACTCTACAGATCTGCAGCCAAATACAACTATGTTACTCAATGCAGAGCATTTGAGTCGGTATGTTATGGCACTAGTACTCAGATGAAAGTAAAATAAATGTAATTCTGAATTAAACAATTCTGCACCTGAAAATAAACTATGCTATCAGTAGTTCAATATGAAACATTCACTTTCGTACATCCAACAGTTCGACAGTCCACTGATCAAGGTCATACCAATTACCAAGTAAACACTCAGCAAATACAAAAAAAAAACTAAAAAAGAAGGGAAATAATATCAGCAGTTGGAAAGACCACCCAAAGAAGTAGGCACAGAGCCTGAAATATAAGTACAGAACCAACCCAGCAACAATGGCAAATTATATAGATCAATCTTTGTTGCAAACTAAACTGTTGCAAGTTCCCACCACCTGGATTCATGGATTTCACATTGTCTCCCTATCAGCAATCGGAACTTCAATCTTGTACCCATCAAAGGCAATGTAATCTTAATGCAAAGAGTAAATGTTCTCTTCGATTTCATTATACCGAAGCCAGTGTTCTGGGCCGTGGAGCAGTAAGAGTTGGGTGCCATATATTCTAATTATTTGAAAATGAGGGTTGGAGCTGAGGTGGGCGAGAATGAAGCTTGGGTTTAATCATTCTTCTCCATGACTTTCATTCGGATGTGCATCAAGGAATTAACATTCTAATGTCAGAATATTGGTTATCTGAATCAGCTAGAGAACCAAGTGCATGACAACATACGGCAATTGAGAAGAGCAAAGCATATAAGTGCCAACATCAAAATTTGTTCAGGTGAAGAAATTCATTGAAATATTAAAATACGAATTCTCAAACTACAAGACCAAATGAAAATTGTAACTGATACATCCATGGTTTTCAACAAATTAGAAGTTGACAATAAACTAACCACGTGACCAATTGCAAGTTGTACCGATACTTCCAAAGTTTGATCTTCACAGTTTAAGCAGAGGAGAAGTCTCTCAGCGCAGCCACTTAGAAGTCCCACGCCATCTAGAACACCAGCAAATTAGAAAATGTTACTGCTCTACAGATCTGCAACCAAACACAACTATTTTACTTGATGCAGAGCATTTAAGTCGGTATGTTATGGCACTACAAGTCTGCAGATGAATACAAAACAACTGGGAGAAAGTGTAGATTGCATGTACTGTTGTACAGTCCTACACGTGAAAATAAACGATGCTATCAGTGTCGGTGTGGCTTACACATAGTGGGCTTGGCCAAGGTGATCATGTGAGCAGCACATGTACTAGGTTATTATACCTAGTGAAGACATATATATATATATATGCCTTTTGGGATCAGCCGAATAGGAGAGGAAATTGAACAGAGAGAAACAGAAAAATTGCAAAGCCATTCTTTCTACTCCTTCTCCTTATTCTATTGGTGGCGACGCAGCTATTCCGTTAGTGAAGTCCCTAGAGAGGTTGATTGTTGGGGGTTGCTGTGTATTGTAGTTGGGGAGAATAGTAATAAGATCGGGTGTATTAGTTTGGGTGGAGAGAGTTATTATTAACTCTACTTGTTTGTTTCTCATATTGATCATAGTGGAATATTTGCCGGCTCCGAGAGTGGATGTAGCTCAATCACATTGATTGAGTGAACCACTATAAATCTTGTGTCCCTGTGTTTCTTTTTCTTTATTGTTCCATATAGATATTGTTGTTTGTTTACGCTTCCGCACAACAAACTGGCATCAGAGAACTTGTTCTGAACTGAGAGTTGATTATTGATTGGAAATCATGGTTGACGGTGAAGATAAGAAAAAGAAAGGGAGCGCGACGTCTTCGGGTTCTTCACGGGATAGACCATCAATTGGCAATGCCAAATTTGAAGTTGAGAAGTTCGATGGACCAAATTATTTTGGCATGTGGCAGTGTGAGATGATGGATGTCTTGTGTCAACATGAATTAGATATTGCTCTTGAAGACAAACCAGAGGACATGATTGATCTGGAATGGAAGCAGATTAATAAGTGGGCTTGTGATTTTATTCGATTGTGTCTTGCAAAGGATCAAAAATTCTTTATTATGAGGGAAACTTCGGCAAAGAAGCTATGGAAGAAATTAGAAGATCAGTACATGGTCAAGAGTGTTGAAACTCGGTTTCACCTGAAAAGGAGGATTTTCCGGTTCAACTACAAACAAGGTATTTCTATGACTGAACACATCAGTGATGTCAATAAGATACTTGCAGATTTGGTTCATTTGGAAGTTCAAATTGATGATAAGGATAAAGCTTTGTGTTTGCTGAATTCTCTTCCTGACGAGTATGAGCATTTGATTACAACATTGTTGCATGGAAAGAATGAAGTGAAATTCGATGATGTGTGCAATTCATTAATTAATAATGAGTGTAGAAAGAAGGAGAAGCAATTAGATAAAGTGTCAGGTGAAGTACTTACGGCAAGAGGAAGATCAGATGATAGAAAGTTTAGTAGAAAAAGAGGTAAATCTCGTTCCAAGTCCAGAGGTAAATTTCCTGTAAAAGATGAATGTGCTTTTTGTCATCAAAAAGGGGGCATTGGAAGAAAGATTCTCCTAAGTTGAAGACTAGAGACAAGAAAAACTCAGAAGTGAATGTGGCAAAATTTGAAGATGATGAAGACTTGGATTTTGCTTTGAGTTGTGCTGATTACTTCGACGACATTGAGATTGATTTGGCTTTGGCAAGTTTATTGGCACTTGATTATTCTGACAGATGGATAATTGATTCGGGTCGTACCCACCACATGTGTCCTAACAAGGAATGGTTCTCTGCTTCGCGGGAATTGGATGTTAGACTAGTTCTTATGGGTAATGACAGTCCTTGCAGAACTAGAGGACTTGGTACAGTTCGTCTGAAGATGCATGATGGGAGTGTTAGAGAATTGACAAACGTTCAATATGTTCCGGACTTGAAGAAAAATCTGATTTCTTTAGGAACTTTAAGGGGCACACAATTATATTGAGAAATGGTGTTGCTAAAGTTGTTTCTAGTTCACTTGTGATAATGACGGGTAGTAGAGAAAGAAACTTGTATTTTCTATAAGGGAGTACAGTGACAAGTGAAACAGCAGTTTCTGAGATTACAGATGATGCAGACACTATTAGATTATGGCATATGCGTCTTGGACATGCTGGTGAGAAAGCTATGTAGGGATTGGTGAAGCAAGGCTTGTTGAAAGGTGTAAAGACTTGCAACTTGGAATTCTGTGAACATTATGTATTGGGAAAGCAAACTAGAGTGAAGTTTGGTACAGCAGTTCATCAGACTAAAGGAGCTTTAGATTATGTTCACACAGATGTATGGGGACATACAAAGACGACAATCTTTGGGAGGTAAGCGGTATTATGTTACTTTTATTGATGACTTCTCTAGAAGAGTATGGGTGTACACTATGAAGCATAAAGATGAAGTCTTAGATATATTTGTGAAGTGGAAGAAGATGATTGAGACTCAGACTGGTCGGAAAATTAAGAGACTCAGGTCAGATAATGGTGGTGAGTACAAGTTTGATCCGTTCTTGAAATCGTGTCAAGATGAGGACATTGTGAGGCACTTCACAGTTAGAGGAACACCGCAGCAAAATGGGGTAGCAGAACGCATGAATTAGACTTTGTTAGAGAAGATTCGGTGCATGTTGTCTAATGCTGGATTAGGCAAAGAGTTCTGGGTAGAGGCAGTTACATATGCAGGTCATCTTATCAAAAGATTGCCTACAGCTGCAAACGAGGGCAAAACTCCTATGGAGGTATGGTCTGGAAAACCTGCTACTGATTATCATTACTCACATATGTTTAGTTGTCCTGCTTCTTATCATGTTAGGGAAAGCAAGTTTGATCCTAGAGCAAGGAAAGCTCTTTTCTTGGGCTTTAGTGATGGTGTAAAAGGATTCAGGCTATAGTGTCCAGATACGAGAAAGATTATTGTGAGCAGAGATGTTACATTTGATGAGTCTGTCATGGTTAATCAGGGTGAGCAGAATTATTCTGAAAAACAGAAGATGACCATAAAGAGTTTTGTTAGGTTTCCAACCCATGAGTTTTTTCTTAAGATGTTTATTTTAGAGTACGGTGTTCCAATAAGAAAACAATATCCGTATTGATGATGATTTACCTGTAATCCTAGTTGATTACAGAGAAGGAGGAGGATTTATGCCTACCACCAGTAGGAATAGGATTCCTAGTTAGTGAAGAAATCTAGTATCCTTATGGCTATATAAGGAGGGGTTCTGCTCTAGGTTTAGGCATCACAGAGATTGCAGAGACAAAGAGCAAGTGTGTTCCATTCTCAGGGTTAGAGAGTGATGAAAGGGCAGAGAGGAGAGAGATAGGAAGAGAAGAGAGAGTCTTTGTTTTCTTATACTTTCTGGTGTACCCATTATAATATAGTGGAATAGTGTTTTTCATGCCCGGTGGACGTAAGCAAAAGTTTTACTGAACCACCTTAAATCTGTGTTCTTGTGTTGTTTGCTCTGTGGTTGTTTCTCTTGGTTTGCTGTGATCATTTGGATTATTTGACACACTAATTGGCCGATATCACAACAAGTGGTATCAGAGCCTAGTGCTCTTGTCTGGGATATTCAAGGTTTGGTTCGGCGAGAATTTGGTGTTATCAGAATGGATGAAGCAAAAGGCACAATGATCAGACTCACCCACACGAATTGGGTGACGTGGAAGCCAAGAATGGAGGATATCATTTATTGTAGGGATATGCATGAGCCCATAGAGGGTGTGACTGCCAAGCCAACCAATATGGATGATGTCAAGTGGCGAAAGTTGCATCGGAAAGCCATTGGCACGATAAGACAATGGGTAGATGATTACGTCTTTCACCATTTGTCGAAACTCAAAAGAAACTGATGCGGAAGAACTATGGAAGAAATTGGAGTCCCTCTTTGAGAAGAAGACCGTTGTGAAGAAAGCATTCCTTATCAAAGAGACGGTGAACATGAAGTTCAACGAAGGTGTCAGTGTTGCTGAACACTTGAGCAATTTCTAGAATGTGACCAATCAGTTGGCGACAATGGGTATGAAGATTGACGATGAGATGCTAGCATTATTGTTGCTAGGAACTTTGCTGGATTTTCGTGGTGACCTTGAGTAATCCTGCGTCTGATGGTGTATTGTCTATGGATACCATTAAGGATAACATGCTTAATGAAGAAACAAGAAGGAAAGCTGGGAGCATAGACGATCTACACGGAAGTGCCCTTGTTGTAAAGGGTAGATACAAGAAGTCAAGTCAAAGGTGTAGTGGCAATTGTCACTATTGTGGCGATAAGGGCCACATGCAGCGGATGTGTCGGAAGTGGAAACAGGACAAAAGGAAAGGCAAGTACCAAGATGATGAAGATAATGGCTATACTCCTATTGTCACGGGGGAGCTTCTTACTTTACAAGAATGTCTATATGTGGGTGACAAGGGTCACGATTGGTTCGTGGATACTGGTGCAAGTTGTCATGTTAGTTCCAACTTGAAGCTCTTTTCTACATACAAAGCAGGTGACTTTGGGATGTTAAAGATGGGCAATACAAGCTACTCCAAGATTTCGGGAATGGGAGATATTTGCATGGAGACTAATCTGGGTTACCACATGACATTGAAGGATGTGAGGCACGTTTCTGATATGCGTGTCAACATACTGTCTGCAAGTGCTCTTGACAGGCAAGGATTCCACTAGTTTATTGGTGATGGAAAGTGGAAACTTACGAATCGATCGTTGGATGTTGACAGTGGAGAGTTATGTTGTTCCTTGTACATGACACATAGCTTGGTGTACAAAGATGACTTGAGTTTAATGGGTGATACTTCTTCGAACATATGGTGTCTTGGTGAAGACCATATAAGGAAGAAAGGCTTTCTGGAAAAGTGGTCCCAAATTTCCTTTTCCAATGGATTTTCTGACCAGGTTGAAGATGGTCAAGAGTCGTTCCACCAATGGGGACATGGTGATGAGGTGTTCGATCATGGGGAGCCTGATCAGGGGGAGCTGCGAGCTCCAACCACGTAATTCTGCATCAAGTCAGCTTGGGCGGACTCCCAGGAATGGAGTCGCGTCGGTATACCTCCCTCATGGTCTGGAGGGGGAGATTGTTGGGTTTCCAGCCCATGAGTTTTTTCCTAAGATGTTTATCTTAGAGTATGGTGTTCCAATAAGGAAACAATATCCTTATTGATGATGATTTACCTGTAATCCTAGTTGATTACAGAGAAGGAGGAGGCTTTATGCCTACCACTAGTAGGAATAAGATTCCTAGTTAGTGAAGAAATCTAGTATCCTTATGGCTATATAAGGAGGGGTTCTGCTCTAGGTTTAACGCATCATGGAGATTGCATAGACAAAGAGCAAGTGTGTTCCATTCTCAGGATTAGAGAGTGATAAGAGGGCAGAGATGAGAGAGATAGGAAGAGAAGAGAGAGTCCTTGTTTTCTTATACTTTCTGGTGTACCCATTATAATATAGTGGAAGATTGTTTTTCATGCCCGGTGGACGTAAGTAAAAGTTTTGCTGAACCACCTTAAATCTGTGTGCTTGTGTTGTTTGCTCTGTGGTTGTTTATCTTGGTTTACTGTGCTTGTTTGGATTATTTGACACACTAATTAGTCGATACCACAACAAGTTTGAAGCAGGTGGAGCTTGAGAAAAATGTTGTTGAAGCTCCAGGTGATTCAGAAAAACCTACAGTTGATGATTCAACTAATGAAGTTACAGGTATTGAAGTAGAGGCTCAAACCCAAGAGTCTATACAGCAAGATGAACCTATTGCATTGAGAAAAGGAAAGAGGAATGCTCCAAAGCCAGCTTGGCTTAATGATATGGTGACTTATGCACTTCCAATGACTGAAGAAGAAATTCCTACTACTTATGAAGAAGTTGTAATACATGTAGATAAGGTGGAGTGGGAAAAGGCTAATGGTGAGGAGATGAAGTCTCTTCACAAGAACAAGACTTGGGAGTTGCCTCAGTTACCACATGGAAAAAGCGGTTGGCTGCAAATGGGTATTTGCTAAAAAAGATTGATCTCGGTACAAGGCTAGATTGGTAGCTAAGGGCTATGCACAGAATGAAGGAATAGACTACAATAAGGTATTTTCACCAGTTGTGAAACATTCTTCTATTCGTATTCGTTTAGCCTTGGTTGCACAGTTTGATCTTGAGTTAGTACAACTTGATGTTAAAACTACATTTTTACATTGTGAATTGAATGAGGAGATCTAGATGAGTCAGCTAGATGGTTTCAAAGTTGTTGATAAGGAAAAATGGGTTTGTAAACTGCATAAATCATTGTACGGCCTAAAGCAGCCTCCTAGGCAGTGGTACAAGAGATTTGATAAGTTTATGTTTGGTCAGAAGTACACTAGGAGTCTTTATGATCCATGTGTTTATTTTCGCAAGCTACAGGATGAGACTTTAATTTATTTACTCTTATATGTTGATGATATATTGATTGCATCTAAGAGCAAGGTGGCGATAAATAAATTGAAGTCACAATTGAGTGGTGAATTTGAGATGAAGGATTTGGGAGAAGCAAAGAAGATTTTGGGCATGGAAATTGAAAGAGACAGATCTAAAGGCAAGGTTTGTTTGTCACAGAAACAATATTTGAAGAAGGTACTACATCGGTTTAACATGGTTGATAACTAAACATGTAAGTACACCTCTTGCTTCTCATTTCAAGCTTAATTCTTCTATGTATCCTAGCACTGATGATGATAAAAAATATATGGCTAAAGTTCCGTATGCTAGTGTTGTTGGTAGCTTGATGTATTCTATGGTGTCTATTAGACCAGATATTTAACAGGCCTTAAGTGTGGTATATGCATAATCCAGGTAAAGGCCATTGGGAAGCAATAAAATGGATTCTACGGTGTATTCTTGGTACTGTGGATGTTGGAATAGTGTTTCAGCAGGATATGATGAATCAATGTGTTGTTGGATATGTAGACTCTGATTACGCAGGTGATTTAGATAAGTGCAGATGAACTACTGCTTATGTATTTACTCTTGCTAGTGGAGCAGTGAGTTGGAAGTCAAATTTGCAACATACTATTGCTTTGTCGACTACGAAAGCTGAATACATGGCAGTAACAGAGGGTGCAAAAGAAGCTCTTTGGCTTCGTGGTTTGCTTGAGGACTTGGGTTTAATTCAAGACTATGGGGATGTTTATTGTGACAGTCAAAGTGCTATTCATTTAGCAGAGAACCAGGTTACTCATAATCGTACTAAACATATCCATGTCAGATTTCACAAGATTCGTCAATTGGTGGAGGATGGTGACATACAACTCTTGAAAATTAGAACAGAAGATAATCTTGCTGATATGTTGACAAAGTCAGTTCCATTGAGAAAGTTCAAGCATTGCTTGAACTTGATTGGTGTTTGTAGCATTTGAATCCCTACGGGGAAGTCGGAGCTGCAAATTGGACTATGATATTATTTTTTGTTCCTTATGATACAGGTTTATTGTTGAGGCTATATATGATGTGAAGCCAAGATGGAGATTGTCGGTGTTGGCTTACACATAGTGGGCTTGGCCCAAAGTGATCATGTGAGCAGCACATGTACTAGGTTAATTATACCTAGTGAAGACATATATATATGCCTTTTGGGATCAGCCGAACAAGTGAGGAAATTGAACAGAGAGAAACAGAAAAATTGCAGAGCCATTCTTTCTACTCATTCTCCATATTCTCTTGGTGGTGACGCAGCTATTTCGTTGGTGAAGTTCCTAGAGAGGTTGATTGTTGGGGTTTGTTGTGTATTGTAGTTGGAGAGAATAGTAATAGGAATGGGTGTATTAGTTTGGGTAGAAAGAGTTATTGTTAACTCTACTTGTTTGTTTCTCATATTGATCATAGTGGAATATTTGTCGGCTCCGAGAGTGGATGTAGCTCAATCACATTGATTGAGTGAACCACTATAAATCTTGTGTCCCTGTGTTTCTTTTTCTTTTATTATTCCATATAGATATTGTTGTTTGTTTACGCTTCCGCACAACAATCAGTAGTTCAATAGAAACCCTTCACTAGGGTAGATCCAACAATTCCACAGTCCACTGCTAAAGGTCATACCAAGTAGATATTCCAAACATTTATAAATCACCAGTCTGATACTTCTCGGTTTTAAACTACTTGTTTTATGAAAATCTACTTATCCATGAGTACTATCGTTTTGTTTTTATTTTTAACTAAGCTTTCACCGTTCTGAGTTAGATCTAGTGACAAACTTGTTTTTTAAGGGAACACATGAGCAAGAAGGACTCTCAGCAAAAACAGGAAATCAACAAAGAAACGGAAAAAAAACCAGCAGTAGGGAAGAACATCCAAAAAGTTAGCACAGAAGTATGAAATGCAAGCACAGAACCAATCCAACAACAAAAGCAAATATCTGTCAAATTTGTTAAGCACCTATCCTGAATATATATATATATATATAGGAATTTTCTTGGCTAACGACGCACCAATCCTTATGGTGCATATTTGATATTTTGACTAATTTTTAGATTGAAATTTTACATCTCCACCGTCTAGTCTTTAGGTACTCATGTATAGATCATCTCTGCAAATTTTCAGCCAATTTGATAATCGTTAAGGCATTCAAATGTGCGATTTTCTATCATAAACATGAACGATTCAGTTTTGACAAAATGCAGTCTGTCCATTTGTTTTCATCTAGTTTGATATGCTAATGGTTATCAATTTGGCTGAAAATTTACGGAGATGATCTATACATGAGTACCTAAAGAGTAGACGGTGGAGATATAAAAATTCAATCTAAAAGTTATTCAAAACATCAAATCCGCACCATAAAGATTGGTGCGGACGTCCTTAGCCAAGAAAGCCTATATATATATATATATATATATATATATATATATATATATATATATAGTAGTCAATCATCATATAGATCAAACTATACTGAAGTTGCAAAAACTGATGGTGCCATGAAAGGAAAATGACCAAAACAGAGAAATCGGCATCTAAATCACCTTATCTATTCTTTGCCTGAGTAGGAAACTGCATTGTTCATGTCCAGTAAGACGAGGCTTTCTTCTTAAGAATTGACAGTGTAATGATAATATCCACAAATCCCAAGACTTCTACAGTGCTGGCCACCAAGGTCTATCGATAATAGTTCATACCCAGGACAAGAAGAATGCTTGGAACATGAGGATACATGACTTCGATTGGACACTACTACTTCATTGCTTTAGCTGAAAAATAATACTTTGGGGAGCGAACTACTCGTGATGGTAAAGGTGGCTAAACCCTAAACGGAGCGGACGACTCTATTTATATGATTAACTCAAAGAACTGACTGAAAGAAATGTAACAACAGATTGGTCGCTGCCCAGCAACAACAAACGAACGAACCCGACCCATTGGGATTCAAAGTATTCTACTTTCTAGTTGAAAGGACAGTGTAGTTCCTTCTACTTTGTAATGTGCATGTCTCCAATTTTGTCAAAAATTTTGCAATACAGGATTCGACTTATTTCAATAATCCAAAAGTTAAATATGTATATATTTCAGACCTAATATTAACACGAACAAAATAAACGAGTATAGAGACATATTCATATTTGCAGACACTAATAAAGGATAACGAGAATTAAAAATTCACGATAAATTGGAGATTCCATTTTATACCTTTGTTATTTTGATACTAACACTAGTCCGTATTTTTTTGAATCAGTTGACAAGAAATGTATTGATCAGTAAAACGTACAAGGAATAAAACACTCATGAGGGCTCGTCGACCACCACTGACCTGCCATCATAAATGGAATATTCACCAGACCGGGTCATTTTAATACATGCCATACCAACTAGCCAGCAAAATTAGACATCAACATTCTTGAACCCTATGTACATAAGCAACGGAAGCACCTTGAATCTGGTTTAAAGCAGCAACAACAACATCCTCAATGATCCGAATACAAATTGATCGGTACCCTATGATTTGAAAATGACATTCATATTCTAAAAATAGATATGAAAAGAGTCTAAACTTTTTTATCATCGAAATTTATAAGAGTTTTCCAAAGATCTCAATAACTCCATTCAGTAAGCACAAAACATAGATGATGATCATTTGAAAATTGTAACTAAATAATTCCGAAGTTACATTCAAATTATTCAAACGCAAACTGATAGTACTTTAGATGGTACATCTGCACTTTATTATTACAATTAGTATGCCCAAGCCCCCATGGCATGGAAATCCACCATCACTTCAGGCGAAGGATGTGATTACTTCAATTCTGTACCACCAAAAACATTAACCATGGTCACAGATCTTACAGGACTATTGGTATTAGATTATGAAGAGAAGTAAAAACAACAGAAATTAAATCTGTGCTATATCATATGTAATCACCTTACCCGTTCTTGCATTCCTCGGTATGAAACTGCATTGTCCATGTCAAGTAAGACTAGGCTTTCCTTGTAAGGATTCGCGTTGTAATTGTTCGTGGCGGATTTAGCACCCGGCGAACAGTCAGCACTTGGGGGTAGCGGATGTAAATTCCTCTTGTGTCTTCTGTGTGCTTAGGCGTGCCAGCACCCTTTGGAGTGGTGCAACTCGACTGCGGATGACCCCTGGCGAGTCTTCTCGTCTGCTCCCAATAGACTCTGACTTCTTGATCAAGCAACTGTTACGCGGGCGCTGATTAAGCCGGCGTAGAAGGCTCGAACAAGACCTGAATAGAACTAGCTAACAGGATTTTCTTCTCAACCCCTTGAGGATTGAGGATCTTACTCTGATCCGGAGAAGCAAAGCAGAGCTAAACCAATATCACGGGTTTTTGTTACCAGAGTAATGACTCGATTGCTACCGGAGTAGCGGACTGACTCGATAGGCTCAGCAACCGCTCGACACGAATGCGAGATATGATCGATCGCAGGTGGAGGCAAATTGCGTGAGTTGCTCCAGAGAGACTTTGCAAGTTAGCGGTGCGCTAGAACTTGTGTTTGTTTGTAGATGGTTGTGAACCCTTTCTCAGTCACAAAAGAGTTATATTTATATGATTCACGAAACCCTAATGCTTGAAGATCAAGCCTGGCGGATTCCGAGATTGACTAGGACTGTCCTTCCTTAAACCACCCCTAATCAAATCAATTAAGAATAAATTGAGATCAGAATTCCCCATAACTTAGGGAACTCATTCAACACCGTATCTTGTCCAGATTAACATTCAATTAACCCCGAGATAAGCCAAACCGATTCCAAAGAAGATCATTTCCTAATTCGGCTAGGATATCTTTATAAATGGATTGCTATTCGTAACAACCCCCAATTAACTCAATCAGCATTTATGCATTATTACCCATTAAGGTAATTCATGTACTGCGCAATCGGATTATTGTGAAATAACCCCCATCTGATCAAGTAACAATTCAATGCTCTCTCTCCAAGCATTATTGCCCAAAAGAATTAGGAAGTGTGCATATTGGATTTTGTTTAAACTAAACCCCTCTGGGCCTCGGGGTAAAGCCCAATTGAAGGAAACTCCAATTGTGGCCCAAACAGTAATATTTGAATTCAGAATACTCCAATAAGTTTCTCCATTGTATTGGAGGATCTCTTGAAGCCCGACGATGTATCGAATATAATCGATGCCCCATACATACATAACGCCAGAACCTCCGGCAGACGTCGTCGTCGAGTCGTAGTTCCGCCACTATCTCACCGTCAACCCTAAAACATAATGCTCTAGGCAGATAAGTTACTGAGGCCCCTGTTGATGGAACTGTTGTCCATTTTGTCCAAGAGTCATGCACTCCATACTCTTGCATTACCCATATGTCAAGAAAACGATCATTTATATCATCGCTCTCGCCAAAGTTTCTGGAGAAGAGAGCAATGGATTTCCTATCACTTGACACAGACACTCGCAGTTCCGCTGATGTACTCGCTGGAATGATCTCCGGCATCATTATCTCGGAAAATGTTCTGTGTGCAAATCAAATGTTAATATGAAATAGTGATCATCATGTACTGGTGGCCAATGAAGCACGCCATTAACCAAAGCCTGGGGTGTGCGTGCATCCACTTCTGATACCTAGAATGCACGGACACGTGAAAATAGGCCCGTATTCCGTATTAGACACGGATACGGATACGATACGCCTAAATACGTTGAAATACGGTCTGACACGCGTATCAGACTTTGGACACGATCTGGACACGCCGTATTTATCATGGACACGTACGTGTCTGGGTTGGACACGAAAATAAATATGACACGAGGGACAGATTGGACATTTAGCATCTCAAATCCTGAATTAACCTCCTCAGTCGCATTCTTCCTTCGATGTTCTTCGCGTGAGTCTGTTCTTCGCTCCAGGTCAAACCTTCACACAAATCGCCATCGCCACAAGGCGCCACCCCCGTCGCGTAATCATCATCGCGCCATCGCGGTCCCTCCGTCTCTCCATCACGCCATCGCGCCGTCGCCGTCCCTCCGTCTCTCCATCGCTCCATCGCGCCGTCGCCGTCCCTCCATCGCGCCATCGCGCCGTTGCGCCATCTCCTGGTCAGACAAATCAGATTAGGGGTTAGTTGGTTACCATCGCATCAGACAAAGGGAGGAGGGGGAGAGAAGAAGAAAGAAAGGGGACAGAGGGAGAAGAAGGCAGAAAAGAAGAGAAGGGGAAAAAGACGAGAAGGAGAAAAAAGAAAAAAAAATGGAGAGAGAGAGAGAGCAGCACGGGAGAGAAGACCAGAAGGAGAAAGAAGAGAAAAAAAAAGAAGATAGAGAGAGCACGGGGAGAGAAGACCTGAGAAAAAAGGAAAAAAAAAGTTTTTTTTTTTTTTTTTCAGTAGGGTTTGGACTCTTGAAACTTGAATTGATTTTAGTTTTGGATTTCAAATTTTTTTTTTTTATATTGTAATTTGATTATGAAATTTTTTTTTATTTAGATTTAGATTTACATTGATTAGGTTTTAATTTTATAAGCTATTTTATTTGCATTTCACATATTTTTGTTATGCATATATATAATATTTAAAATAAAATTTAGTGAACGTGTCCACCACGTATTCATATTCAAAAAAAAAAAAATTGGCGTGTCCGCGTATCGTATTGTGTCGAATACGGACACACGTACTCGTATTCGTGCTTCTTATTCTGATACACTATCAACTAGACGCGAAGGACTCCAAAAGCCTGTGGCTAGTGAATAAACCTCAGCCACAGTATAACTTTCGGGATCACGACTCACAAAATCTCTATTCGTAAGAGTGACAAGTCTCACAACCTTGTACTCATTGGTGTAGGCATCATACCCGAATCCAACAGAGGCATTATACTTCACAGTGTTTGGACCACAATTGAATTTATTTCAATTGGGCTTTCGCCCCAAGGCCCAGTAGGGGTTTTGATCAGATTCAAACCCATGGAAATCGGGTTTTCCCGCCTCAACCAAAGAGGTTGAGCTCGAGGGAGAACGTGGTTGCTTCCTAATCCGATTGGGGTTGTTTCGTAACAATCCATCAGTGAAAATATTTGTTAAGATTGAGAAGCAATGTAGCAATGATTTCACTACCTACGCTGGGCTATCAATCACTAACAACTATAAGCCACGCTGCACCATGCTTTAGGGAGGTTGCTAGAGGAACCGGCCATACTGCACAATGATGAGTGATGAACAGTAACAGCAGCATAACAAGCAAGGTCAAGACGTGTTGCTCCGATCTTCGAAGCTTCAATACCAACTATACCTCTGATAATATCTTCGCTGATTTGATGGGAAGCAGGGTAGGGGAGGACATTCCTAATGAATCTCAAGGATCCGCCAGGCTGGAGTTGACAGCCCTAGGGGTCCTTGAGTCATATAAATATGAATCTGCCGGCATCTAGGAAGAGGTTCTCAACCAAAAACAAACAACCACAAGTTCTAGCGCAACGCTAACTTGCCAAAGCCTCTCCGGAGCAACTCACGCAACCCGCCTCCGCCTCACGATCGATCTAATCTCGTGCTTGTGCCGAGCGCTTTGCTGGGTCTACTCACGCAACTCGCCTCCGCCCTACGACGGATTCAACCTCGTACTTGCGCCGAGCATTTGCCGAGCCTCACGCAACCCTCCTCCGCCCTCTTACGATCGATCTAATCTCGTACTTGCGCCGAGCATTTGCTGAGCCTCACGCAACCCTCCTCCGCCCTCCTACGATTGATCCGCTCTCGTACTTGTGCCGAGCGTTTGCTGAGTCTATCGAGTCAGTCCGCCACCCCCGGTGGCAATCGAGTCTGTCAGTCCGCTACCCCTGGTGGCAATCGAGTCGTCACTCCGGTGACACACCCGTGGTCTTGGAACAGCTCTGCTTTGCTTCTCCGGATCAGAGTAAGACCCTCAATCCTCAAGGGGTTGGGAAGAAAATCCTGGTAGAGAGTTCTATTCAGGTCTTGTTCGAGCCCTGTACGCCGGCTTAGTCAGCGCCCGCGTAACAGTCGCTTGACCAGGAAGTCAGAGTCGAATTGGGAGCAGACGAAGCGACTCGCTCAGGGGGTCGCGCGCAATCGAGTGGCACCGCTCCAAGGGTGCTGGCACGCCTAAGCACAACACAGAGACACAGCAACCGACACACGCCGTGCTGACTGTTCGCCGGGTGCTGAACCCGCCACGAACATTTTGGCACGCCCAGTGGGACAGGTGTCAAGGATTGCGGGATCCGCAAGGGGTAATCCTTACGTAAGGGTGACCATGTCTTGTTTGAAGATTTCCCACAAAGGGCTGATCCAGCATGGAACAGCTGAGTGTAGGGGATTAACTGACGCTGAAGTTAAGGAAGTGTTTGGCGGGACTTTGGCCGACGCAAAAGCTATTGCTACGGCCCTTAAAGCCCTGCGAAGCAAAAAGGGTCTGAATCCGGTTTCCGAGCCGTCTATTTCGGAGATCGAGGAAGAGACCACTGAAATCACTGCCGCTTCCCAGGATGACGACCGCGCTATCGGTTTTGTCAACCGGGAAGCTACATCTGGTTTTTTGGAAAAGGGGTCCGCGGATGAATCCGCTGATCCAAGTGCGTCACCTGTGGTACAATTTACTGGGGAGTCTGCAACTCCCACGGAGGTGACGGATACTTTGAAGATGTTGATCGAAAAGTCTTGTCACACGGACGAGGCATTGAAAAGAGCCAATGAGGTGGTCATTGATCTAAGTGAATCCGTCAGGCGAATGCAGACGGAGCAACGGGGGTTCACTGCCAATTTCAAGTACCTCGCCGAACAGCAGGATCGGCTGGGGAGCAGCTTGACCACCTATGCCAGGAGCTCCGAAGGCAGCTGGCAAAGCAGCAGGAGCAGCTGGCGGAAACCAATACCGCGCTCGCCAACCTGAGTGCCTTGATGAATCAGTTGCTGGAACGGGGTGATCATCCCGAGGGGTCCGGCCGTACAGTTACGGATCCAGCTCAACTGAAGGACCAGCGCAAGCGCGACGCCGGTCGTGGTACTATTGGCGGATCTAACAACAGGCCCACTAATAGTCAAAGGGGAGGTCAGGTTCCTCCTACAGAGCCGGTTAACAACGACCAGGCGGTACCTCCAGCGAACGCCGTGGCTCAGATAACCCTGGAGGACATTGGCAGGATCTTCGCTGACAAGCTCAGGGAGCTGCAGGGGTTGCCCGACGTCGACAAGACGTACGAGAATCCGTTGTCTCCCGAGATCAATGCGGTGCCCTTCCCGGTCGGTTTCAAGCCAATCCGTTTTACGCCGTTTACTGGCCAGACATCCGAGGATGCTGAGACGCACATCATGCGTTTCACCAACGAATCAGGTCAATATGCTGAGAACCCGATCATGAAGTTGAAGCTCTTTCCTACATCCCTGGCAGGGGAAGCAGCTATCTGGTATAAGCGGTTAAGGCCTGGGTCAATTCCAGACTGGAAGACCATGGAGGTCATGTTCAGGACCATGTTTGGGGTCGTGGAAGCAAAAATCGGACTGAAGGACCTGGCAGAGACTGAACAGAGGCCTGACGAGTCCGCCACTGATTATCTGCGACGCTTCAAGCTGGAGCTAACTCGCTGTGAGATGGAAATCCCAGAGGAGCACGCCGTGCGGATGGCGATTGACGGCTTGATAGACGAGATCCGCCAGGGGTTCAGGCAGGTTCATGTAACCACGATGGCGGATCTGACTAATCGTCTGGGTCAGGAGCAGCACTATGTGGATCGGTCCAGGGAGAGGAACGAAAGAAGGAAGGGGATTCCGATGTCCTACTATCCGGGGACTCTGAAGCCCAAAACTCCAATTCCGACCGCGGCTCAGACCGTGGCAGCCGTTCAGGCGGATGCAATTCCTAGGCCAATCCTGACATGGGTTGATGAGGAGAAAGTAGGGGTCGAGGTCGCAGCCATCGAGAGGACTGATCAGAAGCCTTTGCAGTCCCAGGTAGCGAAGCCGGTCAGGGAGCCTATTAAGCTAGTTACTCCTCTTCCAACCAAATCAGCCTTTGATGCATACACCTATAACGCCCATGGAGCTCACGAGATTTTGCAAGAGTTGTTCAACCAGGGGCGTCTGCATCATGACGGATTTACCCCCAAGCCTGATTATATGGCGGGGAAGACATACTGCAGCTATCACAATATGAACAATCACAACACTAAGGATTGTGTGAAGCTGAAGGACCAGTTGCAGATATGGATCAATGACAACGTCCTGCAATTGGAGAATCCTAAGGAGCCTCAGTGGACAAAGGCTAGGGGTACACCGCAGGTGAATGCTATCGAGATCAGTGTTGGTCCGAGTCTGCCGCAGCAGGGTAGGAAGCGGGTTTCCAGGTTTCAGGAGTATACTTACGACGCCAACAAGGCGGAGGAAATCTGGGAAACCATGGTGTACCATAAGGCGCCAGAAATTCAGGAGTTTTACCAAGGCCATCCTATCAGTGGGAACGGCGGGTTTACGTGTCTCTTCCATAGGTCCTTTGACCACTCTAGTTCTGAATGTGTAGGTCTGAAGGATCAGTTGCAGGAGTGGCTGAACGAGGGCAAGCTGGGGTTCGACGCCAGCGAACCTAGGCCCTGCCCAGAATTTTGGGTTGGGGCGATTGAAGAAGAGGACATGGTGATGGTCCCACGCTCCAAGCTCTGCCTCACGTGCAGACTAACGACAGGGCAGCCGATTACTTACGAGGAGTTTCAGGCAGCCTTGAGGGAAGCGGAGCAGAAGGCTGAAAGGAGAGCCCTCGAGAAGGCCAAGTTAGAGCGTCCGCCGCCCGAGAAGTCAAGCAGGGAGGGTTACAAGCGGATGAAGTACCATCACGGGTCCGAGGACAGTTGCGCCAGCAGGGCAAGGCCTAGGCAAGGTCCAGGACCGTCCGAAATCAAATCAGCCACGGCTGGGGGTTCGCAGAAGGCTGCGAATCCAGAGCCATCCGCGAGGGTATATGTTCCGCCAGCATCTAGGAACGATCCGAAGGCGGACACATGGTATACCCAGCGGGCTGGCAAGGCTGTTGAGCTTGCAGCGGTGACTACCCGGAACGAGCGGAGACGCTTTGGTAAGGCAAAAAGAACCTTGGCGGATCTGGCATCGGGAAGGGTAACCGAGGAAGAGCTGTCAGTACCCGTGGAGCGGGTGGAGGAGATCCATAAGCGCTACAAGGTGAGAACCAAATCATACATGGACTCTAGGCGACAGCGAACCGCGGACGTTCCACCGGCACCTCGAAAGAGTGTGCACGATAGGGTAGCTGATCTGCCGAGACTCACTGGGGCACCTCAGTCCAGACCAAGGAGAAAGTTGGGTTTCCCTCCTGAGCCTGCGAGGGCAGGGAAATCTCCTCCAAAGAAGTCACAGCCGGAAGCTACCGGGAAGCAAGGGGCTTTGGAGGCCCAGGAAGATGTGATGGTGATTGACACCAGCAAGGGTTCCACCGTTATGCGGTGGGTACCAAAGGAAGGCAGCGTGTCATTGGCGGCGAGCACGAGCAACGTGGGGGTTTCGGAGAGGGAGGCTGTTCCCAAGGAATCCAGATCAGTTACAGCGGAAGTGAGCGGGCCGTCCGCTACCATATCGCGGGCGAGGCCAAAAGGGCCTAAGGCGCCAACCAACTTCGTGGAGTACGCGGCTAAGAAGCTGCAGATGACGATGCCAACTAGGACGTCCTCAGTCGCCTCCAGTATACGAGCTGACTCCGACTTAGGAGACCTAGCCCTGGATAAGGAAGAAGATGTGGTCGACTACGAAGATGAGCCTGAGGCGGTAGACGAGGGTGAGGTGCCAACGGACGAGGAGCAGACCGGGGATGAGGCCATGACGCATCATTGCAACATGGTCTTCATTCTGTCATCTGCTTATGCTCTGCCAGAGCCTTTGCCCACTGCTCACTTCATCGCCGACGAAGAGGCTTCTCATCCTGTTTACTCAGTACAGGAGCCTGAAAAGGGGGCTCAAGCGGAAGCTGAGCCCGGGGTTTTTCGGTCCGGTCATCGGTATCCGGAGGGGGCCGGAGACCTTCTGAAACAATGCGTGATGTTTGCCAAGCCTACGTTTGACATGTCCCAGCATCTGAAGCCTCTATACGTGACAGCAGAGGTGCAGGGCATGAAGGTCCGCAAGATCTTGATAGATACAGGGGCTGCGGTAAACGTCGTCACCACTACTCTTGTGGAACAACTGAAGATCCCGAAGGACAAAGTCATCCAGACTGTCTCCAGGGTGAAGGGGTTTTCGGGGGAGGTAACTCCAACCGCTGGGGTGGCTGTGCTCCGAGTCAAGATAGGACCCTCTGATGCCCATCACGCATTTTACGTGGCCAACGCAAACGCTCCATACCATATGATCCTAGGGAGGGATTGGATCCATAAAGCGCTGGCAGTGCCTTCATCTCTCCACCAAGAGATGATCATGTGGGATCCAGTCACGGAGTTGCCAGTGCTCATCAAGGCGGATGAGCGCCCGTATTCGATAGCGGCCATCCAGTTGGAGGCCAGCTATTACAACAGAGACATGAGACCCCTCCGGATTGGGGGAGTCGACCATAGGGGGCATCCACTCGGGGTGACCCAGAATGAGCTGTCTCAGTGGGGAATTGCCCAGGCTATGGCGGATTGTAGTCGGCCAATTTCCATTGAGCTCCGTCCCAATACTTCCAATGAGTGACGCCTTCTCGCAAGAGGAGTCGGAGGCCTTTGCTAGCTTTCTGCAGCGATTGGCGATTTATCGATTAGAGCGAATGGCTTGGGAGGAGGTGGCACTGGTGGAGTGTATTGAGGAAGAAGAGTTCGAAGTTTCAACAGGGGTGGAAGTAATTCAGCCTGCTCCAGCAGCGCTAGATGATACTCCGCCCAAGGTACGCGATCCTGTCGAAAAGATCAACCTGGGGACAGAAACGGAACCCATGGAAGTGGGGATCAGCCAGTACCTTAGACCAAAGTTGAGGCAGCAACTGATAGGGTTGCTGCATGATTATAAGGACTGCTTTGCCGAGAAGTACCAAGACATGCCGGGGTTATCAAGAGAGCTGGCTTGCCATCGCATCCCTATCAAGGAAGGGTGTAGGCCAGTTAAGCAAGAGCAGCGGCGGATGAACGCTGACACGGCAATGGCGGTCAAGAAAGAAGTTCAGAGCATGCTGGACGCGGGGATAATCAGACCAGCCCTTTATCCGGAATGGTTATCCAACGTCGTCCCTGTTCGGAAGAAGAATGGCAAAATCAGAATATGTGTGGACTACAGGGATTTAAACGCTGCATCTCCTAAGGATGTTTATCCTATGCCCATAGCGGATATGCTGGTGGATGCAGTAGCGGGGCACGAGTTACTCTCATTTATGGATGGGACGGCAGGGTATCACCAGATTCCAATAGACGAGCCAGACATTCCTAAAACCGCCTTCCGCTGCCCAGGGTTCACAGGAGCGTTTGAGTATCTCAGTATGCCATTCGGTTTAACCAATGCAGGGGCTACATACCAGCGTGCAATGAACGTAATTTTCAGCAGAATTTTGGGGGACATCCTTGAAGTCTACATTGATGATGTAGTAGTAAAGTCCAAAAAGAGGGAAGATCACATTGATCATCTCCGAAGGGTGTTCACAATCATGCGAAAGCATCAGCTTAAAATGAATCCGGCCAAGTGTGTCTTTGGGGTTTGTGCTGGTGACTTTCTAGGGTTTGTGGTACATGAGAGAGGCATCGAGGTGTCGGGTGACAAAGTGCAAGCTGTGTTGGACGTGCCAGCACCGAGAAACAAGAGGGAGCTGCAGAGCTTGCTTGGAAAAATCAACTTCCTCAGAAGGTTTATATCCAACTCAGCAGGCAAGGTAGCACCTTTCTCGTCTCTACTCAAGCTCAAACCAGGAGAAATCTTTGAGTGGGGTCCTGAGCACCAGGCTGCCTTTGACAGGATCAAGGAGTATTTGGCTAGTCCGCCGGTCCTTCGGCCGCCGACACCGGGTATCCCTCTCAAACTGTATATTTCTGCCTCTGATATCTCTGTCGCAGGGCTGCTAGCCCAGGATGAAACCCTGGCCGATGGAAAGAAAGTTGAATATGCAGTAGCCTACGTCAGCAGGACGTTGTTGGATGCAGAGACCAGATATTCGCCAGTCGAGAGGCTGTGTCTAGCCCTGTACTGCGCGGGCATTAAGCTCCGCCATTACATGCTTTCATTCACAACAATAGTGGTGGCACAGACTGATTTGGTGAAATATATGCTAACGAGACCTATCCTAAGGGGTAGGATTGGCAAGTGGGTCTTAGCCCTGTCAGAGTTTTCCCTACAATATGCGCCACTCAAGGCCATGACGGGTCAGGCCATCGCGGATTTCCTATTGCACCATCCTATTGAAGGGGAATTCGCAGAACCGCCAGAGTTCGTTAACGTGATCCGATACCAGCCTTGGGTCCTCTACTTCGATGGTAGCAGTACCAGTAAGTTGGCGGGCGCAGGGGTTTGTATCCAGACTCCAGCAGGTGTCAAGTATTTGTACTCTTTTCAGCTGGAGTGGACATGCACCAACAACCAGGCAGAGTACGAAGCCCTACTCATTGGTTTGGAGCTGTTACTCGACCTGGGGGCACAAGAAATTGAGGTACTTGGAGATTCCATGTTAGTTATTAATCAACTGTTGGGGATCTACAAGTGCGTTTCCTTCCATTTAGTACACTACTACGAGCGGGCTATTGAGCTGCTGGATCGATTTATTGATGTTTCCTTAGACTATGTTCCGAGGGAATTGAACTCAGCAGCCAACGAGCTGGCACAATTGGCCACTGGAATCAGCTTAGCCCAGGGAGTGAAGGAACGAATCCTTAGGGTGGAGCGCAGAACTCTACCATCCTTTGTTATCCGCCAGAGAGAGCGCGGAGGTTGGTCGGTCGCTACAGTTGAGCCGGTCGACACTGACTGGCGGATACCAATCATAGCGTATTTGCAGGACCCATCTGCACCATCCGAGAGGAGAACTCGACATCTCGCAACAAGTTATCTTCTCAGGGGAGACGAACTCTTCCGTAGGGGGGAGGATGGAGTCCTATTGAGGTGTATCTTTGGCGTCGAAGCCAAGCGGATCATGAGAGAGGTACACCTAGGGGTCTGTGGTTCACATCAGTCCGGACCCAAAATGAGATGGCTGATTCGTAGATATGGATATCATTGGCCATCCACTTTGAAAGATTGTCATAGTTTCGCTCAGGGTTGTCAGGAATGCCAGCGACACGGGCCAGTGCAGCGGATTCCTAACATTCCTTTGCAGCCCATCATCAAGCCTTGGCCTGCTAGGGGCTGGGCATTGGATTTCATAGGGGAGATCAATCCACACTCATCTGCGCAGCATAAGTTTCTTTTGCTGGGTACCGATTTCTTTACTAAGTGGGTTGAAGCTATACCAACCAGGAACTGCGATGCAGATACGGTCATCCGCTTTGTTTTCCAAAACATAATCTGCCGCTACGGCATTCCAGAGTGTATAGTAGCGGACAGGGGGGCAGCCTTCATGGCTGAGAAGACCCAAACTTGGCTAGCAGATTATGGTGTCCAGTTCCTCCATTCTTCTCCTTATTATGCTCAATCCAATGGCCAAGCGGAAGCTACTAACAAGGTGATCATATCCATTCTAAAGAAGATGCTAGTGGATAGCCCGAGATCATGGCACACTCAACTTGACAACACGCTTTGGGCCTATAGGACCTCTAAGCGGACGCCTACAGGTACTACCCCGTATTCGTTGATGTATGGCCATGAGGCTGTCCTGCCAATGGAGATCAATGTGGCTTCTTTACGGGTTCGCGAGCAACATCAACTCCTGGGTGAAGACTATGTCCAAGCCATGTTCCAGGAACATGAAGACCTCGACGAAAAACGACTTGAGGCCTTGGACACTATCATCCAGGAAAAGCAGCGGATCGCCAAGGCATATGACAAGCGGACCAAGGGTAAAACATATGGCGAGGGAGACTTGGTCTGGAAGGTAGCTCTGCCCCTAGACGAACCGGGTCGTGGTAAATGGAGTCCTCGCTGGGAGGGTCCATTTGTCATCGACCGAATCATGGGAAAGGGGGCATACCAGCTCCGAGACTTGGAAGGTGAAGTTCATAGAAATCCCATTAATGGGCGATATCTTAAGAAGTACTTCCCAAGTGTTTGGGAGTTCGAGGTCCCTCCGGCAGACAACGGGGCTGGACAGAATTCTTAGCCCTCCGGCAGTGCGCTCAGACGGCAGTAAGTTAAGACGGTACATCCGCCTGGGGTGTTCCCGCCGTGTTCGAAGTGTTCGTCTTTTTCATTGCGAAACCATGGGGGTTTTGTTCTTCTTTTACCTTGTCTTATTTCAACATCCGCCAGGGGTGTTGATGTCCTTATACTTTTCATTAACAATCAAATTCATATCTTGGTAAGTGTTAAGTACGAAAATTGCAAATTGCTTTATTCTTACGCAGGCTTTGCGGCCAAGAGCATTACAAGGAAAAGAAAATACAACGAGAGCTACTAGCTAGCTCTGATACCATCCTACGTCTCTCTTCTTCTTGGGGGACTGGCGGATTCCTCGTGCTGCTGCTTGATCTTCTTGCCCAAATCCTCTTCTTCTTCGGAGCTCTGCTAATTCCAGGAGGGGAAAAGGAGTTGGAAAAAAGGGAAAGATGAGGATGCAGTGGCGGTACTGGAGGAAAAACATACAGTTCCGCTGGGAACGTATGGATGGATTGCTCGGGGTGAAGGTCATCGGCCGTGTTGATGACATTCATCCAAGCACCTAACCGGGTCACTAGCGTTAGACGGGCCGGGTGTTGTTTAAGCACCAGGAAGCACGGCTTCAGGCCGCCTAACGCTAGGTGACCGGGGTTAGGATTTACTTAACGCTGGGTGACCGAGGTTACTGGGGCATTTAACCAGGACTGCGGTTTCTCCGGTGGAAAGGCTCGTGGCAGCCAGAGGGCTACGCCAATCGCTAACCACTCTACGATTGCCATATTGGTTCTAAGCAGGGTGATCTGGTGAGGTTTTTGCTGCAACCAGGGGGTTCCTTTTATACTACATATGCGAGAGGATCCAACGGTTGGGGGTCACGCAAGCTTTAATGCTTCGATCTACCCATCTTTATGCATCTATCCGTTTTCGGCGCCTGCTCGCCTGGGAATCGATGCGTGATCAATGGGGTTTGACTGGCGCCTTCTCGGTTCTCCCCACCGTTTCGGTAACTGTCAAATCCTGCATTTATACCAGTTTGTGTTTCCCAAGCATCTGCTTAGGGCTACCTGGCGTTGGGCTTAGTGGGCCGGACAGGGGTTCGACGACGAACGGGCTTTCACCTTTTCGTCGAACCTAGCCCATCATGGGGAAACCACTTGTGAATCCTATCTAGTTTACTCGGCTTGGTTCTGGCTTTGCCCATCCGCGCAGCCCAGCAAACTAAAGGGGGCAACATAAGGGCAATATCCGACTTGTCTTCCGCGTTGAATTTTTCGAAGGAAATTTTTGAAATTTTTGAACCTTCTTTAGGGCCAAGCCTGGTCGTCCTTTGAATAGGGGTTTTTAGGAACATCCGTGTTGGGGTGTGCCCTAAAACCTTTGCCGTTGGTAAGAATTGTGCGATGCAAGCCTTGATTCTAAAATTTTTGTTTTATTTACAAAAGTAAAGGGGGCTTTGCGGCCATGGCGATTACAAAGGCAAGAAACTAGTAATACATATCCGCCAACTAGCTCCGATACCATCTTGGTACATGGGGATCCTCGCCACCTCCTTCGATCCGAACGCGGGCCGAACAGGGGTTGTAGAGTAAGATCCTGCGAGATCAGCGGATGAAGCGTAGAGATAGGGGTGGCAGAGACGGTCTTGATGCCGAAGCAGAGTGGCATATAGACGTCCGCTACCCATAATCTCTCGATCATGCAATGAGTTCAATAGCCCAGCGTTGTCCACGGTTATCCAATACCCTTCATGTGGAGGTGGACAACTGGCCTATTGAAGCTCATTGTGCCTCTCTCCGGAGAGGAAGGTACCCCGAACCGCATCCATGCTGGACTTCCGGCCGATGCGCTAGAGGGGTGCCAAATCGACAGCTACCAATCTATAATCACATCCGCCCGGAACATAACATGGAGTGTTATGGTTCGAGATTTGTTTAACATGGGGTGTTATGATTTGGGGTGTTCCGCGGAACATCCGAACTAGATCGGGTGGCAAGGATCGAGGAGGCCATAACGGCTGGTAGCAGAACCTAAAGGAAGAAACGCTGAATAACATTCTAAGGCAGTTTTTTGGGGTTCTCGGGTCTAGCCAGGGGGTGTTGCTTTTATAGCCTTACTTAGAAGCAATCCAAGGGCTGAGATGAACTTGCGCATTTATTGGGCAGTTGGAGGTTGAAACAGTTTCCCGTTTTAAAATTCAAATGCAAATTCATGGGAAAAGGTTCTGCAGTTTTCTGACTGCATGATAGGACTGGTGCGCAGGGTTTGGTTTGCGAATCAAACTGAATAGGGCTTGGTAAATGGGCTCATATCATTAAACTTAGTAAATGAAATACATCAAGCCAGTTTTTACGGGCTAAGGCCGAAACTCATATAGATGCAGGCCCAACCGTTTGATGGTGGCCTTGGTCTTGCCTACCCCACGATCAAACTCGGCTGTTTCCCTCTTTGCTCGCATCCGCTCCTCTTGTAGCTTACTCCCCAGGGCTTTCTGTTGAGTTATTTCATTGGCGCGCTGGATTTGTTTCTGGCGGAGGAGGGAAATTTGCTCTTCAAGTCTAGCTATCTCAGCCGCTTCGGGGTTGCTAGTAGCCAGGGCAACCAAATCTTTGTAGGCACGAGCAGCATCCGCGAAAGCAGTCTCAGCTCCCTCAAGCTTAGCATGCTGAGTAGACCGGACAGGCAAACGCTCGTGCAGGCTCCTTAGCTCCGCGGGCAGCCGGAGGAGAGAAGCGTTAGCTTCAGCTTGGACCTCGGGAGGCAGTTGCTGGAAGTGGCCTTTGAGGATCTCGAGGGCAGAGGAGAGCTCGTCCGCCACTTGAACATCGGCAGGGTCCCTCTCTCCTAAGCGTTCCAAGAATCCCCACGCCTTCTGTACCTCTTCAGGTTCCTCTTCTGGGCTTCGAGGAGAAAGGAAAGGGTCTTCGGCCAAGAGGGAAGCAGAGTCAACTTGCTCCGGAACCGCTGAACCCGATCCGCCAGGGGTCGCGGATGGCTGATTCAATGGAGACGCCGCGACCAGACCTTCGGCGATTGGGGCCTGCGGCAGGGAAACTTGTGCAGTTACGAGTCCCACAGGTTCCGCGGGACCAGAGTCCGTTGCCTGCGGGGCGGAACCGAGGGTCTCCACATCATCATCACTATCATCCACCTGTTTATAAAAAGGGGTTAGGAATGGTTCTAACTAAGAAAAATCGCTCTTCAAGTGGATTTTACACCACATACCTCAACAGCCGCTGAAAAGGGGATTTCCTCTGGCTGACTCAGAGGAGAGCCCTGCAGCCCTGCTTTTCCTTGCTGAGCTGTATCAACGGGAGAGTCAGCAGGGGTTGGAGTTGGTTCAACCTGGGGGGCAGCATCCACTACCAGCGGGGTGGCATTCTTGGTTGCCACTATCTCTTCTTCCACCTGCTCATAATCGAGGAGGATTGGAAGTAATTCAGACCAAGGGAGGTACCAATTTAGAGCATAAGGGATATATACCTCCGTCAACGGGGTCTCTTCGGGCAGAGGAGATCCGGGCCACCTTGCTGGTGATGGCCGATCGGCTTCGATACAAGAGTCAGCAGGGGTTGAATCTTGTTCAACCTGGGGGGCAGCACCGGCCAGAGACTCCGCACCGGCTAGAGCCTCTTCCTCTGCCGGAGATAGGACAGCTGCAGGGGAGGATGGCTCGTCAGCAGCTGGTTGGTCTGCGCCCCGAATCGGCTCCTCCTCTTCTTCTCCTTCTTCTACGTCCTCTGCGGCCCCGTGCTCTTCCTCCCGAGTCGAATCTGAGGTCAGCGGATGTGGAGTTGAAGAACTGCCAGGAGCGCCACATAGCATGAGCAGAGGCCTATCGGTTGGGGCCTCCGCCATGGTAGCATCTGGGTTTTCCTCCGCCTCCGGTCCAGCTTCTGCAGCAGCACGGAGAGTCAAGACGGGTTGGATAGAACTTTGATTAACTGCGAGGGCTAGGCTGGAGGAAGTACCTGCAGCAAGACAGCGCAGAGGAACAGGTTGAGGAAGACTATCGCCGCAAAGCTCACGAATACAGAAGTCCAGATAGTAATCGTCGGAACTAGAGGAACCTGGTTCTTCGGAAGGGTTAGAGGACTCACCAGAGGAGAGCTCTATTACCGCAGGAGCTCGGCTGGTGGCGGCGGCGGACGAGGAACGCTTCCTCTGAAGTATCTGCAGGGAGGGATAGAGATGGGATATCTACGTTATGTAGGTATCTGTTTGAGCTCATAGTTAGAGACGCAGGGGGAAAATGGAGCTTTAAAGAGTACTTACGGGTATGTCCTCCTCCTCATCTGATTCCTCATCCGCCTCAACAATAGTTTTGCTCTTCTTGGGGGGCGGAAGAGCTTTGCATTCGGCCTTCCGTTTTCCTTTGTCCATTGGGGTTTGCTCAATAGCCTAGTTTATTAAACGATCGAGATTACGCGAGAATCATGGGCAAACCGAAACAGTAGTTTCAAATGGGGGCATAGTACCTTTCTTAGGGGCGGGTCAACGTATAGGGGACCGCCGTGTAGCACCTCTTGGTCAGCTGGGGTAAGTTGCCCACCCCGAAGGTGAAAGAATCTTCGGAAGTAGAAAACAGGTGGTTGGCGGAAGAGCGGGCTTCGCATGCGCGACCACCAGACGCGATAGGGGCCAGTTGCGTCCGTGGAGGCCTGCAGGTTAGGGTAGCAATCTTCGTTGTGTATGATGAGAAGCTGCAGGCATGAATTGTCACTGGCACTGGAGGGTCTTTTGGACTTTCGGCTATTCCTCCACGCTGAGAAAAGATTCAGACTTCTCAGCGGCGGATAGGGCAAAGTTTGAATAAGACCAAACTGCCGTGCAAAGAAGTGAGGCGCGTAGAGCTCATGGCTCGGGTAGCCTTTCTCACTACAGAGGAGTGGCAGGTCCGCCATGGAGACGCAATGGATGAAAATCCCTCGGCCTTTAGCTGCCTGAAGACTGTTAGGGAGAAAGCCTCGGGCTAGTCCGCGGGGATACTTCACGTGGATTAGCTGCTGTGCCTCTGTAAAAAATTCCCGAGCGGATGTGTTGAAAAAGATGTCGAGGCAGATGGCATAGCTGAGTTCGGGATCAGCGGCACAGCCGGCATACTCTTGCCCCACAACTTGGTCAGGCCTAGGAGCTCTCTTCGTGGCCGGAGAAAGTTGGGGAAAGTACATCTGGCACCAGATATCCAAGATCCAGAGCGGACCAGATTGTGCACAATTCATGGGCACGGCGGATATCTGGTGCAGACAGCGGTAGAGGTGTGCTAGAACGCATTGGGCAAGACCAATCTCTTGGCCGGAATAGATCACCTCCGCCATACGGTGGTAGTGCTTGGTCATTTTGTTGGTGGTGGAGCAGAACACGAATTTGTTTAGCCAAAAGGACAGAAAGGCTATCCCGCTGAGCCTGTCGTCACCCATCTGGGAGGTTTCGTTCCTCCACTTTTCAAACCCACTGGGCTCGAATCCCCAAACAAGGCTAGAGGGAGATGTCCTTTCGGGATAGTAGCCCTCGTCGAAGGCTACAGAGCCGAGAGGGAACCCGAAGCCGGCGTAGAGGTCTAGCAGGGTCACGGAGGCGTGACCGAATTGGAACTCGAAGGCATTAACCGTGGGGTTCCAAAGGCTGATCAGCGGAACTAGGGCACACCTGTTGCCTCCTTTTGGGCTGAGGCTGAAGCAAAGCTGGATTGCATCAGCGACCCCGGCTTTCTTCCAAATTGCCCCGTCGAGAGGAAGCCGTTCTTCATACCAGGTGGTCATGTAGGACCTAACCAGAGGCCAGGCGGAGTGGTTTACGGTGCATTGGTGAGCGTCTTTTTGAAAATTTGGGCACTCCGCCGGTTCTTCAGAGCGGAAGAGCGCCGGCAGCGGGCGCGCCGGGCTGTCGAGCATCTGGTGGGCTCCGTTGTTATCATCAGGATGATAGGCCACCACGAAGGGACCTAGGGTAGCACATTCCTCATGGGGAAGGCTAAGATGGGTCCGGTTCTCCTCTGCTTCAGAACATTTGAGGAGGGGGAGAAGTTGAGTCTGGGCTTGTTCCGCCAGGGGATAGCGGATATCAAAGTTCTTTTTGGGGGCCATCAGTCTCAGATCTGGGTTTCTTCTGATTTCGGGCTAGGAAAGAGGAAAGCAAGGTAGTACGAAGGAGAAACCGAGGGGTCTCTGTTGGAATTTATAGGAATCCGAAAGGGGTTCTTGTTTCGTGAGGCGCTGGGTTTCGCAGCAACCAAGGGTTTTGGGTGAACAGTGTTACCGTTTCGAATTGGGGAATCGTGATTGGCGAGGAAACCGCGCAACAGTCCAGTTATTTATTTAATGGCGATTGAGGTTCAGTCTCTCTTCTATCTCGCTATACCTCAATATCGGAGACTGGGGGGCAATGTTTGGACCACAATTGAATTTATTTCAATTGGGCTTTCGCCCCAAGGCCCAGTAGGGGTTTTGATCAGATTCAAACCCATGGAAATCGGGTTTTCCCGCCTCAACCAAAGAGGTTGAGCTCGAGGGAGAACGTGGTTGCTTCCTAATCCGATTGGGGTTGTTTCGTAACAATCCATCAGTGAAAATATTTGTTAAGATTGAGAAGCAATGTAGCAATGATTTCACTACCTACGCTGGGCTATCAATCACTAACAACTATAAGCCACGCTGCACCATGCTTTAGGGAGGTTGCTAGAGGAACCGGCCATACTGCACAATGATGAGTGATGAACAGTAACAGCAGCATAACAAGCAAGGTCAAGACGTGTTGCTCCGATCTTCGAAGCTTCAATACCAACTATACCTCTGATAATATCTTCGCTGATTTGATGGGAAGCAGGGTAGGGGAGGACATTCCTAATGAATCTCAAGGATCCGCCAGGCTGGAGTTGACAGCCCTAGGGGTCCTTGAGTCATATAAATATGAATCTGCCGGCATCTAGGAAGAGGTTCTCAACCAAAAACAAACAACCACAAGTTCTAGCGCAACGCTAACTTGCCAAAGCCTCTCCGGAGCAACTCACGCAACCCGCCTCCGCCTCACGATCGATCTAATCTCGTGCTTGTGCCGAGCGCTTTGCTGGGTCTACTCACGCAACTCGCCTCCGCCCTACGACGGATTCAACCTCGTACTTGCGCCGAGCATTTGCCGAGCCTCACGCAACCCTCCTCCGCCCTCTTACGATCGATCTAATCTCGTACTTGCGCCGAGCATTTGCTGAGCCTCACGCAACCCTCCTCCGCCCTCCTACGATTGATCCGCTCTCGTACTTGTGCCGAGCGTTTGCTGAGTCTATCGAGTCAGTCCGCCACCCCCGGTGGCAATCGAGTCTGTCAGTCCGCTACCCCTGGTGGCAATCGAGTCGTCACTCCGGTGACACACCCGTGGTCTTGGAACAGCTCTGCTTTGCTTCTCCGGATCAGAGTAAGACCCTCAATCCTCAAGGGGTTGGGAAGAAAATCCTGGTAGAGAGTTCTATTCAGGTCTTGTTCGAGCCCTGTACGCCGGCTTAGTCAGCGCCCGCGTAACAGTCGCTTGACCAGGAAGTCAGAGTCGAATTGGGAGCAGACGAAGCGACTCGCTCAGGGGGTCGCGCGCAATCGAGTGGCACCGCTCCAAGGGTGCTGGCACGCCTAAGCACAACACAGAGACACAGCAACCGACACACGCCGTGCTGACTGTTCGCCGGGTGCTGAACCCGCCACGAACACACAGGACTCAGTATGTGATCATAATTCTCTATTCTAGAATAAGCCAAGGGAAGGATCACCGACTTTCTTATCAAAGGGTTGCACATGATGAGCAGGTGAGTGTGAACCCCTAAATCATCTGCGAGGCATACCAGCCCGTTACAAGTCCCCACAACACGGAACCATGGCTTCAACATTCTTCCATTGTCAACAAATATTGGAACTTCGACGTTGTAGTACTTGGCAAAATCATCGTTGTCATCAGGGACGGAGCCAGAATTTCAAAATAGACTGGGCTGAATTTTCACTTGATGAGACTCCGAACTATGAGTGTATATATAATTAAAAAAATTTGCAATCAAAATTAACTAATTAAAACAAGATCATATCAATCTTAATTGAGAATATAAAGGTTTAATTGTTAAAGATTGGATAATCGTTAAGGATTCAATTGACTCCATGAATTTAGCTAAATATTGTAGGTATACTGAATAATAAAAGAAGTACATATAAGGATTTTATTTTCCTAATGAGACATTGTTATTCCCTTCTTTTGGGTACCGATTTAATCAAGTAACTTTCTGAATTTATTTCCTTATTGGCAAGAGATTTATTTGAATTGGTTTTTGCTTAATTTATTAGGAGAATTTACTGTTATTGTCCGGGGTTAATATCTATAGCATATGGGATTTAGAATAATTAAGCTACTTAATTAGAATAATGTGATAAAAGTTCTCTGGGCTACAGCCCAGGATTTAATGCACTAAGATCCGTCCCTGGTTGTCATCATAATGAAGAGAGTAAACTACCTAACCTTCATTGTTGCCTAAGGTGATGCAACTCTCTGATCTTGTAATACAATGGAGAAGTAGGAGGGGAGTTCCATACTGATTTTTGAACTTGAGGTGGTCACGAATGAAGTCCGAGTTTTTTTATCAGAGAATTCCATGACTTGCACACGGAGGTGCATATGATCAAACACTGGAGGGATAGTCTAAATAGGATGTTTTGACTGATTTCCATAGGTAAAGAGTCGAGCATTGCTTCAGATATCAGTTACTTTTGCTGCAAACACTGAGAGAAAAGAAATTTCATTGCATTCGTAATGAAGTCCAAGAAGTCCAAGTTAGAGAATTTGCCAATTTGGTGCAAGATTTATCATCGACACAGGTCAATTATGTAAATTAAAGCAATATAAATGCCATTGACAGATTAAAATATGGTTAATTCCCATCAACTATTAACCAATACGTACTATGGACACAATTTATTCCTCTCTTTTTTTCCTTCTTCCTCTTATATACTGTACTTTGGACTATATTTGTTCCATGTATGTTTAAGCCCCCATACAGGGATGAAACTGATAAATCACATAAATTTGAGGGTAGTAAACTGAAATTACACAAAAAAAAAAAAAAAAAACCCAATATAATTTGGTTTAGTGGTATAGTCTCTCATTCATAAGTAGGAGGTTATAACTTAGACTCACGAAAAACCCATTTTACCGAACAATTTTTTTTTTAACAAGCAAGTATAAATTTGAATTCCAGAATATGCATAAGTACAACAAAAAATTCAAAAACGATTCGAAACTCCCTATTCCCTCCATTCCCCAAAACCTATAACAGTTCTTCATTCAAACAAGTTTGCTACAAATTACTTAGCAAATATTTCATTGAACATAGAAATCAAACTTAATCATCCATATAACTCATATTCACTCACAAAATTTTAGATTTGAGATCTGAAACGTATTGCAAATCAAATTTGCTTAAATGAAACTCAATACGCTATTCAAATCAATCAAAGATCTATTCAAAAACACAATATATGATGAAAAACATACCTGATAATTGAAGAGAGATCTGAAAATCTCTATGAAACGAAGAACCAAATCAATACCAAAACATTGATTCAGAGAGATATCTAGTGCGAGGACACTGGTTCTGACATGCAAACACTGAATTGAGTATGAATAGAGATTAGGTAAGCTCGCGAATGATTTAGAAAATCCAAATAGATTTTTGTACTTATGAATCCTTTTTGAATAATGGAAAAAGGAAAATGAGCAATAGTGGAAATTTTGATATATTGAACCTCGAATTTCTCGTATGCTTATTAGCTAGCGAATGGCGTGTTTGGTAACAGCGCAATAGTTTGTGGTACCATTTAGGGGTATTAACAATTCGTAAGAGATTCTACTTGTGTAATGGGCGTCATGGGCTGGAGCCCTTGTCCTATCTAAGTTGTGGGCCTGTCTTGTGCCTGTTGGTTATTGAGTATGGTTTACATAGTGTTTTATTTTATGTTGTAAAGTATTTTGTTATTTTGTTTGTTTATTTTTTAGCGGTTGAGTTAATAAGTTTCTACCATTAGTAGGTTTGTTTTTTTTTGGTTTATGCATCTTGTGTGTCTTATCTGCTCTAAGTAAGTGACGAGTCCTTTGTATTGGTAAATTGTCGCAACTCCCTAGTAGCAGTTACGTGTATGCTCTAAGTAGCAGTGAGCTCCTTGTAAAACGAATAAAGTAGTCAGTTGTGCACTTATAGTTGAAGAGGTCTGTTATCTCATGTAAGAGGTTTGTTATCATCTCATGTTGTTCTCTGGGCTGTTATCTTTTCAGGCTGTACTCTTGAAAGAAACGATTCCAAATACAAAGAGCGAAATAAGATAAAAAGAAAAAATACAGATTTAGTTACTTAAGTTTCACAATTTAGTCACTCAAGAATCTAAAATGTCACTTTGATCGCTCAACTTTCCGACTATCACTTCGGTAAAAAAAAAAAGGGGTAAAACTTGCAATGGAGTTATTTTAGAATTTGGAGCATAGGAACTGTGTAAGACACTTATATATAATAACTTCAAGGGTGATAAAAATTGAAATTGAACCACTTCCACAAAAACATGAGTGACCAAAGTGATAGTAGGAGGCAAACTTGAGTGACCAAAGTGACATTTTGAAAACTTGAGCGACCAAAGTGTCAATCAACTAAAAGTTGAGTGACCAAAGTGTCGATCAACTAAAACTTGAGTGACCAAAACTGTAATTTTTCGTAAAATAAAAGCAAAATATCATAGAAATTGGACCAACATCCAAAACCCTAGCCCAAAGTTTCAAGCTGAAAGAGGTAGAGAAGAGGTCCAAGGCTCACAGCAGCCCAGCCCACATTTGTCTAACACCATCGACTCAAGCATGTCCAATAATCGTCGACTCTTGATGCTTACACAATAGAAAGCTAATTCCTAAGAATAAAAACTTTAAGCCTCACGATTAGAAGGATAAGATAAGATTAGCTCCCTATTCTATTCTCCTCATGCTTATGTTTCACTCTTTGCAGTGCCATGTTACATTGTCTACCTCTTCAACACTTGATCCTTGACAACTGTTTTCTTTGTCTAATCTAACTAACCCCACCACATTTCTTAGTCTATCCATCAAATCCTTCAACAGATCATTCCACAATTCAATCTGGGTTGTCTTTTTAGAGAATATAATCCTAACTTGCTCCTAGTATATACACCTTTCTGTCTATTAATGTTGGTCTAGCTGTTGTATTATAACTAGTTAACACTCAATCACCAATAATCAATAGACAGTTGACATTAAATCTTCCCCATATCCAAGTCCTCCAACCCTTTTAAAACAATGCTTAGGCAACAGATTATTACTCTCTCAAATCTTTAAACTGAAGCACAAGAGGGTATTCAGAGTTGGATTTTGGGGGCTAAAAAAGTTCATTATCATGCACATCATAAAAAAAAAATATAAAAAATATAAAAAATATAAAAAAAACACAAAAAATGTACCTAAATCAAGTTGATATCATAACCCAAAGTTAGCTTGTAAAATCCAAATGGGTCACAAAATGTCACACCCCCATTTCTGGTTGGGAACTACACCTTTCTTACATTACATACATTACCCAACATCTTCCATAACAAAAAAAAAAAAAAACTACAAATTACTCTACTCCAACCCAGGAATTAAAAGAAAGAAGAAAACAAACCACAAAATAAAAAAAGAAAAATTGCTTCTTCTTTTTTCTTCTTCCTAATTAGCTAAGATTGGTGCACAAGAACAAGAAGGGCACCTGATGAGACCATTCTCATTGCACGAGGCACAACTCCTGAATCCCCCTTTCTCCGAATACAACTTATGACTCCCATTACACTCGTCGCACAGTAAAAACCTGTACGCACCACACGCGCTGCACGCGCCAGGTTCCTGTACGGGCAGGCCTTCCACAAACTTCTTGAGCTCGCCAGCCTCGTGCAGCTGTTTCACCTCCTCGGCCCCACCAATGTACCTCCCGCCAATGAAAACCCTCGGCAGGGTCAACTTCCTTTGACCCAAAATCTGCTGCAGCTCGGTAATGAAGCCGTGGTCCATCGCCAGATCCCGCTCGTCCAGCGTCACGCGGAAACCGCGGAGAATTGATCGGACGGCGTTGCAGTCCTCGAACGTCCTACGCACGACACGTAGGCTGGTGAAGTATACGACAATGCGTTTCTCCGCGCCCGGGAGGGAGATGGAGTTGGACGACGGGTCGTTTTGCGGCTCAACATCTTTGGGGCGAGTTGACCAGGCGCGGAGGAGCGAGTTGGCGACTCGGACGCGGTGGAAGATCGCCGAGGCTTTCTTGGCAGCAGGCTGCGTCGGCTCGTCGGCGGCGCAGAGGTCCTGGATTCCCTTAAAGGAGGAGAACGAGAACGGCGAGGTCGGCGATGACGTGTTGTGAATCTGAACCGTTGATTTGCTCCACGGCCGCCACATTTGAGGGTTGGGATTTCCCGAAAGACCCAGGTAGCAAAATCAAAGCTTTTGGTGAATTGGGTAAGAAAGAAATGGAGAAATAGGAATTGGGTTTTGTTCTGTGATTAGTTTTGGTTTCTGGGTTGGTTGAAATTTCAAAGGGAGGACTCAAAGATTGAAACTTTATGGTGGATATGGATTGGGTTTTGCTTTAGTAGCGATAAGGGGTTTTGAGTTGCTTAAAGCGAAGGCGTTGGGGATTGAAAATTGAGAGAGGACACTGCAAAGGTTGGAGGATTTTTTTTTTTTTTTTTTTTTTGCAGAGAGAAAATGAGGGGTGAAATTGATGGGGGTGGTAGGGTTAGGCGGCTGGTTAAGTTAGTTGAGAGAGAGACTTAAGAGAGGTGGTGTGTGTTTTTTTCTGGTTGATTTGGATTAATAGGGTTTAAGGGGGAGATGGGAGGTTCTGATTAGCAGGTGGGCTAATTGGGATTTAAGGCCTAATTATAGATGAGAGGTCCAGTTTAAGTAGATGGAGATGCCAAAAAGATTTTCTGTTGACCTGGTCAAATCTATCTGTTATTCTTTCTTTTCTATCTGTTTTTCTTTTTTTTATCTTTGTTCACTCTGTAAACTCTGATCTGGGTAGCTTTTTATTATATCTGAAATTGCCATTGGAGAAGCTTGATCAGAGACTAGGTGATGAGTTGATGAATAGTTGAGGTTTTCATCTTAAGGAACTACAAGACTCTTATCACCTATGTTCCATTTGGCAATATATAGGGTGTTAGTGTTAACAGAAACAATGTTTACATGATTGCATCTATATATAGAGGAAGTCAAGTGTTCATAAACATGTTTTTTCTTTGTTTAAACTTGAGAGAATATGTTTCTAAGATGCCTGATGAAGGTACCTAAAATTTGAGAAGTAACATGTCGAAAAAACTCGGCTCAATAAGTTCTAAGATGCCAGATTGGCATGAAAACTTCTTGTTCTTTAATATGCCATTCTTTATGTGTGAGATTATCTGTGCAAATGTTAGGAGATTATTAACTTTGCTCGAAAACGTGATAACTAATTAGTTCACATATCTAATCTAGTCTGAAGATGATTTGTCCCTTTGATCTTTCATTTTCAGTCCTGGTAGAAGCTTTTATATCAAACATGTGCAATGTAAAAGAACCTGCAATGTAACAGCTTTAGTTTCTTGATTATTTTTTAAGTGTGAGTATGTTGGAGGATCAAATCATAATAAATATTCAATCACTCAATGCAGGAGTATGGGGTGTTTATGATACAATGACAGCACATCATTACCAAGCACATTGACATTTGTGTGTGCCAAATTCTTCAGATTCTCCACCTGTTCAAACTTGCATCACAAAAAACCAATTAGGATGATACTAATGTTTACAATAGACTTCAAGTTTGCTAACAAAATTGAAGGGTTAACTACATTTTACTACATTCAAGAATCCAAGTACAAGATGATGATGGGGTTTTGCATTGGATCTCCTTATACCAAAGACAAACTGATTGATCGTGTTTGAGTTAAACGAAACTTATGTTACTAGATCAAATAATCGATCGCGAGTGAACTCTATGGTATTCAATTACTTATGTTGAACTATATTTACCTGAAACTTAAATAGAAGGGGAGGGTGGAGGGGAGGTGATGAACATGTGAGTTGGGGACCATGGGCAATAATAACTACTGGAGAGTGGTAGTGGAGACAATGCATGTTTGGTAGCTCTGAAAAAACTGAAGCAGCAGTTGTTTCCAAAAGCTAAAGTTAAAGGCCGTAGAAAAACCAAACCAAGCTCTAGTGCTGGTGGGTGGGCTTCTGAAAAAGTTCACATGCTTGGTAGAAGAAGAGTAAGTTAGCACTGTGAGATAACAAAGTGAGGGAAATGGTGGTAGACCCATCACATGCTTTCATTGATTGAGCATATATGCAGATTTAGAATAACAACACCAGCAGAGCCTAGAGATCCTCTCTTCTCCTCTCCCCTGTTTCATGTAAACCAAATTTGGTGATTCTTTTTGGGTTTTGACAATACCAGTTAAGGTATTTATTCTTTCATTTCATTCTGGTAAACCTCAGAGCTGGCAAAACCTGTGTCTTTTGGCCCTAGTTTACAGGTTCCTTGTGGAGGAGGACTAGATCTAGTTGACCCAGCAGTGCCAGACACTTGCAATATTATTGTTAATAATGCGAGTGTGAGCCTTAATATCTCGAGGTTTTTCAGTGTTTTCTGATACACAATTTAGTAAAACCTTTGATCCTAATTCTTTCATTTTCTAAAGATGGTGTTTTGTAGTTGTTCGTAGCGGATGTAGCACCCGGCGAACAGTCAACACGTGGGGTGGCGGACGTCGATTTCAGCCTTGTTGTGATGTGTGCAAGCGTGCCAGTACATTTGAGTTAGGTACAACTTCAATGTGGGCAACCTCTGGCGAGCGTACTTCTGGCGAGTGTATCTGTCTGCTCCAAATTCCTGACTTCTTGACCAAGCAACTGTTACGCGGGCGTTGACTAGGCCGGTGTAAGAGGCTCAAACAAGACCTAACAAAAGTATATTATGATTTTCTTTCAACCTATTACAGATTGAGTAATCTTACTTCGATCATGTGATGCAAAGCAGAGCAATATTTCAAGACTGCGGGGAATAGTTCTCCTCCAACCTATAGCAGATTGGCTTATGTTTTGTCACCGGAGTAACGACTCGATTTGCTACTGGCGTAGCGACTGACACTGGCTGCTTCAGCGAACGTAGACACGAGACGAGCGTGCGACTCTGTACGTATGGCGCAAGTGTGCGGCTCTGTACGTATGGTGCAGGTGTGCTACGATATGCGGATGCTAGAAGCGATAGGTCTTAGCGACTCTCGACACTAATGCAAGGCACACTTCAACAACCGTGCAAGTATACAGCGACCAGTGGCGGGAGTAAAGTTGCAGCGAGATTGGATGGTAGTTGTTTGCGGTTTGTGGAGGCAGTGTGGGTAAGAAGCTCCGGGGAGACTTTGCAAGATTTGCGATGCGCAAAAGTTTGTGTGTTTGTTTGATGGTTGTGAACCATTTCTAAGTTGGACAAGAGTTCTTTATATAGAGAATGCCAAACTCTAATACTTGCGTACCAAGCAGCATAATAGATTTGGAGATCAATCAGGATTCAATTACCTTAAACCACCTCCTCCTCGGATTCCCAAAGGAACCCCAACTTCTTTCTAAGAAGGAAAGACTAAATATATATCAGATTATTCTTTAATGAATAACCTCGTGGGCCTCGATCCACAATCTCGGACAAATGTCAATTTAGGCCCAAACAGTAGTCTACCAAGCACGGATATGAGACCGAAAAATGGTACAGTTTGATTGAGTTTAAGTATATTATGAACATCAAATATATATAGGATCATGTATAATAATTAATCTTCAATGAACATGCCCAAAATCATAGTTAAGACTAAATCAAAAGCACATTTTAAAACCCTAACCGCGTTCTCTCTCTAGCCTCTAGGGCTTGAAAGTCGACAAAAACTTATCCATCCTTCATGGAAAAAATTGCAGGCTAAAGCCTGCTGTCCTTTTTTCTTCTACTCTTTAATTGTTTTAGGGTTGTGTGGCTAACGGGGGAGTTGGCAAAAATTACTTTTGGTGGGAGGGATCGACTGGTTTTGTTCAACCCATGGTGGTTTATCCATGGTGGTTCCTTCGATCTGAGAGATTTCAACCCAAAACGTGTCGAACAAGGATTAAAGGGCTTCGAAGGGGATGTGGTTGGGAACTTGATGACGGCGATACCGGTGCATCCTTTAGGACTCGGGTTCGCCACGATGGGTCTGGTCGACGTCGTTACTAGTTCCTGGCTAAAGGTCGTCGGCGTTCGGTCGATGACACAATTATCCAATCAATGCTGCCTGGATTTGACTGTGGGTGGAGTACAGGGGGGCCATGGCCCTTTTGCTTGGGTTGGAATTCCTCTTGCTGGAGCTAGTTTTGGTGGCGGTGACACTAACAACGGTGTACCGCTGGAGGTCGGCGCCATCGTTTAGAAGATGGACGGGTGCCCATAGCAACTCCATTTTGGGCTCTCTGGATTGCTTTAGGCCCAACAGATTCGACTCTTTTGATTCTGGGCCTGGATATTTACATCTTATTTTGGGTTTCTCCTTTGGTGTGGGCATGGTTGGATTGGGTATTTATGGTTGTGAGTGTTTTCTACAAGATTTTGGAGGCTACAAAGGATCTGCAGACATCTCTGTCATGCAAATTAGTAAAGGAGAGGGCTTCCTCTTCTTCTTCTAAGTTGGATTAAATTGAATCTAGTCACAGTGTTTTGAGTATATGGTTGTTACCCTTTATTATTGCTTCTAAGTATTCTGACACTGAAATTTTTGTGCTTTATCTGAGATGAAAATGTAGGTGTATTTTTGGCTCTTTTAGCCTAGTATAGGTTGGTGAGTCATAAGAGATAGCTCTTATTGTCGGCTATTTGGGTGTGTTATCTTTATACTGTTTACTGAATAAAAATTCTTGACTTCCGATTCAAAAAAAAAAAAACATGCCCAAAATCAACTTTAAAGAACTACCTGTACAAAATCTTTTGCTGAAGAAGTTTAGGCAGAAACAGATGAAATGCCTTTTGAATTAATTTCAGTTTACCTACTTGAACTTTGGTGGAATCATCACTTCAGTCCCTATATTTTTGATTTCATCAACTACACCCCTATACTTTCTAAATTAATCAACTAATATTAATTTTGTAAATTCCGTACAAACGATCTATCAATACCAAATGCTTTTTGGTATCTTTTCCCTACATTAATGCACCGTTACCATATTACGCTTATAAATAAAGCTAAACAAATCATATAATCAAGTTGAACAATAGAAAATAAACAAAAACAAATCATATATGGTAAAACAAAAAGAAATCACCATATATGATTTGTTTTCTATTGTTCAACTTGATTATATGAATTGTTTAGCCTTGTTTATAATCGTAATATGGTAACGGTGCATTAATGTAGGGAAATTGTACCAAAAAACCTTTGGTATTGATAGATTGTTTGGACGAAATTACAAAATTGGTATCAGTTGATTAATTTAGGGAAGTATAGGGGTGTAGCTGATGAAATCAAAAGTACAGGGACTGAAATGATGATTGAGCCAAAGTTCAAGTAGGTAAACTGAAATTAATTCAATGCCTTTTTATCTTCTATTTATATACCATTATATAATGCAAGGTTATGAGTGTTGATAAAAATTCAAATCGAGGTTTGCCCATTTTCGTATAAACTAAGGATAAAACTATATCATAATCAAAAACTTACCTAATTTTTTGAGGATATATAATATATGTAGTTGGTTATAATTTAATGTTATGGTTTACCTTTAGCTTTGTGGTTTAGGCGTTTATCTTATTTACGAGTTAACGGGTTCAAAAGCTAGTATGTTTGTGTTGCCAATGACTATTGTTTAGTTGGTTATAATCTCATAATGCATTTTTATGCTTTCTGTTTAGCTTTGTGGTTAAGGTGTTTGCCTTATTCATGATTTAGCGGGGTTTGAAAATGGTATGTTGGTGTTGGTATTGGTGTTGGTGTTGGTGTTGGCGATGGCTAATTGTGGAGCACCGGAGCTTGTTTGTCCTAAAACCCCAAAACCCAAAAAAACAAAAAGGAATAAAGATTTCATTTTTATGCCTCTTTTACATGTAGCAACTCTCCCAAAATTCCAAATGCATTTGCATAAAGTAAAATTATTGGGAAAATATCATGTCTACTTTCCCTGGTCTACAGTCTACACAATAATGTTTGGGTCCAAGGCGAAGTACAAGCGCGGCCTCATGAGTCATGAGGATACGGTCCACATTTCAGGCCCAATTCAATCCAACCAGGTCCAGTCTAATACACTCCGGGAGTATTTCATCTGAATAGTAAGAGAGAGAGTCCCAATTAAGTCCCAACTGCATGCAGCAACAGAAAGAAGTGGAGAGCGGTCTCGCCGGCGCTGACGTCATCGGAATGCCGCCGCCGGCCTAATTCTCAGCGTCAAGTTCACTGGCCGAACCATACCAATCACCAATCTCTCTCCGGACTCGACTTGTTGCACATAGTATTGCATTAGAGGAACACCAATTTCAACATATAATTGAAGAGTTCACTGGAAGTCGTTAAAAGCATTACTATACAGCAATAGTCACCTAGAACAATACTGGCTGGTGTTGCATATTGTCAGCTAGATTCAACATTCAAGGGTATTGTATATCATATTGCTTCATAGTCAATCAAGTGATTCAAGTCAAAGCCAACGCGGTTTTGTTTGCCTTGCGCGCCTTCTTGTTTGGTTCTGTGTTCTTGTGTTCTTGACTGACTAGCTCCTTCCAAACAAAGACCAGGCAAGCACACAGAAGCATTTCCCTAATTAGTTTCTTACACACATCCATTAGCCTATGCATACACACACACGCATAATTAGTTCAAGAGGTTGTATGCCAATTAACTAGTTCGTATACATCCACATATCGAGTACATAAGATCGAGATGGGTCTCTCATGCTCTGCGATCCGTATTCTGATGATCATGCTTATGATATTCAGTAGTGCTTCATTCTTATCTATGCAATCAGTACTCGCAGGTAAACGGTTTGTTTCTCACCGTCTAATCAGCTTGAATCTGTGATTTCCAGGCATGCTTGTTTTTATTATTAGATATTCACTGCGAGCTGTATATCTAGCTGGAAGCTGCGCTAGCTCCATAGTTAATTTTGAACGATCATTGATCGACCAGTGATCGAGTCTCTTGTCCATTGAACATATATAGCATGCATATGCTTGCAAGGTCATTTGAGTATCAAACAACGTCGAAAAAACAATCTGAAACTCTTAATTAGCCAGAGAGATCAAAGAGCAGTCTAGCACTAGCTAGCTTACTCAGCTTAATTATGAATTATGATCATACTATATAGTCTGGAAAGATCGAGATATCATCAGATAGGAGCAGTACGTGCGTATATAACTGACGGACAAGTTTATTGATGCAGATCCAAAACCAAGAAAGCTAGTAGCAGCTCGAAGTCCTCCACCTCCACCGGTTGCAGTTGGACGCGGTGGACATGGCTAATTAAGCAGATGCATGGATTACATTATCAATACAATGTGTCTGGTCAATAAGTTGATTGATTGCAAATTATAAATAAAACGTAAGGAAAATGTTTTGGGACCTTATTAAGGCCTAAGAATTTTGGCCTTAATTCTAGGTGGCGTGCCACCTCATCAAGACACATCATCAATATCAAAAACATTGTTATGTCATATTAGGGTTAAAATACAATCTTGTCCTTTCAAATCCAATGACTCTAGATTATTGTCATTTTTCAAAAATGAAAATAATTTTAAGAAAAGAAAAATATTTTTCAAGCTATTTTGTTTATTACACTCGTTTTAAAATTTAAACACCAAATATAATGATTTATAATTTTTTAAATTATAATTATTCAAAAATATAAATTTAAGTGAATATACATATATATATACATATATATATATATATATATATATATATACTATTTCATATATACATATACATATAAATTATATATATATATATATACACACACACACACATATATACATACACACATATACTATTTCAAAAAAAAAAAATTCAACACACTATATCAATGTCCAAATAAACTTCATATATATATATATATATATATATAATTCATCTAAAAAATTCGATACAAATTTATTTTATCTAGTTTTATTTTTCTAAAATTCGATATATATATATATATATTTCTAAATTTAAATTTTGATTAAGAGTGAAAAAAGATTTAACATTGAATTTGATTCATAAAGATAGAATGTTTTAATGTCAAATATCACAATTGTGTCAAGAAATAAATTTCATGTAGTCAACCCAAAAAAAGATAACAAAATCATCTAAAATAAAACATAATTTGGTTGAAATTTTTGCCCAATTTACAATGACTATTAATTAGGTAGTTATGAGTAAATTATATTTCGTAATTATTGCTTCTTTTTAAAAAAAATTAATTGTGAATATTTGAATATCCTTGTAATACAAAGCAGTAATTACAAAGCAGTAATCACATTCGAGCATTAATAATAGACATTCCAGCCCAAAATGTATCCTTTAAATTCATCCGAAAAATTCGATATATATATATATATATATATATATATATAAATATAATTCTAGATCTAAATTTTGATTAAGAGTCAAAAAAATTTAACATTGAATTTGATTCACAAAGATGGAATGTATTAATATTAAATATCGCAATTGTGTCAAGAAATAAATTTCATGTAGTCAACCCAAAAAAAGGTAACAAAATCATCTAGAAGAAAACATGATTTGGTATAACTGTTGCCCAATTTACAATGACTATTAATTAGATCATTATGAATAAATTTTATTTCGTAATGATTACTTTTTTTAATCATCTTAATTACTGTTTTGTATTAAGAGGATATGCAAATATTCACCATTAATCCATATTACCATCTATAAATTAGGTTAATCAAAAAGTCAAAATTTAAATTAAATTCGCCAAATAGAAAGAAAATATTATACCACTACCAGGAAAAATACCTTAGGCGACGAAATATAAATAGTTTCCTCGCCTAAGAATTCTTAGGAGACGAAAAAAATTTCGTCCTCTAAGCTAGAAATTTCGTCGCCTAAGACTATTCTTAGGCGACGAATAATTATTTTCGTCGTCTAACACTACAACATTGAATATCTTAGGCGACGAAAATTTTTCGTCACCTAAGAAGGATTTTCGTCGTCTAAGATCTTAGGTGACGAACATTTTGTCGCCTAAGTTTCGTCGTCTAAAGTTTGTGGTCTAAGTAAGGAGGCGACGAAAATATAAGAATTTCGTCGCCTAAGATAAACCTTAGACGACGAAAAAATTTCGTTTTCTAAGAAAAATGGTGACGAAAAAAAACTCTAAGAGGACGAATTTTTTCGTCGGCTAAATTCCAGCTTAAACGACGAAACAAATGTTTCGTGGCCTAAGATAATTACTTAGACCACGAAACTCAACATTTTTCGTCACCTAAGATGGAGACTAAGTCTACGAAATTATTTGTTTCGTGGTCTAAACTAGTTGCTTAGGCCACGAAACATAATATTTTCGTGGCCTAAGAAGTGATCTTAGGCGACGAAATTATTATGTTTCGTGGTCTAAGTAACTAGCTTAGACCACGAAACTATTTGTTTCGTCGACTTAGTATCTAGCTTAGGCCACGAAAACATTCTGTTTCGTCGACTAAGTAACTAGCTTAGGCCACGAAATTGAATTTTTCGTCGCCTAAGTAAGTATTAAATTAAAAAAAAAAATCTAATACTGAATATTCATATAAATTAAAAAAATTATCTATAAAAATTAAATACCGAATATTAATAAGTTTATTCATACATTTGTTCAATAAAAATATTAAACCGAACAATATCGTAGTGAGAGAGAGGAGCCTGCAAGCTACTGTGGCCGGTTCCTAAACAGCTGGAACTGTTCCTCCAACCAGCTAAGACAGATTTCATTATTCTGGTTGTCACGTCCCGAAATTTCGAATAACAAAAATTCGAAATTCGTAAACGTGATTAATCACAATTACACTCAAATACTTAAAAGTTATTATACAAATAACTAAGTATTACTACAGAGTTCACTGCGTGGCACCAAATACTCAGAATATTACATCAATAAAACAGGAATGTAAAATAGAGTCTCACGCTAACACTCAATAACAATAAAACTCAGCTAGACAAAGGACCCCACCTTCTAGCCACTCAACTCCGACGCCTCCTTCTGGCTGCTGGTCAACTCCTGCAGGTCTAACCCCTACACCATCAATTGGTGCACCGGGTTGTAAACAACGAACCCGGTAAGCTTTCAAAGCTCGTGTGAGTAAAACAAACAAGTTCAGGATAAAATAATTAAATCAACAAGGAAAAACACTCACAACCAACCACGACTCGTACATTATAAAATTCACGATGCACAATCAACCAAAAGAGTAAGATTAGGGCTCACTGACCATCGCCATTCCCCTACAAATCTCACAAGGCAAACAGACTAGAGGTCTAACTGATCGTAACCAATCACCCGGCCAAAGGCTTGGTCCCGACATACTTGTCATAAGGATCCCTTTCACCACTTAGGCGAGATCCTCTCCTCACACATGTAAGATCCCTTTCACCACTTAGGCGATATCTCACATTGACAGTTGGTCTCCGTACCAACTCAATCACACTTTCCACAACTCACATAAACCCAAAACACACCCTCAATATATACATATAAATCACACGTCGACATCAATTGACTTCCACATCAATCAACATATATATACCACGTAAATATATATATACGTAGGCATTCACTCAGGAACTGCCCACTAATACCAACTATAGTTCATTGATCGTAAAATACTTTTAAAATCATTTTTATAATAAAATCATTTACTTACCAATGAACTGTAGTCGATCAAGTTCATTCAATTTAAAACAAATATCATTTCCGTAAATTCATTTTACATATAACAATATCGATATAATAATTAACTCGTAAAACGCTCGTAAATAACTCGTATTAAATTTGTATTTAACACAGGGACAGTGAGGTTTACTCACCTTAATTCACCAGAAATGGCAAATATCCAAACATAATCGGCAGATACACTTCATCAAACCATAACGGTTAAACATAATCCAAACATAATCGGCAGATACGATCGAATTATATCAATTATGATGATCATGGAAAAGTAAAACCAATAATATCATATGACAGTTACACCAATTAACCAATACCGTTCCAATGACGATGCGTAGGCGCTGAGCTAAATCTAGCCAGTAAATTCACAGCGAAAGCAATGTCTGGTCTAGTGCATTGTGTCAAATACAAAAGTGCCCCAATCGCACTCAAGTATGGGTACTCAGCACCAAGAATCTCTTCTTCATCCTCTTTGGGACGGAATGGATCCTTGTTTACATCCAGACTACGAACGATCATGGGAGTAGACAACGGCGTACATGTATCCATGTTAAAACGCCTGAGCATCTTCTGCGTATAAGCAGACTGGTGAACCAGAATACCCTTGGTTCTATGCTCTAACTCAAGTCCTAAACAGAACTTAGTCTTCCCAAGATCCTTCATCTCGAACTCAGATTTCAAGAATGAAATTGTCTCTTCAATCTCACTTGAAGTACCGATGACATTCATGTCATAACATAGACAGCTACAATAGCAAATCCAGAGTCGGTCTTTCTAATGAACACGCATGGGCATAACTCATCGTTCTTGTAACCCCTCCGAATCAAGTATTCACGTAGGCGATTGTACCACATCCTTCCGGATTGTTTAAGTCCATACAGTGAACATTGCAGCTTAACTGCATAAGCACTCCGTGGTTTAGAGTCTTTTGATTCGAGCACATGAATTCCTTCAGGAACTCTCATGTAGATATCCGTATCTAGATCCTCATATAGATACGCTGTAACTACATCCATCAGTTGCATACTTAGTTTTTCGGACACTACTAAACTGATCAAGTAGCGGAAAGTAATGATGTCCATTACGGGAGAATACGTCTCCTCGTAGTCAATACCAGGACGCTGCGAGAAGCCTTGCGCCACAAGTCTTGCCTTATATCGTAAGATCTCATACTTCTCATTGCGCTTACGAACAAAGACCCACTTATGTCCGACATGTTTAATGCCTTTAGGGATCAATTCAACAGATCCAAAGACTTGCCTTTTGTCTAATCAGTCAAGTTCTGCCTGTATTGCTTCTTTCCACTTCGGCCAATCTGCTCTTTGTTGACATTCAGTCACTGAGCGTGGTTCAACTTCGTCGTCATGGATGATTTCTTGTGCGACGGAATAAGCATATATATCATCGACGTGTGTGGAGGCTCTATCCACTAAGAGACACGCGTTATTCAAACTGAGCGAGATTTCTTTGTTCTCTGGAGTCAACATTGGTTCTGTGTCATCCCACATAAATGATTCAGTTGACTCATGGACATAACTATAGTCAGAGACAATCTCATGTGATGGATTCGCATCGTCGATGATGAGCAGATTTTGTGCCTTCGCTCGCTTCTTTCGAGGGTTTTTATCTCAAGAATTCTTCGGTCTCCCCCTCTTTCTGGTGGGAGCCGAGGCCGAAGCTGCTGCCCCTTCAAAGTCCATCAGGGCACCTCTCGGGCTGCACACTAGCCGAAGCTGTGGATGTCAAAGACACATGGTGTCGTGGCACCAGAGTGTGGCGAATGCCGAGCCTACTTCACCTTAGTGAGCCGATGGCGGCCCGTTTGCCACCCCCCTTTTTTTTTATATATTAAGGGATTGAGCGTAGGTGGGATTATAAGTCCAAAATATAGAGCCTATGTGACCCAAAGGTGGCGTCACAAGAACCACGTGAGTTGTTAATACACGAACCTGATTGTATAAAAACATAAAATTTCTCACGATATGGGAAAACAGAGAAATTTTATTAAGTGCCAACATGAATACATCAACTTCTAATTCCAAAATAAACAGACTAACTAGAGTCATAAAAACATGGCGAGTGCCATTATAATGGCGAATGTCATTACAATGGCGAATGCCATTACAATACTTGATAAACTAGAAAAGCCATAGGTTAGTCAAAATCCGGGACATCAAGAGTTTGTGGTTGCGCCTTTGGAGAATCCACATGATGAGCATAATTTGCTTCAATCATCTCGTCCTCAGCATAATTGCTTTCTTCGGACAGAACTTCTTGTATTTCTCGTAGGCATTTAACATCTCCTTACTAGCTCGACAATCGCGATGGTAGTGTTTGGAGGAACCACACTTGTAGCACGGAGCAAATTGAGCATTCCGGTTATTGCTATGAGGTCTAGGAGGGTTTGGTACTGGACCTAGACGGGGTCCGTGGCCAGTCTGGCCTCCCCCTGAAGGTGGTGCGTATTCGCCACCTTCTCGCCTCCAAGTGTTGGAGCATCGTATCACATTATTTCCAGCATTCTGATTTCTTCCACGTACCTGATTGTACGGGGTATGGCGGCCTTTATTTTTCTGCTTTGAAGCCTTCCCATAATGTGCCTGTGGTGTTGGAATTGGCTTTGTACCAACAGGTCTCTGGCTACTATTGAGCCTAATCTCATAATGGAGTTCTTTTTTAGCCAATATTGCCATAAGGTCAGCGAATGATCTGATTCTGCCTTCATCAACTGAGATCTTATACTGATGTCCGAGGACATCGTACGTAGACCATGGGGAATGTGTTAAATGTCTTCTCCAGAAGATCTTTATCGGTTTTGATGACGCCAACCGTGCCAAGATCCGTCTGTAGACTAATCATATCCTGATTGTATTTGTCTACTTTGTCATAATCCGAGAAACGGATTTGTTCCTATTTAAGGGTGAGCTCTGGAAGAAGCATGTCATGGACATTGTTAAATCGCTGCTGGAGCGTGTCCCATAAAATTTTGGGATCTTTTACCGACAAATATTGTCGCTTCAGAGTCGGGTGGATATGGCGCCTCAAATACATGAGAGCCTGAGCCTTGGCATGGTCCCCAAAAGGGCTGGTGGCGGATGCATCAGTCAGAAGTGCTGGAAAGCCTTTGCTTTGGAAAGCAATTTCAACATCGGAAACCCATCGATGGTAGTCTTTGCCTTGAAGATCCAAGATCTCAAAATCAGGGCGTGACGGTGACGACGACGACATCTACAAGAGAATAATACGTCGGATTAGTATCGCTTTAAACAGATACTATCAAGTATAAATTGGAATTAGAAGGGATATATTCGGTCACATGAAAACTAGTTTCGATGCGAATTTTCTTTCTTTCTTTTGATGCATAAACTGGCGGTTTCATACCGCACCTTCAAACAGTGGCGTACTCAGACATCCACATAAGCATTTTTTTTTTCTTTTAATTTCCCTTTCAACGTGATTCCCCCAGGACCATCACTTAAAACTGCGACCGTAGGGGTGATTAAATCCCCATTCTAGGTCTCATCGGCGATATAAAAATGGTCGGAATCGGAGTAGAAGAAAGGCTAATAGCGCCCGATATAATATATCTATAGTTCAAAAGCAGGAACTTTTATAAAAAGTTTACCTTTTGATTAAAAGAACGAGAGCGTAAAGCTTGTTCTTCGATTCTTGTTTGGTTCTCGAGCCTCTTCCTACGCGAGTAATCTGGAGGAGCTATCTTGAAAAGTTGATGGCGAGCGAATGTGCAGGCGGCCACGCGAATGGGCGAGATGGTGGGCGAGCGAGCAGGTGGGTGAACGAAGCGAATGGGCGAGTTGGCGGGCGAGCGAGCAGGCTGGCGAATGAGCAGGCTGGCGAGCGGGCTTGGCGAGCAAGTAGGCTGGCGAACGAATTGGCTTGCGAGCGCGCGGGCTGGTGAGCGATTAAATTGGCGAGCGCGCGGGCCGGTTTGCAGGCGGCCGGACAAGGGCTGCGGCCTAGGAGAGACCGAAAAAAAAAATCGCAAGGGTCCCGAGGAGGGAGGTGCGGCCGACGAAAGGGATGGAGGAGGAGGAAAAAGTTATTAGGGTTTTTCTAGGGCTCAGGGAGGTTACGTGCTGATAACGTGTTCAAAGAGAAATTATAATAGGGAGAACTTGTATGTTTATTGATTGATAGAGAGGCCTTTATATAGGCATTACAATGAGTATCCCGATAAATCAGGGATTCCTTATCTAATACAGAATCAACTATACTAGTCTAATTAGGTCAAGACACATCCAGGAAGTTACGGAAATAACCTTCCTACAACAGAAATATAATTTACTCATAACTACCTAATTAATAGTCATTGTAAATTGGGCAACAATTACAACCAAATTTTGTTTTATTTTAGATGATTTTGTTACCTTTTTTGGGTTGACTACATGAAATTTTTTTCTTGACACAATTACGATATTTGACATTAAAACATTCTATCTTTGTGTATCAAATTCAATGTTAATTTTTTTTTTACTCTTAATCAAAATTTAGATTTAGAATTATATATATATATATATATATATATATATATATATATATACATATCTATCGAATTTTATATATATATATATATACATATATACATATCTATCGAATTTTAGAAAAATAAAAGTAGATAAAATAAATTTCTATCGAATTTTTTAGATGAATTTTATATATATATATATATATATATATATATATATATGAAGTTTTTATTTGGACATTGATATAGTGTGTTGAATTTTTTTTTTTTTTTTGAAATAGTATATGTTTGTATGTATGTATATATGTGTGTGTATATATATATGTATATTCACTTAATTTATATTTTTGAATAATTATAATTTAAAAAATTATATTTGATGTTTAAATTTAAAAACGAGTGTAATAAAAAAAATGGCTTGAAAAATATTTTTCTTTTCTTAAAATTATTTTTATTTTTGAAAAATAACAAAATAATCTAGAGCTATTAGATTTGAAAGGACAAGATTGTATTTTAACCCTAATATGACATACCAATGTTTTTGATATTGATGATGTGTCTTGATGCCACCTAGGATTAAGGCCAAAATTCTTAGGCCTTATTAAGGCCCCCTATCACTACCCTAAAACGTAATTTACTTCGATCCCCAAATTTTGTTATATAGAACAATTCTGGCTGGTGTTGATTGATTAGCAATATTCATCTAGAACAATACTGGCTGGTGTTGCATATTGTCAGCTAGATTCAACATCCAAGGGTGTTAGTCTCCTTAATTAATCCAAATCTATTGTATATCATCATATTGCTTCAAAGTCAATCAAGTGATTCAAGACAAAGCCAACGCGGTTTTGTTTGGCTTGCCTTCTTGTTTGGTTCTGTGTTCTTGTCTTCTTGACCGACTCCTTCCAAACAAAGACCAGGCAATCACATAGAAGCACTTCCCTAATTAGCTTCTTACACACGCCTGTCAGCCTATGTATTTTTATACATGCATATATATTTGTGTATTGTTCAAGAGGTTGTGTGCCAATTTCCGTAGTTCGTATACATCGACATAACGAGTACGTAAGATCGGGATATGGGCCTCTCATGCTCTGCGATCCGTATTCTGATGATCATGCTTATGATATTCAGTGCTTCATTCTTATCCGCGCAATCAGTACACGCAGGTAAACGGTTTTTTTCTCACGTCTAATCAACTTGAACCTGTGATTTGCAGGCATGCTTAAGCTTGTGTTTATTAGTCGGTAATAACCATGCATATTCACTGCAAATCATGCTTGTGATTTCAAGGCATATATATGCTCAATTGTGTTTCTCACGTCTAACTTTGAATGATCATTGATCGACCAGTGAGTCTCATGTCGATAAACATAGCATGCATATGCTGATATGCTTGCAACTTGCAAGTTCATTTGAGAATCAAACAATGTCGGAAAAACAATCTGTAACTCTTCGCCAGAAAGATCAAAGAGCAGAGCGCGCCCGATCAGCTAGCTTAATTATGATTTGTGATCATACTAGCTAGCTAGTTTGGAAAGAGATATCAGATAGATTCGAATATATATGATTGAGCAGTGCGTATGTATATCACTGACGGCCAAGTTTATTGATGCAGATCCGAAACCAAGAAAGCTAGGAGCAGTTCGAAGTCCTCCACCTTCACCGCTTAAAGCCTCAAGCATTAGACATGGCTAATTATTAAGCAGATGCATGGTTCACATTGATTGATTGCAAATTATACATAAAACGTAATTTACTTTGCCAAATTTGGTTATACTGTGATCGACTACGCCCATGCATGAGGCCACGATGTATTGGTATATTATGTATTGCAAATATAATTTCATCAACAGAAAGGAGAGTTGCAGTCTTCATGTACAACCCACGCTCCTCTTTAGTTAAAACTTTTATAAGAATACGTACAACACAATTTACTAGAAACAAAATTCTAGAGCAAAGATCAGTTTGATTGAGTTTAAGTATATTGGCCTCACTATCGTTATCTTCACTGTCATGATTCATGAACAATTGAATATCAAATGCAGGTTCCTAGTGTTAGTTCTGTATGAGTATTAAAAAGATTGAGTGGAGTTCAGTAAATGGGCTCTTCCATGTGCTTTTGAGTGAGTTTTTATAGTATGATCACCAACATACTCGGAATCAATTTTAAACATTTATCGAGCGCAAAAAAATCTTTTGCGGAAAGAACTCTCGGCGTAAACAGAAGAAAATGTATTTTGTATTTTGTGTATACAATGCAAAAACTCGAGTTCTTGACAAAAACTTATTTGTAGTTGGTCATTTGTATGGTTCTTGGACATGAAACACCTCTCCTAAAGCTCCAAATGCATTTGCAAGAAGTAGTACTTGATTTATTACTCAAAAAATTACAACGGTATATATCAATGTATACACTTTGATTACTTTCCATTGTCTACACAATGGTCTTTGGGTTCAAGAACATGTACAAGCCCAGCAACCTGAGCCCAACATGTTAGCGTGGAGCAGGGGAAATAGAGCGACACAAACACACACAGACCCACACAACACAAGACAACACAGAGAGAAACCCAACTGCAACAACAACAACAGAGAGAAAAAATGGAGAGCGGTGTCACCGGCGCTGACGTCAGCGGTTCCACCACTAACACTACCGCTGCCCCCACCATAAGCCTCACCGTCAAGTTCACCGGCCGGACAATACCCATCACCGACATCTCACCGGACTCGACCGTCAAGGACCTCAAGGCTCTTCTTCAACCTCTCACCAATGTCCTCCCTCGCGGCCAAAAGCTCATCTCCAAAGGTCTCACCTTTCTTTCTTTCTCTGTTTCTTTAGAATTTGGTTGAGTTTTTGAGGAATGGGTAGTGATGGAAATGATGGATTCTTGGTTTGATTTTGTGGGTTTTTGGTGATTAGGGAAGCTGTTGGTGGATGCTATGACGCTGAGGGAGTCTGAGGTCAGTAATGGGGCCAAGATCATGCTCATGGCTTCTCAGGGTTTGCACCAAGGGGTAAGGTTCATTTCTTTTTACCTGTTTCCTTTTTAGTAATGTGAATTTTAAGTAGGGTTGGAGTTGAATTGTTACAAATTGAAGAACCCACTTGTTGGTAGTTTTAAGATATGAGAAGAAAGAGGAATTGTAATTTTATTAAAGAAGGATCTTTCTTGTTTATTGAGTGTGAGATATAATTTTGGTTGTAGTAATTGTGGAAATGTATGGGTTGTGTTTTCTTAAGAAAGATTGGTTGAGGCATTTGATAAAAGCTGGATTAGATAGACACTGAAGAACCCACTTGTTTGGTTGTTAAAGAAAGGATAATTTCATCTTGGTTGAGTGAAAATGTATTTATGTTTTATGGAACAATATATAAATGTGTTTTTGAAATTAGTACTGAAAGTGTGATTCTGTTATAATAGGGTGGGCCCATTCTTAAAGAAGCTCAGAGTCGACCTATTTCTAGAGACAGCAATGCTAATACATCTGATAAAGGAAAGGCTAAAACATCTGATAAAGGAAAGGCGAAAAAAGCTTCTGTTGCTAAGAGGTTGGAACGATGGAAGGCTACTGGAGTTATAGGACTCAGTGATTGTAACTTGAAGGTATGAGCAAACAATCATATATTGCGAATCTATTGCTTACGGTTATCATTTTTCTGCTTACAGTTTGCATTATGGTGAGCATGCATGTTCTTTTTGTAACATCTTGCTTTGTTGACTAGTACTGAGTATGTTTAGAAGTACTTTACCCTGCAGAGTTCCTTTTGCTTTAGACATATAAGTGGGAGTTCGAATCATGATAAGTAGATATGTAGATGTTTGATATCCGTTTTGATCAACTTATTGCCAACTAATAGTTTAGAGCACCTATAGTTTCTAATGATGATGATTCTTGTTGATTGCATTTGAAAAGGATATACCCGAGGAAGTCTGGGGGGATATTAAAACTTCCATAAGAGTTCTTGACCTCAGCAATAATGTTATTCAAGAAGTACCTTCCTTGATTGGCTGTATGAGCTCCTTGCAGGTAATCATGTTTGTTGCATCTCCAATTCAGTTACGTTGGCTTCTATCCTTAACTTCTTTGTAACTTAACTTCATTATCAATTTTTTGTAGAAATTGTTACTCGATTCAAATGATCTATCAGATGACTGTGTTAGCTGGGCAGCACTAAAATCTTTGAAGGCTTTAACTGTTCTTTCTCTGAACCAAAACCGGTAAGCATCTTATGTCCTTTACAATAGAAGCAACAAAACTACATTAAACTGATGAAGGAAGAACAATTTTTAACTAGTACATGGTTTATACAGTTTAACTACCTTGTCATCGGATCTTGGCTGGTTGCCATCACTAAGGGAACTTCATGTTGCAAACAACCAGTTGTTTACTCTCCCAAGGGATTTACAATATCTGCCTAAGCTTGAAGTTCTGAAACTCAACAATAACAGGTAAGCTTGGTAGTGTACTAAGCAATGATATGTTATTATCGAGAATTTAGGATTTAAACCTGTTCCCCCCTCTTTGGGTTTAATTGTTATTTGGGGTCTTCCCTTGTGCGTCTTTCTATCATATTCTGGCATAATAAGTTCAATTTTTTTACTCATTTACACTGTTAATGGTGTAGCACTTCATACTTCGGATCTACATATCCTCGGAATGCTTTTTTGGGTTTCCCCTTTTTGGAATTCTAACTTTATAACGTCATTTATAGTTTCGTCCAGAAAAGAGATCATAAGTAGTTTGCTTAGCTCACTCTCCTCATGTGTTGATGAAGAAACCTATTGGAGATGTATATCATCTTTTATTACTAGTGGCTTGTGTCTTGATAAAACTCCTGTCTGTATGTCACAGGATCAGCACCATTCCTACATGGATAGGGGACCTGATTTCTCTCATTGAGGTAGTGTTTTTGGTGTTTTCCACTCTCTAAAGTTTAATTGATGTTTCTGACTTTGTTTTGGCATGTTTCAGGTTGATCTTTCATCAAATCTTCTGTCAGATTTGCCCGAGACAATTAGCAATTTACACAATCTAAAGGTAACTTAATCTTATTCTGCCAATCGATCATATAAATGAAACCGCATGTGTTTTGTTCATCACCAGGCTGATTTCATTCTGAAGCTTCTATTTTGTTGCAGTCTCTGTCTCTCAGTAATAATGGGCTGAAGTCTCTTCCTTCTTCACTATTCAAAATGTGCCTAATGCTTACAAGACTCGATTTGCACAACACAGAAATAACCTTGGATATCCTTCGTCAGGTCTGTTTTACTTTTGCCGTTTGTTCTAATGTATGACAACAATTTCTATGCAGATTTATGGATGGGAAACTTAGATAGTTCATTATAGGTTTTTATAGAGTATCATAGGATTTATGGACGTTTAGTGGTTTGTCTACTTTGTCGTTTTTTTTTTCTCTAATGTTTGCCAACAATGTTTATGCAGATTGAGGGATGGGAAAACTTTGATGAACGTCGTCGCTTGAAGCAACAGAAGAAGCTGGATTTTCGCGTTGTGGGCTCTACTGCATTTGACGAAGGTGCTGATAAAAGCTGATGCTAGTGATTTTTGAGAATCTGGATGACATGCTGCATCTGTGTAAATTTTTGTCCATGCTGACATTTATATCTAGAGGAAACTAAGTGGAGGAGATATAATGTCCATGATAGTTTGTTACAGGATTTTATAAAAGTCAGAGAAATTGGTAAAGCGGATCTTTTGAGAAATACTTGAAAATTGAATACAATGGTTATGGAGCTAGAGAGACCCGGTTTTACTCTGTCTCTGACTCTCTGTCTACCTGTTGTTTTAATTCTTTTGAGTTTCAATGTTCTTTCATTTATTTGAAATTACATGTGATGTCTAGTTGTTAACTGAAGTAGTGTTGATAGGCATGACATACAAATTTTACATGGTCTGTGAGAACCACCATGAGTGGCGATCGGGAAGACGGGTGACCACTGGCCTGAATTTCTTAAACTTGCTCTAAGCGACTAGAACATTCTTGACCAACACAAGTGATAGCGAGTGCATTCAGGAGGGCCATCTTGAGAAAATACAGAAGCAAATGGAAGTAGGCGTCGAAGACGAACATAATAAGAACTGCATAGGCAGAGGAAAGCAGGTGGTTCTCTTTCTGGATTATGAAGAGGGTAACAGGGTTGTGAAACAAATCATATTAAGCTGGTGAGAGAGAAGTGAGGAATCATCCATAGGGTTTGAGCAAATAGAGATGGGATGAATCAGTCGGCGAGTGATGATAGTCGGTACTTTGTTCGTGTGAGAAGCGTGGTTTCACTAGTGGAGAAACTATCCCACATCGAAGAAGTGGGAAATAATAGGTAGTTTAAATAAGGAAGCACGTGTCAACGGTTCACGACCTTACTTGAACAGGATCTGTTCTATAGGATCGTACCTCTGTATCCTTGACTTCTAAGGAGACAGGAATCTAAACCTGGTGGATGAATCATAGCCATTTGATCAGAGCGTGATTAACGGCTGGTGATCTTCGGGTCACAGTGGCTGTAGATGATCGTTCTCAGCTGGGCTTGGCCCTCCTGGGGTGGTCGATTGGCTGTCTGACAGGTTCCCCTCTATTTTTTAACGGCGGCGAGGTAGCCGAGCACACCTGACGCCATCGCAGTTTAAAGAACAATGTGGAATTGTTCATGTTATTCAATTGCATTTGATATAGTCCTCTGTGCTCAATCTGTATCAATGTTCATACTTTTCTACGCAAACACGTCGTCGGATTTGATCTCATATTAGTCATTTCCAAAGGTATTTCTCAGTGAAGTATCTTCACAGATGTAAAGAAGGTGAGAAATCTTTTACCTTCTAGGGTAGTTTCTATAGAGCTAAAATTGGAGAGTGGAGTCGGCACCGTAGAATTAAGTCGCCGTGCGAGGCACACCATTACCATAATTTTACTGCTCATAAATTACCAGCAATTCAAAACTGCAAACCATAAGAAATTTCCTTTAGTATATATACTGTATTTTATTTTTTTTCTTATATGGGCAATGAACAAAAATAGTCATCAAAAGACTAGGGAGAATTCAAGCCCTCATTCTGTTAAATTCGACTCTCCCTCTCTCTAACGCCTAGGAGAGCCGTTGAACCAAATCTCCCAAAACTTCCCAAATCGTTTCAACCATTGCCCAGTAGTGATGGTAGGATACCGTCCTAGAGCTTTGCAGATTAGGCGAGAGTCGACCTTTAAAGCGGCGTGACAAGCTGCGCTGCTTGATAGACATGTCTACTTGGTTGGTTGTCTGCTCGGCCAGAACAATAGATTTTCTGGCTTCAAAGGCACGATTCCGACAATCTGGAGGATGAAAAGAGGCTTGTCTATTCACGATATGCGGGGATCGATATATATTCCAATTCGATCATATATCGGATCGGAACAAGGCTCTTAATGGGGGGGCCGTGGTTTTACAGAAACACCATGTTGGTGTTGAACGAGTACAATGGTGAGAGTCCAGCATAGGAGGTACCTCTTTTCTCTCTGGAAGCCTGGATTGATGTCCGTGGGCTGCCTCTGAAGCTCAGGAATAAGCCGACTCTGGTTGCAATTGGTGAGTCATTGGGTTATATCATTGATTTAGATTATGCAGCGTTGAATCGACGAGAAACGGTGCAGCGTATCAAGATGGAATTCGACGTTCGTCGTCGGGTACGATGTTGGATGCAATTTGATTTCGCGTCTTCTGTTTCTGTTGAAATTGATCTATTCTATGAGAATGTGCATGGTTTATTTATGCATGATGCTATGGGTTGTGACAAATTTTTGGTGAAAGAACGGGAAGAGTTGCTTGGTTTGGAGGCTGATTCGGCATTTGCTAATTTGAATATTAATGTGAAAGGGGATCAGGCTATGTCAAGTGGAGGAGAGGTAGGGGAATCAAACTTGATTTCTTGCCTTGTGTCGGGTTTGGAAATCGGGGCTGCGAGCCCGGTGTTGTTGGGAGCACCTCAGGCGGTATGGGATATAGAGGCGGAGGGGGAGGTCATGGTAACACGTACAGGCGGTGGTTTCTTTGCCGCTTGTGCAACCGGTTATTGTGCCGGTTTTTTACTTTGCTTCTGGCTCGAGTACACTGGCAGCACCGATAAAGACCGGTGCTCTAGCCCGATTGGTTGCTGCAGCTAATATGCCGGAAACAGGTACCCAGGGAGATCCTCCTTTGCTTTAACTTCTGCAGCAAAGGAGACCCCTCTGATTAATCTACTGAAGAGAAAGGCGAATGCGGACTGGAAACGACATTGGGAAAAATATGTTCAGTCTTCTACTTCGGAAGAGGAGAAGCTGACACTGGTGGTGCAACATAAGAATGGCAAGCTGCTGATTTCACAAAAAAAGAAGAGACTTGGTCTTCCAAAATGGAGTAAAAACTAACCTAAAGAGTCTCCAACCCGGGAGTCTGAGTGCTCAGGTACAAAGAAGAGGCTCTTCAAAAAGAAACCTCATGTAAAAGAGTTGCTGATGATGGAAACCTTTGTTGGAAAAGGTAACAAGGAGGTGGCCCTAGTGGAACCTGAACAAATTGTCATGGAGACAGACAAACTAGTGGGGTAGGAGGTTTCTTCTTCTCCTGCTAAGTTGGATTAAGTTGAATCTGGTCACAGTGTCTGGTGTATTTGGTTGTTACCCTTTTTTTATCGCTTCTAAATATTTTCACACTGAAAATTGTGCTTCAAACTGTGTTGAAAAAGTGAGTGTATTGTTGGATCTATTAGCCTAGTTTGTTTAGGTTGGTGAGTCATGAGAGATATTTCTTATTATCGACTATATGGGTGTGTTATCTTGATACTGTTTACTGAATAAAAGTTTTTGACTTCTGATTAAAAAATAAAAAAATAAAAAACAAAACAAAATTAGGCATCAAGTAATAGCGCAGGAAAATTCTCACAGCCCAAATATCATGACCCACCCAACTCCAAGCGGCTTAAATTTGAATGGATCATCAAAATCTTTAAGAAAAGCAAAATATTCAAAATGGTGGAAATTTATTTTGAAATCTTACAAGTGAACTTGTGACCATGACTAGAAAAAGAAGTGATTCTTGATGCTTAGGCTAGGGTACCCATGACATTTAAGTGAATAACATAGTGCAAATTCAGTGACTTTTTTCATGTCATTTGAGAGACTATGCGACTATGCTTGCTTTGTAAGTTTATAACGCGACACAAAGTGGGTTTGATGTGAGGCTGAATGCTGAATTAGATATTAGATGATATTGAATGGTACTTATACCCAAAATAATTATGAATTTTAGAAACACATTAGTTTAAGTCGTACAATCATACGTTACACTTTCACTCTCATTATTTTGTGGCTTCTTAGAATTGGATACGCTTGTTAGACTAAAAATTATATTGGTATTTTATTGACTCTATCTCACAAATGCATATCATATATATAAGCTATCAATTAGTAAAAATTTACAATATTGGAAAAATCACGGCAATTGTATTAGAAATCTTTTATTTTATATATATAGTATGTATATAAAAGTATTCAGCCAACCCACCATGATAGGCTTTTAGTTTTTTTTTCTTACCGAGGTATAAAGAAGTACTGAGAATCGCAATAGTTCGTCTCATTATTCTAACAGTCATGTTTTACTTGGTTGTATAATAGTAAATATGACTGTAATTCATGAAGATATAGACATATATTGAATCTTAGACATCAAGTGCATCGGAAATACTCCAGAAGCTAAATGCAAATAAAAGTACAGAGTTCCCTAAAACATAGAGAATTATTGAAAATAGACAAAGCTACTGACATATATAGAGTTCAACTAACAGAAAGAACGAATCTAACTATTCCTAAACCATCATGTTACAAGCACAACCAAAGATCGGAACACTATCGTCGCGAGCCACATGCTTCAGGAGAGACCACTACAACATGCAAGTGTAGAAGACGAAGCCTAGCGAGACAAGTAAGAACCTCTCTCTCTCGTTTTATTTAGCACCACTAATAGGACTTAATTATGAACTAGTCAAGGGTTTGATATGCGATTTACGTACGTACTCTAGGAATAGCTAAACTGGGTACATAGCAGCAGGCAAGCGAGGTTTAGCATGTGCATACAAAGGCTTGAGCTTAAAGAGAGATTGAGCCTCAGTGAGGTCAATCTTCTCCAACTCAGGTGGCATCCTCCATGTAAACCCTTGAAGAAGCCTAGCAAAGAGCATCACAGTTATGGTAGTCCCAAGCTTACCACCCATGCAACCTCTCCTTCCAGTAGTAAATGAAATGAACCTTAGCTCATGTTCTTCCAGCTCCACTTGTTGATTGGCATCTCCACTTAGATGACGCTCGGGGTCAAACTTCAATGGATTTTCCCAGACTTTGGGGTTGCGTCCAAGGCCTAAACGACTTAGAAGAACATTACTGCCCTTTGGGATGAAATAGCCTGCTACTATAGCATCAGCAATGGCAACATGGGGGAGATTGAATGGTGCAACTGGATGCAGCCGGAGTGATTCTCTTGCACAAGCCCTTATGTAAGGGAGATGAGGGATATGAGATTCTTCAGCAAGTGTGTCGATTCCCACTATCCTATCTAGGGTTAAAGTTAATGCTTTCCTGGGTGAACTAGGAGTTAGACTGAAAAGCTGATATGCTTTCCAGCAACTTTCTACTGTTCATCTCACTGAGATTTTCAGCTAGATATTTGTAGTATCATATTACTATAAGTTATCAAGTTGATCTCTAGCCTTTCTAACTTAAGATATTTTTGTAGGTTACTTAGTATCCCTATAAAAGGGAAGTGTTTACTTTGTAATCTTTAAGAATTTTAGATCAAAGAAAAGGCTGCATAAGTTCAGTTCATCTATTCTTCTTCAAACACTATCCGCCAAGGAAATCAGTGTGAAATACTTCATTCGCCAGAGCGAAAGTTGAAGTATTGTGAATTCTAACATGGATTACAACATGGTATCAGAGCTCTGTTGATCAATATCAACTGGGGTGTACCATCTGTTGATTCAGAAACAAAAAAAAACAAATACAAGTCTTTATTTTTTCTGTTACTGGTATGGCTACATCAGGAGGAAGTTCAGAAAACAGAGTTTCAATCTTCAATGGAGAGAACTTTGATTTCTGGATAATCAAGATGGAGACCATGTTCATCTCACGAGATCTATGGAGCCTCGTAGAAGAAGGATACAAGAGACCAGATGCAGGAGAATAGCAAACAATTGCGCAGATGGCTGAACTGAAGTTGAATATTAAGAAAGATGCGAAAGCTCTTAATATTCTGCAGACTTCGGTCACAGATGAGATTTTTCCCAGAATCTCAAATGAGAAGGATGCACTCAGCCTTGAATACAGAGGATCAGTAAGGGTCAGAGCTGTCAAGGTACAATCTATTAGAAGAGATTTTGAGTATACAAAAATGAATGATACTGAGTTGTTAGGTGATTATAGCACCAGATTGACGAATATTGTTAATCAGATGAGAACCTACAAAGAACCAATACCTGAGGAGAGAGTAGTACAGAAAATCATAATGAGCTTGAATAGGAAATATGATGCTATTGTTAGTATTATAGAGGAGACTAGGGATCTGAAAACTCTAGGTGTTCAGGATCTGATGGGAACTCTGAAATCTTTCGATCATAGGTTGTCTAGTCATGATGAAGAAACTGAAAAAGTTTTCCAAACACTCAACCTTAACTCAAATAGGAGTGAGCCATCTAGTTCAAATTCTAAGCAGAAAAAGAACTGGAAAGGTAAAGGAAAGAAGCGGGAGGGAAAAACAAATCAGCGGATGAAGAGCAACAATGAGGAGAGTAGCAACTCAGGGTATAATAAATGCACTGTCTGTAATAAGCTTCATGCAGGCGAGTGTTGGTTCAAAGGGAAACCAAAGTGCTCAAACTGTGAAAAGTTTGGTCATGTCAGGAAGGATTGTAACTACAAGGGAAATCAACAGGCGAACAGCATAGAGGCGAGTGACACAAACATGTTCTGTGTTACTCATGCTGCAAGTGTTGCAGTAGAAGAGAATGCGTGGCTTGTTGATAGTGCTTGCAGTAATCATATGACGGTGAATGCCAACCTTCTACATGATATTGATCACAACAGCATTACAAGAGTGAAGATAGGAAATGGAATGTTGGTGGATACAAAAGGCAAAGGAAGCATTGCTGTTGAAACCAAGTCTGGAAAGATGTACATCAGAGATGTGATGTTGGTTCCAACTCTGGATTCCAATCTGCTAAGTGTTGGTCAGCTCATTGAGCACAAATATCACCTGCATTTTGGTGATGACACTTGCAAGATATATCAGAGAGGGAGCAGCAAGAACCTGATGGTAGAAATCCAGATGAAGAGGAACATAAGTTTTCATCTGACTCTCAATTATGCAACTGAGAGTGCAGGAAGAATGGAGCTAAAGGATGATCCCTAGCTCTGGCACAAGAGACTTGGACATTTAAATTTCCAGAGTCTCAAGTTCCTGCATTTAAATTACTGCCAAAAATATATGAAGTAAATGAAGTGTGTGAATGATGTGCATTGGGGAAACAACACACACTCCCCTTCCCAAAAGGGAAAGCCTGGAGAGTAAAAGTACCTCTAGAGCTAGTACATTCTGATGTCTGTGGTCCAATGAGAATCACAACTGATGGAGGAAACAGATACTTTCTGACCTTCATAGATGATTTCACAAGAATGACTTGGGTTTATTTCTTAAGGCAAAAGTCTGATGTGTTCGCCGTGTTCAGAAAGTTTCAAGCAATGGTGGAGAGACAATCTGGCCTCAAGCTGAAGAAGTTAAGAACAGATAGAGGTGGCGAATACACATCAAATGAATTCAAGAAGTTCTATGAATATATTGGGCTGGAAAGGCAGCTCACTGTAAGCTACACACCTCAGCAGAATGGTGTAGCTGAGAGGAAGAACAGGACAATCATAGAGATGGCCAAGTCCATGCTCCATGACAAGTCAGTTCCTCAAGAATATTGGGGAGAAGCAGTTAATACTGTTGTGTATTTGATGAACAGACATCCAACTGTTGCTGTCCAAGGAAAGACTCCGTTTGAAGCATGGAGTGGCAGGAAGTCAAGTGTAAATCACTTGAGGGTGTTTGGATCAATCAGTTATGCTCACATTCCTGAAGAGCTAAGATATAAACTGGATGAAACCAGTGAGAAGTGTGTATTCATGGGATACAGCTCTCAATCAAAGGGCTATAGGCTCTACAATCTGCAGAAGAAGAAAATCATAGTCTGCAAAGATGTTCTCTTTAGTGAAAATTCATCTTGAGATTGGAACCAAGGTTCAGTCCAAAAGAGAGGAGGAAATGAAGTAAATGTTCAAAATGAACAAGAGAATCCAGTAGAGCTGGAACTCGATCCGCCAGCAACTCACTCGCCAGAATCTCATTCGCCAGCTTCTCATCCGCCAGCGACTCATTCGCCAGCGACAAATCCGCCAGCGACTCACTCGCCAGCGACAAATTCACCAGCGACACATTCGCCAGCACCTTACTCGCCAGGATTTTCAGATGCTCAATCAACACCAAGCTCTCCACCAGTAAGGATGAGAAGCTTAAATGATGTGTATGAAAGCTGCAATGCATGCTTGTTTGAGCCAGAAAGATTTGAAGAAGCAGTGAAGGAAAATAGATGGAGGTCTGCAATGCAAGAGGAGATCAATGTGATTGTGAAGAACAACACATGGGAGCTAGTTGACAAACCAGACAACAAGGATGTCATAGGTTTGAAGTGGATATACAAGACCAAGCTGAATTCAGATGGTTCTGTGCAAAGAAACAAAGCACGATTGGTGGCGAAGGGATACTCACAGATACCTGGAGTGGACTTCAATGAGACATTTGCACCAGTGGCAAGACATGAGACCATTAGAGGTCTGATTTCAATTGCTGCACAAAAGGGCTGGTATCTACACCAACTCGATGTCAAGTCTGCATTTCTAAATGGAGTGCTGAAAGAAGAAGTATATGTGGAACAACCACAAGGTTTCATCATCAAAGGCAAAGAGCAGAAAGTTTACAAGCTGAAGAAAGCTCTCTATGGCCTGAAACAAGCCCCAAGAGCTTGGTATGGTGAGATCGATTCCTATTTCACAGAGAGGGGTTTTCAAAGAAGTGAAAACGAACCTGCCCTCTACACAAAGACTGAAGGTAAATCAAGGATACTTATTGTCTCCTTATATGTTGATGATCTGGTATTTACTGGAAGCTGTGAAAAGATGATTTCAAATTTCAAGTCTGATATGATGAAGAAATATGAAATGAGTGATTTGGGAATCATGTATTATTTTCTGGGAATTGAAATAATTCAAGCAGTGGAGGGAATCTTCATTACCCTGAAGAAATATGCAAAGACTATACTAGAGAAGTTCAAAATGCTAGGTTGCAATCCAGTTGCAATTCCTCTAGTGGTCAGTGAGAAATTCTCCAAAGAAGATGGAAGTGGTTCTGCTGATGAGAGTTTATACAGAAGCTTAGTGGGAAGCTTGCTATACTTGACTGCAACAAGACTAGATATTATGTATGCAGCAAGCTTGATGTCCAGATTTATGCACAACCCCACCAAGATACACTATGGAGCTGCAAAGAGAATCCTGAGATACATCCAAGGAACAATGGACTTTGGAATCATGTATGAGAGGAATGTAGAACCAAAACTCTTTGGGTTCTGTGACAGTGACTGGGAGGTAGTGTAGATGACTTGAAGAGCACATCTGGATACACCTTCACACTAGGAACATGAGTGTTCTCCTGGGCTTCAAAGAAGCAGAAATCAGTGGCATTGTCCACAGCTGAAGCTGAGTATGTCACAGCTTCAATCGCCACTTCACAAGTAATTTGGCTAAGAAGAGTCATAGAAGACTTTGGTGAGAAAAACATAACAGCAACAACCATTCTCAGTGATAACAAGTCTGCAATCGCCATGAGCAAGAACCCTGTCTATCACAGTAGGGCCAAACACATCACCTTGAAGTTTCATTACATCAGGGATGCAGTAGAGGAGAATGAGATTGATTTGGTGTACTGCAATACAGATGACCAAGTTGCTGATATCTTCACCAAGGCACTGCCAAGAGAGAGGTTTGAATACCTCAGAGGCCTGCTAGGAATGATAAGGCAAAGCATTAAGGGAGAGTGTTAAAGTTAATACTTTCCTGGGTGAACTAGGAGTTAGACTGAAAAGCTGATATGCTTTCCAGCAACTTTCTACTGTTCATCCCACTGAGATTTTCAGCTAGATATTTGTAGTATCATATTACTATAAGTTATCAAGTTGATCTCTAACCTTTCTAGCTTAAGATATTTTTGTAGGTTACTTTGTATCCCTATAAAAGGGAAGTCTTTACTTTGTAATCTTTAAGAATTTTAGATCAAAGAAAAGGCTGCATAAGTTCAGTTCATCTATTCTTCTTCAAACACTATCCGCCAAGAAAATCAGTGTGAAATACTTCATTCGCCAGAACGAAAGTTGAAGTATTTTGAATTCTAACATGGATTACAACATCTAGTTCCTCCGGTGCTTTTGTAAGCATCTCAGGTTGGTTCAGCATTTCTGATAAACCCCACTCTGCTACACTGACTGGATTGTCCGCTGTGGCAAGCTGTAGTTCCTGATCACCGTACCATATAGATTAAATATTTAGTTATATATGTCCATACGAATTACTTTTACTTTATGTAAAAATTTGTCATGTTACATTAATTATTACCATAACAATGTATGTAATAACAAGTTCAATACTTGCAAAACAGGTTCTAAGGTTCTCATTAGAGCAAAACCGGTTTTCGTTTTGTCAAATTTTTTGTATGTGTATAACTGGAGAATTAGTGGTTTAAATTTTAATTATGCATGCGAAAAATAAAAGCATCCTCATTTTTGGAGTTTAAGGATGTGCTCTCTTAAATTGGCCTCTATTTATGTACATAAAAAATAATCTTACTGTGATTTGCGCTTTGATTTCTTCAGCTGATAATAAAGGCTGCCCATTTTCGCCTTTGAGCAAGATTAGAACATCAAGCAGGTCCTCCTCTACATGCTCCTTGATCCTGTTTTCCTTATCAGAGCACCTCCACTTACCTATTCTCTCGTCTATAATAGGATCCTGATACTGGTTGATAGTTTTTAAAGCATCCCTCAACTTTTTCTCATGTCCACCTATGTCGAAAGGTTTCAACCATGGAAGGTAATCGGATACACAGAATGCATACACATGCATGAGTATTGTTAAAAGCGCAGAGACGTGTGTATCTTCTTCAAGTCCAGGCCCTCCATCCTCTCTCCCCTTGCCAAAGTACCTCGTGTTGAAGAACATCCTTCTAATCACATTTGCTGAGTAATGTTGGGCTGCAGTTCTCACATTCAACACCGAACCATTCTCGCTGTTGGAGCACTGACTGTAGAGGAACTTCATAAGATTGTCTGCTTCAATGTTTCTCTTTTTGAGTAGCCACTAGAGTTTGGACTGATTAAACAAGTCGGCTATCAAAACCCTTCTCATTTTCTTCCACTGCTGTCCCATTGGTACAACACCTGTCCATTATTAAGAAGTAAATACTAAATAGTACGTAGTACGTAAAGATCGATATCAAACGTACGTACACATGCAAGAAAGACTATATTTGATTCTCACTGAACTTCACTCTATATATATGTACCTGCTGTCAAGTACCCACTACTTAAGAGGTGAGTAGCCATAGTAATCGGTCGTGATGCAAAATTTGCGACGTGTTTCTTCAAGAATTCTCTAGCAATTTCAGGTGATTTAACTGCGATCACATGAACATTTCCTAGTCGTACACAGGCAATATCGGTGTTGAGCTGTATCAGAATGTCATGTATCCATCTATATGCTGGTACGGTCTGTTCCTCCACATCTCTGGTATACATCCAATGGTCGGCCATGGACTTGGTCCTGGAGGGAGAGGGGGCACTGGTGGGCGTATTTCTCGCTTCCTTTTTCGAATAAGAAAGCTAGAGAAGATCATGGATAAGGCAAGGATTAGCAATGCTGCAATCATAGGAATCATGATGACTTTAATTAATGGTAGTGACTGGTATACTATGATTTGCAGAGGAGTACGTACGTAGGGATAAGGAGATGAAGAAAGCGAGAGGCTTGTATGAGATGCATGCGACCGAGTGAATTTCACGAGGGATAAGCAAGCCACACCTAATTATATAGAGGTTGTCTAAACCTAACATGATATGGTTATGACCAACTATGATTCCACGTCTCCCTTAATTAGTCCCAACTCCTAATCGTTTGGTGACAGTCGAGAATCAGATCGGGTTACTTTCAGCCATAGTAATGTGGTCCTCAATCTCCCAACCATGTGGTAGTGTGATGGAAAGAACTCGTATTTCACCTAAATGATTGAATCTGCGAATTAACATTGTAACTAAGGGACACCAATTGTGTCAATTTCAACAAACCACTTACACTGTTCATTTTGTTTGGAACCTTGTGAGTTTCTGTCTTGTGATTCTCTTAAGCCAAGTATGTAAATAGCTTGGTGTTGTTTGTTAGGTTTTTCTTGTCAGATTGCTAGTGATTTAGTAATTGTCACAACCAAGGAGTACGTGGAGGATCACAGTTTCAACTGTCTCAGTCCTTCATCAAACTTTGAAATTAATTGCAATGAAAAGTTGCATCAATGAACAAAATGGAAAACATCTAATCCATGATAAAGTAGACAACAAGCTTAAATTCTTAAAATTCGACAAAATGAAAATATGCAAATGCTTCTGATACATGATAAGAATCAGAGACTGTTGTCTTCCTTTTGAGACGATCTTAAATCCTTCCCATCCCAGGAACCAACGGCAAAGTGAAACAGCTACCTTTTCAATGAAAACCGTATCAAATGGTTGATTCGATGACAATATCAACTTTAGAAACCGAAGAACGCAGATGATCAATTTCTTACTCGCTCCATCCACCATACCAAAAACCATCTCTGACTTGGTTTGGACAAAGTTCCACATCCATTTCATCATTGATACCGCCAAATCTTTCACTTGAATCACCTTAGAAACAATGTAGTCGAATATCTTGCCAAGTATCGCAAGTAGCTTCGCTAATTTCTCATAAACGAAGTGCTTGAATTGCACAAGCTTTGCCTTGAAGCCCTCATAGAAACCTTGCACATTGGTAGTGAACCATTGAAATCCTTCGCTATGACATTCTGCGTGACTGCTTTCCCCATGGAGCTTCCTGGACTTCCTAAGTTGCCATAGGTATAAGCTGAATAGTGAGTTACAAACTGGTGCTTCCTAAGTTGCTATATATATATATATATATATATATATATATATATATATATATATATATATAGAGAGAGAGAGAGAGAGATTTTCAAATGCGGACGTCCGCATTTTACGAATCCGTACAGATTCCAGCTTTTCGGCCGGAATCCGGTCACCAAATCCGATCTCCACCGTTCAGATTATAGGTATGCGTGTATAGATCAACCCTGTAAAATTTCATCCAATTCGGTGATCGTTTGATACCTCAAAATCGCAATTTACCAACTGGAATCCGAACGGTTCCAGTTTACTGATTTCTGTCCGTTAGTGTAAATCGCGATTTTGAGGTATCAAACGATCACCGAATTGGATGAAATTTTACAGGATTGATCTATACACGCATACCTATAATCTGAACGGTGGAGATCGGATTCGGTGACCGGATTCCGGCCGAAAAGCCGGAATCCGTACGGATTCCTAAAATGCGGACGTCCGCAGTATAACCACACTGATATAGAGAGATTTTCAAATGCAGGTGAAATATTAATCTTGTAATAATGAAAAGATTGTTAGTTCAATATCTGTGAATTAAAAGTATTTAATTTCTCTAGGTTTTGAGAAGCTCCATTTACAGATTACTAGAAAACTTCCCAGAAAATGACCCTTTCACTTCAAATACATACAGGCACAGTGAACAAATGCACAGAATGAAAGCATTGTAATATGATTCTTTAGGCGATACCTGAAATACGAAAGGACTTAAAGTTATAGACTTGTAACATAATAAACCTTGAAAACTCTTTATTTTTTCTTTTGTCTGCAAGACATTCCATGATCTCAACTTTGTGGACCGCCCACATTCTACTGTTTCCTTGATTATTCAAGCACAGAATCAGTGCAACATGCAGTTTAAACTCTCGATTCTTTAAGCGACACCAGAAAATTGAAAGGATAATCAATCAAACCACAGTAACAAAAAAAAATGGAACCTATCGACAACCACTTTTGCTTCTTGATGGTATTGCAAAAGCTATAAATTCACAGTTGGAGACTACGACCATCAACATAATAAAACTGTCACGACTCTTTATTTTTCATTTAGGTCTGCAAGTCATTCCATGATCTCAGCTTTGCGGATTGCCCGCAATAATGGATCCTCAGATACATATGATCAGAATATTACAAACATGGCAAATGAAATATGAAATTGGAGTTACTTCCGCAGACGTGTGAACATGAGAATGTTGTGATAAATTTTTCAAACTGCATCAATGGAAGACTAAGAGTTAACATCCTAAAATGTCGAGTTCTCATCCTAGAATCACAGGCCGACAAACTCGGTGGATTCGAGAACACAACCTATTTAAAGTAAATTGATACCAGTGGGATATCAATGTCATTGTCCTCATCATCCTCACAAGCAACAACGACATCCAAGTGGCAACGATATGGAGGAATTTCCACCTTCGCCACGTCCTTGGCCAGATCAACCACCTTCTTGTCCATTCGGTCTTTGTGCCGAGCAAACATGCTGTTGAAAAGAAGAGAGCTTCCACATGAGATGCTATAAGCATTCAGCCCCTTATCCTTAAGCCACTGAAGAAGGTCCCTCAGCGTAGGGTTGCCCCTCAGGATCCACCTATCCCACACAGTCCATTTCATGTCCTGGTGCTTGATGACCTTGGGCGGAACCGGCTCAGCCATGGAGAACAAAGGTAGTGCTAGGTTTGCAAATGTATTCCTGTAGTCTTCCAGTTTGTGGTTGCCATCCAGAACCTTGTAAAGTTCCAGACACACAAGTCCTGTGGCCATTGCAGTGGAGGTTGCAATTGCAGGGATAATCCTACCGGCAATAAACTTGGCTTTCAGCTTGTCCACCTCAGGAATGCTGTAATTTCTAGCCCTCATATTGGCAAGCCCAGCTATCATATCCATATGGTAATTGGTATCATCATCCTGCAAATGAATCAAGCACAGTATTAAAAAAACTAAGGTGATTCCCAACTTAAAGGGCCTGAATAGAAGTTATTGTTTGCAGAAATATAAATCCAACTGTCTTGTATTTGAAAGGCCTTATAAGATATTTTCTGTACATTATCTATATTTTATTTTCGAAAAACATAACCCCATAAGCAGAATCACCCAATTAATTAGCTCACTATAATACACTATAAAAGAGGATAGACAGGGAAAGATGCTCCAAAATTGCAATACCTTCTCAAACTGAATTGGTTTCATCCTGAACCCTGGTGGGAGTTTCTCTCGACATTGCTCTAACTTGATAATCAATTCATTAATAACCTGTGCATCATCTATGGATTGAGGAGTTAAATTGGTGGCCTTATCATCTGTCACTATTTTGGCATCTTTCTTGGGCTGAAAGTCTGGGACCTCCACTTTCTCAACAGCTTCAGACAACTTCTTGGAATTCCTAACCCAGTCAGGGATTGGGATCCCAAATGTCTCTGCCCTGAGTATGGATGCTGCCATTACAAAATGGAGATGACCAGGATCAGTAGCTGAGAACTGTAGTGCACGGGGGAATCGTTTGGGGGCAGACCAGAATGGAGCCCCGGTACTAGTTGCAGCATCTTCAGGGAAAGTGTACGTCAGCTGTTTCACCCGGTTGGAAAAATAATCTTCAAACCTGCATAAGCCAGAGGGCATATTAAAATTAGTCAACCAAAACAAACTATTATTCATGTCTATAAAAGAAACGCGGGGCAAGATGAAACAATATATTAAGGGTTTATTTTATAAGAAATTACTTGAGGCGCGCCCAGGAAATACAATCTTGGAATGTCTCGCATCTTTCTCTGGCAAGGCACTCAAGAACACGTTCCAAGGTGTCCCTGGCCTGTGCATCCCCAGCATTACTCATCGCAGCGGCATACTCACTTGGCTTGGATAAAAAGGCATTCACTTCAGCAGGAGTTTTCTCAAGTAAACCCTCAAACTCAGATCGAGCCCATGTCAAACAGTGGTCAATGTTGTGTGGAAATGAGTGGACAGTACACATGGGTGCTTGTTTCTCTGGCGGATCTCTAGAGGCGCCATAGTTCTCTGTTAGGTGAGGAATAACCATCTGAGTGTTGCATTTTGCACCAAGAGTGCCCGACTCAAGAAGTGCCTTTTGGAAATATAAGCACCTCTGATCAACATATAGCCTAGCATTGACATTATCTAGTGCATTGATAACAACACTTAAATTCTCCCAGAAGGTATCATCAAACACATTCTCAGTTTCAGGGCCAACTCTATTCTGCAATGCTACAGTTTTGAGACGGGGATTTATTGATGCAGCAGCAGAAGCAGCAACTGTAGACTTTGCCTGCCCAATATTCCAATCGCGGAAGAGGAACTGCCTACTGAGGTTACTCTTCTCAATCACATCATCATCAGTGATTGTTAGCTTCCCCTGGTCGCCACATGAAACTCCCATCAGGGCAACATTTTTCAACAATTCACATCCAAGTGCACCAGATCCAACCATAAATACTTTGGCATCCTCCAGTTTCTTCTGTAGCTTAGACCCAAAAACAGAAATCTGTGCATCATAACGGCTATTCAATGGTTTCAAATCACTGGAATCCAGTGGCTCCGTTGGAAGTGATTCTACCGAGTCAAAGTAGAAGAACTGTGGGAACAAGTTAAACATTAGATTTAATATGGCAGTTAAACAAATGTGGAACATATTTAAATGGTCAATTTTTAGATGAAAGTTAGAAACAACTCTTGAGATCATATCAACTATCTAGTTTTGTATGCTGCAAAGCCCCAATGTGTGTTTGTGTTGTGAAGCCTTGTCCGCAAAATTATGGAAACTTAATGTATTGCACACATGGGCAGGGAGATTATGAACATGTTCAACTAATTGGAACATAAGAGAAGCAAGAATGTTCACTGAAAGTTAGAAACAACTCTTGAGATCATATCAACTATCTAGTTTTGTATGCTGCAAAGCCCCAATGTGTGTTTGTGTTGTGAAGCCTTGTCCGCAAAATTATGGAAACTTAATGTATTGCACACATGGGCAGGGAGATTATGAACATGTTCAACTAATTGGAACATAAGAGAAGCAAGAATGTTCACTGACCTGGAAGAGTGGATGAAACTTTCCAGAGCAAGCTTTTACAACCTCTTGACCAACGATACCACCAAACATAGCAGCCATGGGATTTAGTACAGCCTTTGCACCAAAGGCGAAGTGACGCAGAAGTTTTGGATTAAGATCATCCAGCCTGCCATCTCCCAGCTTATCATTAATGTTACTAGCAATAGATATAAGCTTCTGAGCATCCTCTTCTGAACCAGCAACAGGGAACCGTCCCAACTCCGAAACAAATTTGTCCAGTGCTCGAAATGCCAAGTGTAGGAGAGGAGGCCGATCAAACTTGGAGAAATCACTAAGAAGAAAATCACCAGGATTATTGAGTGCTTCCCTCAATGGCTTGAAGTTCAACACTTTTGGCTGCTTCGCTTGTGTGACAATGCCACCTTTCTCATAGGTACCAAAACCTGAGGTATCCTCCTCAAGAGTAAATGAGTAAGCCCTAGCATTCTTTATCTTCCTTGGCTTTCCATCATTTAGTTCTGTCATTCCATGAACTTCTGAGAACACAACAAGATCCCCATCCTGAAATTCAAGTCTTTCATCATCGACACAAGACACGAGAGCAGGGTTGTCGTTGCTGATTGATGCTATAATACCCGTGTGTGGTTCCTCCCCATCAACATCAAAAACAGTGAACTCAGGTCCAAAGTCACAAAATACAGAACCGAAAAGGCCTCTAACTTCGGTTCGAATGAAGGCAATTGGTGGCTGATGATTATGACAATAATCATTGAATTCAATAGCTTTCTCGTAGCTGATATCAGTGAACACAACAGCCTAAAACAGCAGATAATAAGTCAATGTCTGTACGAAACTATAAGCAGAATAGCAAAGTTCAAATAATACAAACAATTTGGTTTTTTACATGCTTTAGCAAGATACAGGCATTTGCAATTATGAACATCTAAAACACTTGGTTGATAACTAAAGTATGAATTGTCAGTTCAAAATACCTATTTCTTTCTCAGCAAAAGTTCTTATACTGGCAAAGCCAATTTTAGTAGATAAAATAAATAGAATCAGATTTGTTCTACAACCAGATACCAAATACATAAACAAAAGCAGTACTCTTCAAATCCAAAAGAATACAGTGATGCCAACAGAGACTATGTACAGTAAAAACCACTCAAACTCTCTCTCCCACAACTCCTCTCCCAAGGTGGAATTAAAGTTCAAAGCAAAGTCGCATCAACTTCATTTTTGCCTAATGGAAGGCAAGTACATGGAAGTCACATCTACATTCCCCTCCTTTCTCCAAACAAAAAAATGAACACATTTACAGTTCCATGTGATGGCTTCTATGTCTGTAGCTTAGAAAAGTTATAGTCCTATGCTTGTATCCAATGTTGGAGATGCTTTATAGTTATCTATTATTGTCTGTATAAAACCCATGAAACCAAATATTGTGTAGGCTGTTCATCAATTTCTCAAGACAACTAATCATTCTAATAAAGCAGTGAATATACGGGAAAAAAAAACACACCCATAATTTAGCAATTAAGACTGAAATAGGTGTCCGGACTCTGAACACTACCCTTTAATAACTTGCAACCCTTAACAGAGTGTGAATTACTTAATGACAACACACCTGGAAATCAGAAAGCTGCTCCTTAGTCAATGGAGTTGTCAAGGTATGAACAACCACAGCATTGTTGAGTTCCTGCAACTTTTGAACAGAAGAAAGTGCCCTGTTCTTACCAACATCATCCTCGGTAAAAACAAAATTGCTGGACATATCCCAAAGCTCCACAGTCCCTTCATCATGCAAAGTCACAGACTTCACACCAGCAAGAATGAGATTTTTGGCTGCAGGAAACAAAAGTTCACATTGAAAAACAGTGGGAAAAGCAAATGAATACACATGCGCACATACTTATTTTCACTAAAACAGAACAAAGTAAACATGTACACGTATTAAATATGGAATGTTGCAAGGAGATATGTTTGGCAGGATTCTCAATATAGAAAGGTAAGACTATAAGTCTATAACCACATAGAGATATAACACTCCATGAAGCACCTCTACAATTCGACTCTACTATCACTCAATAGTCAGTAACCAAAACTAAACGAGAATTGTTAACAAAACTAAATAGAGATATAACATTTCATGAAATCCAATTCTATCATTTCCAGGGATTATGATAAACCAAAATTAAGTAGAGGTTTTCGTACCGATCTCGGCACCGAGGCCTTGTATCCCTGAGATCAGAACATTCGATGCGAAGAGCCGCCTCATAGTCTCCCGGCCATAAACAGCCAGCTGCCGGCTGTGCAGATCCTCATCGATATCTCCGCCGTTGGAATCTCCCAGAGCCATGATCGGCACGTCGTTCTCAACCTCAGCCGCGCTCCCGCTACCGTTCCTGATGTTCTTACTGCCGCTGCTAATCACCGGCGATTCGGCACCACCGATCTTTTGCTTCTTGATTAAAGACGCAGAGGCTGAGCTAGTACCAGTAGAAGCGGTGGTGGTCTTGTTCACGTCGCCGTCGCCTTCTTCTTCTCCTTCACAAGCTCTCTTTCTAGGAAGCATATAGTGCAGTGAGCTGCTTAAAACGCCACAAACGATCACCGAAACAACCAAACACAAAACAACCGGTGAACGCGAATCGGCGCCGGAGTAGCCTCCGAACGCCAATCCGGTAAGGATCGGCGCCGAAACAGCTACAGCAACAACCCAGCCCCGAAAACTTAACCCTAATCTGACCATTTTTTGACTCCAAATAACCAAAAGGAACGAACAATTCAATTAATTTAACTGTAAAAAGGCAGAAGAGAAAGGATTAAAGAAACGTACCGATTAGCACTGTGAGGAGAAGATTGGAATCTCTGAGGATTTTTTTTTTTTTTTTTTTTTTGGGGGGTATTGATTTGTGCTTAGGGTTTGTATTAGGCTTTGCTTGGATGCTTTGGGTTTGTGAGAAGAGTGAAGACTGGGTTTATAGGGAGGAGGGTAATTATGGAATTGTGAGTTTTTATATGGAAGGGTGTTTGGGAGCTTTGGACAAGTGGTAGTTGGGGACGGTGTCGATGTACCATACTATCATCCCCCTCTTCCGCTGACCCGCTGTAGAAGAGAGATTGGAATCAGATACCGTGGGCTTTGTTGGGGACTTGTGGCAGCATATTATCCAGGCAACGTCGTCGTTTTGTCTTCACCATCAGCTAATTTGTTACTAGCTCTGTGTTTATTTAGCATTAAACTTTTTACCATACCAGTAACAAGCTCTCTGATATACCATCGACACTCTGCTTTTGTAAAATTAAATTCACTATTGTTGTTACGGAGAGACAAAACTTAAGATAAAGAGGACTGTGAAAATAGGAGTGTGGAATTCACTTTCTAAATAATGTAAATTCGATCGACTTAGATGTATCCTCAAAAACTTTCTATGTTCATATCTGTGTTGGGGATTTTGTGAAAACGCTTCTTTTCTCTAGTCATCAACAGTAAATTGAAATTTAACTCCGATTAACGTTAGTTGCATTCAAACCTGGTGTGGGAGTTCTACATTTAATCTTATATCAACTCGACCACATGTGATGGTTAAGTTTAAGTTTTGCGCGCACTTGAGTGAATTATATAGTTGTAGCTTAAACTTGGTTGAACTTCAATGACTGCTTAGCTTGATTTAGCTCTGATCATTCTTTTTTCAAGCTCAGGGAGATCTCAATTGAATTGGACGATAGTCATGATACCAAAGACTGTTCGTGCTTGAGTCGTTATGCAATAGTACTCTTTTACTAAACCACTTCACCATGCACACTTTGTCTCTATATCTCAAAATTGTCCTAGCCGGGTTTGGTATCACTTAGCTTATTAGAACTGTGAACTGTCTTGTACCAAATTTAGGCAGCAGCTTAATTGTGTAACTTATAAAACTCATTTCGATACTTGGTTACTTACCTTACACATTGAGCAGTTTTTGGCACAGCATAAGCCATGACAAATTGAACCCAAGTCCATTACTCAGGCCATATGCCCTACAGATTTGCAGGTGCTGGATTCATTACTCATGAGACCAAGAAACAAGATGAACACTCCCTTGTCCCTTAGATAGGTCATAATACAGAAGACACCCTTTTTCATTTGGTACACAAGTAACAAAACACAGGAAAAGAAAGATAGGTGTGAGCTCCATGATTTCTCCCAGCTTGTCCCCTACCCTACTGTATATCCCACCATTACTAAACTAAGAAAATCATGAGTTTTTACATGCAATTGCCAAATTCCCCACTCAATCAATGATGGCACAAGGAAAATGAATTAAATATTCCCACTACCAAAATCAGCACCATATGAATCATTGTAGGTTTAGCCAACACATCAAAGAACCACGATAATACATAGGAACTCTTGAATTTTTCTCTTTTAATTTTTTTTTTTGGAAAAAAACTACATTGTAGAAACAGATATATAAAGAAGTGATTTGCAATGTAGATGAAGGAAGACTTTTCCTCATTTCAGCTACACATTCTTTTTTGCATCTACATTAAGCACTCACTCCTCCCCAAAGTTTTACATTAGTATTAAACTTAAGTAAATTACAGGTCGCATACATGGCGAATACCAGATCTTCACCTTACATTGTTGTTGGTCCGGAGCAATAGTGATTGAATTTCAGAAAACTGCGGACGCTTTGAGGGCGAGTTGTTCCAGCACTTAGTCATCAAGGATCTCAGCATTTGTGGACAGTCCTTTGGGATCTCAGGTCTGAGGCCACAGGCAGCTATACCAACTGCTGCTTGGACCGGTGAACATGCGGCATAGGCTGCCTCACCAGTCACCATCTCCCAAATCACCATCCCGAAACTATATACATTACTCATACAGGTCTCACTAACACATTCTGGATCACCAGCAATGATCTGGGTAAAACCAAGAGGCAAACGAAAACAGTAAATACTACGGTGGGATATACCATAAAAAAAGATGTCGCAAAAGTTTAGTGAAACAAACACTATATGTTCAAATCAGATGTGAGCTGTAATTTATTAGAAGGAAGAACTTCTCTTAAGTTTACGTATCTTTGGAACTGTATTATGAACTTATGATATTGCTGAGCAAGTTCATCATTGGAGCTAAAGAGAGGTCTTAACTTCTAACTAGGTCATATAAACCAAAGCAAATCTAATCAACCCATGTCACCTCAAATATCTATATTTCATCAAGTGGCTAGCTACACATGGAGTTAGAGGTTGGAACCCAATGATTGATCCAAAAGCTAATGAAAGTTGGATAAAATATGTGTTTACAGAGTGACATGAAAAATTGATCCTAAAGGGTGTAATGCTTTATAACTAGAATGATGCTAAAGACTTAAGAGCTTCATATGGGCTCCACACATTGTACCAATGTTGTTGAAAGTAGCACTAGTATAAGGTTGCTGCTAAGCTGCATTGTTCATTTGAATGCGTAGAAGAGGTTAAAGTGTTTAAAGGAATTAATTGTTTTTAATGCAATGGTAAACACTATATTGAAATGTAAAGTACCGAGAATTACAATCATGATGATGACATGTTAGGCATGCTAAACAATATATGGGAAGAAGTGACATAAAGTATCTTCAAGTGATAATGGACCGATTAAGAAAAGCTGAAGTAGATACATTGAATCAATTATGGGTGCTGGTAAAAACCTAACAGAAGTAAGGAAGGCAAAATGATGTCTATATTGTCTACAATTAGATCATTTCCATCAGTCCCCGAACAATAATCCAAAAGGAATTTAAGTATCCAATGGAAGGATTGTTCCCAAAGGCCTAAAGATGCAGAGTGACAAGAAAAGAAAGTTTATGGTCATCGACGAAGTCATTTGAAGCTTTAACTAGTCTTAAACACAAAATGTATGAAATGATACTATAACCATGGTTGTGCAAGAAGTAATCTGAATCGCTAGCTTAACTTCTAAAATGAAAATACCAGGAGTTATATTAATTAACTGGACTGTAACTGAGGAAACAGAACACACCTCAGGAGCCAGCCACCGGTATCCATCAGTTTCGTACTCCGTTGCATCACCAACGCCTTTGCAAGCAGAGACTATACCCATGTCCCCTAAGCAAGCATTCCCATTTCGATCTAATAAAATACGCTGTGTGTTGAGGTCTCTATATGCAACGCCATGATCATTCATGAACTTGATCCCCTCTGCAACATCAACAGCAATCCTTATTACATCCTTAGTCTGAATCTTCTTGCTTTTAAGCATCAAGTCATATACGGATCCACCTTCCATCAACTTTGTCACAACACACAACCCATGATTCTCATCAATGCAAACACCATAAAACTGCAGAATGTTCTTGTTCCCAAAGGTCATGAGCTCCAAGAGATCGCTACGAAGCTCAAAGTCATAAGAGTTCCCCTTGTCACACCCTTTTAGCTTCTCAATTCCGACCCTTTTGCCCATGTAAACTCCCTTAAAGGAATTGGGTCCAATCTGGTCAACAAAGTCGAGACTATCAGAGTTCAACAACCATTTCCCTATTTCATCTCCACCAGATTGGATTGTCTGCCATTCATCTACAGACACAAGGACCGACGTAGTGGGTAGGGGCTTTGGAAGCTGAACCTTTTGACTCGAAATCTCAATCCCATTTCTATAATTTTGTTCACCAATGTCTTCCTCCATCTCTCCCACCTCTCTCCCCTTGGTACTCTCTTCCTGACACCCACACAACCCAAATGGGAGCTTCACCGTGTTGGTTTTCGGCTTCTTTATAGCTGATTTCAAAGCAATCTCAACCCTATTTCTAAACGACTTCTCCTGCCCTGCTTGAACCAGAAGTAAAACAATGCCAAGAGTACATCCTTTCTTCTCAAAGATCTGTATCTTCTTACAGCAAATGGACGCCGTCTCGAGCGCATCAGACATCACCGGCCGCGAAACTGTAGAGTTGCAAGCAAATGTGAGCTTGTAGACCGACCCCTGAGCTTCATGTTCTGACACCTCTTGAATCAGCATTGCCGGGTAGTCATCCGCCGCCGCCTGCTCTATCAATTTTATATGAAGAAACACTTCTTTCATCTCAAACCCCGCCTGAGCATAACTGTCCAACACAGAAAAGCAAATTAACAGCTAAATCAAAATACTGGAAACCAACATTTTTACTGTGAGAAATTAATTGAGCATTCAGCTAGATTACCTGAGGGGGAGAGAATCATAATGCTTGCGAATATTCGAGACCAACTTTTCCGGCAACTGGCTGCCGGGATAGAGCTGAGTCAGGTTTCTGACCACGCTTCCCCAGACGACCTTACGACAGCTCTCGATCTTAGACGACGTCGTTTGCGACTCAGTAGCCGAGTCAAGATTCAGCGAGTTTTTGAGCGAAGCGATTGCCTCGGAGACGTTCCTGCTCAGCCTCTGCAGCTTCTTCTGCATCGCCGACGACTCCTTGACTCCGGTGACGGCGGCCGAGCTCTCCGACGACTTCGTCCCCTCCGATCTGTCCTCCGTCCTCATCAGCACGGCCTGCTCCACCATGTCCTCATCCGTACTGCTCGCCCGGCTCGACCAGCACTCCAGCGCCGCCGCCATAGCTCAATGCAGTTGGACTCGGATGAGTCGGCTCAGTCTGTTCAACTCGGTTGAGTTACCTATCTGTTTAGATTTACAGAGAGAGAGTCGTTGCTTTGAGATTTCTGAGCTTCCATATTTTCTGACAGAGAGAGAGTGAGAGTGGTGGCCTTGTGGGTTTGTTACTCTTCTGTTTTGAAGCGTCATTAAAATTAGTTAGTGAGCTTCGGTGGAGGGGTGAATTGGGTGTGGGTGAGGAGCACTGAGGGTGATAGTTACGGACTTGATCGGACGGCTGTGGGGTCTGTCTGGTTGGGCCCGTTTTTCACTTCCCTTGTTCTACCGTTTTGGAGTTACACAGCGCGGAACACGGTGAGTTCTGGAAGAAACCCGGGCTCTGAGCTAACTGGGATGGACAGATGTCAAGTGGTAATAGGGTGACATAGGTGGGGTCAGCTTGTGGCCAAAAAAGCCTCCGTTAAGTTTCGAGGAGCCGAAATTCAAGTGCCTCTGTAAATTTTTGAACCGGGTAAATTGTATAAATTAAGAGGGGTAAATTAGAATAAAATGTGTTGGAGAAGCTTAAGTGCAGCCGTGCCGTGCTTAATAAAAAGGAAAAATGGACTAATTAGTGTCTCACTTTTTTCTATTTTTTAACTTTTGGTATCACACGTTTCTAAAACTTCAAAATGGTGTCTCACATTTTAACCCCGACCCAACATTAGTGTCCCTGGACGTTAACTCTGTTAGCTCCGTTACGGAGAGTCAAAATTTTGAGAGTATTTTCGTCCTGACATCTAAAAAATTCAAATTTTTGACGGTATTTTCGTCCTCAATTTAATTATTATCAGATTTCAAGCTTGTGTGTTCTTTGTCTTTCACTCCCTACAACGAATATTTCACTCTCTTTCAAACCTCATCTCAGATTTGGTTCCTTGATAAATTAGAAAAATGTCATAAGATTCTATTGAAGATCCAGAAACATGCACTACAAATGTTTCAAAGCCATTGAAATAGATAAATTCAACTCCAAAGTGTTTGTTTTACTAATATTCGTTGTAGGGAGTGAAAGAGAAAGAACACACAAGCTTGAAATCTGACAATAATCAAATTGGGGACGAAAATACCGTCAAAAATTTGAATTTTTCGATGGTAGGACAAAAATACCCTCAAAATTTTGACTTTTTTTTTTCCTCTCCCTAACGGAGCTAACGGAGTTAACGTCCAGGGACACTAATGTTGGGTCGGGGTTAAAAAGTGAGACACCATTTTGAAGTTTTAGAAACGTGTGATACCAAAAGTTAGAAAATAGAAAAGGTGAGACACTGTTTAGTCCATTTTTCCTAATAAAAAATAAATAAATAAATATCACATGATACACTTCATGAACAACTTAGTTATAAACCATATACTTGGAGGTAGCACTAAATTTATGGTACCCTTTAATAACTTTGTTCACGACGTCAAGAAAGTCCTTTTCAGTCACCATCTTCCTCCGGGCACGAATACCGAACATTCCTGCTTCTGTGTACACGCTTCTTATATCGACTCTAGTGGAATTAGGGCACGTCCTAGCCAGAAGATCAAACCTAACATATATTTCGCAATTCATAGTCTTTACATGGATCTTAAAAATCTGAGTTCTACCCTCCATATCAGGCAGACCAAACTCGACCTTCCTATCCAATCTTCTGGGACGCAACAATGTCGGGTCTAGAGTGTCAAGCCCTGTTTGTTGCCATCAACACCTTAATGTTTCCTCTTGCATCAAACCCGTCGAGCTGGTTCACTATCTCAAGCATTGTACGTTGTACTTCAGTGTCTTCCTCAGCACCGTCATCAAATCTAGCACCTCTTATGGCATCAACTTCATCGAAAAACACAATGCAAGCCTTCTTCGTACGAGCCAACTGGAACAACTCTTGAACCATCCTAGCTCCTTCGCCAGCATATTTATCAACAAGCCCAATGACACGAATGAAGCAAGCATCGGTTCGATTCGCCACGGCTCTAACTAGAAGGGTCTTGCCAGTTCCTAGAGGACCATAGCAAAGAACACCCTTGGAAGGTTCAATCCCAAGCTTGACGAACTTCTCAGGGTGAAGCAATTGTAGATCAACGATCTCGCGCATCTTTTCGATCTAGCTTCTCTTCCACAGTCATCATGGTTACAGTTTGTTTTCGGAGGCAAAGGGATCTGAATCTGTAACTTATGTTGGTTTATCCCAATATGCATGCCTTCTTCTATATCAGTTGATAACGTATTTTGCATCTTCGGTATTAGGGCTTATTATTTTGGTGCATCTTGCCACCCTGAGAGGTTTCTCCCCCATCAGCTTTCCATCCGAAACAAGATCCCAATGGGTAGGAGTAGCTCAAGCCGGTGTCGGATTCCTTGATGCCACATAAATTGTTCACGGTTTTAGCCTTGTCTTTGATTTCCTTCTCCGCGTTTTTGATGGTAGTTGAATAGAGTCTTCTTCCATAGGTTTTAAGGAGAACTTTTTCCTGTGCTTGAGAAGCACATAGACTACACGCTTGAGCACCATATTCTCTTTTCCAAATCTTGCACCGATTGATTTCTCGAAACCCTTCAATACTTCTGCAGTGCGAGCCATAACATCCTCCACACTGGTACAAGTCATCATTTCTTTAATAACCAATTCAACCTAATACGGAGTACCATCCTCAGGAATGGGCTTCTGATCTTGTGGTATCTTTTCAGCAGAGCCAGAAGTCACCCTATTCTCCGTTAGTTGAAGCTCGCTAAGGCTCTTGATGGTGGCATCAATATCGTAGCAGGGTACTCTTACAATGCTCTATCAAGAATCTGGAGATCCATTAATTAGGTAAGAAAAGAGAGAGAGAGAGCGTGAATGAAGTTTTTCATAGATGAATGAGGAGCAGAGTAAGAGACGAAAAAGTCTAGTTACATAATAGAAACCCGCTAAAGAGATGTTGATTTAAGAACAAACAATTGGCAACAGTAGAAAATATTATCTATTTTTGGGAAACTGTATATTCCATACATAATAATCATACAACTTTCGTATTATACTATGTCAAACTAGAGATATATACGAATATCATTCGATTATAACTTCTGCTCAATTATTCATTACCAAATTGATGTAAAAACCTAAAGTCCAAGTGTTCAACAAGAAAATACAACGAATCAAAGATGAAATCAAAAAAACTCTTACAAAACCCCAACCTTAAGCAGGCTTGAGGCTAGCAACATTCTTGTACCTCTCACTTTTAAACCAATTGATAAAATAGCTTGTGTAGTTTAACACTACCGTATTTGTGGTTCCGATTGATACAATATTAATACGTACTTTCATAAACCTCTAATCAAATCATTCATAAGAATATAAAAAAACCATATTCCCTCCCTCCCTCTCTAGCGTCGTCGAGGGCTAGAGTTCGGTCGCAGTCGAACCACATTTCCCAAAAATTCCAAATCAACTCCATCTCTTGTCCATCAGGATGGCTAAGACGGTCAAATCTTCATTTCCATCAATGAGAAATCTTCCCAAATCTAAGTTTATAGCCATCGTTGGCTTCATCTTCCTCTTCCCAACCTTCGTGCTTAGCAATGGCGGTGACCATTTGGGATCGGCACCGACCTTTTCTGCTGGTGTTGGAGAGCAGTGGGTGGAGCCCTCTCAAGAATGTTGGATATAGGTTGTGAATGGGTGATGGCCGCATCAATTTGCTTGGGTTTTTCCCAAGTCGGATCAAACTCGGTAGTGATGGAGGCCCCCTTCATGTGTGAGTCGTATGTCATAGGCGGTAAGGATCTGTTCGCGGGAGATCCATTTGACGACGATGATCAGTGGAGGCCGGTGGTGGTGGGATACCGTTGGTGCTGGGTGATCGAGAAGCTTACGAAGGTGCCGATGAAATTGGTTGAAGTTGGGCTCCTGAGTTTGGATTGGCTTTTTGGGCTTCAGATTTCGGGTCCAAGGTTGATCAGTCCCGGGGAGCTGCTGGGTTTGTCGACGGCGAGATCCTTGATTCGGGTTTGGAAATTGCTGTCGTCGATAGTATGGTTATGCCACCGATGGGGGAGATAATGTAGAGTAGCCCTGGAGGGGTGGTAGGTCAGCGACCTGGTTTGCGAGTCGAAAGCTGCGTCGAAGGCTCGATGACGGCGATGGTGACGGCATGGTGGTTGACGCCCTTACCCCTAGGGTTTGGCATGATTGGGCTGATGAGGATTTGGGCTTTTACTAAGGCCAAATGTGTTAGTTCCAAATGTGTTAGTATGGATACAGACAACCATTTTCAGGAGGGGGACCAAGTGGAAATTGAACAAGTTGGTATGGTTACTGACAAGCTAGTAGAGGAGGCTTCCTCCCCTACTGCTAAGGCGGATTAATTTGGATCCAGTCACAGTGTTAGCGTACTTGGTTTTACCATTTAATCTTGCTGCAAAGTATTCTGACACTGAAATTCACTGTGCTTTATCTTAGATGAAAAGTGTTAGTGTTTAAATCCGGAGGGCTAAACAAGAAGCATATTAAAGATAGATCGACACAAGGTTTATAGTGGTTCACGATGCCTTCGACGGGCATAGCTACGTCCACTTGAGGTTTCTACTATGATCGGCCAATAAGCCTTTGCAATGTTACAAGTGTGGAATGGCAAGCATTCACTTCTCTCGGATCCTTTTCTATCTAGGGGAAGCCTTCATTTTATAACTAAAGAAGGCTCCCTCCTACATCGTGTTTCCGATGTGGGACAAATGCACACAATATCTACTTACGAAGCTTTTTACGGAGCACGGGAGTACGTCTTTCGGATGCGGCACCGATGATCTTCCACTATGGTGCGGTAGCCGACGTGCTGGGCTATCGGATGCATGCCGGACACTGGACCCACTACGCCGGTTGGACGGTCTACGAGGTCGTTGCTTATGCTTGGCGGTATATCATATCTACCACCAACAAGTCTCCTAAGTTCCCGAGTAAGAGGACAATCTTACTTGGGGAATTCACATAATATACCGCTAAGTGTAAGTGACGACCGAATGACGTCACTCCCTACTAGTCCCCCAAGTCCACGAGTAAGATTGGGCTCGAAACTCGGGCGTTTGAATGTTACTGTTGCCTCGTTCTGATGTTCGGATTGGCGGGGCAATGTAAATAAGTGTACCTGAAAGACAAATGAGTGTTTAGCCTTTGGAGTTGTTTGTACCGGAAAGACAAATAAGTGTTTAGCAACTTATGATTTAATCAGCAAGCTATACCCCTTTCCCCGTGGAATGCCTTAGCCTTGAGTGTTGCTGGCCTACCCGTTGGAATGCCTCAGTCGTTGGTACTGGCTTACCCGGTGGAATGCCTAGCCATAAGTTGTTACTGGCTTTATAAAACATATAGAAGCAAGTAATTGTGCATGGCATGTGTGTGGCGCTGTGTACCGAGAACACATAAGTGAATAAAAAAAATAAAGAAATAGTTTAAACCATGGGTTTGAAAAAACTTAGCTCAGCGGTGGACTATGATGTGTATCCATAATAGAGAAGTGTTGTTTCTGGGTGTACTGAGCAGTTTTTTTTTTTTTTTTTTTTCTGACTCCCCCCTTTTTTATTCTTTCTTTCTTATTCTCTTTTCTTCTTCTTCTTCTTCTTCTCCTTCAGGCTGCTTTCGTTTCTTTCTTCTTTCTCTCCCTCTAGTTTCTCTCTTCTTCCCTCTTCTCTCGTCTCTTTCTTTCTACTCTGCTTTTTCTTTTCTTTCTGTTTTCTTCTTTCTTCTGGTCTTTCTCTCTCTCTTTCTCGTCATGCCCGGAGACGAGGACGACTGGAGAGGGACGACTGGAGAGGGAGACGACAGGAAAGGGAGTCGACCGAAGAGGGAGTCGACTGGAGAGGGAGACCCAGCGGCGAGGACCCAAACCGGAGAGGAAGACGACTCATACCGGAGAGGAAGTCCATCGGTGCCCGGAGAGAATGAGTCATCGGAACCGGGAGAGGAAGACGACCGGCCGGTCTCGTGGTGACCCGCCCGGAGAGAGACTAATCGGCACCCGGAGAGGAGAGCGATCTGGCGCCCCGGAGGGGAAGGCCATCGGCTTCGGCACCCGGAGAGGAAAGCGTCGGGCCGGAGGGAAGCCATCGGGGAGGGAGGCCCGGATGCAGCTGACCCTTCGATCCACTGTTGCTGACCCGCTGACCGGGCTACCTGCTGACCATTTGGCTCGCTGACTATTTTGACTGGAGAGGCTGGGCTTGCGTAAGTTGGGCCAGTAGTAGGGTGTTTATTTAATAAGACCATGCTACTTGCCGATGATGTTATTGATCCCCTAAGGTGCAGATTTGTATGAACGAGCTACCTGCTTGTAGAGAAAGACAACTTTTTGTACTGATTCCCACAGACGGTGTCAATTGTTAGTGCTTAAATCCGGAGGGCTAAACAAGAAGCATATTAAAGATAGATCGACACAAGGTTTATAGTGGTTCACCATGCCTTCGGTGGGCATGGCTACGTCCACTTGAGGTTTCTACTATGATCTGCCAATAAGCCTTTGCAATATTACAAGTGTGGAATGACAAACATTCACTTCTCTCAAATCTTTTTCTATCTAGGGGAAACTTTCCTTTTATAACTAAGGAAGGCTCCCTCCTACATCATGTTTCCGATGTGGGATAAATACACACAATATCTACTTACGAAGCTTCTTGTGGAGCACGGGAGCACGTCTTCTGGATGCGGCACCAATGATCTTCCACCATGGTGGGGTAGCCGAGGTGCTGGGCTATCTGATGCATGCCGGAGACGGGCCCCACCGCGCCAGTTGGACGGTCTACGAGGTCGTTGCTTATGCTTGGCGGTGTACCATATCTACCACCAATAAAAAAGTAGATGTATTTTTGGCTCTTTAGCCTAGTATAGGTTGGTGAGTCATAAGAGATAGATCTTATTGTCGGTCATATGGGTATGTTATCTTTATACTGCTTACTGAATAATATATTTCTTGACTTCCGATTCAAAAAAAAAAACGTACTTTCATAAAAGATGAAACAAATTAGGAAAAAATGGATCAACTACTATCTCATTAGTTGTCAATGACTTGAACACAATACTAATCCGACATTTTTTTAATTTTTTTTTCAAAGATCATTATTTAAAGGGAGGTTCTAGTTGCACTTCAAAAATTGATATGTATACGTCCACAATTTTTCTAATTCATTTTGACTTTGTCAACTCATCATATGGAAAGACAAAAAAAGACAAATTGATATTTATCTATAAGAGAAGATAGATTTTTTTTTTAACTTGTTCTACCTCCCACCGACTAATCTCTTCTTTTGATTCTCCTGTTAATCACACTATAGAATTTTTTGAACTGTTGTTCTTTCCCATTAAACTCGCTCTTATGAAATTCATAGAAGATTAAGTTGTTAGCGATTTTTTTCAAAGCTAAACCCTGAAAATATATATCCACAAGTCTTAGCATTTTTCTGGAGGCCAGAGCTGCAGGCCCTGGTAGAAAGGACCCAACTCCATCAACATTTTTATTTTCAATCAAAATTTATTCAGAAAACAAACTATGTAATGGATCATATGTCTTTACTCTTGCATTACACTTTCTTCTTTCATGAAAATGACTCGGAATATGGGTGTGCTGGGAGACTTGATGATCATTCAAAACCCTACTGTTTAATTGATCAAAAGCAATAAACCAAGACCAGTAACAAGACTCATGCTGATAGCATTTTATGTTTCAAGTCTAAATGACATGATATACATCTTCAAATCTACGTGTTCTAAATCTATATTATATGAAGATTCTTGGACCTCTAATTTGATCTATTCTTATAGAATTAAAGCTTATGAGGAATCAATCCATAGTAATAAGATCGAACAAAAAGAGAGGAACCCAACGAATTGAAATTTTTCTACATAGGTTGTTGGAGGGTATTACAGTAAAGTTAAGGAGGTGTACTCAGAAATTCAAATAATTAAAAAATAAAAAAGAGATATAATAAATAATGGAGGTACATATAACAATTTTGGAGGTACAAGTAGAACTCTTTTATTTAAATTGGTGTAGGGACTCATGTGGCAGTTTCGTGATCTCGGAGGAAAAATTTGCAAATCCGAAATAAGTGGAGGGAGTATTACGAATTAATAAAAACGTTTGATGACGTAAGTGCAATTTACATAAAACGTAACACAGCGGGAAGCGAGAGAACACGGACAAGTCTCTGCGATTCCCCGCACTTTACAGATCCTAATCCTATTCCTTCATCCACTTCAGATCTCAATCTCACCGATCGCCGTCGATTAAATACAAAACCTATACGACGCCGTATCTACTCTCCCAGATTCACATTTTCTGTTGTAACTGAAATGGCTTCTTCCAGCAAGATGGAAACTTCCGGAGACGACGAAGCTCAAGAAGAAGAGGAGGACGACGACGACGAGGTTTGAACTCCAATTGCCTCGAATTACTTTATTTTACTTTTCTTTATTCGAATTTTTTCTTGCTAATATCGAATTTACCTGAAGTTTTCTTTTGTAAAATAATAATAATAATAGTTACTGTAAAGCCAGTGGTGAGATTAGCAGTAGAGTTTATGAGCTTAATCTGAACTCAATGATTTTTTTTGGTAGGTTGAGCATTTTGATGATTTCACTCTTGCATCATCATGGGAAAGGTAATTAATTTTTATCTGCGGCTGTTTTGAGATTTTTGACTGATGTATAGACATGTAACTAATTTTGGTTTCGTATGTTTGATGTGTTGCAGGTTCATTTCTGATATAGAGGCGGTTTGTAGGCAGTGGATAGCTGACGGTCCGAAAAATCTGTTGGTATGCTTAATCAGCTTGAATTATTATCAAATGTATTATGTGAATGACACATTGAGGATGTCTTTGGTAGTTTTCGTTGTTAAGTTTGATTTTTGTTGCCATTAGTAGTACGGTGAAATCATAATGTGTTTGATCATTTCGAGTAGCTTTCTTGCATTATTTGATTGTTTTGTGTATTCTTTGGTTGTAGAAAAAGGACGCAAGGGAGGTTTCGGAGGAGTTTTATAAGGTTAAATATGAGTTGAAGTTTGCACTGAAAAGTTACTGCATGGAATACTACTTTGGATCTAAAAATGAAGGTAATCATTAATTTCATTCAGTTTGATTCACCATATTAGGATTGTAGGCTAATATCTTTGTTTATCCTTGATGTGCAGGCAATGATATGGTTTGGGATTCCAGATTGCACGATTTGCAGTTGTGCTTTGGGGTCAAAGATTTTTTGGTTTGTCTTAACATGATATCTTTTTCTCTTTATGTGCTTTAGAGATATTTTTGTCTGTAAAACTTAATAAGCATATCTGTCAGGTAATTGCTCCACAAAGTGCTAGCGGAGTGGTTCTTGACGCACCTGAGGCTAGCAAGCTATTAAGTGCTGTTGCAATTGCCCTATCAAATTGTTCAAGGTGGGTGGGATGCTTAGTTGGAAGTTGAAACTCTACTCTTGTAACTTTGAATCCTCTTTTGCATGTTTTAGATAAAATGTTGTCTGGTATTAGATCACTATGACTGTGCTGTTCCCTTACAGTTAGTAGCTTGAAATTTATTAATCTATTATTGGATAGGTTATCTAGTTCATTGTGTGAATACATCATAGTGACTCATGAAATCATTTGAAATTCGGGTGTGCAGTTTGTGGCCGGCATTTGTCCCGGTGCATGTTCCTGCCAGGAGAGCTTACATTGGTATTCAGAATATGGGAACAGTTTTCACTAGAAGATTTGAGGCTGATCTTATTGGTAGCCAGGTTCCAGTAAAACTTATGCACTTGGAAGGATTATACGAGTTGTTTGTTTCTAAATTTGTAAGTTTTACCACCTGTTGTATACCATTTTCGCCAGTTTTTCTATTATCTTACTGCTATTCATTGGTTATTTATTTATTTTGGTCTTGCAATAACCATGTTGCCCAGCGGATATAGTGTTCCGTACCCTATCTTGTTCTAGTTATTTGCTATGTGCCCTGTTATTGCAATATATTCACAAGCCCAAGTTTTTTACTGTGGAATTTGAAGTTACCTGAAATTGTATTTCTTTAGGATTACATTTGGTTTCAGTTTTTGCTAAGTTCTAATAAATGTCTTATTGTCATTTGATTCTGAAGGCCTACTCCACATTGGACTTTTCCATGCATCTCTTCAAAGTCCATTTTACTATGAAGCTAACCTACAGATCCCTTCCGCATGATGACGATGATGTCACAGGAGCTCATGCTGATGTTACTGAATCTGGAGATGATCTTGGTGGTGAAATGCACAATAGAACACAATGGGATGATGATTGTCCATGGAGTGAGTGGTATACAGCTGAAGACCCTGTAAAAGGTAATTGCAACTTGTATTGGTATTCTATACTGAACTTTTTCGTGTCACACTAAATAACTCAATGTGGACTAGATGTTCTCTTTATTCCTAAGGTACTTATTCTTTTTGGAGTATAACTTCTTGATACTCATCTTTCTTTGTGCTTGTTAAATGTGAAGGACATGTGCGATCCATTTGGTCATATATTCAAACTTAGGGGTTTCAGAAGAATGGTTGATTTTAATTGCTTATATATAAATTTAAGAGGTACCTAGATTTCTGTCTCTGTGGTGAGAAATGGAAGAATACAAGGATGTCAATTACTCAGTGAACATAGTCATTTCAAATCCGTAGTGTTTGGTACTTTCATGGGTTCTCTAACCAGTGGGAAGCTTATTGATGAAATCCATCTCAATTATTGAAACTCCCTCTTCCAAATGGACTCTTGTAACATTTTGTATGATTATGTATTGTCTTCATACAGGATTTGAGTTGGTTGCTTTGTGGTCTGAAAAGGTGGTCGAGAGCTCCCTGGAGATGGCCGAACTGGAAAATTCTTCACCCCATGAAGCTCAAAAATGGATATTATCTCCTAATATGTCTCCAACTTTGTGAGTATATACTTAACACAGCTGTCATTTTGTAAATAAATTTTTAAGTACAATGTATGCAGGAATGTCTCATTGTGATGGCTTCTATCGATGTAAATAATGAACATTACACTATCTTGATTCCATCTCTCTCCTTTACTGTATACTCCAATAGACATGATGTGAAAACAAGTTTCTAGCAACATTGTAGTTGTACTTCTGTGTGTTCGATGTAAACTTGAACTATTTCTTTGGAAGCAATATCCAGTGAAATGCATCTACAACGTGCTAGTATGTCATTTATACATTCATTGGGGATTATAAGCAGCATCTAAAATGGGGGCTTCTTGTGTAGTGAGCTTAAATCTTAAGGTTTCTGAAAATTACTTTCTTTCAGAACCGATTCTTCTGAAGGAATCAGAGTTGGATTTGCTTCCCAGCTGTGCCTTCTGGTTGATGCATTGGATACGTCATTCGAGGCTCAGTTTATGGAAGATTTTGTCTCAGGTTTGATTACTTGTCATACAAACTTGGAATTAGGATGAATCATGTTTAATTTCAAGTCTTTGTTTAGTGAGCGGGAGATGCCATTTTCTATTGTTTGATATGCTCACTATTCTCTTTTTTCTTTCTCTGGTAGTTGAAAACCCAGGTTCTGATCATTTGAAGTCTTCCATGGTTATCCCTCCTCCTACAGTTATTGATCGTGTGCTCAAGGAACTCTTTCATGATGGTACTGTCCCTTTGTGCAGTTACATGTTAATGTAGTTAACTAAGCAACACGCTAAATTAAAATGTCATGGTGTGAAATGCCAGGTGCACGGTTCCGCAGTTTTGCATCTGGTGAGCACAAGACTTCTCGAATAAAGGCCGCACCTCTTGAATCCCTTTTTGCACAGTTTTGCTTGCATTCTCTTTGGCTTGGAAACTGCAACATACGTGGTATGTTAAGAACACGTTTATATTATTTGGGCAGTATGTGCATTCAGCTTCTGGATTCATTTTTTAGGAGGGTTCCTAATTATGACAATCTGTTGATTTTTGTTTATATTTATTCAGCTATCTCTGTTATCTGGATTGAGTTTGTTCGAGAAGTTCGGTGGTGTTGGGAACAGTCACAGACATTGCCCTCAACGCCAGCTTTTGGATCCATTGATCTGTCTACTTGTGTGATTTACCAGAAACTTCATATGGTAATTATCTGTACATATTACAGAGTATGGTAAAATTCTTTTAGCTGCAATTGTTAAGAATTGGGATAGAAAAGGTTCAAACCTTTGCATATCTGTCATATATGGACACAGTTACGCAGATTGTGCTTATGATTTTCACTGAATGGCATCACAGTCCATACTTGATCTACAAGATAAACATGAACACAGAATACCATCATGTGGTTAAATATTAGGAACAAAAAAAAAGGATTCTGCTTGACATGTGAATATTTATATTAAGATGGTGCAAATTGGACATTTTATCATGTGATAATTCCTATAAAGAAGTCCTGAAATGACGTCAAAATCATGTGGTAATGTTTTCCTTTTTCGGTTCAGCTTGCTATATGTATTGAGAGGAAGCGTCAATTGAATGAAGAATTTCAAGATTGTGTTGGAAGCATGGATCATTCATCTCCTAGTATTGAGGTCATAATGGTGCTTTCTTTTATTTTATCGTTTGTTTGCTTTCTGTTTTTATGCTAGCTCATTCTTACTTCAGCATGACCCTCTTACTTGAATGAAAATGCAGGAAGATGGTCTGGATGAGGGATCAGAGGACTCGTGTATTCTGCAAACCCCTGCTGAAAACCTTGATGGGAAACGTGACAGGTGAACTAAGCAAGTGAGATCTCCTTGGTTTTCTTTATATTGCACAAACTAATTTGTTTGAATTATCTCTTCTTTTTTCAAACTTGATTCCTTTCTCCATAATTTACCAGTTGGCAAGTAGATTCTGTGTGTGTGTGTGTGTGTGTCTCACTTTCCTGGAACAATGGTTTTAGGCCTAAATTATTTAATGGTTAATTTTATTCACTGTTTCATATGCATAGAGTGAAATAGGTGCTCGAGCAACAACTGAGATTGGTCATTTGTAATTCATGAGTAATTTTTCTGGTCATGAAGAGTTAAGTATCTAGCAAATTCAGCTGACGTAGGGATTCGGCAGGTTATTATTCTGCCATTAACTGACCAAGCACAGGTTGTTACTTGAATTAGCCTGTGCTTGGTGTTATAGACTAGTGCGCTTGAATATCCTATCAGGTGATGTGAACCAAAGTGCTTGCAATGATTCATGTTTTGCTACATTTGCTTAACTAGATTACTGATCTTTGCAGTAGGCTGCCTCAACTGTTCCTTTGGAATTTAAGTTAAGTTGTTTATAGTTTAGATCTATCATCTATGTTAAAGCAAAGGGAAAGCATAGTGTTATATGGAGTAAGACTTTCCAAATTTCTTTGTTCTCATTGATTTACTTATGTTGAATGTAAAGTCAAGCAAAGACTAGAGACTAGGGAGGAGAATTTCCAATTTAAGAAGAGATAAGTGTGCATCTTATTTACGCACTCCCCTTTGCTCATGCTGCAGCCCTGCAATTCCAGATGATTTGCAAGACTCTGAACAAATTTTATCAAAACTTGGTGCTAGGCATGAACATGCTACAGTGCCTGCTGATCTAAAACCTTCAGATCGTATCAGAAGGGGTTCAGCAGGTGTGACAGGTATGATGCTTCTGAATTCATATCAGAGCATGCATGCACCATTCACGCAGGTTAGTGTAATATGTGACTATTTGGTAATTTTATCATAATTTATGCTTAGAAAAGTCTGAAGAATTTAGAAGTTTAAATTGTTCTACATCATCTCTATAGGAGCCACCACTCATGACAGAAGACATGCATGAAGAACGGCTCCAGGCTGTTGAAGCCTTTGGCGACTCACTTGTAAGATTTAGAGATTACGTCTATTTGTCTTGGATTTTCACAAGGCGCTTTTTATTAATATGGAAATTCTGCCCAGTAAGCTCCTGTTCATGCCATCACATGCATTATAATGAAAGTTAACTGAGACCAGGATAAGGGATTTTGCGCCTTCCTGGGTTTAAGGACACTTTTTAAGGTGGTTCTTGGGCTTTCAAGTAGTTCGAAGTTTTCAATTATTTTTATTCTTTTAGCTTATTGTAATTTCCAAGAGATGGGTAATTTAATGATTCATGGGGTGTATTTAACCCAGGAAATCCCTTAGCCCTGAATTAAAAGTCCTAATATTACTCAGCAATAACATTTCAATTCATCCTTAATGACCATGGTAATACTACTATGTCCTTAACATATTTCATTCACAAGATGAATACTATTAGTTATCACACTACTGAGTATTACCTGATAATCTTATTACTTATCTATGACAGAACTTTTCCGCTCTTTTGGAGAGAGAGATCTTAGCTTCAGGTAATGAGCGTTAAATGCTTGTTTTTCTCTACCTACTAGAGTTGCACAGTGATCATAAAAACAATAGTGGTATCATTAGCCAGATGCTCACGAACTGTAAATTTTGATTCAGACATGTCAGCATTCAAAGCAGCAAATCCGGACGCTGTTTTTGAAGATTTTATTCGCTGGCATTCTCCTGGAGATTGGGAGAGTGATATTACAAAAGAGAGTGGATCACCCAATAATCCTGCAACAGAGGATTTAAAAGGTGACTGGCCGCCTCGAGGGAGGCTGTCAAAGAGAATGTCTGAGAGTGGGAACTTATGGCGAAAGATTTGGAATGACGCACCTGCTTTGCCAGCTTCTGAGCAGAAGCCGCTTATGGATCCAAATAGAGAGGGAGAAAAGGTACTTCTCTTTGTTTTCTTTCAGATTATAACATTTATATGTGGTAGTGCATTTAAAGAGGAAAAGAGTTGTGTTAACCATACATTTGTTTAGCTTGACTTGCATTCCTGAATCTTCACGGTTTTTCCCAAACCCTCCTTAATGCTCATCTTTGGTTGTATTCATAGATTCTTCATTACCTGGAAACCTTACGACCACATCAGTTGCTCGAGCAAATGGTATGTACTGCCTTCAGCGCAGCAGCAGATACTTTGAACAAGACTAATTATGGAGACTTGAAGCAGATGACTACCAAACTCGATCAACTTTACCTTACTATGACATCTGCCTTGAGGCCTTTGCAAGGTTAATAGTCATTATTCACTGAAAATGAAACTACTATATGTGACAGAAGTCTATATGTACTGCTAACTGTATATTGTTATTATAACTTACACTTTTGGTTTCCATTCCAGCGAATCGTCTGTCTGCTCACACTGATACTATTGAAGACATAAGACGGTTGTCTGGTGTTTTTGAACATGTGGAGAAGCTACTCACTATTGCAGCTTCTCTTCATCGCAAGTTCTTGCAAGCCCCGCGTCTCTCTGAAGCAATATTCCGTGACTGCTGCAACTTTTATTTTCCAAGAATGAGAACAAGCTCCTCGGGCGACAACACCCCAAAGGTAAGATAACCGTATTCAGGAACCCTCCTTATTAAGCAAAAGTCTAATATATAATGACCCACATTCCTCAAGAGTGTGAGCTGCCTAAACTTTTGAAGGAGTCCAAATTTTCTCTTCATTGTTTTATCACAATTTATGTGGAACCATGGGGAGAGTTCTCAGTTCTCATTTGAGTCGTGTTATCTTTGCAGGAGTTTGAGAAGCAGCAAGTAGTAACGATGAACGAAAGACCGGTGGTGTCAACTATGTTTACACCACCCACTGCTAACCAGTCATGGCGAAAAGTTTTGAGCTTGGGCAATCTTCTCAACGGCCATGAACCTATCTTGAGGGAGATCATCTTCTCCAAGCGTGATAAAGTGAGCGGAAATCACTATGCTGCCCGTAATCCAAGTGCTTATCGAGATGAACTAGAAACATATAGAATGTACATATGTGGAACCTCAAATGACCTCCGTATAGCACTTTCTGTTGTTTCTTGTGATTAACATTCTCAAGATATTGTACAGTGGTTACAATTCATTCTTTAAAGCAATCTAACACCAGTCATTTCAAACATACTATTCTTCATCTTTGATTCTGCTGAAATTTGCAGTGTTGAGAATCTGCTGAGCTCTCTGATATAGGGCCTCAAAAGTTATGTAAAGATTTTTCAACAAGATTACAGCTTCTGTAAATACCTAAATTCTCCACATTTCCCACCCTAGCCGCCCCATTTGAGACATCCTAATACCTAGAATCTGTTTAGGAGAGAAGCCCAGAGAGTTGCCGCTAAACAATCGGACCGGCCGGGTGCTGGTAGCTTGGCCTCACCTGCTACTGAAACACAAAGTGCGGAAGGATCAGCTTATCCATTACTGAGGGACAGTAGTATAATAGTTTAACTTTACAGCAGAAGCAAAAAGGGCATTTGGTCTAGTGGTATGATTCTCGCTTAGGGTGCGAGAGGTCCCGAGTTCAATTCTCGGAATGCCCCATATATTACCGTTTTTCCTTTGGAACTTTTTTACATTCATAAAATAAAACATGGGAGAAAGGAATTTAAAGCTGTAAGGGCCCAGAAATGACCTAAAGTACCTTATTGTGTACGGAAGAGTATGAGTAGGGGGTGAGATTAGACTTTGCTAGTATGCTTTTTATATGTGGACATGTATAGTCAAGAAAGAAGGAGACAAAGTTAGGCCCGTCATATATATGCACACTTTTGTTTGATTCCTAGCTACATTATTATGACACCATATCCTTTATACAAAGGAGGATGAGAAGATTGAGCATCCTTTTTCAATTACTAGAGCTCTTAGGGAGTGCTTGCATCTTTTTTTTTTTTTGTTGCAATCTTTTGTGTAGTATGAGTTTTTGGTATCACGATAGGTATATTTGTATTTTAGGTAAAAAATCAATTAGTTGATAAATTTACCTTTGCCATACAAGAATGAGAACGAGAAAATTGTTCTAGAAACGTGATATCCTATTTTCAATACCCACTAATGTGGAAATTTTGATGTCGTTTTGCTTTTACATCACTTGTATCTAACACTTTATCATGTCATATATCTTCATCATTTGATGAGATGTAAGGAAACCTAGCTTTGATCCACACTACCAGCTTTGACAGAATAGCCGACGAAATTTTTTTCGTCGGCTATTCCTTCTACTGACGAAAATTTCATCGGCTATAATTCGTCGGTAAAACCCCGTCGGTAATACCAATGGCCGACGAAAAAAACCAATTCGTCGGCCATTCCAACCTTGGCCGACGAATTATGGCCGACGAAAATGATTTCGTCGACCAAAGCTTGGTCAAATATATTAATATTTTAAAGTTATAGCCGACGAAATTTGAATTCGTCGGCTATTTGTTCTGAAGTATAGCCGACAATTTGAGCTATTTCGTCGGCTATTTCGTCGGAATATATTAATATTTTAAAGTTATAGCCGACGAAATAATGTCAATTTCGTCGGCTATAACTGCATTTTGGGCAAAAAAAATACCGGATCGGAGGAGGAGGGGAAGGAGGAGGAGGAGGAGGGGGGGGGGGGGGGGGGGGGGGGAAGGAGGAGAGAAAAAAGGCGGGAGGAAGCGATTTAAAAGATTTAGAAGGAGAATAGCCGACGAAATTAATATATTTCGTCGGCTATACTTTGGAAAATCAACAGCCGTTGGATCTGAGCCATCCAACGGCGGACAATAAAAAGGCGCGGATCGCAAGAGTTTAGCCGACGAATTCAAATATTTCGTCGGCTATGCTTTGGAAAATCAGCAGCCGTTGGATCTGAGCCATCCAACGGTGGACAATAAGCGGATCGAAGGAGTTTAGCCGACGACATATACTTTTCGTCGGCTAAACTTA